>OZ005654.1:266157699-266785199 GCA_963930645.1 Salticus scenicus
GAAATTGTAGAAGCTATATCTTTTATATAATAATTTTTAAAGTTTTTAGCATTAGAGAATTTTTAATTAAACTACCTGATCAACCTGAGTGTCTCAAAAATACCAAATAATGAATCAAAATCACAATATTTTGAAAGTCTGTAACATTAAAACTTTATAAGGTTGAGTATTTTAAGTATTGTGCACACTATGGGGATTTTTTTTTATCTTAAATATTTCATCGGTGAATGAGAGATAATCAAACCAAACAAAAATAATATTAATAATATCAATAATAATAATAATTTGTAGATTAATGATATAATTAAAAAAATGTTAAATATATACTTTTCTCTTTTTGTAATAATTAATTAAGCATTTTAAAATATCATTCTTTCTTTAAATGTTAGAAATAAATAATGATGAAAAATATTACCAATTGGGAATTTAAACAGATATTTTTTTAATAAGTTTGTAAACTTAAATTGCTTTTATAATTTGCTTTTTAATTAAAAAAAATTAAAGAAAATCAAAACAAGCTTTTATGATCAGTTTCAAAAATATATTTATTGAATATTTATTTGTTTTATGACTCACATTTCTAATTAAAGTATACCAATATTTAAATAAATGTAACACAAAAATTTAATTAAAAAATGTAATTAGTTTATTTGTATACAAAAATTTGTGTATATATATATAATTTTTTTTTTTTTTTTTGATAAGTAGTGCAGATTCTTTCTCAACAGATTTTTCTGACTTTTTTGTGTATTAGAACATTTTTCTTCTGCTAATGCATATATATATATATACATTAAGTTTAAATTTATTTATTTTTAATATAACTCCAAATATATAATTTTAACAAATATGTTAAAATGAATATAAAGTAAACTATTAACTACGACTAAACAAATATGTTTATTTTTAAAAATCAAACAAAAAAATTATAAAATGCATTTAAAATGTATATTTAATCGTTGTCTAACGAAGTATATTGTATAACTGTAATTTTCGAAATGTTTCAACTTTCTGTTATTATATTGAATTTTCTTTTATTTAACTTTTAGTTCAAATGATTCCCAGATTTCTGTTAACAGAAACTTATTTAAATACTCTCACTGATAATGGATTTTACAACTGTAAAAAATAATGAAAGATGTGAAAAAGTTGATGGAAAAGTCAAAACTATAGAATATAATGGGGAACTGTGAATTCGAAATTGAAATTCTTTCCCCTGAGACAAATATGAGAAATAATTAACTAGCTTTGAAAATTCATTTACGGGTAAGTTCTTTGAAAAGAAAATCAATTCAGTCTTATGGCGTTGAATTTTCTCTCGTATTAAAAACTTTGCATAAAGTATGTTTGTAAAAAAAAAAAAAAAAAAAAAGTTTTTTCATTATGTTTATTGTTCATTTTTTTTTTTTTTTTTTTTTTTTTTTTTTACTGTGATATTAGAATAGAATTGTAGCCTGCATGTTATACTAGGTATTTCGTGGTTTTTCCTACCTTAAATATCTGAAGAAAAAATATATAATTTGTAAACATTCAGATTCTCTCACAAATTATAATACGTACTGTAAAATTAAATGTTATTAGTAATTGTAAACTCAGAAAACATCTTCTGTCATATCGCAATTTTATAAAGGATTATATACAATTTTCAATAATACTGATTAAGTATTTAATTTATATTAATTTCATATTTTACAATTTTGGAAGCAGTACCGCTGCAAAGAAAAATATCCATATTACAAAATTAAGCACGGTACAATAATGGAATAACGACTAATGTTTTTTTTCGTACTTATCATCATATGAAGGTAAGTGTTCTAAATTAAATAAGGTATTAAATTTATATACTTCTTTTAAATGGCACCAACAGAGTCGGTAATTTAACATTAAAAGAACATTTTATCACTGATACTTATAATAGATGCAATAACACTTTTGGATTCATTAAAGGTTTATAATTATTCTTAATTTATCAAGCAAATCAACGATAGCATCTTTCTCTTTAAATAATAAATTTCTGTTGGTTTACAACATTCAAAAATCGAATTACATAAATTTTAATGTCACTCGAAATCTCATTAATTTCAAATATTCCTAACTAGGCAAAATTCAAATCGTTAATCTCGAATGATAATTATTTTTATGTCATGTTAATGCGGATTTCAATACACTTTTTCTTATTTTTAATTTTTCCATCTCGTATACAAACCATAATAAACAATCAAATTCTAATAAAAATGAGAGAATAAGAGTGAGTGAGTGAGAGACAGATCGAGAGAGAGATTCCCTCTGTTCTCAAGAATCACGCTCCAGCATTCGGTTTGGCAGAATCGTCTAAAGTGTATTACGTCGATTTTCTACTCGAAAAATACAATATCATTGATAACAAATTGGGAAAACTCATTTCCTTCATCATGTTTAATGTAATAAAATACACTGCTCGACATTGAAAATGCAACACCAATAAGGAATGATAATAACGGAATGAAATTTGTTGGACACATACATTATAGTAGGAAGAACAATTGATTAAAATTTCAGGAAATTTGGAGTAATATGTACTGAGAAAACAGTACATGAAGCAGCGACCTCTGTGAGCAATAACAGCACACATCTGACTAGGCATTGAATCGAACAGCGATTGGCTGACATGTACGGTTTTGCATAGCACTTCATGAAGTTTTAACATGATGCCACAATTCATCGATTGAAGTTACTGGTGACTGGTGAAGGGCCAGTCGCTTTTCATCGATTAAGCAGTCATTTTCATTGGTGCGAGATCGGGAGAACGCGCTGGCCAGAGCAACAGTCGAACACATTCTGTATCAAAGAAGGTCCGGACAATACAAACAACTTGCGGTCGTGCATTATCTCGCTTAAATTTTACGCTACGGAGGCTTCGAATACAGGGCAGAGGGGCGGGCCTTAACTCATCAGAAATTTAATGGCCGCTGTTCAGAGTGCCAGGAATACGAACATGAAGTAATCGAGACGTGTATCCAATGGGAACCCATAACATCATTGCAAATGATGGACAGTAGGATGATGTCGAATCCCAGCTGGCAATGTGCATTATTCATAATGCCGTTAAATACGGATAAGGCAATCTTGATGCTGTAAACAGGATTGTGATTTGTCTGAAAAGTGACTTCACGCCATTCCTGCGTCCAGGTTCATCGTTGATCACACATTAATGGCGCCCATATCAGTGATGCAGTTTTGAGGGTAATTAGAAGTTCGGTAACCGCATACTGAGTCACCACCTGGATTGATGGTATGTTGTACCTTTGGATACACGTCCCGGTCACCTCTTGTTTTCATTCCCGCCACCCTGAATACCAGCCATTACATTTCTGACGAGTTAAGGCCCATAGCTCTGCCCTATGTTCAAGGCCTCAGAAGCGCAACATTTAAGCAGGACAATGCACGACCGCAAGTTGTCCATATTGTCTGGACCTTCGTTGATTCCGAATGTGTTCAACTGTTGCGCTGGCCAGGCGTTCTCCTGACCTCGCACCAATGAAAATGACTGTTTAATCGTTGAAAAGCGACTGGCCTCCCACCACTCACCAGTAACTTCGATCGATGAATTGTGGCATCGTGTAAAACTTCATGAAGTGCTCTACCCGTACATGTCATCCAATCGCTGTTCGATTCAATCCCTAGGCAGATATGTACTGTTATTGCTCACAGAGGTCGCTGCTTTATGTACTGTTTTCTCAGTACATATTACTCCAAATTTCCTGAAATTTTAAACAGTTGTTCTTCCTACTATAATGTATGTGACCAACAAATTTCATTCCGTTATTGTCATTCCTTCTTGGTGTTGCATTTTCAATGTCGAGCAGTGTAGTATATAAAGAATTAAATCCAGGAAAAACCTTCAGCATATTTTACATCAAGGAGTAAAATTGAATATCAGATAGCTGCTTCAGTAGCATTTAGCGTATTGCCTTCTGTGAATAAATAATTGAAATGATATTTCTCCCATATATAGGAATGGAATGGAATTTTTATCAACCAATAGAAGTGCGGGGAATGTGGGGATTGGCTTATACACTGTTAAAAATTTCTGTAAATTTAATATAAATATTTATCCTGAGTCTCTGTAAATGGACAGTAATTCTTAGCTAAAAGTGAATAATCGAGATTCTCATTCTTCATTCTGTATTTTTATTTAATTTTAAATATTAATTTTTTAATTAAAATTAAAAATGACTGTTTCTACTTTAGAAAAATTATTCTAAGTTCGAAATATATTTTCACCAATAATTAAATTAATATTTGTTTTTAAAGTGAATATATAAAATAAGTTTTTTAAAGTCTCATTTTATTTTTCTCTGTAATTTTACGTAAGAATTAAGATAATACATTACACGGAGTTTTCCGTTGAAATTTTTAACAGTGTAGGAAACTAAGAAACAACAGTTGTAAATATGTAGAAGAAATTAGGAAAATTTTCATTAATGAGATAAATGATGTACAGCTAAATCACAATTAATAATATTTTAAAGTGTTTTATAGATGTAAAAAGCATTAAAGAAATGAAGTTCGTGCGTATATTTCGGCCTGCAAATTATTTTAGCTGTATCAAATCCAAAATTATGGTTTACCTTCCAGCAATGCTTAGAAATGGCCAATTTGTTGGTTTTTTGTTACGGACACAACTGATAATGTTCTTTTAAACGGAATTTAAGACTACGTTTATTTTGAGCAATGTATGATAAAACATACTGGCAGAAAATACTAAACTCCAAGAGCTTTACACATACATAGGATTTTTTAACTGAGAGAATGTGAGCTTAATGGACGGCGAAAATATTTTCTTAAATTCATATTGTTTGAAACATTCAACTAAGGTATGACTTGATTTAGGAAAATAAGGTGAAACAATACTAATATTAGAAGAGACCGATTTAGCAGACGAAGTAAAAGGAAGTTATATCTTTATATATATATTTCTTTTATGCGTGTGTATGTCACTGAACTCCTCCTAAACGGCTGGACTGAGTTTAATGAAATTTTTTGTGTGTCTTCAGGTGGATACGAGAATGGTTTAGATTTACAAATGAAAGTTGTAACTTAATTAGTTCTTTCTTAATTAATTTTTAACCAACTCTTTCAACAACTTTTCCACCTAGATGGCGTGAGTTGTCGTAAACACGATGTCAGAATTTATTTAATGTTGAAATGAAAAATGAATTTTTAACCGTATCTTACGAAGTGTTTAAAATATTTTTTCAAAATTAATATTTTTAGAATCGTAACCGTATCTTACGAAGTGTTTAAAATATTTTTTCAAAGTTAATATTTTAGAATCGTAAACACGATGTCAGAATTTATTTAATGTTGAAATAAAAAATGAATTTTTAACCGTAAGTGTTTAAAATATTTTTTCAACGTTAATATTGTTAAAATGTTAAAATTAGTTAAAATGGTATATTCTTTTAAAAAATTCGTCAATATCCGACGGAGTTATTTTATGTTAAAATGAAAAATGAATTTTTAGGCCATTATTATTTGTGCAGATAGAAAATGTACTAAAAGTTTTCCGAAAAATTTCACGATCACAAATGTTGACAGATATCCAATATATCGTCGAAGAAATCCCGATAATGGCGGACAATCTTATCATCTATGGCGGCAATCTATGTCAACAACATAGATATTGACATTGATAACCGTTGGGTGGTCCCATATTCGCCTCTGCTGAGCAAAACATTCAATGCTCATATTAATGTTCAGTTCTGCAGTTCAGTGAAGAGCATCAAATACATTTGCAAGTATGTGAATAAAGGCAGCGATATGGCTGTATTTCGAGTTGAAAATACCAATGTGAATGCTCCTCCGGTGAATAACAACGATGAAATAACACTTTACCAAATTGGCCGGTACGTCAGCTCCAATGAAGCTGTTTGGCGTATCTTTGGTTTCATAAACGGGATCCAGTAGTTCTTCATTTAGCCGTCCATCTTGAAAATGGCCAGCGCGTATATTTCACGAGCGAGACAGCGATTGATCGTGCTATAAATCCACCAAAAACTACACTCACCGAATTTTTTGAATTGTGTAATCGTGCGGATGCTTTTGGTACTTTTGCACGGACATTACTCTATTCAGAAGTACCACGCTATTTCACATGGACTCCAACAAAAAAATGGATGCCCCGCAAGCAAGGCACGCCGATTGATGCATGTCCGGGTTTATTCAAATCAAACAGCTTGGGACGAGTATTTACAGTCAATCCAAGGCAGACTGAGTGCTTTTATCTTCGACTGTTATTGGTTAATGTCATCGACCCTTTGTCATTTCAAGATTTACGTAAAGTGAATGGACAGTATCCAACGTATAAAGATGCATGCCTTGCACTCGGCTTGCTGGAAGACGACAACCAGTGGGAGTGTATGCTTGCTGAAGTAGGACTGAACTGTACAGCAAAACAAATTCGTCTACTATTCGCTATAGTGTTGACTACATGTTTCCCGGCCCGAGCAGAGACATTATGGGATACTCACAAAGATTCAATGACTGATGATATATTGCATCAATATCGTTCACGGTGCAACGATCTAACAATAGTATTCAGTGACGCTATGTACAATGAAGCATTGATTGCTATTGAAGATCTTTGCATTATCATTGCCAACTTACCACTCAGTCATTTCGGTATGCATTCAACAAATCGAAATGCATCTGATTGAATAAGCACTGAATTGAATCGTGAACTAGAATACAATACTGTAGAAATGGAAGCGATTGTTGCTCGCAATATCCCACTAATGAATGAAGAACAAAGAACCCTTTACGACCGCATCATGCTCGCAGTTTTGGCAGGACAAGGTGGATTCTTTTTTTTTTTTTGAGTGCACTGGGTGGAACTGGCAAAACATTCCTTATTTCGCAAATTCTCGCCGAAATACGATCAAATAATGGCATCGCATTGGCTGTTGCATCATCTGGCATTGCGGCAACTTTATTGGATTGAAGCAGAACAGCTCATTCATTATTTAAACTGCCACTAAATATTCAAAATAACCCAGACGCAGTGTGCAACATAAAAAACAATCGTCCATGGCCACAGTGCTGAAATAATGTAAAATTCTTATCTGGGATGAATGCACTATGGCACACAAACATTCGATTGAGGCGTCGAACAGGCCATTGAAAGATATAAAAAGCAACGACAAACTATTTGGCGGCACTCTGTTACTCTTTTCAGGTGATTTCAGACAAGCACTTCCCGTTATTCCGCGTTCAACATACGCTGATGGGATCAACGAGTGCTTAAAATCATCGTCATTGTGGCGTAATGTTTATAAAGTACAACTGAAAGTAAATTTGTGCGTTCAAAAGCTTCAAGATCCATCCGCTGAAACATTCTCAAAACAATTGTTAGATATCGGCGATGGAAAAGTTACTACAGATGAAACTGGATGCATAAAATTACCGACCGATTTCTGCACAATCATTGATTCTCAAGATGCTCTTATTGATCAGATATTTCCTGATGTACACAGACGATACACAAATCATGAGTGGCTTGCAAAAAGAGCAATTTTAGCAGCAAAAAATGTGGACGTCAACGAATTGAATCTCAAGATAAAACATTTGTTACCAGGAGACTTGGTGTCATACAAATCTAATGATACAGTTTGCGATGCCACCGAAGCTGTAAATTATCCAACAAAGTTTTTAAACTCATTGGATTTACCAGGCATGCCACCGCATATTTTACAACTGAAGGTTGGATCACCGGTTATTTTGCTTCGTAATTTGAACCCACCACGGTTGTGCAACGGCACGCGATTAGTCACAAAAAAATTAATGAAAAATGTTATCGAAGCCATCATTTTAAATGTTAAATTCCGAGGTGAAAATATATTACTACTGCGAATCCCTATTATACCCTCAGATGTGCCAATTCAATTTAAACGCCCTCAATTTCCAATTAGATTGGTATTTGCAATGACTATCAATAAGTCTCAGGGCCAAACGATGTCTGTCTGTGGCTTAGATTTGAGCACATCATGTTTTTCACACGGACAATTATACGTGGCTCTCGAGTGGACAAACCATCCAGTTTGCTTGTAGCGAAGGATGGGATAACAAAAAATATTGTACACTCTGTTGCATTAAGGGATTGATATTGTTTTTTAGTAATATTGTTATAAGTAGCGATATGTATATAATTTTAAAGAATCAATTTTAATAAATTAAAAAAATAAATGATTGGTGTTTTGTTATTTTTATATTCTTTCACCGTTCACAGCGCTCCATACATCTTCCACTTATATACCACATCCTTACACACTTACAATAAGTTAGTTATTTTTTTCTAGCAAAATATTCTCTAGAAATAATTTATATGACAAAACAACGTTTGTCGGGTCAGCTAGTATATATATATATATATATATATATATATTTAATAGCTTTATAAAAATGAAAGGGTTATAACCACTGTTAATTGCAATGGCTTTCAGATATTTTTTTTACTAACTTATTTAGCCCAAACTGGAACCAATATTAAAAATACGGTTTACAAAGTATAATATATATATATACTAGCTGACCCGACAAACGTTGTTTTGTCATATAAATTATTTCTAGAGAATATTTTGCTAGAAAAAAATAACTAACTTATTGTAAGTGTGTAAGGATGTGGTATATAAGTGGAAGATGTATGGAGCGCTGTGAACGGTGAAAGAATATAAAAATAACAAAACACCAATCATTTATTTTTTTAATTTATTAAAATTGATTCTTTAAAATTATATACATATCGCTACTTATAACAATGTTACTAAAAAACAATATCAATCCCTTAATGCAACAGAGTGTACAATATTTTTTGTTATCCCACCCTTCGCTACAAGCAAACTGGATGGTTTGTCCACTCGAGAGCCACGTATAATTGTCCGTGTGAAAAACATGATGTGCTCAAATCTAAGCCACAGACAGACATCGTTTGGCCCTGAGACTTGTTGATAGTCATTGCAAATACCAATCTAATTGGAAATTGAGGGCGTTTAAATTGAATTGGCACATCTGAGGGTATAATAGGGATTCGCAGTAGTAATATATTTTCACCTCGGAATTTATCATTTAAATTGATGGCTTCGATAACATTTTTCATTAATTTTTTTGTGACTAATCGCGTGCCGTTGCACAACCGTGGTGGGTTCAAATTTCGAAGCAAAATAACCGGTGATCCAACCTTCAGTTGTAAAATATGCGGTGGCATGCCTGGTAAATCCAATGAGTTTAAAAACTTTGTTGGATAATTTACAGCTTCGGTGGCATCGCAAACTGTATCATTAGATTTGTATGACACCAAGTCTCCTGGTAACAAATGTTTTATCTTGAGATTCAATTCGTTGACGTCCACATTTTTTGCTGCTAAAATTGCTCTTTTTGCCAGCCACTCATGATTTGTGTATCGTCTGTGTACATCAGGAAATATCTGATCAATAAGAGCATCTTGAGAATCAATGATTGTGCAGAAATCGGTCGGTAATTTTATGCATCCAGTTTCATCTGTAGTAACTTTTCCATCGCCGATATCTAACAATTGTTTTGAGAATGTTTCAGCGGATGGATCTTGAAGCTTTTGAACGCACAAATTTACTTTCAGTTGTACTTTATAAACATTACGCCACAATGGCGATGATTTTAAGCACTCGTTGATCCCATCAGCGTATGTTGAACGCGGAATAACGGGAAGTGCTTGTCTGAAATCACCTGAAAAGAGTAACAGAGTGCCGCCAAATAGTTTGTCGTTGCTTTTTATATCTTTCAATGGCCTGTTCGACGCCTCAATCGAATGTTTGTGTGCCATAGTGCATTCATCCCAGATAAGAATTTTACATTATTTCAGCACTGTGGCCATGGACGATTGTTTTTTATGTTGCACACTGCGTCTGGGTTATTTTGAATATTTAGTGGCAGTTTAAATAATGAATGAGCTGTTCTGCTTCAATCCAATAAAGTTGCCGCAATGCCAGATGATGCAACAGCCAATGCGATGCCATTATTTGATCGTATTTCGGGCGAGAATTTGCGAAATAAGGAATGTTTTGCCAGTTCCACCCAGTGCACTCAAAAAAAAAAAAAAAGAATCCACCTTGTCCTGCCAAAACTGCGAGCATGATGCGGTCGTAAAGGGTTCTTTGTTCTTCATTCATTAGTGGGACATTGCGAGCAACAATCGCTTCCATTTCTACAGTATTGTATTGTAGTTCACGATTCAATTCAGTGCTTATTCAATCAGATGCATTTCGATTTGTTGAATGCATACCGAAATGACTGAGTGGTAAGTTGGCAATGATAATGCAAAGATCTTCAATAGCAATCAATGCTTCATTGTACATAGCGTCACTGAATACTATTGTTAGATCGTTGCACCGTGAACGATATTGATGCAATATATCATCAGTCATTGAATCTTTGTGAGTATCCCATAATGTCTCTGCTCGGGCCGGGAAACATGTAGTCAACACTATAGCGAATAGTAGACGAATTTGTTTTGCTGTACAGTTCAGTCCTACTTCAGCAAGCATACACTCCCACTGGTTGTCGTCTTCCAGCAAGCCGAGTGCAAGGCATGCATCTTTATACGTTGGATACTGTCCATTCACTTTACGTAAATCTTGAAATTACAAAGGATCGATGACATTAACCAATAACAGTCGAAGATAAAAGCACTCAGTCTGCCTTGGATTGACTGTAAATACTCGTCCCAAGGTGTTTGATTTGAATAAACCCGGACATGCATCAATCGGCGTGCCTTGCTTTCGGGGCATCCATTTTTTTGTTGGAGCCCATGTGAAATAGCGTGGTACTTCTGAATAGAGTAATGTCCGTGCAAAAGTACCAAAAGCATCCGCACGATTACACAATTCAAAAAATTCGGTGAGTGTAGTTTTTGGTGGATTTATAGCACGATCAATCGCTGTCTCGCTCGTGAAATATACGCGCTGGCCATTTTCAAGATGGACGGCTAAATGAAGAACTACTGGATCCCGTTTATGAAACCAAAGATACGCCAAACAGCTTCATTGGAGCTGACGTACCGGCCAATTTGGTAAAGTGTTATTTCATCGTTGTTATTCACCGGAGGAGCATTCACATTGGTATTTTCAACTCGAAATACAGCCATATCACTGCCTTTATTCACATACTTGCAAATGTATTTGATGCTCTTCACTGAACTGCAGAACTGAACATTAATATGAGCATTGAATGTTTTGCTCAGCAGAGGCGAATATGGGACCACCCAACGGTTATCAATGTCAATATCTATGTTGTTGACATAGATTGCCGCCATAGATGATAAGATTGTCCGCCATTATCGGGATTTCTTCGACGATATATTGGATATCTGTCAACATTTGTGATCGTGAAATTTTTCGGAAAACTTTTAGTACATTTTCTATCTGCACAAATAATAATGGCCTAAAAATTCATTTTTCATTTTAACATAAAATAACTCCGTCGGATATTGACGAATTTTTTAAAAGAATATACCATTTTAACTAATTTTAACATTTTAACAATATTAACGTTGAAAAAATATTTTAAACACTTACGGTTAAAAATTCATTTTTCATTTCAACATTAAATAAATTCTGACATCGTGTTTACGATTCTAAAATATTAACTTTGAAAAAATATTTTAAACACTTCGTAAGATACGGTTACGATTCTAAAAATATTAATTTTGAAAAAATATTTTAAACACTTCGTAAGATACGGTTAAAAATTCATTTTTCATTTCAACATTAAATAAATTCTGACATCGTGTTTACGACAACTCACGCCATCTAGGTGGAAAAGTTGTTGAAAGAGTTGGTTAAAAATTAATTAAGAAAGAACTAATTAAGTTACAACTTTCATTTGTAAATCTAAACCATTCTCGTATCCACCTGAAGACACACAAAAAATTTCATTAAACTCAGTCCAGCCGTTTAGGAGGAGTTCAGTGACATACACACGCACAAAAGAAATATATATATAAAGATATATATATATATTCTTAAATAGCGCATTTTTAAATTAATATACGAAAATGTGAGCAAGAATTTGGGAGAGCGGGGAACCAATGCTTACACCTTCTAATTTATGATAAAATATTCTTTGGTTTGAAAAAAATAAATTTTGTTAGGCAAATAGGAGGGAGAGAAATTAATTATTGTATTTTGTTACATGTTACTTCTTTGCTAAAGAGCAGTTGCAGCCTGACTGTTGCCGCACAGTGGCGGTTACATCTTATTATTTTAAGGCAAAGTTACAGTTAAGATCATATTTGACACAGTTATATTTACAGTTACATATAAATATACAGTTATAGTCATGGTTACATATATAACATCTCCTCTTTTGCGAAGAATGACGCACAAAAATTTTATTAAAATATTTTCAATATGCATGAAAGGACTAAGGCACAAATATAAACAGACTAACATACAAGAACGATTATTTTATTACAACAAACTAACACACAAGAACAATTATTTAGTTACTATCCGATTCCTGTTAAGGAGTTTAATAATACGACCATGTTTTGTAATTGTGTGGTTTATAGTCCAACTTCTGTTTTGAATTATCATTTCTAGAACTTTTGCCATTCAAATTATTATTTATAGAATCTTTGTTGGTAGAACCAGTCATTTTAAAATCCTATTCAAAAATTGTCTCATTATAAGAATATTTTAAATCAACTGTTTCTCCTTCAAATATCATTTTTCTCATTTCTTATCTAATAGCTTCTAGGGTTTTATATCTTTTAATAACTATGCCTCTTTCCCACTGATTTCCAGAACGAATCAAAACATTTTAATTATTTGGAATAACCGATAAGGGTTTAGACGTTCTGTCATAATAGAAATTACTTAAGTTTTGTTTATTTACTATTTTATTTCTTACGTTTGTTTGGAGTTCTGACTTTACTAATTCTCTATTTATTGGGAATTTAGTTTGCGTTAGTCTACTCATTAAGGTTTGAGCGGGAGAAGAGTCTAAGCCTTTTATGTATGTATATATTCTAGAATCATACTATTAGTGTCCTCATAACATATTTTCAGCATATTTTTGGCATTTTGTACACCGCTTTCCGATTGCCCGTTTGACCATATTTCGGACTACTATTTAAGATTTCAAAATTCTATTACGATGATTTTTTTTTAATCGATACGAATTAAAGGGCATGTTATCTGCCACTAGAATTCTGGGAATTCTACGTGAACTGAATATTACTTTTAATTCCCTAATTATTTCATGTGGTTGTTTATTATTTAAAGGAACAATTTCTAACCACTTAGTTAAATAATCTATTAAGGCTGAGTAATAATGTTTCCAAAATTCACGAATAATTCACCCTAATTTTTTAAACGGTAATGACAAAATGCCATGTGAAATGAGTGGTTCTTTAAAGCTTTTTGGTCTGTACTTTTCACAGACAGAGCATTTAGAAATTAAATTTTCCATACCATAATCCATATTTACCCAATAAATAATTACTCTAGCTCTATATTTACTTTTTCAATTCCGAAAACTTTTTCATGAATTTTACTAAGCATTTATTTTCTAAGATCAACAGAAACAACTATTTTAACATTTAAAAAGACTATTCCATCTTCCTCAAAAATAGCTTGTCTTAATTTATAATAAAATTGTACATTGTTTGGAACTTTTTTTTTAATGTTAGGCCATCCATTTTTACAAAAAGTTACTAATTTACTCAATACCGGATCTCTTAAGGTATATTCTTTTTTATTACTAGCAACTTGTAAATTCATTACAGCTTTTACGTGTTCAGGGTCTGGTTTAATTCCACTTTTATTCCATACATGACCCAAATCCGCGATATTGTTACTTTTTAGAATTAAATTTTACATTAAATTTTCTGGCTCTTTCTAAAATTTTTTGAACAATTTCATCACGCTCCTATTCAGAATTTGCACAAATTAACATGTCATCAAAATAAATAATAATACCAGGTATATCACTGAAATTTTTTTCATCAGCTTTATGAAACAACTCCAGTGCAATATTTAATCCAAACGGGAGGCGGTTAAATTTAAAACAACTAAAGGGAGTATTAAACTGACATAATTTATTAGAAGGTCCTTATACTAATTTAATTTGATAAAATCCATCTTTTAAATAAAAAAAAAATTATACAAAAATATGTTACATAACTTAGGCATTAACTCTTCAACCGTTGGTATTATATGACATTCTTTTTTAATGACTTTGTTAAGATCCTGTGGTTCTAAACATATTCTAATTGACTTTTCAGGTTTCTCAACTATAATTAAATTTTTAATACAAACATCTGGATCCTCTACCTTACTTATCATTTTATCCTTTTCAAGAGCAATTACTTTCTTTTTTAATTTTGACTTTAAAGATTCTGGAATAGTTCTGGGAGGTTTAGTTACTGGTTTAGCATTAATGAAGTATAAGCACCTTCCTTTTCCCTAACATTCGATTCTGAAGCCAGAACTGCAGCCGCAGGCATAGAATGACGTAGCCGTGATGTCAAGAGGATGTCACCTCCTACGTGTGCGCACATCCCCGGCAGACGGAGCACCTTCCAGAGAGAGCTCAGTTGACGATCGGATCTGGAAGAGTTTGGACGAAGCATACAGAGTTGACGGCTGTATCGCCTTAATGACTTTCGTTTTGTGTTTGACGTAGTTGATAAAGTACTTTGCGTGCTACGAATCATCATTAATTGACGTATTCTTAGACTCGCCTTCCATAAGTAATTTTAATGCTTATTAGCACTTCTGTAAATATATATATTGTAATCTATTTTTGCTTTGTTTATTAAACTTTAATTAATTAGTAATTAATCGAATTAGTATTGTTCTTAAAGTTTTAAAACGCTCGCAACCCACCTGATACTATATTGGAAGTGGGATAAAGATAAAGAAAGTGTGATTGAACGTTAATTTTTAGTTTAACGTAAATGTTTGGATAAAGAATGAAACGTGAAATCGAAACCTTAATTTTAACTTAAACTTCGGATTGAACGCGATAAAGAACAGAACATTGACTTAAAAAAAAAAAAAAAAAAAAAAATGTTAACTTTTTTTTAAGTGGATAAACTGCATAAACTTTTTGCGAACTGAACTGTTTATTTATCTATTTTTGAAAAACTGTTGCTGAACAGCTGAATATAAGTGGTGAATTATAAAGTTTTTATTTATGGTGTAACATTCGACTATGTGGATTAAACCAAAATTTCAAGCTGGATAAGCAACGAAGTATCTGCGAGTTCTGCGGAATAACCACGGAACATTTGGATGGAAGTTTCAATCAGAGATTTAGGATAATCAAGCATCGGCTGCTATTTTGGTTCTACAAAGGTACGTGTGATTTTGTTTTGTTGTTACAATGGTACCGTTAGGAGATAGACCCAAAATTGGCTCTGCACTGAGGACTGAGAGTTATAGTAAAATTAAAATTCTGCATCGCTTTTTATTTAATGACATTGGTGACAGAAAAAACCGATGCAGAATAAGAAAGTTTTCAGGATTCGCGTTTGTCGTAGACGACGAAAATTACATAAAGAAACAAAAATTCATCGACGAAAATTTTTCGTTGAATGAAGTTATTATTATTAGTAATCTATTAAGTATTTCATTTACTGGCACGAAAGAAGAAATTCGTGACAGATTGTTGTTAAAATTAAATGACATCGAATTACTAAAAGAAGAAAACTCTGACGAAGAGGAAGATTTGGAAGAGGAAGTTCAGAAGAGGAAGATTCGGAAAACGAAAGTAGTGATAATGACGTAGAAAAAATAGTAGTGATAATGACGTAGACTCCTCTGTGCAATGCCATATAGATAATAAGTGTTATGAAAATGATTATGATTATGATGATGGTAAAATAAAAAAAAAAGTATAAATTGTAATAATGTGAATTCTGGAACACATGGTGCAGTTATTTCATTTAACGATTTCGAGAACAGTATCTCAAAATTTAGCGGTGAACCGCATGAAAATATTATTGAGTTCTTTAACGAATTTGAGGAAGTGTCAGTAATGTTTAATCTTAATGAACTACAAAAAATTATTTTTTGTAAAAAATCTTTGAGCGGAAACGCTCTTCTCTTCGTTAAATCCGAAAAAGGATTGTTGACTTACAAAAAATTAAAAAATGCATTAATCAACGAGTTTAAAATCGAAATAAATTCTGCCTCCTTGCATGACATTTTAAGTGAAAGGAAAATTAGAGGCAATGAGTCGGTTACAGAATATTTTTTCAAAATGCGTGAATTGTCTAAGAATGGGCACATTGATGATGCCGCAATAATGCACTACGTGATCCAAGGAATAAATGATAAAAATGAAAATAAGATCATACTTTATGGTGCAAAAAATATTCGCGACTTTAAAGAAAAATTGAAATTATATGAAGTGTACAAAAGAGACACTGAGAAAATTAAACATAAATTTGATAAAGTTGAGCTCAATACAAAACCGAAGCATATAACCCATAAAGTATATGAGAAATTTAGTTCTAGAAATGAAATAAATAAGATTTGTTATAATTGTGGTGAAAAAAACCACTTATCCAGGGACTGCCCTCATAAGGCCAAAGGCCTTAAATGTTTTTCCTGTAAGCGGTTTGGGCATAAAAGTTCGGAGTGCCCGGGTTCAAAACCCAAAGTTGAATCCTTATGTATCGGTATAAATCGTAATTTGAATAAAATTATACAAATAAATGATGTAAATTTCAGCGGCATCATTGATACGGGCAGTGAGGCAACACTGCTCCGTAAAAGTGTTTTTGAAAAATTAGACGTTAAGGGGTTAAACCCAGTGAGTACCACTTTGAAGGGAATTGGAATAAATTGCATAAAGCCGTTAGGCTCATTTAAAGTGAATCTTAAAATTGATGAATTGCAATGTGAAACTAATGTGTATGTTGTACAAAATGAGGTAATACCCCATGACGTCATCGTGGGGCTAATTGTATTGATGTTAGGCGAGACAATAATAAACGAGAATGGTATTATTGTTAAAAATAAGCCCAATCCTATTGAAGTTAACTTTTTAACAGTACTCCCAATAAATGCATAACAAAACGAAGTCGAAATAGATATTGCTTATGATCAGTGCTGCCAGATTTGAGGGAAATTTTTATTCAATTGCCACCGTTAAATTTTACTTGTAACGGCTTTCTAATCACATCGAAAATTTTTTTTAAAAAGCTTTGAAACAATTAAGAAACTGTTTCAATTAAAATCTACTGGTCGCTGTTAAATAAAAATTTCCCTCAATCTGGCAGCATTGCTTATGATGCCCCCTCCGACTTTCAAAACGAAGTTAGGGATTTGATTTTGAATTATGAACCTAAAAAGACATTGTCAACTGATATCGACTTAAAAATTATGTTGAAAAGCAGTGAACCTATTTATCATCAGCCGCGGATATTACCATTTTCTGAAAAAAAAATTGTGGAAGGTCAAATAGCCGAATGGCTAGACGGGGGTATTATCGAACCTAGTTCCTCTGAATACAGTAGTCCAATTGTACTAGTAAAAAAGAAAGATGGTACTTCGAGAATCTGTATTGATTACAGGCGTTTGAATAAAATCATAGTTAAAGACCGATTTCCCCTGCCGCTGATTGAGGATATTTGGATCGTTTACAGGGTGCACGAATTTTCAGTACGATTGATTTGAAGAACGCATTTTTTCATGTAGATGTTGACAAAGAAAGTAGAAAATACACCTCATTTGTGACCCACGAGGGTCAGTATCAATTTCTTAAAGTGCCAATTGGACTGTGCAATTCGCCTGCCGTATTTCAAAGATAAACACAAATTTTCGACAATTGGTAATTCCGGTATTGTGTTACCCTATTTAGATGACCTAATAATATTAACATCCTCCTATGAAGAAGTCGTTGACAACTTAAGACAGACCCTAACTCTTGCTAGTAAATATGGTTTCGAAATAAATTTTAAGAAATCTCATTTGTTAAAGAAAAAAATTGAATTCTTGGGCCACGTAATCGAGGAAGGTAAAATCTTTCCATCTCCCTCTAAGACGCAGGCCGTCATGAAGTTTCCGGAACCAATTAACTTGAAACAGGTCCAGAGTTTCCTAGGGTTAACTGGATACTTCCGAAAGTTTATCCCATACTATTCCATCATTGCTAGACCATTAAGTGGCATATTAAGAAAAGATCGCAAGTTTAAGTTTGGCGATGAAGAGAGAAATTTCTTTAATTGCTTGAAATCTATTTTGGCTGATAAACCGGTGTTGGCTTTATATAGCCCTAACTATGAAACAGAGTTGCATACTGATGCCAGTGTTGAAGGGTATGGTGCAATTTTAATGCAGAAATCACCAAATGACACTAATTTCCACCCTACATATTACATGAGTCGTAAAACCACAGATGCTGAAAAAAAATATTCAAGTTACGAGTTGGAGGTACTAGCGATTATTGAAGCTCTGAAAAAGTTTCGTATATACTTATTGGGAATTCCATTCAAAATAGTAACTGACTGTGCAGCATTTCAAAAAACAATGGAAAAAAGGGATTTAGCCACTAGAGTGGCACGTTGGGCTCTTCTGCTACAGGAATTTAACTATACGATCGAACACTGCGCTGGAAGTAGAATGCCCCATGTTGATGCATTAAGTAGAGCACCAATAGATGTGTTGTGCATATCCATACAAAATGTCTTACCACGAATTAAAAGTGCTCAGGACGTTGATCAGCACATAAAAACCATTAAAGAAGTATTAAAACATTCTAGTTATGAAAATTATTGTACCAGAAACGAAATTTTATATAAATTCATAAATGGGAAGGAATTAGTTGTAATACCAGATAGCATGCAAACGGAGATCATTAAAGAAGCTCATGAGAAAGGACATACGGGAATTAATTACACTGAGAAACATATTGAAGAATTTTACTACATTCCCAAACTGCGAGAAAAAGTTCAAAACGTTATCACTAATTGTGTACATTGCATTCTCATAAATCGTAAAAGTGGAAAGAAAGAGGGACTGCTACACCCACTTCACAAACAAGACATACCACTTCATACTTATCACATAGATAATCTCGGGCCATTAGAGAGTACGCGTAAAAACTATAAACATCTTTTAGTCATAATTGACTCATTTACCAAGTTGGTGTGGATATATCCTACCAAAAGCACGACGACTTCAGAAGTGTTGGCTAAATTGGAAACTCAAAAGACTGTTTTTGGCAACCCATCACAAATAATTTCTGACCGCGGCCCTGACATTACCTCTAAAGAATTTGCTGATTATTGTTCAGGCGAAGGCATTAAACATCATTTCATTACTACCGGTTTGCCAAGGGCCTATGGCCAGGTCGAACGAATCAACAGGGTCATCATATCAGTACTTTCAAAGTTATCACTAAAAAACCCTGCTGAATGGTACAAACATGTGACCGAATTGCAACGCACAATAAACTCGACATACCAAAGAAGCATCGACATGACGCACTTTGAACTATTGTTCGGTACTAAAATAAACACCAAGGGAAATGATAGAATAATAGAGATACTCGAGTTCGAGTTCCAGGCTGATTTTGAGTCCCAGAGAGAAGACCTGCGCAAACATGCAAAGGGACAAATTCTCAAGGTCCAGGAAGAGAATAGAAAAAATTATGACTTGCGGAGAAAACAACCTAAAACTTATAAAGTAGGCGACGTAGTTGCCATCAAACGAACACAATTCGGTCCTAACCTGAAATTGAAACCAAAATACTTTGGTCCCTATAAAATCGTGTAAGTGAAAGGTGGTAACACCTATGATGTAGTTAAGGAAGGATGCCATGAAGGTCCCCACTGCACGTCCACTCATGTTGATTTTCTCAAGCAGTGGATGGCCTAAAAGAAAAATATGAAAATTCTCAAAATTTGTAAATAAGTTGTAAATAGCATGTTATTATTTTGTGGTTTTTTTTTTTTTTTTTTTTTTTTTTTTTTGTATCTTTTCAGTGTGATCGCCTGGAGGTCCAGTTGAGGAAGGATGGCCGAATGAAGTATAAGCACCTTCCTTTTCCCTAACATTCGATTCTGAAGCCAGAACTGCAGCCGCAGGCATAGAATGATGTAGCCGTGATGTCAGGAGGACGTCACCTCCTACGTGTGCGCACATCCCCGGCAGACGGAGCACCTTCCAGAGAGAGCTCAGTTGACGATCGAATCTGGAAGAGTTTGGACGAAGCATACAGAGTTGACGGCTATATCGCCTTAATGACTTTCGTTTTGTGTTTGACGTAGTTGATAAAGTACTTTGTGTGCTACGAATCATCATTAATTGACGTATTCTTAGACTCGCCTTCCATAAGTAATTTTAATGCTTATTAGCATGCCTGTAAATATATATATTGTAATATATTTTTGCTTTGTTTATTAAACTTTAATTAATTAGTAATTAATCGAATTAGTATTGTTCTTAAAGTTTTAAAACGCTCGCAACCCACCTGATACTATATTAATATCAATATTAATTCATTAAATTACATGTTCCTAACCCTTGAAAAAACACCTTTATTTTCCTGAATATTTTCAACCTTATTTTTTATTTCAGTAGAATCTATTTGTTGCCTTATACGAGTAATAAGGCCTAATTCAATGCAACTAGGTAATCCTAACAATGTTTTAAAATAACTAGTGGATCTGCAGATCAGGAGCCTCAACGTCCTATTTAAATCAGGCATTATTCAATAGGTGATTTTTATTTATTCCTTATTATATAATGGTATATATTGATTCGATCGACTTGTTACCATAATCAGATACATTCCAGCCCCCCACAATCCCCCGCTGTGTCTTTGCGTATCTTATAAAGTGTTACGGAATTGTAAATAATTGCATTTATTTTTGTATCGTTTCTTTCAAAGAGGTTTAGTAAAGTTAATAAAATGCTAACTTTGTGCATTTCTAGTCGTTTTAGCGTTAAAATAGCCTAATTTTCCCTTAAAAACACTTTAAAAAGCTCCAATAAGGGAAGAAATGGATTTGGCGCAAAATTTGGCGACTGTTTCTCTTCTTGGCGACCTTCGCGAGAAAATCCTTATTAGGGATATACCAAATATGGAAGCTCTAATCTCATTATGAGATACGAGAATTTTCGAGAACAGTCTGTGTTCGATAGAAAAGTATAAAAGGAGCATTTTTCCCCACAGCGGTCAGTTTTGTCAAATGCTTGCTTTGCTTTCAGCCTCTTTAGATGAGATTTTCTTTATGTGTTATTGCTAAACAGCTTGTACTGTTGTTTTGCTGTTAACGGCTGTTGTTTAAGCTGTGTTTACTGGTTGAATTGAAGCTGATACTTGGTTTATAGACCTGTATTTTTCTGGAACTTTCTGTGAATACATCACTGAATTTTTGCAAGTTTTGCCTTTCATTCTCGGACAACTTACGGACCCCCAAGTACGCAACAATATGTATTCTTAATAAACGACGGTCTTGTATTATTTCCCTGAAATTCATAAATACCCAATTTCATAACTACCAAATTTCATACAAAAAAAAAAAAAATGTATATATATATATATATATATATATAGCATATCGGAAATATTTTGCGTAACCTTTAAACTAATTTCCAATTCTATGCCCACAATTATCAACAGGAAAACATGCTTTTAAAATTCTAATAAAATTTCATTATATTTGATGGGGTGTAACCATGTTAAAATAAACTTTTAATAAATATCGACTATAGACCGTAATAGTACGAAATTATTTTACGTATCCCGGAAAAGTAGCCACAGTCATTATAAACGCCAATAATAAGAATAAACCTAATTAATTATAACTCATTAAATTTTTAAACTAATTTGATATCACTTGGATGATTACAGTATATACTCGGAATTATTTTGTGTGGTCCCATAAATTATTTATTCAATACATAACCTTTTTTAAGCGTAAACATAATTTTAAGCATCTTTATAATATATGTTAATTTTATTAAGTTCAATTCAGCATAAACGCATTAAAGTGTTCGCTTAAATAAAAGTTTTTGTCCATACGCTCTAATGCTACGAAATTCTTTTGCGTGTCTCTGTAAACAAACCATAAACATTGTGTACACCAGTAAAAACTATTCAGCTTACTTTGCGTTTGAAATTAATAATTGTTCCAAATTTAACATCGTTTAGATGACTACGTGACATTGTCAGAGCACTTTTGTAAGGTCCTGTACATTAATTAGAAAGCTTAAGAGCAATTTTATATATTATTTTTAAATATTTTCTTCAAACAACATAAGTTTAAACATCTTACTCACGTACGCTAGTTTAATTTTCTTGATTGCAAAGTAAAGATGTTAAAATGCGTTTAAAACCAATTCACCTCATACTCCATAATGTGAAGTATTTTGGCGTGTCCCTGTATACAATCCATAAAAAGTATAGACATAACAAAATAAATAGCTATTTCTATACCGAGACTGAATATATGTGTCAATTTGCAAGCCAATCGGAGAATTTTTGCGGACGCTATTGCGGTACATACAAATTCTTCCCATAGGCCGTAATGATAAAAAAACTTTGGCGTGTCCCTGTACACGAATTACAAATGGAATGCATACCCTAAACTATACAGCTAATTTCGTGGGGATCATAAACATGTGTACCAAATTTCAAGTGAATAGCGTGATATTTGCGGCCGCTATCGCACGACAGACAGACAGACAGACGGACAGACGGAACACAAAATCCTTTTGAGTCTCAACAGAGGGCCTCCACTGACGTTTCGGCAAAAATTGGAAGTCAATAGCTTGATTTTTGCGGTGGCTATCACGGTACATACAGATTCTTACCACAGGCCGTAGTGATAGAAAAACTTTGGCGTGTCCCTGTACACGAACTACAAATGAAATACACACCTAAAACAATACAGCTAATTCCATTGAGCTCATGAATATGTGTACCAAATTGCAAGTCAATAGCGTGATTTTTGTGGCTGCTATCGCGATAAATACAAATTCCTCCTTTAGGCCGTGATGATAAGAAAAATTTTGGCGTGTCCCTGTATACGAACTACAAATGGAATACATACCAAAAACTATACAGCTAATTTTGTGGGGATCATGAATGTGTGTACAAAATTGCAAGTCAATAGCGTGATTTTTGTGGCCGCTATCGCAATACATACAAATTCCTCCCTTAGGCTGTAGTGATAAGAAAAACTTTGGCGTGTCCCTGTACACGAACTACAAATGTAATACACACCTAAAACTATACAGCTAATTCCATTGAGCTCATGAATATGTGTACCAAATTGCAAGTCAATAGCGTGATTTTTGTTGTGATATTTAATCTCAGAACACTTTTATTGACTTTCGTTTTCATATTCCAGACTTTTTGTTTTTTGCTTCCCGCCAACTGATTGTTTGGTGCACCTGCCGCATCACGTGACGATGTGTCGCGTCTCTCTACGAATACACTGTAATACTTTTTTCAGTCATGTAACTTTTCTGATTCGGAACTGACATTCCATTTTCTTATTCTTTTTAATCGTAATATTTTTTTTTTTGTCTAAGATGAATAAATTTAAAGGCAAAACATCTAGGCATTCTTTTATTATGCAGCAATATGTGAATTATCCTGAATAGTAATTAATCTACATATTATGTAAGATTTCACAGACTAATCTAAATTCATTATAGGAAAAGAAGTAGTTACGGTCTAAAACAGAAGTCCATTAAATATATATATATGCATTTTTTCATCTAATTTCAAGTGTACAATCTGATGATAAATTAAAAGGATTGTTCTTCACCAATGGCATATATGATTACCTGTGACAACCCAGGTAAGTCAAACTTTATTTAATTATATGACTGTTGTTTTTTTCCAAACAAAGAATTATTTGTTATAAAATATATTTGAAATAACTAATTTGAGGAAGCTGCGAATTCATGCTTTCATTCATTTATATAGTATTCTTCTATCAGATCATGAGGACTGAAGTGACACTAAATCGAAAGTATTGAAAAGTACTTAGAAAGTTATTTAAGTTTATCTTCTTCTTCTAGTACTTATTTTTATGAAAACTATTTAATTTTATTTTCTTCTTCAAGTACTATATATCCAAACTGTGTTGATTTAAAATATTAAATGAATATTTACGTATTGAACAAATATTAACAAAACTGCTACAAAAATTTTGTTTAAGTATGTCAGCAACAAAAGATATACAAATTGAACCGCTGAACTCCACAAATTATAATGTGTGGAAGTTTCGTATTGAGATGTACTTGCAAAAAGAGGATCTTTTTACAGTCATTACTGACCATCCTCCCAACCCAATAACCGATCAGTGGCGTTCAAAAAATGGAAAAGCCAGAGCTATTATTAATTTACTTATTGATAATGATCAGATTGTTTACGTTATGAATCTAGATACAGCACGAGAGTGCTGGAATGCTCTGCGCCAAGTCCACGAAAGATCATCACTTACCAGTAAGCTTTTCTTACTTAGGAAACTTTATTCCATAAAATTAATGGAAAGTGGTGATGTAAACCAACATATAGCTGATATATATAAAACACGCGACAGACTCACTGCCATAGGTGAAGTCATAGATGAATCGCACCTAGCTGCATTAATGCTGTGCTCACTCCCTCCTTCGTATGACGTTCTCATAACAAGTCTCGAATCGAGAGACGAAGCGCAATTGACACCTGAATATATACGAAACAAATTAGCTGATGAATATGCCAAAAGGCTTGAAAACAAAACTGTTCAAAATTCAGCGTTAAAAGTCCAAAACAATAACAAATCGGCTATAAGAAATAGATAATATTTCTAATAAGAAATTCTGCAAATACTGTAAGAAAAGTAAGCACAACATCGAAGATTGTTATAAGTTGAAAAATAAAAATAATTCTAATATTAAAAATTACACTAAAAATTTCAACAAAAAACCCAACTTCAGATCCAACATATGCTCTCAGAACAATGAGAAGCCAGATAGCGCTCGAATTGCAGAGGGGAGCAATAAACCAAAAGCTGATAAATTGTATTCTTTTTATGTTGGAGATAAAACTGTAAATTGGGTGGTTGATTCAGGGTCGTCTTCACATATCTGCAATGATAAACTAAAATTTCGCGAACTTAAAAATAACGTTTCTAACGTCACTATCGCGAACGGCACGCAACTAAAATCTTTGGGTTCCGGTACTGTGGATTTGTATACCGTAAATTCGGAAAACACACAGAACAAAATAACACTTAAAAATGTTCTTTATGTCCCTGAAATAGAAACTAATTTAATTTCTATAAAAAGAGCAACAGAGAATGGTTGTATCGCTGTATTTGATGATAAAACCTGTAAAATTGTAAATCAGGGTAATACATGCATTGAGGGATATGTGAAAGATAACTTATATGAATGACAATTAAATTATTCTGAAAACAAACACACAGCGAACATTGTAATACAAACTTGTGATAACGAAAATTGCATAAACAAGTGGCATGTGAAACTTGGCCATAGAAACACTAACCACATTAAAGATTTAGTTAACAAGGACATGGCTGTGGGTATAAAATTAAATGATTGCAAACATAATACTGAATGTAAAACATGCATAATGTCAAAATTAACTGATTCACCTTACCCCAAAGCTGCACAATTTAGAGCCTCCGTACCACTCGAACTGCTCCACACAGACTTATGTGGCCCTATGAAAACCCCCACTGTAGGTGGAAAATATTACTTTCTTACATTTATCGACGATTACAGTCGTTATACTATTATATATTTGCTAAGAAATAAGTTTGAGGTATTTTCTAAGTTAAAGGAATATGTGGCTATGACCGCAAACAAATTTGGCCGAAAAGTGCAAGCAATTCGCTCCGACAACGGGGGTGAATACACTAGTATGGAAGTAAATGAATTTTTGAATAAAGAAGGAATTGAGCACCAGTTTACCGTTCCTTACTCTAGTGCTCAGAACGGCGTGGCAGAACGTAAAAATCGTACGCTGACCGAGATGGCACGCTGTCTGCTTAAAGACAGTAATTTACCGAATTCCTTTTGGGGGGAAGCCGTAAATACTGCAAATTACATACAAAATAGGCTCCCGACCTCCTCGTGCGACTCAACTCCTTACGAAAAATGGACCGGCCGTAAACCCGATTTATCAAATATAAAAAAATTCGGATGTCGCGCATACGCATATGTACATAAAATACATAGGGGAAAACTGGATAGCACCGCTCAAGAAGGAATCTTTGTGGGATATGATAATCGTAGCAAAGGCTACAGAATTTGCACAAACAATAAAAATGTAATAATTAGCAGAACAGTAAAATTCTTGGAAGATGAGAATAGAGAATCCCACAATAATGAAACATCACAAATCAAGAATGAAAATTCAAATGATGAAATTCCGGTGTCCAAATTACCAATATTAGATACTGATATAGATATAGATATTGCGGGCGATAACGATAGTTCGGATGACACGCAAAATCTGCCGCGACGATCACAACGATTAAATAAAGGTGTTCCGCCCGACAGATTTGCATTTGCAGTAAATGACAAAAGAATTGATGAGCCTAAGTGTTTTGATGATATACTAAAAATTCAAAACCCAGCTGAAAAAGAAAATTGGCTGAACGCCACACTCGACGAAATGAATTCACTCAGACAAAACAATACTTGGGAACTTGTTGACGCTCAACCAGGGACCAAAGTAGTAGGGTATAAGTGGGCGTTCAAGGCCAAATACAATAGCCAAGGACAAGTCGAGAAATATAAAGCCAGGCTTGTTGCCAAGGGTTTTTCTCAAAAATACGGGGTGGACTATGACGAAACTTTTGCACCAGTTGCATCGCATACCACTCCAAGAAGTTTCTTGACCATGTCACTATATAAAAATTTGAATCTAAGGCATGTAGATATCAAAACTGCTTTCCTACATGGAAATTTGCAAGAAGATGTATACATGCATCAACCCGAGGGTTATGTTGTCCAGGGCGAAGAAAATAAAATATGTAAGTTAAAGAAAGCGATATATGGCTTGAAACAAGCCGCTAGAGCGTGGAATTTGAAAATTAATGAATCATTGTGTAAATTAGGATTTAAACAAAGTCAACATGACAAGTGTTTATATATCCGTAACAAAGATAACACAGAAACTTACATTCTTATGTATGTTGATGACCTATTTATAGCTGGTAAAAATCACAATATTGACATACTAATTAATCAACTTAGGGAAGAATATCCATTAACCCACCTTGGGGAAGCCAAATATTACCTCGGCATAAATATAGAAAGACCTTGTAAAGGGGTAATTACGCTTGATCAAAATAATAAAATACGAGACATTGTAACCAAATTTGGGCTAGATAACGCACGGCCCTCTCACACCGATAGAACCAGGGTATATAAAATTAACTGATAATGACAATCTCTTACCAAACAACACAATGTACAGACAGGCTATAGGCGCGTTACTTTACATTTCTACAGTATCGCGACCTGATATAAGTGTTGCCGTTTGCATCTTAAGCCGTAGAACGAAAATCCTAGAGCGAAAGACTGGGAGGCAGTTAAAAGTGTTATTAGATATTTGAAAAATACCCAAGATATTAAATTAAAACTTTGTAACTCTGGTGAACCTGTTCTTAGAGCATATTCGGATTCGGATTGGGCCAATGACCCAAGTGATAGAAAGTCCATCACAGGAAATTTATTTATATTGGATATTATTTTTGGACTTCGAAGAAACAGTCCTGTGTGTCCATGTCTTCAGCAGAGGCTGAGTATGTCGCAGCTGCGAGTGCTGCACTTGAAATACAGTGGCTCAACAAACTACTGGATGATTTAAATTTGCCGCAACAATGTCCTATAGTGATGTACCAGGACAACCAATCTACCATCAAGATTGCTGAAAATGATAAATTCCACTCTAAAACAAAACACCTACAGCTGAGATTTCATCTTCTGCGAAACCTAATACAACAAGGCCTAATCAAGCTTCAATACAAACCTACCAAAGAAATGACCGCCGATACCCTAACAAAAGCTCTGCCAAAAACTGATTTTAATAGACATAGAAATGCATTAATGAACAATTGAAAAATTTCTGAGCGTAAGAGGGGGTGTTGTGATATTTAATCTCAGAACACTTTTATTGACTTTCGTTTTCATATTCCAGACTTTTTGTTTTTTGCTTCCCGCCAACTGATTGTTTGGTGCACCTGCCGCATCACGTGACGATGTGTCGCGTCTCTCTACGAGTACACTGTAATACTTTTTTCGGTCATGTAACTTTTCTGATTCGGAACTGACGTTCCATTTTCTTATTCTTTTTAATCGTAATATTTTTTTTTTGTCTAAGATGAATAAATTTAAAGGCAAAACATCTAGGCATTCTTTTATTATGCAGCAATATGTGAATTATCCTGAATAGTAACTAATCTACATATTAAGTAAGATTTCACAGACTAATCTAAATTCATTATAGGAAAAGAAGTAGTTACGGTCTAAAACAGAAGTCCATTAAATATATATATATGCATTTTTTCATCTAATTTCAAGTGTACAATCTGATGATAAATTAAAAGGATTGTTCTTCACCAATGGCATATATGATTACCTGTGACAACCCAGGTAAGTCAAACTTTATTTAATTATATGACTGTTGTTTTTTTTCAAACAAAGAATTATTTGTTATAAAATATATTTGAAATAACTAATTTGACGAAGCTGCGAATTCATGCCTTCATTCATTTATATAGTATTCTTCTATCAATTTTTGTGGCCGCTGTCGCGATACATACAAATTCCTCCCTTAGGCCGTAATGATAAGAAAAACTTTGGCGTATCCCTGTATACGAACTACAAATGGAATATATACCAAAAACTATACAGCTAATTTTGTGGGGATCATGAATGTGTGTACCAAATTTCAAGTCAATAGCGTGATTTTTGTGGCCGCTATCGCAATACATACAAATTCCTCCCTTAGGCCGTAATGATAAGAAAAACTTTGGCGTATCCCTGTATACGAACTACAAATGGAATACATACCAAAAACTATGCAGCTGATTTTGTGGGGCTCATGAACATGTGTACCAAATTTCAAGTCAATAGCGTGATTTTTGTGGCCGCTATCGCAATACATACAAATTCCTCCCTTAGGCCGTAATGACAAGAAAAACTTTGGCGTATCCCTGTATACGAACTACAAATGGAATACATACCAAAAACTATGCAGCTGATTTTGTGGGGCTCATGAACATGTGTACTAAATTTCAAATCAATAGCGCTATTTTTGCGGCCGCTACCGCGATACATACAAATTCCTCCCATAGGCCGTAATGATAAGAAAAACTTTGGCGTGTCCCTGTATACGAACTACAAATGGAATACATACCAAAAACTATACAGCTGATTTCGTAGGGCTCATGAACATGTGTACCAAATTTCAAGTCAATAGAGCTATTTTTGCGGCCGCTATCGCCGACAGACAGACAGACAGACAGACAGACACAGCCCAAAACCGTTTTGAGTCTCAACAGAGGGCCTCCACTGACGTTTCGGCAATAACTAGTGGATCTGCAGATCAGGAGCCTCAACGTCCTATTTGCATCAGGGAATAGAGTGTCCGGAGATGAGAGAAGTCGTGTAGAGCCGCACCAGATTGTAAAAACGTGAGAAAAAGGGCGGCTTTGGCCTTTCTCACGGTTTTGTGAGGTCTAACTGCAATAGAGACAGTGTCCGGAGATGAGAGAAGTCGTGTAGAGCCGCACCAGATTGTAAAAACGTGAGAAAAATGACGGCTTTGGCCGTTTAGTAAGGTCTAACTGCAACGTTTCCGGCTGCAATCTGTAAGAGACTGTGTCCGGAGATGAGAGAAGTCGTGTAGAGCCGCACCAGATTGTAAAAACGTGAGAAAAATGGCGGCTTTGGCCTTTCTCACTGTTTAGTGAGGTGTAACTGCAACGTTTCCGGTTACAATCTGTAAGAGACAGTGTCCGGAGATGAGAGAAGTCGTGTAGAGCCGCACCAGATTGTAAAAACGTGAGAAAAACGGCGGCTTTGGCCTTTCTCACGGTTCTGTGAAGTCAAATTGCAACGATTCCGATTGCAATCTTTAAAAGACAGTGTCCGAAGATGAGAAAAGTCGTGTAGAGCCGCGCCAGATTGTAAAAACGTGAGAAAAATGGCGGCTTTGGCCTTTCTTACGGTTTTGTGAAGTCTAACTGGAATAGAGACAGTATCTGGAGATGAGAAAAGTCGTGTAGAGCCGCACCAGATTGTAAAAACGTGAGAAAAATGGCGGCTTTGGCCTTTCTCACTGTTTAGTGAGGTCTAACTGCAACGTTTCCGGCTGCAATCTGTAAGAGACAGTGTCCGGAGATGAGAGAAGCCGTGTAGAGCCGCACCAGATTGTGAAAACGCGAGAAAAATGGCGGCTTTGGTCTTTCTCACTGTTTTGTGAGGTCTAACTGCAACGTTTCCGGCTGCAATCTTTAAGAGACAGTGTCCGGAGATGAGAGAAGTCGTGCAGAGCCGCACCAGATTGTAAAAACATGAGAAAAATGGCGGCTTTGGCCTTTCTCTCGGTTTTGTGAGGTCTAACTGCAAGAGAGACAGTGCTCGGAGATGAGAGAAGTCGTGTAGAGCCGCACCAAATTTTAAAACAATATACAGTATATCATTATTAACATTTCACATTGGCAAGTTAATTGTATGATACATTATTTGTATCACACAAGGATGGAAAGCGTCAGCTGACGGTGACGTGAGTTCAAAGATTTTTGTTCACCCAAAATTATCACTTCAAATGGAAAGCGTCAGCTGACGATGACGCGAGTTCAAAGATTTTTGTTCACCCAAAAGTGTTCAACGTGCCTAAAGAAGTTTTCACTTCAAAAACTTTGGCGTGTCCCTGTACGCGAACTACAAATGGAATGCATACCCAAAACTATACAGCTAATTTCGTGGGGATCATGAACATGTGTACAAAATTTCAAGTCAATAGCGTGATTTTTGCGGCCGCTATCGCACGACAGACAGACAGACAGACGGACGGACAGACGGAACCCAAAATCCTTTTGAGTCTCAACAGAGGGCCACCACTGACGTTTCGGCGAAAATTGGAAGTCAATAGCTTGATTTTTGCGGTGGCTATCGCGGTACATACAGATTCTTCCCATAGGCCGTAATGATTGAAAATCTTTGGCATGTCCCTGTACACGAACTACAAATGGAATACACACCTAAAACTATACAGCTGATTCCGTTGGGCTCATGAACATGTGTACCAAATTGCAAGTCAATAGCGTGATTATTGTAGCCGCTATCGCGGTACATACAAATTCCTCCCATAGGCCGTCATGATAAGAAAAACTTTGGCGTGTCCCTGTACACGAATTACAAATGGAATACACACCCAAAACTATACAGCTGATTTCGTGGGGCACATGAACACGTGTATCAAATTGCTAGTCAATAGCGTGATTTTTGTGGCCGCTATCGCGATACATACAAATTCCTCCCATAGACCGTAATGATAAGAAAAACTTTGGCGTGTCTCTGTATACGAACTACAATTGGAATACATACCAAAAACTCTACAGGTGATTTCGTGGGGCTCATGAACATGTGTACCAAATTTCAAGTCAATAGCGCTATTTATGCGGCCGCTATCGCGATACATACAAATTCCTCCCATAGGCCGTAATGATAAGAAAAACTTTAGCGTGTCCCTGTATACGAACTACAAATGGAATACACACCAAAAACTATACAGCTGATTTCGTGAGGCTCATGAACATGTGTACCAAATTTCAAGTCAATAGCTCTATTTTTGCGGCCGCTATCGCGCGACAGACAGACAGACAGACAGATAGACAGACAGACACACAGACACAGCCCAAAACCGTTTTGAGTCTCAACAGAGGGCCTCCACTGATGTTTCGGCAATTACAGCTTACAACAATAAAATCTAGATATTTAGTACAACTATTCATTTTACACTCAAAGTTAACTATACCTAGGGGCTTAATTATGTTTCCTCCATAAGCTTCTAAAATAATATCAGTAGGACTAATGGAATAATTACTCTTTACAGACTTAAGCAAATCATAATGTATTATATTTACAAATGAACCAGTATCTAATTTAACTGATAAGATTTTATTTCCTACCTTTATTTTTTGCATTCAACATGATTCATTAGCAGACGATATTGAATCAACAATTTTTTTTTTTCCACATTATTAATCATTTTCGATTTAAATTTAAACTTGCATTCACTAGCGACGTGATTTAATTTATTGCAGATTTTGCAGGCTTTACCAAGTGCAGGACACTTTCCTTTTCCACGATTATAATTGCACTTTTTGCAGAGATAGACATTTTCTTTTCTCCGGCAGTTGTCATCTGGGACGTCGAATAATACCGAGGATTGTCTTTTAATTGATTATCTTCCCCCGTTACAGCCAGAGCGGCTGCCATCGGAATCACGTCGTTCAGAATTTTTTTTTTTTTTTGTCGATTTACGCTGTATTGCTTCAGATTGCCTTTTACTCAATTCTGCAGCACGGTAAATGTCATTCTTTTTTTTTTTTTTTTGGAATGTAGTGTTAAATCTGATTCTAGTAAAAGATGTTCTTGCAGCTGTTTTTCTTTAATTCTGATAACAATTGTATCCTGCATTATACTGTCATATAGATTTCCATATTCACAAAATTTTATGAGTTTTCTTAAATCTGGTACAAACTCATGAAAATTCTCAAAGTGTCCTTGAATTCAGCTATTAAATATATAGCGTTCGATCACGACATTTCTGCGTGGGTTTTCATAGTTTTCAAATGCATTTAGCGCATCCTCTAAGGTATTTCTCTGCTCTTCGGTTAGATCCAACGTGTCATAGAGCATCTTCACCAATATTTTTTATAATTAAGAAATATTTTTAATATACTATAGGAAAAATATGTCAAAGCTGAATGTTGATTTGAACATTAGCACACTCGCACGCGAATTTATTCCTTTTTTTTTTTTTTTTTTCTTTTTTTTTTACGTCGGAAACACAGCAGGAAAAAAAAAAAAAGAAAAACGCATGCATTCTCTTTTTCAAAGAGCGTCGATGTAATCTAATGATTACAAATGAATTAGAAATATAGTGAATCCATACAATTTACATGTTTGCTGGTACAATAGTTATTACATAACGTTGAAATAAATTTAAATAATGCAATAAATGGTTAAGTTAACAAAGATATAATAATTGAAATAAAATTGAAATTTAAGCAATAATTGAAAAATCCATTGTTAAGAAATTGTAAGACCACTTGTCTAAAAACGACAACAACGTAAAAGATATAAATTAATAAGATATTGGTATTCATTATTTCTGACATGCACAATAATTCTGTTTTTTTTTCATTGAAACAGCTGTATGGTTATGTATATATTCAGAAATATTGCGAAATTCATATACAATGGTTACTTCTAGTTCATTAGCAGATAAAAACTGTTTATTATTAACATATATTCCGTGAGATAATATACATCAAAGATTTTACATAGAATTAAAACAAGCATTTCCGCTTGGGAAGGGAAAAACATTATTTTTCTTGTTTAAACCATTCGAGTATGGACATATACGAAAAGCAAGAAGCAGTGTCCTCAGGAAATATCTGGTTTGTTCAATCTAAAAAAAAAAAAAAAAAAAAAAAAAAAAAAAAACGGTATGGAATGATCCTATAGCACAGTTTAAGAGTCAGCAGAATCCCTACATCCTGAAATTATCTGTAACTCGCACAACCCATCATGAAAAATAGCTCCCTTCAATTAAAATAAATTAAAGAGAAAATTATGAAGAACCGAAAATTTATCATTACGACACTGTCAATGAATTTTCCTGAATTTTCTCGTTCACTTCTTCAACAAATTAAGTTTTAGTTTTTCATAATTTATGAAAATGCGGCATCTTTTTACGAACTCGGGATATAAAAGCTCGTTTCCCAATATTATGAATTGTTTACAAACCTAAAAAATATGTTGAAAAAAAAAAAAAAAAACTAAGCATTATATTCTATTATGCAATAAAAATGTTTTTATGAAAGTGAATTCAGTTGTTTAATTGCTTAACACATGTGTGAAGTTTGCGTTGCTGCAAACTCCATATTAATTACTTAATGAGATAACTAAATGGTAAGTAAAGAGAGTACGGGACTTGAATTATAAAATAAATTACGAGATTTTATTTAGAGCTTAATGAAAAGGTGGGCATTGGACTATATTCACATTCAATACCTTTATAAACTTAAAGGGGCAGCCTTCATAAATACTCCCATCATAAATAGATAACCATAAATAATCTCAACAGCTTCACTTAACGTCGTTACCTATTACGACTTTACTCATCTTTCGTTAGTGGGAGGATTTCCTAAACCACTATATTACTCGACTAACTTCCACTTCTACCCTTACTACTTCTATTATCCTACTACCTCTTCTACTCTTACCATTAACCCTCCTCTACTACGAAACACATCACCTTTTATATCCATCTCACTCTATAATATTAACATACCGCAAATTATCATTTAGTTTAGCATAGGAACTAACTACATTAATCAACTGAATCCTAAAACTCTGCACATTCACGTGTTATTCGTAAAGTGCGAACTTCGTTTTTAGCGTTACGCTAACATACATTACCTCACACATGTTTTTGAATTGTCCTCGTATATATTTATTTGTGTGAGTCAAATAAAGTCCTGTGTAAACAAAAACAGTTTTTACCGAATTTTACATTTTTTTTAAACTGTACAAAATATTTTCTTAATTAAACAACAGTTTTTTTTTTCCATTTAAATGCAAGATATCTTTTACTTAAAACGTTATTTGGCCTTTTATAATCCTAATATATATATATATATATACAATGTAATTAATAAATTAAAATTATCGTTTAATATAACTTTCATACTTAACATATATTTAAAGTATTATTTAAATGGAGATCCGTGTATTTAAATGAAGTTTTAATCCAAAACTGCTATTCATCCTAGAAAGATTGTGTTCCTTTACTTTTAATTAATGCTTACTTAATTTTGATAGACATGTGATTATACATTATGAGAGCCCCTGATTAACGAGTTCCAGTCATTTTAATTAAATAATGAGGATAGAAATGTGATAAACAAAGCAATCAGTGTCCAAGAGAAAGAAAACTGTATTATCGTCATAAAATTATTATTCTTACTTAATAAAACTATATAAAAAATTTTAAACTGACATGGGAAAAAAAAAAGGCTCTGTATTAGAATATATAATAATATTCTGAACGTGGCAAAAATATATTTTTGATATTTTTGCAAAAAAAAAAAAAAAGCATTAATGGAAAGAATAACTGAAAAACAAATTTCAAAATCAAAAACAATAAATTTCAGTGTACAATGAAATAATTTCATTTAGAATAGTGACTTTTTTTTAACTAACATATTGTATGATTTATTTTACACTTTTTATGCAGTTGATGGTTTGAAATCATGGACGGGAACCTAAAAAAAAGGGTAACTTGTAAGTAAGGATAAAATGTGAATAGATTATGCCAATGCAAATTTACAGGGTTTATTTTTTTTATTTTTTTTTATTTAAAGTGATCTTTTAGAGAAAAGAAGTATTAGTTAACATCTGGCGTAATATTTCTTGAGATAATAACAACATTTTTCTGAATTTTTAAGGAATATTCAACTAAATAGAAATTTTCTCATTTTCCTTAAGCTACTGCCTTTGTTACGTTTTATCAAATAATAACAACAACAAAAGCAATAATAATAATATCATATAAAATATACTGACAACAAAGAAATATTTCAGCGTATTTGAGGTTAGAAATTTTTTTCGAATTCCCGAAAAATTTGCTAGAAAATCTGAAACCTCATATACTTGAAAGAAGTTTTTCTCCTAAAGGGAAAAATAGGCAAGTAACAAAAAAAAAAAAAAAAAAAGTGTTAAAAAACAAAAATGTAATGAACTATATTTGTAGTGTCTGATTATAATGTTTATTTAAATATATATTAGCATTTGCATGATAATCGAACGCATCTTTCCTTATAAAATGCAACTTTCAAGAAAAATGCAATATTCATTTCAGAAAACTTGGCATACTGCATTAGAGGCAACACACAGATTATCCTCAAAAATATCATCTATAGAATAAAAAATACCATCTCTAAAAAACGACCATACACCACTAAAAAAGTAAGTGTTTCACATTTGGAACAGTGCAGTCAGGGCTAAATTCTCCACTACCAAGGACTAATTGTTGACTATCCCAAATAGAAATGTAATTTTGATCCATTTGCGAATGTAATTATTTTAGCTATTCAAAAGCTGATTTTCCTTTTGTTTGGACGCTTTTAGCGACTCTTTGGAAAAAATCGGAAGCTTATGTTAATTAATTAATCAAATATCATCTTTGTAAAACACGAATGGTTCTTTCAGTGTCTCATAATTACCTCTAAAATCAAGTGACTGCGAAAAGCAATACTGCACACATTTCCTCCACACAATTATTATCATGCATATCTAAGGTCCGTTGATATTAGTTTACTGCTTCTACGTGATAGATGCCGTTTAAGATGCCGCTCTTGTACCGCTTTTGGTCTATGGATTTCTTCAAATATAAACATTCGGACTTTCTGTTTATTTAGACAATTTCACGGAATTTTGTCAGCAAACCAGACACAAAGGAATTATTATAGGTGATATTTTCCATATGACAAATGTAGTTAAACCTTTGACAGATAATGCCAAAATAGGGTTTTTCTTAAGCGAAGAAGGACAAAAGCTGTTGTCCAAGACATAGGAATGACAGTTCTTTCTCATCGAGGCACATTTATAGTACTGCTGGGCTGAGGAAATCGCTGGTACAAGACTTGTGGTCTCTCAAGCGTTTCATATGTTCGCTGGTACAATTTTTCATTTGTTCAAATATACTTTGGAATCCTTTAAAACGCCTTTTATGAGTTTGTACGTATAAAATTACGTATTCTTGCAGTAACTGGACTATGTTACTAACAGATTTCTGCGCGAGTTGATTAAACTTGACGCACACCGGACCCGCAAATAATTTTTCGACCCGCTACCCGACCCCAACTCGCAGGAAAATAATGTTAAATTTATGTTACATAAGAAAGTGAATTAAAATTCCATTACACAAAACGCAGTTTTAAAATTGAATTGATTTGTCAGAGATCTAGATATTAAATAAAAACATTACTAGAATGTAATTAACTTAAAATTAGTGTATAATTATAATTATATTAAAAAAATACTAGTTTAATTATAAACAAAATTCAAGCTTTATTCTAACAGGGAGCAGCCCCCGCTCATCACTCTTGGAGCGATGTAGAGCGCTTCTAAGGGGACTACTCGCAGTTTATTGAAAAACTCAAAAAAAAAAAAAAAAAGAAAAATACAAATTTCGCCAGGCGCAATCCGGCCTAAGCCGACAGTGGGCGATTATTCAGGTGCTAAATTTCCGGGCTATGCCCCACGCGACAGGTGGCATGAAGTATACGAAAGTTCTTGATTGAAAAGTCTATATGAGTAAAGTCTCTGGGAAATGAAACAGATTGCTAAATACTGGTACTCCTGCAAGTTGCCAGGATAAGATCCCATCGCGACAACTGGCAAGAGCAGATGGTGGAAATTATTGCCAGGAAATTATTATCATTTCGCGACAAGGGGCAATACTTGTGTAATGAAGAAGACTCTGTTAAATAGCCACGGAGCAGGCAACCAAGTGCTATTGATATTAATTAATCAGTTGAGTTAACTAAATCCATAAGAAAAGAAAATATTTTATTTAACTTATTTATGAGTAATTTGCACGATATTATATTTTCCAACCAATTATTTGGTCGTGGGGAAGGATTTCTTAAGTGAAAATTTTTGGTCAGGGGACAATGAAAATAATAATGGCTGGGAGTACCCTCTTCGCCACAAGGACACAAGGGAGAACGCCGACGACGAAACCTGTGGAGATAAGAAGGAAAAGGACCATGACCGGTTAAAAAAGCAGTAATGGGTGGGGTAAGGGTCCAAGAGTTAGGGCTGGCCTGTGGCAAAAGATTAAAAGTATATCTGCCCTTTTCAGACACACTCCACAGGTCTTGCCATTTTAAATTCAAAATTTCCTTTATTCGAAGTTTAACATAAGAGGGAGGGGCGGGGAGGGAGAAAATTACATTTTGGAACTCTGTGGCTTCTTTTGCCAAAGAGTCCGCAAGTTCATTGCCGGCTACTCCCCTGTGGGCAGAAACGTGTGCCAGGGATATTTTGAATTTTAAGTTAGATAGGAGATTTTTTATTTCTATAATCTGAGGATTTCTGCTCCTGTGGCGAGCAATAGCAAGCAGACCCGAGAGGCTGTCACTAAAAATGCTTATTTCTTGGTAATTATGATTATTTGTTGCCCAATCTAGGGCTTGTTTAATTGCAAAAATTTCAGCCTGAAAATTCGTATTATAGTTCTCGAGCCTGCCCGCCCACCGATGGACAGTCTCACCAAACGCAATAACACAGAATGCCGCAGCGACACCCTGATCGGTCTTGGATCCATCGGTAAAGATCGCCACCGAAGCAGAGGGAGAAAAGCTATTTTTAGAACAATTGGTTAACAGGGAAGCAACGTCCTTACCAGGGTGAATATTCCAGCTGCAGGTTGTAGTTTGGATGGGGATATTGGGAAAGACTATTGTAGCTAGTTCAGTATCATTAAGTTGTAATATTTTGGTTTTAATATATGTCTGGGAAACCTGCAGGTGGGCATGAGGAATTCCAGTGATGACGGTGAGGGCATCAGTCGAGATAGTTTTATAACCTCTTGCAATTTGCAAGAGGAAGGGCCTTTGAGCAGAATTTAGTAGAGCTATTGCGTCAGTTCTAAGATGACCACCCCAGATGCCGGCACCGTATGTTAATATTTTTTCTATTATAGTAGTGTACCATGTTTTAAGGAAAGAGGTGGAGATACCCCACCTCTTCCCCACCATCTTCATTGAATTGTGGTAAAAAGTTAAGGTTTTTAATTTGAGATATTTGACGTGTGCCAGCCAGTTGAGGCGATCATAAAAAAAAATGCCTAGTAATTTTAGTTGTTTTACATGATGAACACTGATGCCATCAATCCTCATCTTGGGACTCCTCTGCAAGGCTTTAGGAAAGGCTAGGGTTAAAGCGTTAGTTTTTGAAGGGGATAATTGGAGATCTAAATCTTTAAGGAGTTTACTAAAAAGGGTGAGAGCTTCCTGGGCTTGTTCCTCCAGGTCTTTCCTTCTAGGCCCCGAGAGAATCAAGGAGAAGTCATCCGCATAGGCGAAGGTGGTAAAGCCCCCAGAGGCCATGCCGCACAGGATTTTATTGGCTATAATTGTCCATAAAACTGGACCTAGACATGAGCCCTGAGGACAACCTTTCGTTTGAGGAAATTCAGACATACCCTCGCCCCAATTGACGAGGATTTTCCTTGCTGAAAGATAACTACGGACGACCCCCGCAAGATTACCCGGGCAGTTAAGTTCTTGTAGTGCCTGGAATATGTGTGGCCACTCCACATTATCAAATGCTCCTTTGATATCCAGAGAGATGATAGTGGTGTAGTTCTTTGCATTAGAGCTGAAGGCGCAGGAACTTTTAATTGCATCTAAAGCCTGTTCACAGGATCTGCCCTCTCTGAACCCGTACTGATTTTGGTGGAGGAGTTGGTTTGTTTCAAGATGATAGTTTAATCTGTTTACTATGAGTTTTTCGAGCAATTTTCCTAAAATTCAAGCTTTATTATAACAAAATTTAACATGCAATAAAACTTATTAAAAAGAAATGCACATTAAGCATTACATCTTCACAATTGTACTTAAATTCATGGCGTGAATGAAATTGCTTTAAATTACTATAAAGAAAGATAATGTTATTCAATATGTGCAGATAAAAGGCTATATTCATTTTTTAAAAAGTTTTAAAAAGTATGTCGAAGAATTTATTTTGCGGGTAGACCCTCTAGTTGCAGCTCGGTTAAAAAATTAGTGAAACCTCGATTCGCAGCCAACCAGCAAATCGGGTAAACTGGGAATGAACGAGGTACCCGACTCGATACAGGATTCAAATTATTATGAAATATTGTAGTTTGTTCTAATATCAGGGCAATTAAAAAAATAGTAAGTAAAATTAGAAACAATGTGAAGTAGGAGTGCAAATGTAACAACGCTTTGAAATAATTCGAATTTGGCCACATTTTTTTTCTTTTTTTATTCGCTAAAATTTATAATCTCCTTTTTTTTTTTTTTATGAGAATTTTACAATTTAACAATTTTTCTTTTAAATAAAAACGTCGGAAATACTTCTGTTTTGTGGTTCTACTTACTCCGTGATTTGGGAAAAGTGTGTAACCTCGGCCTACTATACTCAAATATAGTATATTAAAAGACATGAAAGTCATTTTTATAGACAGTAAAGCTTTCAGAAATGTATATATATATATATATTAAATCTTAACTTGTCACAAAATTAGGAACTTTTCCGTACTTTTCCAACTACAACTCCTCATCTTATGTATCTGACATCCCAACAAGATCTAAAACAAGAACTGAAAATTGATTATTAAAACTTTCCAACTGTACGTATTTGTTGTATCGTATAACTTTCAGTGTTTTTCGCCTACGTTATTACACAGCAGACGGACAGAAAGACTTAAAGGCATATAGATAGACTAATTGAATTCATTATCACTCTTTAACATTATTGGAATATATTAAAAATGCTTTTCGCACAATTAAAATGAAGCCCTTAGATTCAAAGCGAAGCCCTTAACGTATCTGAATATTTTAGTGTAACCTTGTAAACTTGAAGGTTATCAATATCTTGTTCTATGCAAAACATACTAATTTTTTTAGCATATTAACAATATATGTCAATTTTTGAATGATTTTTTCCGTAAAAAGTAAATTAAATGCGATTTTTTTTAAATCCCTGTCTTTAAACGCAATGAATTTCCATTTCCATTTTCCTTTAGTGTTCCTGTACATAATCCAGTTATACAGGACATATTAATGCCATTTTAAATAGGGAACTTTCCGTAGTGAACTAGGATAACATATATCATATTTAAAAATTTTGAAAATATTTATGGATGCTGGAGGCGGGTTGACGGACAGATAGACAGATGAACAGTCGGACAGTCATTCACAAATTCAAATCATATCCACATTTAAAAGCTGTTAGAAAGTGTTAGAAATGCTTAATGTAAACGAAAATGCAATTCCAGCAGATATCCCATAATATCTCTTAATGTTACTGAATATTTTTTGTGGCCCTGTAAATCTTAATGCTAATCATACTATGTTTTATACAAAGCATTATTATGTGCAAATAAATAACATATTTCAATTTCATTAAAATTTGTATAAAGTAAAGTTATTAAAATCTGGTTTGTAAAACTACCACTCATACAACACAATGATTTGGGATATTTCGGGTGACCTTGTACACATACCAGTGGTGGTATTTACTCCATTTTCTTTATAAAACATTAGATAGTGTACTTGAATAACATATTTCAATTTTATTAAGATGTATGTAAAATAAAGGTATGATAGTATGGTTTATATAATTTCCTTCGCATAGGACACAATGCTTTGGAATAGTTTCGAGTGTCCCGAATTATGATCCCCAAAACTGGAATTGATTTAATTAGTAATCGGATTATCGAATTATTTCTTGGCTAGTAAGACATGCTTGCCACATATCAATTATTATCCATATTTTGCAATTTAGGCACAAAATATGAAATCATCATGTTGCGATCACTGTTAAATTTTACTGCCTGATAAACCACATTATTATAGAATGTAGGTCCAATGATGCTTCGAGTCCAAATGTCGCACAAACAACTGTCACATTATGGAAGCATTTGTTTTTCAACACTCATTCGTCGATTTTCTGAACCCAATTACGATAAATTGAACCAAGCCATCAAGGTGACTATGATCATCGGACAGAAGAATTTCAGCGATGAGGATAATTTTATTCGATGGCGAGAATTTTATCCGTAAAACCTTAATTATTCTTAAAACACTACTCAACAATGGCAACACATCATTCGTTTTTGTAGCGTTACATTCATAATAAAACTAAACAGTCACTATCATGCTGTCTTTTTTTTTTTTTTTTTTTTTTTTGTTCTTGTTGTTGTCAACACTTATTGAACAAATGGGCAAAATAAAAATCATGTATCATTTTTGGTACACCCATTAACAAAAATATGCAAATTAAGGAAGAGAAAGAGAGAATTGTTGCTTTAATTTTTATAAACAGAAGAATAAATGAAAAGTTTCAGAATACTCTTTAAATATATTTTTAGTGAATTTGGCGAAACTTTTATGAGTAAAAGGAATTGTATGCTTACATATTTGGAACACAATTTACAAAGTAGATAAAAATACCCAAAATTACATTTAGGGGAGGTAAAAGCGACATAATTATGGGACTCAATACAAGATTAGCTAAAAAAGTGTCAAAATAATTTCTGACTGAAGTTATGCTAATACGTAATGAGATCTTAGTGTTCGATGTAGTTACGTTTTTATCTTTTACAGATTTTTCTTAAAATTTGTAACTTATGTAACTTATTTAAACCGAATTTGTGATCTTTTTCAGAAATTATCTAGCTATGTCTCGCAGAAATATTGTTTATAATTAAATATCGGTTATTTTGCACTAAACTTTATTAGATTTACACATGAAACGGCACCCTTTTAAGTATTTCTGAAACTTAGAAAAATCTAATTTAAAACTTTTTAAACGTTAAAAAAATAAATAAATAAAATAAAAAATATATTCATGTAATTTAGCACTTAACTGTTATAAATATAATTTGATTTGATTTACATATTGCATATATTGGTTGGTAATGAGATTATTATTATTATTAATATTATGTGACAAACATTTTGAACTTTCATTAAGTTGTAAAAATTGAGCTTTACGCCTTAAAGAAGAAGTGATCAATCATTCTTCTAAACATTTTTTACAACATGTAAACCTGTAATTAAATGTAAAATTCATCTATTTATACAATTTATGATTAAATAAAGCAAGTAAAAAGAAAACGTAAAATGTGTTTTTGTATGTGCAGCATGTTTAACTGCAAATTTGTTTGTAAAGATGAATTATATAAAAATATTTGTTGCTACAAAACACCATTAAAATTGTTACTTTTAATTTGTTATTGTTTTTATTAAAAATATTATATAAAATTTAGTGCAAATTTAATATTCTAACGAAATACATTTACGAAATAGTTCAGTTTCTTTTTGGAAGTTATATTTCCAAGGTCATTTCTTTCCATAATATTTAATGTTTAATCATGTCATATGAAAATGTACAACTTAATTTAAACTAAAGTGATCGTTTTATTAAATTGGTTTACTGCGAAGCAGCAATTAATTGATTCATCAAAATTTAAATTATACTGTAATGGAAGCTTGTATTTCCAGACTTGCCATCTAATTTTCAGATCTTATTATTATTACTTCAATTTTCTTTGATGTATTAAATTAGAAAGTATACAGATACTGACAAATAGTCAGAGAATTTATTTTTGTGTGGAACAGTTAATTAACCAACATTCATTTTAATAATAAATGCTGTTAAAATGATTTATAAATGCTGCAAAAAAAAGAATATTATATATATATATATATATACATAAATTGTGTGTGCTCATTTGTTATATATACAGGTTGGTAGCAAAATAATATGACCGATTTCGGTTTAACACATTTTGCCAAATACCTCAAAAAATAATTGAAGAAATATTCTATAACATTGTGTGTAAGAAATAAATGTTTGACCACATATTTTTCAATGACATTTTGGTGACAGGGAAGTTCGGGGATCCACCACAAGTACAGAAAAAAAATATATGTAACATGCAGTACAGGGAAGTAATCTAAATGGTTTCTATTCTTAGAACATTGTTCACTGGTATTTATTGAAATTTTGTTTTTCCGACTGAGTGAAAATAATGCCTGGACCGGGAGTCGAACCCCGGTCCAGGCATTTTTTCACTCAGTCGGAAAAATAAAATTTCAATAAATATGATTTTCTTCCACAGTTGATTGTGTGATTTTAATAAAAATTGTATTGTTTACTGGGTCACTTATAACTTTAGTTTTCATTTTTGTAAGGCTATCACTCACATGCATGGAGATTTATTATTGTTAAAGATTTATTATTGTTATTATTATCATTATTATAATACATATTATTAATTTAACTCACGGGATTTTTAACGAGATTTTACGTCTGTTTCAGTTATATTGCCAATATATATATATATATATATATATAAACAATAATGTGCAATGAGAAAATAAGTATATTAAACCATTCATTAAATATGAGCATTTTCTGAAATGTTTTGTAAATACGCATGCATGCGTTAACAATACTAAAAATCCGTTTGCATAATTTTTTAGACAAATGTTAACGGCCATTTTTAAAAACTATGTAAAACGTTGTTGCAAAAATTCAAAACATAAGCGGCGATTATAATAACATTTTTCAATGATTATCTAAATGAAACTTATGATTAAAGGATTGTTCACACATTGATATTTCACCAACGTTTTCCAAAAGTCTGAGTAAAACAACTGATTTTGTAACCAGAAACAAATTGTGAATTTAGTAAAAATAATTTTATGTCATCCTTATAAGTTCAAGTTCCCTTAGTTAGCAAGTTCGAAAAAACCCTATTAGAATTCTAGAAATTTTTCTGTATTATTATGGTCAATATTATTTAAAAATCTTTGAAAATAAATGGTGGTGGATTGAAAATACAAGAGGTGAGTTTCCGTAACTATAATTTTGGTTTAAGGCCCAATTGTAATAAAATCAGGCAAAAATTTCTCGCAATACAAAGGATTCATAATATACATAATATTCATTTATACTTAGAAGGGTACAGAATAGAAATTCACGGTCATTTCGTCTATCCATGTTATTTGTTTACATATAACTCAGAACTCAGGTTATTTCATACACAAAATTCAGAAACTTACAATTCTTGTTTCGAAATCCAGAAAATGACTACTTATTTTTTCTAGATAATGGTGTTAAATTTTTTTTTGTAGTGTATCAAAAGTTTTTTAATAAATGTTCCTATACCGGAGAACAATAGGAACATAAGCAGATTTTTCGCAAGTTGTTTTAAGTATTCATTTGTGATAATGGCTATAATTATGGTTATGTTATAATTTTATGGTTATTAAGTTATAAATTATCTGCCATGCAAAAAACTAAAATCCCAATACACGTTATTACTACAATGGATACTATTTTTTTTATTTGTAGATTTTAAAATAACGTATATAAAAACTAATTATTGTACGTTAAAATTATATTTTTCAAAACTTCTTACTCTTGTACTTTCTTTAAATTCGCATTTATCATTATTTTTAACGCTAAAAACTAATGAAACGACTTAAATTAAAATTTATAAACTATTATTTAACGGAATAAACTTGCATTTACTTTAATAAATGTATTTCTCTAAGCTCATTTTACAACAATAACAGCAATAGCAACAACAACAACAACAACAATAATAATAATTAATTAAAAGTTTGATGGTTTTGTTCTATTATGAAAAATATTCGTTTTATTTTTATCGTTTTATTTTTATCGTTCTTACTCGTTTATTTTTATTAAAAGCAATGAATATTATGATAGATTGACAACAATTTTCAGTTTTCGTGTATTAGTTGTTATTTTATAAATTTTGATTGCAAATAAATTAAATTTGAAAAGGTGTTTACTTTTAACATAGTTGTTTAATTTACGCTTTGTATTTTATCAGCTGTTGTTATACTGCCTACATCAAAATATTTTCAAGCACTATCCAGTTCTAGAAAAGCTTTAATGAATTTCGTTGCTAAAAATGTGGATTTAATTAAAACTTTCACAGAAAAAAAAGTGTGTTATTGCCAGAATTTTAATTAAATTTAAATATGAGTTCCGAATATTGTCTAAAATCTAATTTGCTGAGACGAATAGTATTTTGTATATAGCGCAAGGGATTTTTCCAATTATACCATTAAAATGATGTGCAGATATTTTATATGCATCATATTTGTTTTTACAAGAATTCTGGGATTCTTTCAAATCCAACTTAAAAAAAATTAGTATGCTGTGGCCACCATATGATATTCTTCTATATTTTCCTATACAAAAAATTCACTCAGTAAAAATAATTTATTAAAATTATTATTTAAATATATATATATATATCTTCCATGATAATGCAGACGATTTCCATATTAAAGAAGAAGTATAACATTAAGTATCCCCCCCCCCCCCAAAAAAAAAAAAAAAAAAAAAAAAAAAAGTCAATTTTATTCTCAAAATTACATTAAAAAAAAAGTTAAAAATGAAAAAAAAAAATCGATAACTTTATTTTAAATTATCGCAGATCAATGGTTCAACTATTCATTTTAAAGGTATTGGCAAGCTCTTTTGAAAGATGCCCATCATGAATATTTACTCCCCTGGAAGCAAGGCTCCTACATACAATTTTTTCCCCTTTTTTTCTTAATAGTTGACTATCTAAATTACAATTAATTCTTTAAAATTTCACAATTTTTATAAAAAAAAGTAATTTTCTTTATGCACATTTATACAAAATTTTGTCCTATACCGCCATTTTAAAAATTTATAAAAATCGGTATAGCAACGCAAGCTGTTGGACAAATTTTACCAAAAGGTGATAGGCACTAACTTATGTCAATTTGTAACTCCATACCAATTTGCATGAAATTCTGTGCAGTAGTACCTGAGATGCAGTTGCCACAAAATTTTGTCACACACACGGAGACGGACGGACAGCCAGATATTTTCTAAAAATGGTCAAATCGTGTTGCACAACTCTCAAAACATGTAAATCCATAAAAAACCATAGGTCGGAAAATTTTACGAATCCAGTACTTTCCTCTATTGTATATAGAAGAAAGTATTAAGTACGTATTAGATTTTTTTTTCAGTGCAATCGAAATCTGTACACCTTGGTGTTAATTTTTTATTACGTATCTTAGTTTTGTGTAATGTGTTTTGTGCAATACTATATTTAAAAAAAAAAAAAGAAATTCATAAATTTATTAACTCAATTAAAATCTCAAGATAGGATCTTCACTACAAAAGCAATTTTTCAATATGTCCCGTACACCAACATGATGAGAGTCCACAATAATTAAACCAAAGTGTAATACAGCAACATAACTTTTCAAACAGAAAAAAAAAAATGCATGTATGCCGATTGCTTTACATTTATCAAACATATATTACGAGTTATAAACAATAATGATGTAAATAAACCATAATAATAATAATAATAAATAAAAAAAAATAATCGTAATTAGGATACACCACTAATTCTATACAACGCCTTATCAGTATGCGAAAGCATTTTTATGGGTCAGAAAAAAAAAAATTAAATTTTAAAATTTCTGAATTGGGATCCCTTAAATTTTTATCATTTTTATAAAATTACGTTCTTCTTTTTAAAATTCTTTTTAAATCATCATCATCATCATCACCATCATGGTCAATTTCAGACTTTATCAATCTACTGCAGGATGAAGGTCTCTCCTAGATGATTCCAAACTGCCCTGTTTTCTGCAATTCTTCTGCATTCTGCTATTTGAAACTTCACAATTTCTTCTCTCCAACGACTCTTTCTCGATCTTTTCTTATCTCTCTGTATCCGAAATAGGACTTTTGTGGTTTATCTGTCATCATTTCTTCTCACATCGCATCCAGCTCAGGTCTATTTTAACTTCTTGAATCTAGAAATAACATTAGTAACTTTGGCTTGCTTCGTAATCCAAGTGTTTCTTTTTCTGTCTCTTCGTGTGAATCCTAACATGCATCTACCAAAGCTTCTCTGGATTGTTTGAAGTTTTTGTATAACTTTACATGCTAATGTCCAAGTTTCTGAAGCATAAGTTAAAACATTCAAAATGCACTGATCAAAAACTTTTCTTAACAAACTAATTGGAAAGTCCCTTTGAATATAGTGCTATTTCTCCCACATGATCTTTATATATGTTTAACTTGGTTGTTAATTTCTTCCATGATATTTCCGTTCATCGTAAGGACTTTTCCAGATAAGTATAACTGCATACCGTTTCTAATTCAACCAAATCCGCAGCGATCTTGTGGTATAGATGTGCATGGATGTACTTGTAGCATGGTGTTTCTCCACAGCGAGCAGTGGAGAAACAAAGGAATTGACATAACATTTGTCTCGCTGAGGTTCATTTTCAATCCAACGAGTTTGCTTTCTTTGTTTAATTTCTGGATCATTTTTTTTACAAATCCTGAAAGGAGGAGGCAAGCAATACTATATCAACCGGAAATATCGAAGGATTTATAAACTCTCCATCCCATTTTTTGCCTTTCACTCTCAAAATTTAATTTTTTTTTTTAAATTCTTGAAGTACTTTATTGAAGAGTTTGGGTGAAACTGTGTCTCCTTGTCTTATGGCTATTCTAATTTTGAAAGCATTACTTGTTTTCTGGAGTTTTAATTTGACTGTTGCTTCTTTATAAATGTTTCCAATAGTGAATATACACTGCAAAAATTTTCCGTAGAATTTACTAGAAAATCCAGTAAATTTCAACGGGAATAAACTGTAAATTAAAGTACAGTTTCAAATCTTAAAATTGTATTTCTAACATATGTTTTACTGGAAAATCCTGTAAATGAAGACGTATTTTCCTGAAAATAAAAACTTGTAACAATTTTATTCCGTATATTTTACGGAGAAATACTGACACACCACCTGCTAGATTTTTCGAGTTTATTTTTGCACTTTTACCTGAATTACAACTAAACCTAATCATATTTTTATAAAGTAGTTTCTAGAAGAAATTTGTTATTCCCTCACAATCATTCCCTCATTTTTCTAATTAATAAAAATAATACTATTTCAAAAAATTATCATATTCAGTTTGGTTTATATTATTTTTTATTAACTGTAACGTATGTGTACATGCACAAAAAAAAAAAAAAAAAAAAAAAAAAAAATAATGGAGCAATTTTACTTGGGCTAACTCTTTTTTTTTTTTAAAGCCCACTTTTCAGAGAATGACCCAGATATGTCTCGCAGAAATATCGTTTAAAATTAAATGTCGGTTATTTTGCACTATAATTCATAAGATTTAAACATGAAACGGCACCCTATTAAGTATTTCTGAAACTTAGAAAAATCTAATTTAAAACTTTTTAAACGTTTAAATAAAAAAATAAAAAAAAGATCCATACATGTATTTTAGCACTTCAGTGTTATAAATATAATTTAATTTGATTTACATATTGCATATATTGGTTGGTAATGAGATTATAGAAGATTTTTTTTCTTTATTATTTTTATTATTATTAAGAGACAAACTTTTTGAACTTTCATTAAGTTGTAAAATTGAGCTTTATGCCTCAAAGAAGAAGTGATTAATCATTCTCCTAAACATTTTTTACAACATGGAAGCCTGTAATTAAGTGTAAAATTCATCTATTTATATAATGTATGATTAAATAAAGTAAAAGAAAACGAAAAATGTGTTTTTATATACACAGCATTTTTAACTGCAAATTTGTTTGTAAAGATGAATTATATAAAAATATTTGTTGCTACAAAACACCATTAAAATTGTTACTGTTAAGCACTTATTATTGTTTTTATTGTTATTATTAAAAATATTATATAAAGGTTAGTGCAAATTTAATATTCTAATGAAATACATTTACGAAATAGTTCACTTTCTTTTTGGAAGTTATATTTCCAAGCTCGTTTCTTTCCATAATATTTATTGTTTAATCATGTCATTTGAAAATGTACAACTTAATTTAAACTAAAGGGATCGTTTTAATAAATTGGTTTACTGCGAAGCAGAAATTAATTCATTCATCAAAATTTAAACTATACTGTATAATGGAAGCTTGTATTTCCAGACATGTCATCTAATATTCAGATCTTATTATTATTACTTCAATTTTCTTTGATATATTAAATTAGAAACTATATAGATTCTGACAAATAGTCAGAGTACTTATTTTTGTGTGAAACAGTTAATTAACAAACATTCATTTTAATAATAAATGTTGTTAAAATGATTTATAAATGAACTGCAAAAGAAAGAATATTATATATATATATATATATATATAAATTATGTGTGCTCATTTGTTATATATATAAGTTTGTAACAAAATAATGTGACCGATTTCGGTTTAACACATTTTGTGAAATACCTCAAAAAATAATTGAAGAAATATTCTATAATATTGTGCGTACGAAGTAAATGTTTGACCACATATGTTTCAATGACATTTTGGTTACAGGGAAGTTCGAGGATCCTCCATAAGTACAGAAAAAAAAAATATGTATCATGCAGTACAGGGAAGTAGTCTAATTGGTTACTATTCGTAGAGCATTGTTTATTGGGTCACTTATAACTTTAGTGTTCATTTTTGTAAGGCTATCACTCATATGCATGGAGATATAAAGATTTATTATTATTATTATTACTATTATTATTATTATTATTATTATATGACATATTTTTAATTTAACTCACGGAATTTTTAACGAGATTTTACGTCTGTTTCAGTAATATTACTAAAAAAAAAATAAAAAACAATAATCTGCAATTCGAAAATAAGTATAGTAAATCATTCATTTAATATGAGCATTTTCTGATATGTTTTGTAAATACACATGCATGCGTTAACAATACTAAAAATCCGTTTGCATAATGTATTAGACAATTGTTAAAGGCAACTTACAAAAAATTTGCAAAACGTTGTTGCGAAAATTCAAAACATAACCAATGATTGTAATAATATTTTTCAATGATTATCTAAATTAAAGTTAAGATTAAAGGATTGTTCACACATTGATATTTCACCAACGTTTTCCAAAAGTCTGAGTAAAACAACTGATTTTGTTACCGAGAAACAAATTATGAATTTAGTAAAAATAATTTCATGTCATCCATATAAGTTCAAGTTCCCTTAGTTAGCAAGTTCGAAAAAACCCTATTAGAATTCTAGAGATTTTTCTATATTATTATGGTCAATATTATTTTAAAATCTTTGAAAATAAATGGCGATGGATTCAAAACATAAGAGGCGAGTTTTAGTAACTATAATTTTGGTTTATGGTCCAATTGTAACGAAATCATGCGAGAATTTCTCGCAATACAAAGGATTCATAATATACATATATTCATTCATAACTAGAAGGGTATACAATAGAAATTCACGATCATTTCGTCTATCCATGTTATTTGTTTACATATAACTCAGAGCTCTGGTTATTTTTCTACACATAATTCAGAAACTTGTAATTTTAGTTACGAAATCCGGAAAATGCCTACTTATTTGTTCTAGATAATGGTGGTATATATTTTTACAGTGTATCAAGATTTTTTTAATAAATGTTCCTATACCGGAGAACAATAGGAACAGAAGCAGATTTTTCGCAAGTTGTTTTAAGTATTCATTTGTGATAATGGCTATAATTATGGTTATGTGATAATTTTATAGTTATTAAGTTATAAATTATCTGCCATGCAAAAAAACTAAAATCCCAATACACGTTATTACTATAATGGATACTATTTTTTTTTTATTTGTAGATTTTAAAATAACGTATATAAAAACTAATTATTGTACGTTAAAATTATATTTTTCAAAACTTCTTACTCTTGTACTTTCTTTAAATTTGCATTTATCATTATTTTTAACGTTACAAAGTAATCAAACGACTTAAATTAAAATTTATAAACTATTATTTAAAGGAATAAACTTGCATTTACTTTAATAAATGTATTTCTCTAAGCTCATTTTACAACAATAACAGCAATAGCAACAACAACAACAACAACAACAATAATAATAATTTTTGAAAAGTTTGATGGTTTTGTTCTATTATGAAAAATATTCACTCGTTTATTTTTATTAAAAGCAATCAATATTATGATAGATTGACAACAATTTTCAGTTTTCGTGTATTAGTTGTTATTTTATAAATTTTGATTGCAAATAAATTAAATTTGAAAAGGTGTTTACTTTTAACATAGTTGTTTAATTTATGCTTTGTATTTTATCAGCTGTTGTTATAAGGCCTACATCAAAATATTTTCAAGCACTATCTAGTTCTAGAAAAGCTTTAATGAATTTCGCAGCTAAAAATGTGGATTTAATTAAAACTTTCACAGAAAAAAAAGCGTGTTATTGCCAGAATTTTAATTAAAATTAAATATGAGTTTCGAATATTGTCTAAAATCTAATTTGCTGAGATGAATAGTATTTTGTATATAGCGCAAGGGATTTTTCCAATTATACCATTAAAATGATGTACAGATATTTTATATGTAATATATTTGTTTTTACAAGAATTCTGGGATTCTTTCAAATCCAACTTAAAAAAATTAGTATGTTGTGGCCACCACATGACTTTCTTCTATATTTTCCTATACAGAAAATTCACCCAGTAAAAATAATTTATTAAAATTGTTATTTAAAAAAATTATCTTCCATGATAATGCAGACGATTTCCATATTAAAGAAGCAGTATAACATTAAGCATTAAAAAAAAAAAAAAAAAAAAAAGAAAAAAAAAAAAAAAGAAGTCAATTTTATTCTCAAAATTACATAAAAAAAAAAAAAAAAAAAGTTAAAAATGAAAAAAAATCGAAAACTTTATTTTAAATTATCGCAGATCAATTTTTCAACCATTCGTTTTAAAGGTATTGCCAAGCTCTTTTGAAAGACTCCCATCATGGATATTTACTCCCCTCGCAAGGGGAGTTCCTCCCAGGAGGGAGGCGAGGCTCCTACATAGAATTTTTTTTCTTTTTTTTTTTCATGGTTGACTATCTCTATTACAAATAATTCTTTAAAATTTCATAATGATAAAAAAATAATTCTCTTTATGCACGTTTATACAAAATTTTGCCCTATACCGTTATGTTAAAAATTAAAAAAAATCGGCATAGCAACGCAAGCTGTTGGACAATTTTTACCAAAAATTGATAGGTGATTGATGATATTCATTTTCAGTGAGTAACTACATACCAATTTGCATGAACTCCTGTGCAGTAGTACCTGAGGTACAATTGCCACATAATTTTGTTACACACACACACACACACACAGACGGACAGACAGATATTTTCTAAAAATGGTCAAATCGTGTTCTACAACTCTCAAAGCATGTAAATCCATAAAAAACCATAGGTCGAAAATTTTTACGAATCCAATACTTTCCTCTATTGTACATAGAAGAAAGTATTAAGTACCTATTAAATTTTTATTTTTCAGTGTAATCGAAATCTGCACACCTTTGTGTTAATTTTTTATTACGTATCTTAGTTTTGTGTAATAAATTGCAATTCTCTATAAAAAAAAAAAGAAATTCATAAATTTATCAACTCAATTAAAATCTGAAGGTATGATCTTCACTACAAAAGCAATTTTTCAATATGTCCCGTATACCAACTAGATGAGAGTCCACAATAATTAAACCAATGTCTAATACAGCATCAGGATTTTTCAAACAGAAAAAAATACATGTATGCCGATTGCATTACATTTATCAAACGTATATTACGAGTAAAAACAATAATGACGTAAATAAACAATAATAACAATAAAAAAAAAAAAAAAAAACAACATTTTTAATTGTGATTAGGATACAGCACTAATTCTATACAATGCCCTATCAGTATGCGAAAGCATTTTTATGGGTCTGAAAAAAAAATTAAATTTTAAAAGTTCTGAATTAGGATCCATTAAATTTTTATCATTTTTATAAAATCTTGTTCTTCTTTTTAAAATTCTTTTTAAATCATCATCATCATCATGGTCAATTTCAGCTTTTATCAATCCACTGCAGGATGAAGATCTCTCCTCGGTGATTCCGCACTGCCCTGTTTTCTGCAATTTTTCTGCATTCTGCTTTTCCAAACTTCACAATTTCTTCTCTCGAACGACACAGTGGTCTCTGTCTCGATCTTTTCTTATCTCCCTGTTTCCAAAATAGGACTTTTTTTTTTCATCTATCATCATTTCTTTTCACATAGTACATAGCCCAGGTCTATTTTAACTTCTTGAATCTAGAAGTAACATTAGTAATCTTGGTTTGCTTCGTAATCCAAGTGTCTCGCTTTCTGTCTCTTCGGGTGAATCTTAAAATGCATCTTCCAAAGCTTCTCTGGATTGTTTGAAGTTTTTGTATAGCTTTACATGCTAATGTCCAAGTTTCTGAAGCATAAGTTAAAAAATTCAAAATGCACTGATCAAAAACTTTTCTTAACAAACTAATTGGAAGGTCCCTTTTGAATATAGTGCTATTTCTTCCACATGATCTCTATATATGTTTAGCTCGGTTGTTAATTTCTTCCATGATGTTCCCGTTCATCGTAAGGACTTTTGCAGATAAGTATAACTGCATACCGATTCTAATTCACCCATATCCACAGCAATCTTGTGGCATGGATGTGCATGGATATTCTTAAAGCATGGTGTTTTTCCACAGCAAGCAGTAGAGAAACAAAGGAATTGACATAACATTTGTCTTGCTGATGTTCATTTTCAATCCAACGAATTTGCTTTCTTTGTTTAATTTCTGGATCATTTTTTGTAAATCCTGAAAGGAGGAGGCAAGCAATATAATATCAACCGGAAATATCAAAGGATTTATAAACTCTCCATCAAATGTTATGCTTTTCACTTTCAAAATTTAATAATAAAAAAAAAAAAAAAAATCTTGAAGTACTTCATTGAAGAGTTTGGGTGAAATTGTGTCCCCTTGTCTTACACCTATTCTAATTTTAAAAGCAATTCTTGTTTTCTGGAGTTTTAATTTGGCTTTTGCTTCTTTATAAGTGTTTCCAATAGTGAATATACACTGCAAAAAATTTCCGTAGAATTTACTAGAAAATCTAGTAAATTTCAATGGGAATAAACTGTAAATCAAAAGTACAGTTTCAAATCTTAAAATTGTAATTTCTATTATATATTTTACTGGAAAATCCTGTAAATAAAGAAGTATTATCCTAAAAATGAAAACTTGTAACAATTTTGTCCTGTATATTTTATGAAGAAATATTGACACCCCAGCTGCTAGATTTTTCCCGTGCTTTTTCGAGTGTTTTTTTTTTTTTTTTTTTTTGCAGTTTTACCTGAATTAATATTAGTATTTATTAATGCTTCCATAACTGCTAGAGATGATACGGAGTCAAAAGCTTTTTAGTAGTCAACAAAAGCCACACGCAGAGGAGTTCGTATTTATTACCTCTTTCAATAATTTCTCTAATTGTATGAATATGGTCGATGGTACTAAAACCACTTCGAAATCCTCCTTGTTCTTCATTTTGGACTGCACCTGATTGTTCCTGTACGGTTTGTCAGAACTTTTATCAAAATTTTATACACAATTGAGAGCAGGCAGATTGGACGATAGTTTCTAATATCTTCTTTTTTTTCTTTTTTAAAGAGTAAGATGATGATGACATTTTTCCAGTTTTTTGAATAATCACATAATGTTATGAATTTATTGAATGTATCAGTAATAAATTCAATGGCTTCATTCCCTGCTTCTTTTAAAATATCAACAGTGATTTTGCCTTATCTTGAAGCTTTTCCATTTATCATTACTTTTATTGCCATAGCTACCTTCTCCTTCAATATTGCTAGAATAAGGTCGTTTGTATTTGTTTGAATTAGGTGAATCACTGAGTTGTCCCGGTGAACAATACATTTCTGAGTAAAAATTTGCTGCCTCTTATAGAATTTGCTTTTGATGCCTTCCACTTTTTGTCTTCAAAGCCAGAATTATTTTCCTACAAAGTATCAGATTTCTTTTTGCAGTCTTGAAAACTTTATTTTCTGCAATCGCTTGTTGGATCATAAAATATTTGAATTTCCAGGTGTCTTCTACAAGCGTTTTCCTCGGAGTTTTACATAGTTTTGAAAATTCAACTTTATCAGTAATATTTTAATTGTTAAGTTACAAAATAATTACAAATTAGTAATTTAGAGGTGATATGACAAAATAATTGTTATATTACAAAATAATTTACCAATTAAAATGGGAGCAAATGAACTAATATTGTTTTATAAGTTAATAAAATTATTGATGGTTTTACTTTCTTAATATAATTTTTTATCTCAGTACAATTGTGAAAATTATCAGCACTAAACTCAATTTAACAGTGTGCGTGTACAACATGTCTAATTTATTATATTTACCAAATTTTATAGCGGCTTTATCTCATGTAATGACAGGAACTCATTAACTTGCGATTCTCTTAAATTATAATCACTAGTCCTTCGTAGATAAGTAACTGTCAACAAGAAATATAAAAGCATTATAATACAGATGATGATAAATTGTTGTATTAAAAGCTTTATTAGATATTTCTGCATAAAATTTAATCAAGGTTTCATAAAAGGCATTAATATCATACGGCAATTTTTAAGCAAAATGAACGAATTTTCTTCATGCTGATTAATAGAAAAATAGCTAGTTTTATATTAAACTTTAATTAATAAAATCGTAAAATTGTAATAATATAATGAAAAGTAAAAGAAGTAGAAAGAAAAGAGTGATACATTAAAAGTAAGTAAATGAAAATTAAACAATATATAAAAAGACATTGGACAGTACTCTAAGAAATATATATATACTAGCAGGCTTTGCCCGATTCGCTCGTCATTATATTGAAATGAAGTTTCAAAATACCACATCATTATTAATAATAATAAAATCATTGAAATTAGTCAAAATCTAAGTCAAAGTTCTCGAAACCTTCGATAGCGGTTTTCCCACTCGCCACACTTCACAAAATCCCTTTACAGCGCATGTTGCATACACATACTTAACCCACATATTAAAAAATCGGGATTCTAACATTATTTGAAGCAAAGTTATGTTTTGAAACGTGTTTTTTAGCCCCTCCCCCACCGGCCCGCTCTTAAAGGAATTGAGGGGGAGATTTTGCAAAATATCTTTATATTATGAGTTAGATACATATAACTGACCCACACATCGAAAATTTCCTTCATAAGATAATTTACTGCAGAGTTACACATGAATACATGTCCCCCCCCGCCCCTTAAGAGGAGGTAGGGTGGAGTTTCACAAAATCAGTTTGTAGTGTGTGTTGAATACACATAAGCAATCCACGAATCAAAAATTGCCATTCTAAGATAGCATGGAGACATGTTTTTAATTCTCCCCCTAACCCTCAAGAGGGTGACAGCAAGGAATTCCAAATAACCTCTTTGTAGTTTGTTTGTGTTGAGTACGCATAACCAATCAACCTATCAAAAAATCGCTTTCCTGAGATAATTTGGAGCAGAGTTACTCTTTAAAACCTGTTTTTGCCCCCACCCCCACACACACCGCTCTTAAAGTGGGGAAAAGGAAATTTTCACAAAATCTGCTTAGTGCGTGTTGGAAACGCATAACCAGCCCGCACATAAAAAATCGTCTAAGATAGTTTGGAGCAGAATTACGCATGAAAACATGATCTTGCCCCACCCCAACCCCCAACGGGGGTAAGGTGGAATTTTACAAAATCTTTTAGTAGTGTGTGTCTTGAGTTCGCATAACCAATCGACATATCAAAAAATCGCTATTCTGAGATAATTTGGAGCAGAGTTACTCTTAAAAACGCTTTTTGCCCCCTCCTCCCCCTTTGAAGGAGGGGAGGAGGAATTTTCATAAGATCCCTTTATAATGCGTGTTGGGAATGCATAAATAACTCACATGTAAAAATTAATCTTACTGAGATAATTTGAAGCAAAGTTATGCTTGGAAACATGCTTTTTGCCCCTCCACCCCCAAGGTGGGGATAAGACGGAATTTTACAAAATCTCTTTGTAGTATGTGTTTTGAGTACGCATAACCAACTGACATATCAAAAAATCGCTATCCTGAAATAATTTGCAGCACAGTTACTCTTATAAGCGTATTTTTGCCTCTCCCCCGCCTTAAAAAAAGGGGGGGGGAGTGAAAATCTGTAAAATCCCCTTACTATGCGTGCTGGGAAAGCATAAAGAACCCACATATACTAATTAATATTTCTGAGATAATTTGAAGCAAAGTTATACTTTTGAACGGGTTTATATTGCCCCCCGCCCCCAAGGGGAAAAGGGGGGACTTTCGCAAAACTCCATTACAATGGGTGTTGGACACACGTAAGTAAGCTACTCACTAAAATTTGTAACACCAGCTCTTATAGATTTTTCCGGATGAATTTAACGCTAAAAGGGGGTCTCGAATTTGCCCCCTCGTAACTCCCCCCCCCCCCAAATTGAAAATCGCAAAAAAACAAACAGGAAGTTTTGGAAATATCCTCAAGAAGACTCTCGGCTATTTTCTATATCTTTGTGCTGTTATTGGTACAGTTATACTTGAAAACCTGTATTTTGCTAATTTGACTCCGAAAATCGTTTTAACCTCCCGCCCCCTTAAAAATCCAAAACTCAAATCGCAGAAAATGCTTTTTTTGCACTCAAGTATAGTCTCTCTCTCTCTGCAATTTCTTCACCGTGAAGCAATTTGGAGTCAAATTATGCTTATAAGGGGTTTTTTGCCTTCTGCCCCCCAGGGGCGCGGAGGATATTTCACAAATGGGCGTCAGTGTCCTAAAACAAACGTGCTCACTAAAATTTTCGAGTCTATCTCCCATAGAATCGCCACGGCTGTGTTGAGTCAGTGAATCAGTGATTTTACTCTTTTATTCCCCACCCCACCCCCAAAGGGGTAAAGGGGGCTTTCGCAAAATCCCTTTACAATGGGTGTTGGACACACGTAAATAAGCCCCACTCTAAAATTTGTGACCTCAGCTCCTACAGATTTCAACGGACGAATTTAGCGCTAAAAGAGAAGGGGGTCGATTAGCCCCCTTGTAACCCTCCCCCCCCAAAAAAAAAAAAAAAAAAAAGAAAAGAAAACGGAAATCGGAAAAAATCAAAAATGAGATTTGATATTGAAAATCAAAATTGAAATAAATTATAAATTTTCCATAAAAACATTTTATATTTTTACGTCTAATATTGATTACTATGAGAAAACTCTCAGCTGTAATCTGAAGTTTATCCTACTGGAATCAATGATTGTAAACAAGGATTTGCTCCTCGAATGCTCTGAAGTTCATTTTCTTAGGTAAACTCTAATGCTTTTGACACGATATCATGTAATAAATTTCATTCAGCAGATATAAGATAACATGTGCATGCTAAATTTTTCAAGTAAAAAATATACTATTCCTTAAATTATTTATTGAAAATTTGTGAGTTTATTCAAAATGTTTTATTATTATAAAATGATGTAGTCGTCTGTATTTTATATATATTGTATAATATTGTATGCTTATGTTTATGTATGAAATAATTTGAGATTTTTCTTTGAATTTAGAAAATCAAACTTGTCACAACATTTTAAAAAGAGAAAAATACAAGTCATAAATTCATAACAGTGAAAGATTATAAAGTGTATTTATGTATTTACATTTGAATAGTAAAATTTAAAATTAAAATGCTTTTTATGCTTTGTGAATTGAATAAAATACATAAAAAATTCTGTTTACAGATTCATAGCTTTAAAAAAAAAATAAAATAAAACGGAAAGTTGTTTCTTTCTCTTTTATAGACAGCCACAAATAGCTATTTTAATATCGTGTAGATATGTATTATTTACTTTATAGTAATTGTCAGTTGTTTTCTATACACAAATATTTTATGTCGTAAATTGTGTATTTTAAATATCTATATAAATAAATATCTATATAAATATCTATATAAAGTATCTGTCTGTGTGTCTGTTTGTCAGTCTGCGCTCTGGTGCTCACACTACAGATTGCAGATCTACAAAATTTGGCAGATGGATATCTGGGACCCTATAGATGTGCATCGGGAGTTTTTCGAATTTCAAATTTGAACTTTTAAAATTAATTATTTTTAAGTTTTAAATATTGGCCTCTGTGCTTCATTTTTCTAAAAATTATTCTTTCATTTTAATCGTTTGCGTATCGCAGCAACCGTTATTACGTTATTTATTTTTTATTTCTTTAAATAATTCATTTAAGTGAGAAATCTACATATTTATGGTAGCATATAGTAGAATGTATCAAAACAATTAAAATTAAAGTTTAATTAAAAATATTTGTTTTTAATTTATTCAATTCATTTTAAAAGAAAATATCCTTTTTTTGTATTTGTTTATTTATTGTACTGGTCAGATTCAAATCGTAATATAGTGTAAAGAGAGTTGGCTATAAAATGCATGGTTCAATTGTCAGTTGTTTTCTACAAGCAAATATTTTATGTCGTAAAATGTGTGTTTTAATTATCTATAAAAATAAAAAGAATTACTTGTGTGCGTGTCTGTGTGTATATATGTCTGTGTATCTCAGTATGTGTGTCTGTTTGCTTTCTGGTGCTCACACTAGTGACCGCAGAGCTATAAAACTTTGTGGGTGGATACCTGGGACCCTATACATGCGCACCTCATTTTGAGTTTTTCGAATTTCGAATTTCGAATTTGGATTTTCTTATTTTTTTTTCTCAATTTTATGTATTGGCTTCTATTCTTTATATTTCTAAAAAATATTCTGTCATTTCATACTGAAGAAATTCGTTGCAGCGAGAGCGATGGGCCATTTTCAAGTTGATGGATGAGCAGAGGAAATAACGATAACTCAAATTCCAACTGAAGTCGATTAAAAAAAAAAAAAAAAAAAAAAAAACTCCTAGTTGAAATGGTGAATTAACTAATTTATTTACGAGAGCGAATAGTGAATTTTAAAATTCAAATACGACTTTTTAATTAAATTCGAATTTCTTTTTCGAATTTAATTATGTAACCTAGAAATAACTCTTTGTTGATTTCTAGCTTTACAAATAAAAATAAAACTATAAAAGTTTTTGTTTCTCATTTAAAAGTTTTGGGGAATGGAATTTTAACTATCATGTATTTATTTTTTATTTTAGTTTTATTTTAAGCTAAGTATTATTTAAATTATCAAAGAAAACCACTGAAAAATAAAATAATATTGCTTACTAAATTATTGTGATATATATATATATATATATATATATATATATATATATATATATATATATATATATATATATATACATATATATATATAAATACCCGCTATTTTCTACTCTGTAAAACTTATTGTGTAGCATTACATAACACTTTCAAGGCAGCTTAGTTGCCACAATCATGTAGAGAAGCGTTAATTGCTTTAACCGGGGAAAACTATTATGTAAATTCACCCCTCTTGCGGTCCCGTACTTTTACACAATATATTTTGTAATGTATGCCGACCTGTAAATAAATTTCGCTATTAGACGCCACAAATTTTCGTATAACTTTTGAGCTGATTGTTAATTTGGGTCGAAAAAAGAAAGAATAAAATAAAATGTTAACCCTTTACCCGTCCTATTTAAATTCATTCTTCTGTTCAGTGTCAAGGACTTTTTTACTCTCAATACCCACCACTAAATTTTAATTGTAACGTTTGCCTAATCACTTCGAAGGTTATTCGCCCATCATGTATATCAAATATTACTACACAAAATTATTGATGATTGTTTTATAAAAGAGTCGTTAAATTTGGCAACTGCGTTTAGGGCGCTTTAGAGAGTTAAGTCTGGCAAATGGTTGAAATTTTATTGCAAGTGAATTTGCTGAATCTCCGAGAGTGCTTTTTAGTTGAATATGTTGCGTTTCATTCTTTAAAGCTTAAAGAACGTCAAAAATAGAGTTTTAAATATTCTAACTTTTCTTTTAAACATATATCAATACCAGTATATAAAAACTAAATACATTATATTTATTGTTTTAATAAAACAAAAATGTAAAAACACTATTTTAAAAATTATAAATAAACTCAAAAATAAAACCTATAATAACAATACTAGTATTAACCAAATTACTAAAATTAAACATATCAATAGTTTACCTTTCTGTAATGAATTTAAAAATTTTAAGCACTTTATTCTACGTAAATTTAATCTACTAATTCCTTTCTCCTTCCCCTGTACTATTAAAAATTATTTGTTAATAACCGTGATATCAACAAATCTACAGGTGGGGTTTATAAAATCCCTATTAAATATAATGATGAACTTTATTACTACATTGGGCAAACACGACGCACACTTAAAGCTAGAATAAATTAACACATTCGCAATGTTAAAGAAAAAAAAAAAAAAAAAAAAAAAAAGCTCTATACTAGTTGAATTTCTTTAAAATAATCCTAAAGCTATTCCTCTGTGATCCCAAGCCGAAGAAATTTCAGCCCCTCGTGATATTCAAGACCTTCTACTGACAGAAGCAATAAATATTATTAAATACAATAGAGTTATAGAGATGCTGCATCTCTACATAAAATATGGCACACGTTGTGCTTATGAGGTTACTGAAATTTTTGTTGAAATCCATTTTTCGAGTTTCTATTGTATGCCTTTAAGTTTTGGTTTCTTCGGGTAATACCGACATGTAAAGCCAGTGTGACCTTTCTGGACCTTAACCTTACCTCATGGCTGCATTTGTTGATGTCTATTATCGAGACTTCTAATCTTCCTGCACGGGAATTTGTGTGTGCTTCTACAAGTATTTCTTTGCCATGTAGTTCTGGTGCGAATTTTTGTGAACTGAATCTTCTTTTTTCTAGAAGTACGTGTTTACACTACAAGATAGTTACGATGTGCTGAAAACTTTTTATGTGTCAACTTTTCTACAGAACTTGCTGTGTAACCCTAGTGTGACGCCAAGTGATCTTAAATGACTCGTGATATTTACAAGGCTTATTTTTTAACTGTAACTGTATTGAACTTCTTCAGTATATAATGCTGTCTACTCTGCTGTTAATTAACAACACCTCAAGATGTTATTTTAATAATAGCGAAAAGCTTTGTGTTTGATTTTAATAAAGAAATTTTATATACATGTTTTAAAAGTGGTTTTATACTCTTTTTTAATTCTGAAATAAAATAAATAAATAAATAAATAAACAAATAAAAAATAAATAAAATAAAAAAGTAAATTGTGATTAAAGTTTTTTGAACATAAATAATTTTACACGAATTTATGTAAAACTTTTGAAGTATCTCTCAAAGAACTCTACTGCTTTTAACGCTAATCTTATCTCTTTGCTAATACGTTAAAATCTCATTAACCCATTTTTCGCTGGTTTAATTGCGCTTAACAGTTAACAAAAAAAGATGTTTTATATTAAGTATTGTTTTTAAGTAAGGAAAGGATAAATGTTTTTTTTTTTTTTTTTTTTTCATTACAAAAAGAAAAAAAAAAAATCTGAAAAATAATTTTATATTTAAAAATACTTGAAGCACTAATCAATCCAAACCTTTTGAAAATCTGCATATTTGAATAAGTTTACATAACTTGTAAAAAAAAAAAAAAAAGTTTCATAATAAAATAATTACTTTTGAAGTCATCTGTAGTTTTTGCTGTTTTATGCTCCCTCAAGTAAATTTCCATCAACATTTATTTGCATTCATACTCTTATTCCACTGAAATTGTACAAATGCAACACCCTGTATTTAGTAAGATAAGACTATTTTTAATAATTTTATTTTAAATTATTATTATATATGATCAAAATAATGATTATTACTGCTTGTATTTAAAAAAAATCATTATTTCTAGTTCTGGTGGTTAATGGTTAAATTTGGATGTGGTTCTTGAAATGTATGCAAATTTTTTAATAATATAAAGTTTATAAAATAATAAAATATCGTATAAAATTTAAAATAATCTTATAAAATATAAAATAAATAGCATAAATTTTAGTAAATTTAATAGGTTTTGTACTTTATTCTTCCTTTCCAACAGAGATAAATTTTATAAACTAATAGTTCATAATATTGGTGTCAAAATAAGCACTGTTCATTTTAAGAGGCGAATTTTTAACAAAGAAAGTTCCACTTCTTTAAAGGGTAACTGAGGTACTGAAGGTACTGAGGCTACACTAGCGCTAGCGATATGACGAAAAGATCCATTCTATATTTTTACTCTTATTTTAATGAAATTACAGCATAACTGACACTTGTCTAGTAATCCTGATCTGATTTCGATTGGGAAAATAAAATCTTTTTTTCAGTGGTCTAAGAAAACCTCATGAGTGGTTAGTTTTCTTACATACATTTTAAGTTCTGTGCATACTGTGGGAATGTTCAAATGTTAAATATTTTATAGGTGAATGAGAGATAATCAAACCAAACTAAAGTAATAATAGTAATAATAATAACGTGTAGACTAATGTTATGATTAAAAATGTGTTAAATATATGTATTTTTCTTTTTGTAATTATTAATTAAGTATTTTTAAAACATCATTCTTTCTTTATGCATTGGGAATAAATAATGATGAGAAACACTTTATTATTTGGGATACAGATATTTTTTAGGAGTTTGTAAATTTAATTTGGTTTCATAATTTTACTTTTGACATCAAAAATTTAAACTAAGTCAAAACATGTTTTTAATTTCAGTTGCCGCATATATTTATTGAACATTTATTTGTTGATATGACTCAAATTTCTAATTAAAGTATATCAATATTTAGATAAACGTAACACACACACACACACACACACACACAAAATTAATTAGTTTATTTGTATGTAAAGGTTTGTTTATTTAATTTTGTGATAAGTAATATAAATTCACTCTAAAGTAATTTTTCTGTTTATTATTATTATTATTATTATTATTATTATTATTATTATTATTTATATTTTATTTAAAAATGTTTATTATGCGTTAAATGTATTAATATCTACTTTTAATATTAACTACAAAAATATAATAAAGGATAACTATTAATTACAAATAAACAAATAAATTTATTTAAAAAAATTAAACTAAAATATTATAAAAGGTATTTAAATTGTGTATTTAATTACTGTCTAACGAAGTATATTATGTAATTCTAACTTTCAAAATATTTCAACTTTCAATTATTGTGTCCAACTTTCTTTCATTAAACGTTTTGTCCAAATGATTCCTGGATTTCTATTAACAGAAAGTTATTTAAATACATTCACTGATAATGGATTTTACTTCTGTAAAAAAAAAAAAAAAAAAAAAAAAAAAAAAGGAAGATGTGAAAAAATTGATGGAAAAGTCAAAACTATAGAAAATAATGGGGAACTGCGAATTCGAAGTTGAAATTCTTTCCCCTGAGACAAATATGAGAAATAATTAACTAGTTTTCTAAATTCATTTACGGCTAGGTTCCTTGAAATGAAAATCAATTCAATCTTACGGCGTTCAGTTTTCTCTTATATTCAAAACTTCTGGATAAATAATTTTTCTAAAAAAAGTTTTTTTTTATTATTCTTAGTGTTCAAAATGTTTTTAAAAATTTTACTGGGATAATAGAGTTGTGTCTTGTATGTTATACTAGGTATTACAAGTATTTTCCTAACATATGTGAAGAAAAAAATATTATACATATTACAAACTTTTACTTTCTCTCATAACGTTTTGAAAATTAAAGGTTATTAATACTTATATACTCTCATAACCAATCTTCTGTCATTTCGCAATTTTATAAAGAATTATATTATGAAGTTTTTAATAATACTGATTAAGTGTTTAATTTACATTATTTACATCAATAAGTGTTACATTTAGTGTTTAATTTACAATTTTGAATGCAACACCACTGAAGATGAAAAATATCCATATTCTAAAATTAAGAATGTATAATGACTAATGTATATATCTGTACTTATCACTAAATAAAGGCGAAGGTTCGAAATTATTTAAGGTACTGCATTTAAATACTTCTATTAAGCGGTACCCATAGACTCAGTAATTTAACATTAGAAAGAACATTTTATCACTGATACTTAGAATAGACGTATTAGCACATTCGGATTCATTTGCGATTTATAATTACTCTTAATTTATCAAACGAATGATCGATAATATCTTTCTCTTTAAATCATCCAGATCTCTTGGTCCTTTAGTTACAAAAATGGAATTAAATAAATTTTACTGTCTCTCGAAATCATACTAGTTTTTGTTTCAAATATTCCTAACTGAACGAAATCCAAATCGTTAATCTCGAATGATATTTTGTCTTTATGTCATGTTAATGCGTATTTCAATATACATTTTCATATTTATAATTGTTTCATTTCGTATACAAACTATAATAAACAGTTAAATTCTATAAAAATGAGAGAGTTAGAGTGAGTGAGGGGGGGGGGGGGGGGGAAGAGAGAGAGAGAGAGAGAGAGAGAGATTTCATCTGTTCTTAAGAATCACGCTCCAGCATCCGGCTCCTCTATATCATCTGTACTGAAAAACGCCAATTTTCTACACCAAGAATAATATATCAATAATAATAAAGTAGGTAAACTCGTTTTTTTCATCATGATTAATAAAATAAAACAAAAATCTTCAACGTCTTTAACACAATTTACTTAAATTATTATATGGCTTTTTATAATCTTATTATATATATATATATATATACGATATTAAGATTAAAATTATCGTTTAATATAACTTTCATAGTTTAATACTTAATTTATATCTAATGTAATTATATAAATATAGATTAAGGTACTTCATTTAAGTACCAATTAAAGTACTAAAATCATTTTAACACAAAGTGCAATCCAACCTAGAAAGATTGTATTTCATTACTTTTAATGAATGCTTACTTAATTTTGATAGACATGTGATTATACACTATGAATACCTCTGATTAATTATTTCTGTCATTTTAATTAAATAATGAGGAGAGAAATGTGGCAACTAATGCAAACAGTGACCAAGGATAAGAAAACTGCTTTATCGTCATAAAATTACTATTCCTGTTTAATAAATTATATTGAAAATTTTAAACTGCTATTAAAAAAAAAAAAAAGTCTAGTTCTATATTAAAATATATTACATATGTGTCGCGAATCCAATAATGAAAATTGTAGGCCTAATCATGAGAAATCGCCTGTAAGATCAATTCAATACTTCAGCGGAACAATGCGGTTTTATCGCAAGAAGATCTTGTGTGGACCATATGTTTAATGTGAGACAAATTTTTGAAAAGGCAAATATGAAAGAAAAGGAAATACACATGATTTTCATAGATCTTCAGAAAGCTTTTGATTCTGTACCACAGAAGTTACTATACGAAGCATTGAAACAGCTGGAATAAACGAATCATTGATCTATGTAATAAAACTAATATACAAGGATAATAATTGTAAAGTGAAAATGAAAAAAAAAAAAGAACTATCAGAAGAATTTCCAACAAGCAAAGGACTTCTGCAAGGATGTTGTATGTCACCCACAGTGTTTAATATATATATAGATGTGGTACTGAAGAAATTGGTACGACAATGTGGAAAGATGGGAATTAAAATAGGTAATAAACACCTAATTTACCTATTATTTGCGAATGATCAAGTTATTATGACTCAAACCAAGGAAGACCTAAAGCACGTAACTGAAGAGGCATTAAAGCCATATAACCGATGGGGGCCTGAAAATTAACTATATGATGACAGAACACATGGCAACAGGGACAGCGGAAGATATCGTTATTAGACCGATTTGAAATCAAGAATGTACAGGCTTTTAAATATCTGGGATCAATACTGGAAAAAGGTGGTTCATCAGGGATGGAAATCGAAGAGAGAATATTTGATTCTAGCAAAATAATAGAGACACTAAACTCAATTCTATGGAGCAGAAATATTACTGAAAAAACAAAAAGAATCATCTTCGACACCTTAATAGAAAGTGTTCTGCTGTATGGAGCAAAAACGTGGAAAATCAAGTCTGCAAGCGAAAAAAAAAAAAAAAAAAAAAAAAAAAAACTGCTACCTACAGAAATGGACTTCTGGCGATGATCAGCCAGAACTTCAAGACTTGGAAAAAAAAAAAAAAAAAAAAAGACAAATTTTGAAATAAGAGCAAGGATGGGTGTTAAGAGGAATATCATAAGAAAAATAGACATAAAGAGGCTGAACTGGAAACCTGAAGGGAAAAACAGGAGGGGAAGAAAACAGGAGGCGCAGAAAAGGTGGAGAGACAAGCTTATGAGGGACATGACAGAGAATTGAAGGGCATGCTCAGAATAGAGAAAGATGGAGACAAAAACTGAAGGCTGTTTTTGGTTGAAAGGAAACCTCAGCACTGAGGAAATTCTTAATAAAAAAAATATTATTCTGAACATGACAAAAGTATTTTTTTGATATTTTTGCAAAAAAAAAAAAAAAAAAAAAAGTGTCATTAATGGGAGGAATAATTGAAAAACAAATATCAAAATCAGAAACAATAAATTTGGGGTACAAGGGAAATTTCTAAAAATAACTTTCTTTTAACTAACATGTTGTATGATTTATTTTACACTTTATTATTATTATTATTATTATTATTATTTTGCAGTAAATGATATGAACATTTGGGATCATTGGCAAGTACCTAAAAGGAACGTTGATTTGTACATAAGAATAAAATGTGATTAAAGCCCACCAATACCAATTTACAGTCTTCCTTTTTCAAAATTTAAAGGGAGCCTTTAGCGAAAACAAGTATTAATTAACATCTGACGTAAGATTTCTTGAGGCTTTAAGTACATTTTCCAGTGATAAAAAGAAAATAAATAAAAAGAGTTTCAAAAAATATTAAATTAAACAAAATTTTTCTCATTTTCTGTAAGGTAGTGCCTTTGTCACGTTTTATCAAATGATAATAACGAACGTGTGATAAACCGAGTGTTGACACTTGAGAACAGAAAATTCCCTGTTGTATAAAATTAGCTCTTTAATTAATTAATATTAAATTAAACATGAAGATGAATATATACACTGAGAAATTTATATACATATGAGTACCCATGTACTCATGTAATAATAAGAATAAACCAACGGAATAAATCCGTTACTCGGGCGCGCCAATTGCACCCTACGTTTCAGGCCGAAGGCCAAAGTCTTTCTCTCTGCGAAAATACCTTCTCCCGCTCACGGCGGCTTCCAAGGTTGGTTGGTTGCATAAAATAAACTTAGGAGTGGTTGGTTGCATGACACCCCCCAACTAAGATTGAGATACGCCAAGCGTATGAAAATCTGATAATTATTAGCAACCAACTGACACATAAATATTTAAACACATGAAAATAAAAGCAATGCCAAATAAATACTTGACAACAGATGTACAGAAGTCTTGGTACAATACCGGAACAAATATAGATATTTTAACACAAGAAATAAATGCAAAAATAAAATAGACAATTCACAACAGATGTAAAGAAGTCTTGATATAATACCGGAACAAATATTTATAATACTAAACTCACACAAAAAACTAAATTACTAAATAGAACCAAAGTTATTTGTAAATAGCAAAACTTATTATTGGCATAGTCTCGACAATCCATCAGCGTTTTTCAGTTTTGCACCAGGGCAATGCGATATGTAAATATCATATCTTTGTAAAGATAGTGCCCATCTTTGGAGTCTAGCAGATTGAGGTGCAGTTTTTTGTAAATAAACAAGAGGATTATGGTCCGTTATAATCTCAATACGAGTTCCGAAAACATAATTTTCAAATTTCTTTATGGACCACACTACAGCATAGGCCTCACGTTCTATAGTAGACCAATTACACTGTACATTAGTGAGCTTCTGACTAATAAAACTAATTGGACGTAGATTACCTTCATCATCTCTTTGCAAAAGACACGCAACGACACCATAGGAACTGGCATCACATTGAATGGTAAAGGGTTTATTTGGATCTGGAGTATAAAGCTTAGGAGCTTCGCACAACATTTCTTTAAGTTGTCGAAATGCTATCTCTTCCGTCTGTGTCCACGGTAAATTTTCCGGAACCTTCTTTTTAGTTAAATCGGTCAACGGTTTGGCAATTTCAGCATAGTCTTTAATGTAACTTCTATAAAAGTTAAAAAGACCAAGAGCGCTTTTTAAAGCTGTTTTAGTTTTCGGCGATTCAATATTTTCAATAGCAAGTAACTTTTCAGGATCAGGTTGATGTCGTCCAGATCCTATTACATGGCCTAGATATTTTATCTCTGATCTGCACAATACACATTTTTTAACATTTACGGTAAATTTTAGTTCAGTTAGCTTAGTTAAAATTGCATCTAAATGTATAAGATGTGATTTCCAATCATTAGAAAAAATCGCGATATCATCGAGATATGCTTTGCAATATTCGCGATGTTGGTTCAGAGCTTCATTCATTATTTTCTGAAAACTTGCAGCCGCATTTCGTAATCCGAAGGGCATTACCTTCCAGCGATATTGAGAACGGTGTGTCTTGAAAGACGTAAAATCACGACTTTTCTCTTCTAAGGGAATTTCCCAATATCCTTTTAACACATCTAAACAAGTAATAACATGTGCACGACCGACTTCATTAATTAAGTCTGTAATGTTCTCCATAGGGTAATCAAAAGGTTTGGTTACCGAATTGAGCAAACGAAAATCTATACATAATCGTACACTTCCATCCTTCTTAGCTACGCACACTACTGGATAAGCTATTTCGGCTTCACTCGGCTCAATAAGACCTAAGCTTTCTAATTCTTCTATTTGTCTGTCAACTTCAGGTTTAAGTGATTCGGGTATTCTATACACATAAGGCTTTTTTCTTTCAGTACCTGGCATTAGACGAATTTTATGTTCCCCAACATTAGCAACTTGAACTTTACCCGAAAATAATGGTACATGCTTATGCAAAAGTTCGAGCAATTCTGTTTGTTTCTCCTTTCCTAAATGACTAATATCCACATCAAAGTCGGTTTTATTTTCCTTAATAGGGGTTGGGTGGATTTCTCCGAATTCACAGTCATCTTCAAAAATTACACCTACCGTTTGTGCTCTAACATGGAATTTTCTTATCTTATTTACATGTACGTGTCGTATATTACCGTCAGGTAACTTAACTTTATACGAGTGAGGTTTAATTCTTTCTAAAATCTCACCAGGACCTGTCCATCTCGCATACAATTTATTAGTAGAATCCGGAATTAGTAAGTATACTAATTCTCCAATCTTGAATTCTTTCATTTCTTTGCGACGATTAAAATAATGAGCATAAGCTTCTTGCTTTTCCGCAGCAGTTAAAGATGCTAAATCGGCAGCTTTCTCTAAGTTAATTTTTAATTCTTGTAAGTAATCTACAGCTGTATTACTTAAATTGAGAGGTAAAGGGATTTCTCCTGACCACGTTGATTTTAAAACTGCTAATGGACCTCTAGCTTCGCGCCCATACATAAGCTTAAATGGAAAAACTCCTGTTGTACAGTTAGGAACTTCGCGATACGCGAAAAGTAAATACGGAATGTGTCTATCCCAATTTTCAGGGTCAGTTCGTATTACATGATGGAGCATTTGTTTAAATACACGGTTAAATTTTTCAACAAGCCCATTCGAAGCAGGGTAAGCTGGAGTTGAGAAACGAGGACTTACTCCTAATCTTTTCTCAAACTCTTGTGTTAATTGAGACGTAAAATTAGTGCCTTGATCACTACATATCATTTCTGGGATTCCTGTACGCATAAATATTTCTAAAAGTGCATCACACGTGACCTTAGCCGATAGGCTTCTTAAAGGTATGACTTCGGGCCATCTCGAATGTTGGTCAATTAGACAAAGACAATATTTATGTTTTCTACCTGAGGGTGGCGCAATCTCTCCAATTAAATCGACACTCACTGTATGAAAAGGATAAGGAGGACGTACCACAGGCGTTATAGGTATTTTATCGGACGTTTTTTCCGGACTCCTCAACTAACATTTTTCGCAAGTTTTACAGAAATTTTGTACATCTCTTATTAGGTTAGGCCAATAAAATGATAGTTTTATTCTCTCTTTTGTTTTCCGCATCCCTAAATGATTCCCGAAGATTGAGTCATGAGCTAATTTTAAAACACTTTCTCGATAACTCAAAGGTAAGACCAATTGATCTACTGTTTCTCCACATATTTTATCTTTATGGAATAATAAATCGTCTTTAAGAAAATAATTATTTTTCTTTAACTCCGCTTCTTTAAAAGCAGTTTGTAACGATAAGCATTCTCGCTGCTTTTTTCTAAACGTACTAGAATCAGATAAATTATTAACATTGTTTTGTGCGCTCTCCTGTCGCCTATTTTCAATTTGATTATCTTTTGGTAAGTTAATCACTTTTTCTTTATTCGAAATCAAATAAACAGCTGCCTCTGAATCGCTATTATTTATTGAAGAAACAATCTTTTTTTTATTTATCAATTGAGATGGATAATTATGTGAACTAGTTTCTTTTTTATTAATCAAATCTTGCATTTCGTTTGACCTCGAAAAAACATCACTCTTAAATAATGTATTATCCTCTCCCGAAATTATTTTTTGATTACAACATTCATTTTTGATATGTAACAGCGATGCCGATGACTCATTTAAATTACTTTCATTTCCTGCCTCATTCGGCGCCAATAGCGTATTAGAGTTTTCTTGGATAAACAATTCATTTAATATTTCCTTTTGGTTTACTAATGTATCATAGAAGTGTGGAGTGATTAAACATGGAACATTTAATTTGTCGGTTATTGCAAATAATGAATCCGCGTGTGTAAATATACAAGTGTTAGGATTTTTATAATAGACTGGAATTACAGCTAATCTCGCCTCAACTATTTCTCGAAATGCAGATTCTAACAGAATCTTGCCTTTGCTTTCAACATGAAGATCAGGAATTAGGGTGCTATTTAGAACACAAATCTCAGTACCTGAATCGATAATTGAGGGAACCTGTTTACCTGCGATATAAATATTAACCTTTTGTAAGGGGTATAAATTAAGTTTTTCCGATTTTCCACATTTCTGTAAATGTTTCGACATTACGTGGGTCACTACAGATTTTTTCTCTGTCGCTTGTGCGTTACTTTTAGATTTTTTTATTTCCTCACTTTGTTTGTTAATTTTATCGAATCTATTTCGACGATTCGGACAATCTTTAGCTACATGAGAAATATCAGAGCAAATATAACACTCCCGCTTAAAAGAATATTTACTCTCATTATTAGAAGAATATTTTCTCAATGGAGGTGGGACGTATTTTTTATGATTTTCTGTGACCGTTTCCCGATAGACGCGTTTTTCATATTTTGTTTCCTCAAATGATCTACCTTTAGCAGTGAAATATATATCACACGTCTTAGCTAATTGTTCTGGGCGTAACCAATCTTCACCCTGTGTGACTGCAGCATGCATTGCCAGATCCTTATCTAGATTTTCAAATATTTTATCAGATATAATCAAATCTACTAACGACTCAAAATCATTTACATTTCGAATTTTACAATAATGGAGCCAACTGGATCTTAAACGAGAAGCAAACTGTTGGTGTGTCTCCCCAGATATTCTTGTAGCTTTCTTATAATTTTCTAAACAAGTGAAAGGGGATGGTGCATATTCTTTTAGAATTAAGGATTTAATTTTCTCATAGTTCTTTAATTCTTCTTCACTTACATAAATCAAAATATTCGCGGCTTTATCGCCAATTACTTTCAGTAAAATCTCCGATTTATATTCTTTAGGTACATTTTTATGCTTAAAAGCTCTTTCAATGGAATCGAAAAAAAGATTCCATGGTTCATTCTTTTTAGGTACTGGTATTACCAAAGTTAATATAGCTTTCAAAAGCTTATCTAATGATAATATATTTTCTGAGTTACTAGGATTATGCAACACCTCATCGTTACTTTCGGTTTGCTTTAACAAACACAAACGATTTATTTCTTCCGATTCCTTTCTTTGCGCAACTGTGGTTGCTAAAAATTCACTCACAAATTCTTTATCTTTAATGTATTCTTTAGATTTTAACAATAAATCTTTTAATTCCACTACCTTTAAATTAGAGTCAGCTTGTTCCCCTATCTCTTGCAAAACGGCAAGTAGATCGGCCTTCGTAACACTTTTAAACATTGCTATTTAAAATGTTAATTTCTATCCTATCATCATAAAATAACATGAATTTCTCACCTTTATATATTGCGTCCATGGAATTTATATTATCCTTTCTGAGAACACTATACTCTGGTTCGACGTTTGCAGAGCGTGCTGTGATAAACCGAGTGTTGACACTTGAGAACAGAAAATTCCCTGTTGTATAAAATTAGCTCTTTAATTAATTAATATTAAATTAAACATGAAGATGAATATATACACTGAGAAATTTATATACATATGAGTACCCATGTACTCATGTAATAATAAGAATAAACCAACGGAATAAATCCGTTACTCGGGCGCGCCAATTGCACCCTACGTTTCAGGCCGAAGGCCAAAGTCTTTCTCTCTGCGAAAATACCTTCTCCCGCTCACGGCGGCTTCCAAGGTTGGTTGGTTGCATAAAATAAACTTAGGAGTGGTTGGTTGCATGACAGAACGGTTATGCAGATTAGGTGCCTCAACGCCCAATTCGTAAGACCTATTATCCAGCTGTTCGTTTTTACTTTTATATACCATTTAAAACAATTACATATACAAATACGTTTCTGATCATAAACAAATACGTTTCTTAAGGGGGCTAGAGCGTCCTTCAACCCCCTGTTGTATCTGCCTGTCTATACCTATTTGTACATATGTGTTTACGCATATTCCCTTGTAATTCATAACCTTGTGTTAACTCCTTGCAGCTCATATAAACTTCTACCAAATTTCATGGCTAATGATTGCATAAAATTTTAAATTTTTTTGTGTTGCCCTGTATACAAATTATCAATTCTTTGTTTATCATTTTTTTAAATAAACCATGCTTTAAGCATTCTAATAACATAGTTTATTTCATTCCGTTTAATTTAGAGTAGCCATGTTAAAATGCACTTATATAAGAAATAGCGTCTATAGACCGTAATAGTAAGATATTCTTTTATGTGTTCCTGTGCACTATAATTACTGTGACACACACCTATTTGTGTGTCACAGTAATTATATACATGAATAAAAACTATACAATTAATTTATTGTAATTCATTAATATTCAAACCAAATTGAATATCATTAGGAGGATGGTCCTGTAAATAAATTATTCATCCGAGACATAATTTTTGTCTAGAGAAAGCATGCGTTTAAGCATCTTAATAATGAATTCTAATTCCAGTATATTAAATGCCGCATGACAAAATTTAACACAAATTGAATGATTATGAATCATTGTGAGAAGACATTTGTAAGGTCCTTACATGTACATTAATTGTTGTCTAAGCCTGCATTTTGTTCCTAAAGCTGCTTTAAAACATCTCAATAAAGTATGTTAATTTTATTTTGTTAAATACAGTGTAACCATGTTAAAATGGGTTCAAACGGAAATCTGCTTATCGGTTGTAATTATAAGAAAAACTTTGGTGTGTTCCAAAAGAATAAACAATATGCACACAAAAAATTATGCAGCTCTTTCTATATAGTCCCTAAACATGTGTACCAATTTGAAGTGAATCGGGGGATTTTTTCTGCCGCTGTTACAATACATACAAATTCTGTCTAAGGGCTTTAATAATAAGAACAAATTTGGTGTGTTCCTGTACAAGAACTAGAAATAAAATACACACCCAAAACTATAGAGCTAATTCTGTGTGACTCGTGAACTTGTGTTCTAAATTGCAAATAAATGGGGTGAATTTTGCTGCCGCTATGGCGAAACATACATACAGACAGAAGCATTTTGAGTCTTCACTCTCAACATGGAGGTGTCCACTGACGTTTCAGCAATAATAATAATATCATCAGAAATACATTGAATACAAAGATATAATTAATGCTTATTTGATGTTAGACATTTTTTTTTTCGAATTCCTGGACTGATTTCCTTAAACATCTGACACCACATATAATTTAACGAAATTTTTCTTGTAGAGGAGAAAATAGGCAATTAAAAAATTTAAAAGAATTTTGTTAAAAAAAAGATTGAAATGTACTGTATTTGTAGTATATGATTATAATGTTTATTTAAATATATAATACCATTTGTATGATTTTTGAAAGCATTTTTTCTTATAAAATACACATTTGAAAAGAAATGCAATATTCATTAAAAAAAAAAAAAAAAAAAAAAAAAAAAAAAAAAAAAAACTTGACAGTACAGTAAATTAAACACACAGAAAATTCAGAAAAATATCATCTATAGAATAAGTTGAATTGTAAGTACGTATTTAAAATACGAAAAAGTTGTCTCCTTATTGATTTTGTTTTCTTAAGTAAACAATTAAGGTTATAAACACTTAACTTCACGTTAAAATAATTTAGCAAAGTAAATTTGTATCGACGTTTAAAACGTCAGTATAAAAGACCGATAATTCCCATAACCATATTTTGGTAGCATTAAACGTACCGTCATCGGTGCAGCGTAAAAATACAATTTTTTACTTTCTTATGTAAACGGGAAAGCAAATTCTAAAGAAGAATTGACAGGCGTTGGAATTGGGAGCTTACGGAGGTATATGCAAATGGAAATGTCAAATATGTACAAATAGAGAAATATGTGCTAATCATGAAAATTTGGATTATTAACAATTATTTGAATTATTAATAGCTAATTATGGGAGTAAAATCAACGCATCGTTCATTTTTCTATTTCAAAGTTTAAGAATTGTTTAAATAAAATTATATTTTAAATATCTTTCATATATATATGTATATCTTATGTATGTATTCTTTGATAATTATTTTTATATAATGTATAGAAGCAATTTTATTTGTTTGTAATGTAGCAAAATAATCTGGTGTGTCCCTCACACGACCTTCTCTTACCCTGAAATTTAATACTATAAATACAGGTTGGAGATTAAGAGATAAGATAACGAGTACTGTTATGTAAACCTATGTTAAATAATTCAATTAGGCTTAGGAAGAGTTTTATATGATAATTAGTTCTGTGTGAGGGTTCATTACTACACATATATTTCTATAGAATTTAAATCTATTATTAAAATTAAAAGTTTCCTTTAAATTATTCAGACAACTTTTACTCTCAACATTCCTTGAAACTTATCAGTCTTGATCAAACTTTTCCAGAAACAAACTTTTACTAATTTTAAATACAACTGTCCGATTTCCTGAAATTATTCGTTTTTAAGTTACTCTAAGAGACGCAGACAAAGATCAAACATTAAAAAAACTTGAGTTCGGTAATCTGGAAGCCTCAAAACGTGTAAATAAACAAAGAACAAGCGACGAATATTTAGCTTAAAAAGCATGCATTATTTATCTGTGAGGAATTCATTTACATTCCTGAGCAGCTTTACTGGACATAAGTAAAATATCATAGTAAAGCACTTCCACTAAAAATATAAAATAATGTTATAATTTAAATATTTGCAGCCCTGTATACCTTTTGAAGATTATATACAAACCACGTTTTGCACCTAAATATAATCCTATAGTAATAATATACGGCACAACCTGAAATCAGCTTTCATATAATTTCAGCTTTTGCCGCAACTATAATCTAGTTCTTTTGTGTAGCCCTGTAAATTAACAGTGAATGATTTCCCTTGCATACTCTATATGAGACATGCTTTTACGCACATAAATATATATATTTTTTGTTTAGTGCAGTCTATAGATGTTAAACTCTACTTATCTGCAATTTTCCCCATAGACGTAATGTATTTCAATATACTCATGAGTGTCCCTGTACACGAACCGTTTGCTTCATCTCAACGAAAAGCTTAGTGTAGCATCCCTATATGATACACATTTTGAATACCATGTTTGGACTTTCTGCTGCAATTTGTTCTTGTGATATGCTGATAACAAACAGACACTCACACAGACACACACACACACGCGCGCACACACACAGACCAACCGCTAAAAGCATGGTATTCGGATTCAGGGGTCCTCAAAACGTGTAAATATAACAAAAAATCATTTTCAAAATTTGATCCAAACGCAATACCTTATGGGTAAGAGAAAGTAAAAATATACTACTATGTTATGAAAAAAGAGGCTTTTAACAAAGCTCTTAACGTATTGACTCTAAAGTAAGGAATGTTTGCGACATAACAATACTAGTTTCCGATGGTAGACTTACGATACAAACATTGACTCCAAAAATGACGTTTAAAATAGCAATAATCTTTGAAGCTTTAGAACTAGGGATGCACATTTCAAGGAAAAACACTGGGGAATATTTCCTGGGAGGAAAAAAAAAATCTAAACACCAGTAAGCTAACATCTAAAATAGTAATCAATGTAATATCAATAGTAGATTTTGAACTTCTATGAAATGTGATTAATAAAAATGCCTTTGGATCAGCTGTATCCCCTTCTTATCCACGTCGTCTCCTGTTCGTTAAGGCTCATCCCCTGAAAAAGTGGGATATTATATCTTTTCTTCCTTCTAGCCGATATGGCACACGAATAGCCTGCTTGATATTTCTAGTTGATACAAGAAGCAGTTCATCTCCAGAATCTTTTAAAGACGACGAATAAATAAATAAAAAAATAATAATAATATTAAAAAATCGGCCGATATGGTGTTTTACACGGAACTCAACAAGATGTCATCCTCTTTTTTATATCAATACTAAAGAGCACTTTTCTCTTGTGAAATCAACTACGTGAAATTAACATTTTACTAGTTTCAATTGATGCTAAAGGATGCATGCTAAAAACAGATCGCCTAAAACTATGTTTGCGATTTCCTACACTTCGAAGTGAGGAAACAATTTTAGACAGCAAAAGAAACTACTTATCACAAAATACGTTTATTTTGCCTGTAAGAACAAAGAATAACCTTTTGGATAAAGAATAACATAAATATATTTTATGGTTTAACAATCGTGAACTTCATGGATAGTTAAGAATACTGGAAACATAACAAAATAATAATAATAATAATAATAATAATATAAAAAAAAATAATATAAAAATGAAATGAAATGAAAAAAATTAGTTAATTAATTAATAAAAGAAATAAATAGTTTTTATATTTTAAATTTTTGAATAAATCTCTGTTTTATTCCATGATTCAAAATTATTATTTTTTTAATAAATTGATTAATAAAATTAACCATGTGTATGTTATTAAAAATAAATAATTACATACAAATATGCAATTATATTTATAAATATATATATTAAAAATCCGAATTTATTATTAGTTTTATTCATGAAAAGTTGCCCCACATTTCAACTAATAAAACATTTCCCTCACTCAATACCTTAAAATTATTCTAATTTTTTTAATGTTGATAAAAACTATTCTATTTAAATGCTAGATAGAATTTCGCATGCATTTTAAAAAGTATATTTATTATTTTAGCTTTTGCAATCTGGAAATTCTTTGATGTTAATTCTTGAAATCAAGATTCATTTGTTTTATTTGTGGGAAATTATTAAAGGTTCATTAATCACTTTCAAATTAGGCTCATTTTTATTAAAAATAAATTTTCATTCAGAAACATTGAGGCGGATGTAATGGAAAATTTTGCAAAACTAAAAGGATTTTTTAATTATTTAGTTATTTATTTATTTTTTTTTTTTTTCTAGAAAGATTGCAATAGATAAAATTAGTTTGGATATTCTTTCAATAGCATTTCTTTTAATTTATTTTTGAACTAGAATATGATCTCATTAATTATAAGTGTAGTTATTTCAATAAATTTTTGAAAGGAAAGATATTTGATTTGTATGAGAAAAATAATGTAAAATATAAAGACAAAAAATGAGTTTTCAATATATATATATATATATATATATATATTATGTATATATATATATATATATATATATATATATATATATATATACAGTCGGTAACAAAAGTGTCCGAACACTAGCAAAAATTCCTATGTAAAAAAAGTACACTTCATACGGTTTTGTTAAATAAATCCTTGTCGAATCATATTCTTAGACTGACTAAGAACAGGATTCGACAAGGATTTATTTAACAATACAGTATTATCTCTACATTTTTTACATAAGAAATTTTGCTAGTGTTCGGACACTTTTGTTACCGACTGTATATATATATGTATAAATAATAGATATCGTAATAAAATTTAATCTTAAAATTTATATATATATATAATTTACGTTTCTTTCTGTGTAATGTTAACGTTTGAAACGATTTACATATGTATATAGATATGAAAACCTTTTGAACTATATCACAGAGAGTAATAAGTAATACATTCAAAACGTGAGAAAATCTCAACAATTAACTATATTCATACATTATATAAATTGAAAATTGCATCAGTTTGCAGGATTTCTCGAGAAAGTTTATTTTGATCTCAATCATTTTTATATTTTAGTATAAATTTAGAATAAATGTAGGAATATTTCCAGAAAAAATATTCTTTGCATTATTACTGTTAGGGCGGATGTATCTGAGGGTACCAAAGTGGCGAGATATCCCAATCAAAATTGCGATGGCATGTCTCCGACCCACAAAAGGAGGAACTGACTGTCATAAGTTACCAACTGCGTTGTTCAAGTGGGAAGTTAAAACCACTCAACTACAAGTTTAACCTATTTCGTTTATACAAAATAAACAAAATTTAAATTTCCTTAATATATATATGTATATCAGACATTAATAAGATAATATTTGAAAAAATTAATACACAGAAATTATGTGTAAAACAGTGTGTTCGGAAAAAGTAATAGGATAAAATGGATAAATTGATAGATAGTATAAATTGATAGATATATAATGTTACAATGTCCGCCAGGAATAATATATATATATATATATATTTTTTTTTTATGTATATATATATATATATATATATATATAAACAAACAAATAAATAAATTTATTTAAAAAGAAGTATTGCATAAAAAGTAGAATAAGTAATAGGTTAAAACAGAAATGATTATAGAAAAATAGTGGATGAAGTAAGAATCGCAGATTATTTTGCCTTACGCTAATAAAGAGTATAAAAAAAAATAAGGAAAACAAAAAACGATTTTTCTAGGCTATGTGATTAAATCCATCTATCGATAATGTAGTCAACTGAAAAATAAAATTTCATTTAACCCAAGAAGATTTTTTTATTAGTCATTTGTCGAAAACATTGCAATAACTGTATTAAATACTGTTGCCTAGCAAGAAACACGAATTGTGAAATCTATAACTCGAATAGTGATTTCATTTTTCAACAAAATAAAATGGCTCTTGAGTTTCATTTGGATTTCATTATTATATTTCTCGTAATGTACGATAAATTCCAAGTGAAATCTTAAAAACAATTATTCTTAAAAGGAGATTGAAAAAAACAAAAATCATCTTCGCAATTTTGCTGTAAACACCTTGAATAAAACATGCCGGCGACACCCAATTAACCGAAAAAGAAACATGAATGAAAAATCATGCGGTACGCATTGATTATTAACACTATTCAACTGTATGTACTTGTTGTATCGACTTTCAATGTTCTTTGCCTACGTTATCACATAGTGGACAGAAAGATGGTCTAAAAGGCATACAGATATAGTAATTGAAATCATAATCACATTTAATGAGTGTTGGAAAGTTTTAAAAATGCATAATTTAAAAGAAAATGCGACCCATAGATTCTAGTTTCAGCCCTTATATTATCTGAATATTTTACTGTAGCACGGTAAATATGAAGATTAGCCATATCATACTCTATACAAAACATGATTTTAGCATATTAACAATAAATGTCTTTTTTTTTTTTTTTTTGAATAATATGATTTTTGCAGTAGAAAATTATTGAAATGGGATTTATAAAAATGTCTTTCCTAATACGCAATTCGTTGACATCATTTGGGTGTCCCTGTACACAAACCAGTTGCACAGGACCTACTAATACCATTTCAAATAGGAAACAATCCGTAGTGAATTTGAATAACATATATCACTTCTTTTTATATTTTTTTATTCTGAAAATAGGTACGTACGCTGGGGGCGGGTAGACGAAGAGATAGACACATGGAGAGTCGGACACACAGATACATAAATTCATATGATATTCTCACTCAAAAATTGTTACAAAGTGTTAAAAACTCTTAATGTAAGCAAAAATGCAATATTTTCAATAATAGCCTTTAATGTAACTGAATATTTTTGTGTGGCCCTGTAAATCTTAATGCTAATCATAATATATTCTATAGAAAGCATTATTTTGTGCATATGAATAATATATTTTAACGCAATGCAAATTATTTATTCAAATATATTTAGTCTTTGGGTCTTACTATATATATATATGTGAGTAGCCAAAATGCGTCAATTAGTGTGGTGATCCTGAAACGAAAAATAATTTCTATTTCTATTCATTATTATTAATGTTATTATCTTGGTCATAAGCAACCAAAATATGTCACCGATAAGAAATAAGTTCTGGAATAAGTTTCTAATAGCAGTCAAATATGTAGACGAAATAATAAACTAGAATTTTATTTGAGCGAGCCATAATAAGCTGAATTATTTTGGATCATATTGGAACCAACTACTGCAAATTTTGAAGTTTTGTTCATGTGTTGTGGTTGTTTTATATGACACACACAGAAAAAAAAGAAAGAAAAAGAATTTACGTGCAAAAAAAAAAAAAAAAAAAAAATAATTTAAGAAAAAAAAAAACTTTTTCTTTAATATGTACCAAGCTACTAATATGGAATAGTTATGAGGGAAATGTGAAATACCCATTTCATTGAGGAATAATAGGAAATGGAAAAGTATATTTACTGAAAATCATGAATAATTGTAGTACAAACATTTTATTTTTAAATTAATATTAAAAATAATCAATATTGAAACATTTATCAACATTGAAGTGTTACAAAAATAGCAAATAATATGGAATAGTTTGCCCTCTATATCAGAAGAATACATTATTGTATTATACACTATTGTATCTATGGCGTTAGATGCATATTATTGTAATTATGAACTTAATGTTAACTCCATAGATATATTGTTACAGTAAACGGAACATTTCTTTGTTAAAGGAATATGAGAAAGTGTGGCAAAGATCAGTGAGCTGGCAGTTTGAAAAAAGTTAGCAGTTTTGGCAGCTATCGCGTTACTGGTGATTATTTGTTTTCAATGTTTAGTTTTATTTTATTTTATTTCATTTTTTCATTTTTAAAAGTAAAACAAGATAAACTTGCGTGAAACACTACATTTTCGGCTTTTTAGCCCCTTTTTTCATTTAATACAATCATTCAGGAATAAATAAAATTCCTACGAATTATTATTGCTATTATATAGAGAATATTGCATTTCTTTCAGATAGTACATGCAAATGTGGACACACATATGTAGGCTTTCTCTAAAATAGAACAAATCGTTTTCGGAACATCACAAAATGTGAAAATTCATCGAAAACAAGTGGTCGAAAAAATGTTGTATACATAACTTTCTTCTTATGTGTATAGAAGAAAATATTAAAAGAAGATAAGCATCTTAAGGAAATTTGTATTCAAGTATTTCTCACACAGCAATGATAATTTCAAATAATTTTATCTTCTAAGTTTTATTTTCAAATAGTTCAATAGATAATACTAATCATGCAAATATTTTCATGGATATATAGATACATGTAGAGGATGAATAAATATATAAACTTCATAATAAATGAAAATTAATGTATTGTTCGTGATTTTGCCCCGACCATTAGCATAATTAAAACGAGTGTAACTGCTTTTCTGTTTCTAATTTGTTTATGTTGTACTGCACTTCTCTTCTCAGTTACTCTTATAAAAAACGACTAAAAAACAACAAGACATGGATTAAAAAATATTTTGTGTCAGCACTTTATGTGTATGCTAAAAAAAATTGTTCTGATACTTTAAAACTTTATCTCGTGTATTTAGCAATATCCATAGTAAAAACGGTTAAAGACATTTTTCTTTTTAATTATAGAGATGATACTAGATGAAGATAGTTGTATGGCAGTATTTATTGGTTAAAATGTTACCAAACTGTGTATCCAAAATGTAAATTGAAAGAAGGTATTGTTTTAAATTTTCTGAATATTATCCAGTAATGTATCACTGTAAGAATTTACTATAGAAAAAAAAGTTTTTATGACCACAGTATACTAGATGTATGTAGTACCTAAAATGAAGAGCAGAAATAAGTGGTGTTAGCATGTGTAAAGAAAAAAATCACCCTAACCTCCCATCTAAAAAGAAAAATAATAATGCGAAACAATGCAATTTAGAATGATATATTCTAATATACTTGCAATCAACTATTTCTCTCATTTTCCTTTTTTTCTTAAATTTATTTTCTTAAAAATTTAATTTTCCATACTTTCCAGAGACGCTTGTACCATATTTAATTAATAAACATGCTAATAAAAATAATAACACACAATATAGCATAAGGTAATCGATTATCAAATGTCGAATTGACTAATACACTACTTAATGTTAATTGGAGATTATTAACCGACTTCAAAAAAAGAAGGAAGGTTCTCAATTCAAACCGTATGTTTTTTTTATGTTTGTTAGCTCATAACTTCTGAACGGATGCTCCGATTTTGATACTTTTTGTTTTGTTGAAAAGGTCTTGGTCTACAATAGGTCCCATTGTAATATCTTTACGATCTAAAGAAAATACAGGGTGCCCAAAAAAATCAGTCCCAACTCTTTTAACTGCTAAACGGCTGCAGTTTTAGTGATAAAAATGGTATGTAGGTATAGCAAAGTGGCCATGCAGTACAAGGTTAAACCGCTTGCAGCGCCACCTGGTGGAAAATAGTGGAGTTAGTGTTCCTATCTCGAAAACGGTTCTAGAGAAAAAAGTGAATTACAAAGTTGAAGAGTATCATCAAGTATATCATCAAAACCCATTCAACACATTTTGTGAAATCTAGAAGTTTCTATTCAGAAAAAGTGACGTTATTTGGAGTCGGTTCTATTTTTTTTACAAAAAGATTTTATTGTAAGATCTGTTTTGATTACCGCTCTATGTGGTAAATAAAAGGTTGTAGAATTTTCCTCCAAATCCGTAACGCGTTCTATAATCCCCTCTCTCAAATAATCCTGTAAAACATTGTTGTATTCAAAAAATAAATTTGGGTTTCTACAAAATTTGTACTTAAGTCTCGAAAATCTATTTTCAGCGATTTCAAAATTATTAACAAATGTTTTTAGCTAAACAAAAAAAAAAAAAAAAAAAATATCTTTAAAGTCGTTATTAGATCTATTTATAAATTCATGAAAATTGAAGGAATTAGTAGAATTGAACGTAGTTTGCCAAAAAAGTTATTCTCGTAAAGTTTTTTTTTTTTTTTTTTGTAAAGAAAAAATAATAGCTAAGACTTTCTTCTATGGAGGGCGCTGTACTTGAGCAAATCACACATGTCCGTGAAAAACTATATTTTTTTGCATGCAAATTTTTACAGGCATATACATTTTGTTCTAAGTTTTCGTCGAGTAATGGAGAGTATTTTGATTAAAAATTGTCATTTGATTTGATGTATTTTTATGAAATGAAGTAATAAAAAACCGCACGAATTTATGCAAAGACCTAGTATATATATATATATATTTAGTATGAAAGGACTATTTCTTTCAATCTGCGATTTTGCGTTGTCACCATTTGTAGTGCTCCACCTTTAATTTTATATTTATTTTTATGTCAAAAAACAAAATAAAAATAAAAATAAAATACATGAAATGAACATGCAAACATACTATAACTGAAAAAATAAAGTTCAAGATTCCAAAATAATGATGGTAATTTCTAATAGATTAAAATAATTGGATAAAGCTGGATAAAGCTTAAATGTTATTAAATATGTGGAAATTTCTGAAAGCAAACAATCATTGTGACATAAATCTGACTATTGAAAATTTATTAATATTATAAAAACTATTTATCGAGAAAATCTGTTATTTATGATCTAAAGATAATTAAACAAATAAGAAAATATATTTCTTCTTATGTCAAGAAAAAAAAAAAAAAAGAACGCACACACTTTTTTTTTTCTTTTCTTTTCTTTTTTTTTTTTTTTTTTTTAATAATTAAAATAAAACTGACTGAGAAAAATCGTTCTAAATAAATGGGATAGCTTCAGTATAGAACCCCTTGGCAAAATTTGATTCGGCAACGAAGTAAGCTTGGACGTTTCTCGCCAATACCTTTACTTGCTCAATTCCGATAGCGGATCCATCGTCAAAATGAGAACAAAAATTTAAAATTCGCCAAAGGTTTCCTATGCCTTTATATGGAAGAATAAATTAAAATAAGTCCAGTCGTACTAAATTAAACTTTGTTTACAAAAAATGTAAGCAAAACTTTCTGTTTTTTTTTTTTTTTTCCCAAGCAATGCATGCAATTGTTACTTTTTAATAAATATAGCACTTATAAACATTTTACAATATATATATATATATATATATATATATATATATATATACGTATATACTCAGGAAAAAAATCTTCTCTGGGAATCAGTATTAATTGCGATAAAATTAGTTTTATATACAAAACTTTTCAAGTGAAATATCAATTTATAAAATACTTCCAGAAATGAAGAAAAATATCGTCTGCGTAACATAATCCGCGATTGTAATGAAATGCTCGCCCTCTGGTGGGCTAAGGTGAAATTATCACACCACTGCATATCCTCATATTATGCAATCGACTTTCCATGATGAAATGGCGGAGAAAGAATAATAATTACACGTGGCTGTTATATTTACTAACAACTGCAGTGTTCAGAGAGCGCCATCTATCGATCATTACAAACGCGGATGTCGAGTTTACATCAAAAAACAAAAGAAGAAGGAATAAAATGTCGAATTTTTGTCAAATATTGTCATTTTAAAGTATCGAAATACTGCGTATAATTTTTAATTGGTTACAGAAGCGTTCTTTTGCTCATATATCTGTAAATCTACTTAAAGTTTTGAAAAGATCGATCGATATAATTTTAAGTTTGGTATAGATTTAAACCTGAGCCAAGCGTCATTGCATTCTTGCCCATAGATATAATAATAAGACATAGGTTGGTCACTGGCGTAGAAAAAGTGATGCCTTTTTATTTGGAAAAAAACCGCCATTTTACTCTCTTATGCATGTTTTTTTTTCCCGCTTGAAAATTCACGGGAATACACATAAATAATTTAGCAAATAAAATTTATGAATAATTTATGTACCAAAAAAGAATGAACAACTCCAGATATCCATTTTTCTTTATTTTCTTTTCTTTTCTTTTCTTTTCTTTTTTTTTTCTTTTTTTTTTTTTTTTTTTTTATTATACTTTAGTATACTCATATTTACACAAACTACCTTTATTTTGGCATTTAATATTATACTTCATTGAGATAAAAACCGTCTGCTTTCGTCATGGAAAATAATTTTAATAAGTTATAATTTAATAAATAATTTATATTACGTAAATTTGTATAGGATTATGTATAGAAGAGAGTCTTGTGGTGGCCACAACACACTAGTTATTTATCAAAACTTCCGCGGCAGCTAACTACATTTAAAATAATTCTGAAATTTTCATATTTCTTACTAATATAAAATCTTAAAAGTATTAAAAAAAAAAAAAAGGATTACATTAAATATGAAGACAATAATTATATCCTAATAATAACAAAGTAACTGGTTATAAAACTTATATTTTGTATAAATTTCTTGAATATAACTTATTTAGGAAAACTTATCCCATTTCTTTTCATATAGTTATTAGAAAACTTAAAAGCCGCGCAATATTTAAGCATTTTCAAAATTCATTAACATTCTATTCTATTACTATTTTTGAGTTTTAACTCTCTAATGGCTGATGCCAAAAAACTTTTTCGGCATCAAAAATCTTTGCTCGTTAACATGGGGATGATAGATCTATGTAAATTACTATATCTATGTTCTGGCTAGACTTTTTCCGGTTATGCTCAATCTAATAAAAAAAGTTCTGTATACCTCCATTCCTCTCATGAACACAGAGCGAATATTCTGAAATTATTTTGGGGTTCTCTGACGTTTAAAGCGTGAAGATAATCCCTTTAATGTACTAACAAAAGCCTTATGCCGCATGCGCAGAAGTTTTTTACCCATATCTCTAAATCTAATATATTTTTTTTTTTTTTTTAATTTTCATTATATATAATTTTAAGTTGGGTAGCGACCTAAATTCCTGCCAAGGGGTGTAAAATTCCGTCCAGCCGTTCTCGCATGATACCCGGAACAAATAGTGTACAGACACAACTTTTTCACACGCACGGGAAAATTTCTGAAGTCATTTTCAGCATTCATTTTGTGTGAAGCGTGAAGATACAGCAATTTTTTTTTATTTTTTTTTTATTTTTTTTTTTGTAAATTGTGACAAATTTACAGACAAAAATCTGATTTTATTATATAGTTTATTTCCCGATATCACAGAAATAAAATTGATTAGAAAAATTTTGTTTGTAGGTAAAAAGTAATTATTTATAATATTTCTTTTCCACATTAAAACAAATCATAATGATCATTATTGGAATAAAAAAAAAACGTGCATTTTCCAGAGTGTTTGATAAAAAATAAAATAAATAAATAAAAATAAGTATAGCAATTTTAAATGAATGCTTATAGCTTTTTAAATGTGCTCCATGTATAAAACTTTTATCACTAAAAGATTGGAAGTGATCATAAAGCTGTAAAAGCTTTGAAATATTTTAAAAGCTTCATGGAAAATCAATATATGATTTAAATAAAGTAAATATTAAATATTAATGGAAGAAACATTGCTTGACGTATTATTTAAAAGCTATTTGATAATAATATACTACTTTACAATTTAAAAAAAAGTATGTACATAAATAGCTGTCAGATACTTTCTTGGTGAAATCTTTATTTGGAAGGAACGAGATGTGTTGGTGTAAGTTATCAATCAGTTTTGAAGTTTAGTTATTTGAAATTATATGATATCATTATGCTTTTACTTTTAAATTACAATTTTAAGTAACTTTGTTTAATTTATTGATAATAATTTTTTCTAAAGATTCACTGAAATATATTATGTTGAAAATAAAAAATAATCCTTTTATAATTTAACACCGTTAAAAATGTTATCTGAAGACTATTTTCTGTATTTTTCAGAATAATAATAAAATATATTATTTTATTTAAATCAAATTGGCGTGTAAAGGCTGATATTTATTTTTATTTATTACCAACTATGTGAAAAATACCAGAGCCGGGAATCGAACCCGGGCACCTCCGCTTAACGCACGGATGCTCTACCACTGAGCTACCCTGGCTGACAACCAACTAGGCACTTCTGACATAATTATCGTTGGCAAAGTCACCGACTCTGGAAACGCAGATATATCAGGTGAGACAATAATAATCGTAGCACAACTCCACAGACCACGAAATTTCAATTTAGAAATTTTTATTCAATTTTATTTAAATTTTATTTCGAAATTTCAATTTAGAAAAAAAAAAAAATTCTAAATTGAAATTTCGTGGTCTATGGAGTTGTGCTACGATTATTATTGTCTCACCTGATATATCTGCGTTTGCAGACTCGGTGACTTTGCCAACGATAATTATGTGAGAAGTGCCTAGCTGGTTGTCAGCCAGGGTAGCTCAGTGGTAGAGCATACATGCGTTAAGCGGAGGTGCCCGGGTTCGATTCCCGGCTCTGGTATTTTTCACATTGTTGGTAATAAATAAAAATATATATCAACCTTAAAACTCCAATTTGATTTAAATAAATATTCACGGTTGATGAATTCATGAATAAAAATTTCTATATTATTTTAGTTGGTCATTGGAGAAAAACTGCAGTGATTTCAAATGAGATTTAAAAATATAAATATTGAATTACTATAAAATAAAATAAAATAAATACATCATTTAAAAAAGTTTAAGACCACCCTGTTAAATATATGTTCTTAAAAATAAGTATATATTATCTCAAAATAGCCCTTATATTTGAAAACCCATGTACTTATTTTTGAGTATATTGACATGCTCCAAAATGGGGTTGACCAATAAGAATCCCAATATCCCCATTTTTGATATGTCAATGTACTCAAACATGAGTACATGGGTTTTCAAATTTAAGTATATATTGTTTCCGAGCTATTTTGAGACAATATATACTTATTTTTAAGAACCAAATTTTTACATTGCAGTAGCTGAATTTCAGTATTTCAGCACATTGCATCATTTGTGCAGATTATTGCGTCATCGCATGTGCTGATTGCATCAGACGCGTTCTATTGCTATAAATAAAGGTGCCCGGAACGCTTATCGCCAGTTGTTTACAGCATCTTGCCGTAGATAGTGTTATTGTGTAATTACTGTACTGGGAAAAAAACCAAAAAAACTTCACTTACTGTTACAAAAATGTCATAAATATTGAAACATGCATAAAATTGGATTTTCTGAACGTGAAATAAGTTCGAAGATAAATGTGAGCAAGACAGCTGTGCATCAAGCTATTAGTAAATTTTAAATTTCGGGAAAATTTGTAGACCTCAAGAGTAGTAGACCTTCATAGTAGACCTTCATAAGTCGAGGTTTCCTTGCAGGTTTATAGGATCATAAACCAAAATCTTTGGCCAAACGTCTTGAAATAGTACTCAAACTGACGTTGGTGCCTTTTGCAGCCAGATAATATCTAATCGTATTGCAGGAGGTTCAGAATTACACAACAAAATTAAATTCCACTAATTTTAAATTTTGCCTGATAAATAAAAAAAAAAGTTTATAGTTTAAATGTGCGTTACAGTTAAAGTAAAGAAAAAGAAAAAAGAAAAAAAAAAGAAAAAATTCGGTCTATAACAACGACATGACATCCATTATCCACTACTACATATATTATATGCCCTTTTTAAAAATAATGTGGAGAAAATATATAAAACAAATTAGACATATAAAAATTTTCCTGATAAAGAAAACTAATTCATACGTCGTAAAGACATATACAAAAGAATTTACATAGCCAGTTAATATATATAAGAGCCTTTTTTTTTTTTAACCTATGTTCGAAATCTAAAATTTATCCTTATTGAGGACGCCCGTTAAATTTCCTGTAGTAACCGAATCATATATGATAAAAGACAAAAGGTTTTTATAGCAAGTTTGAAAAAATAAAAAAAAAACATTTAAAGTGTTTTTGAGTAACCGATTTTCGATCGTATTGCCTTTTTCACGAAAAATCGGTAAATGCATGCGTTCACCGGAAATTAACAATTAAATACGAAAGGATATCTATATGGGAGTTAGTATGACGTGATTAAAAAATAACCGTAGAGGCGTTTATAAATGTAAGACCTAAAATTTACCTATTTATACAGGAACTCTATCAATTTTCCTAGTCTAACGAACTAATACTAACACTGTAAAAAATGTGGAGTAATGTCGCCTCAAAATTGGTGTTCAAATACACTAAAATTGGGTAAACAAAAACTGAATTTCGTGTTGACACCAAATGAAGCGTTTAAATACATTTTAAATGGTGTAAATTAAAATTATATTGCCCGAAACACCACTACTGGGGTACCTTTACACCAGAAAATGTTTTCTTACTCACACATTCGTGTCTCGGAATACCAATTGTCGATTTTGTTTGAAAAACTATCTAATGAAAATGTCAGTTTGTGGTTTTGTTTTGGAATACTATTTGTCAGCCGACATGAACAACTTACTTCAATTTTCCATGTCCCAGTTACGTATATTTATAAATTATTTTGTTAAAGTTAAGCGAAAAATTTAAGTAAAGTTTAATAGTCCTGTGTTGTTTGTGCTAATGAATTTTAGTCTAAGATTTATATGTATTGCTAGTCGTTTTTCGGTATATCTGTTTAATAATTCATAAAATTAATACTATGCACAGTATAAATATGAGAATTTAATACTGTATACTACACATGCTTATTAATCTTATTTTCTTGAAAAAAAAGCAACATATATTTCAAAATTTAGCTACAGCAGCCTTTTATTTTAACAATGCATGTCGGAAAAAGACGGGCTTAATGCTTATAGGGTTATGCATGCTTTACTAAGTCTAATTTTATTTCATTCGTAATCTTTCCTTAATCATAGTCTTTATATTTCTGTTTAATTTATTAATGCAGTTTTTAACACTTTCCAACAAGGTTGAAAAGTGTTTATGACTTGGGTTTGTCTGTCTGTCTGTCCGCGCTCTAACACCCGTAAATATTTGTGAAATTTCTTGAAACTGATATATGTCATTCAAGTTCACTATCGGATGTTCCCTATTGAAAATGGAGTTTATACCTCAACTGGTTTGTGTACAGGGACCCCCGAAAATATTTCAAAGCATTGTGCTCTATGAGAGGCATTTCTATAAAACATATTTTCATACTCTTACTGTACAAAAATCTTAATGAAATTGAAATATGTTATACAAGTTCCCTATAGGATGTTCCCATTTGAAAATGGAGTTTATACCTCTACTGGTTTGTGTACAGGGACCCCCGAAAATATTTCAAAGCATTGTGTTCTATGAGAGGCATTTCTATAAACCATATTTTCATACCCTTAATGTACAAATCTCTTAATGAAATTGAAATATGCTATACAAGTCCCCTATAGGATGTTCCCTATTGAAAATGGAGTTTATATCTCTACTCGTTTGCGTACAGGGACCCCCTAAAGTATTTCAAAGCATTGTGTTCTATGAGAGGCATTTCTATAAACCATATTTCCATACCCTTACTGTATACAAATCTTAATGAAATTGAAATATGTTATTCCAGTTCACTATCGGATGTTTCCTGTATAAAATGGAGTAAATACCATCACTGATTTGTGTACAGGGACACACAAAAGTATTCCAAAGAATTGCGTTTTATGAGAGATATTTCCATAAACTAAATTTTAATAACTTTACTTTGCACGACGATTTGTGAAATTCAAATGTGTTATTTACAAGCACAAAAGAAAATGCTTTGATTGAATATAGCGTGATTAGCATTCCATTTACAGGGTGACACAAAAATATTCGGTTATATAAAGAGCTATTAATAAATATTTGCTAAAAGTGTACTTTCGTTTACATTAAGAGTTCTTAACACTTTCTAACATTTTTAACACTTCCCAACAAGGTTGAAAAGTGTTAATGACTTCGGTTTGTCTGTTTGTCTGTCCGTCTGTCTGTCTCTCCGCGCTCTAATTCCCGTAAATATTTGCGGAATTTCTTGAAACTGATATATGTTATTGAAGTTCACTATCGGATGTTCCCTTTTGAAAACGGAGTTTATAACTTTACTGGTTTGTATACAGAGATACCCGAAAGTAGCTGAAAGCATTGTGTTTTATGAGAGGTATTTCTATAAATCGTATTTTCATACCTTTACTATACACATATCTTAATGAAATTGAAATATGTTATTCCAGTTCACTATCGGATGTTCCCTGTTGAAAATGGAGTTTATACCTCTACTGGTTTGTGTACAGGGTCACCGGAAATTATTTCAAAGCATTGTGTTCTATGAGAGGTATTTCTATAAATCACATTTTCATACCTTTACTGTACACATATCTTAATGAAATAGGAATATGTTATTCAAGTTTACTATTGAATTATTCCTGTATTAAATGGATTAAATACCAACTATGTTTTATATACGAGGACACTCAAAAGTATTCTAAAGCATTGCGTTATATGAGAGATATTTCTATAAATCAAATTTTAATAACTTTACTTTCCACAAAGTTTCAGGAAATTGAAATACGTTATTTATATGCACAAAAGAATGATTTACATAGAATATAGCATGATTACCATTAGATTTACAGGATGACACAAAAATATTCAGTTGTATTAAGAGCTATTAATAAAAAATTGCCAGAATTGTACTTTCGTTTACATTAAGCGTTTGACACATTCTGTCATTTTTTTTAGTGTGAATATAATTTCAATTTGTGTATATGTCTGACTGTTCTTCTGTCCGTTTGTCTGTCTCTCTGTCTGTTTTTCTGCGCTCTAATTCCCGTAAATATTTATGGAATTTCTTTAAACCGATATACTTTATTGAAGTTCACTATCTGGTGTTCCCTATTGAAAATGGAAAGGATACCTCTTCTGGTTTGTGTACAGGGATACCCAAAAGTATTTGAAAGCATTGTGTTCTATGAGAGGGTTTTTTATAAATCATATGTTAATACTTTTAAAGTATAGAAACTTTAGTCAAATTTTAATATGTTATTCTTTTTCCTATCGGATGTTTCCTATGTAAAGTAGAGTACATTTCTAACTGGTTTGTGTACAGGGACACTTGAAAGTACTCCAAAGCATTGTGTTATATGAGAGTTATTTTTATAAACCAAATTTTAATAGCATTTGATTTACAGGGTTACCATTTGATTACAGGGCCACACAAAAATAATCAGTTACATTAAGAGGTATTAATAAATATTTGCTGGAATTGCACTTTTACTTACATGAGCGTTTTAATACTTTCTTATAATTTTAGTGGGAATATGATTTCTATTTGGGCATCTGTCTGTCCGATTGTCTACATTTCTATCTGTTTGTCTCCGGCTCCTATCATCCGTGAATATTTTGAGAATTTTTAAAAAAATGATTCACTCATGTTCCCATGGAATATTCTCTATTTAAAATGTCATTAATAGGTCCTGTACAATTAGTTTGTTTACAGGGACAGGAACAACAGCAATAAAAAAAAAGCCAATGTATTACGTTTTAGGACAGAATTTTTTAAAAGTTATATTTAAAAAACTTTCTACTACAAAAATCTTAAAAACATTGATATGTACTATTAATATTCTAAAATATTGTTTTGTATAGAATACGATATGATTAACTTTCAGATTTACAGGGTTACAGTAAAATATTCAGAAAGTTTAAAAGCTGTAATTATAATCTAACGGCTGAATTTTCTTTTACGTTAAGCCTTTTTAACACTTTCCAAAATGACTAAGAGCAATTTTAAAATCAATTAGTCTATCAGTATGTTTTTCAGTCCTTCTGTCTGTTGTGCGATAACGTAGGCAAAGAATGTTATTAGTTATTCGATACAACAATTGCATACAGTTGGAAAGTGTTACTAATCAATGCGTACTGCATGATTTTTCTTTCTTGTTTAATAATATTTTTAAATCAGTATTTATTATTCATTTTTTGTGATTCTCAACCGCAGCATTAAACGTTTTTCCTGAAGTAGTTTTCCGTTATAATAATAAATAATTTTTGCATCCAAATACTTGTAATCAATTAAAAATAAATTAAATCATATTAAAGCTTGATAAAATTTATTTGTTTTAAAAATAATCATTGACATAGATATAGATCCAATTACGAATCATTGTATAATAAACGACACTTTTTTTTTTTTTTTTTTGATTACGTCGTCATTTACACAATAGCAGATGTTTTGATTTTACAAATATTTTGTTTGTGTTTCAGCTGAAACTCGAAGACGGAAGTGTGCGAAACAGGGAGGTTATTTTGTTTATCTCTCTCTCATACTTTTTTTTAAATAGCATAACTGATTTGCTTTTTTATACGCGAGTAAATGTGATGAGTAAATTAATACTGGACATCAGATTGTAGATGAACGAAAATAGCATAAACGAAATGTTTTTGAATCATCTATCAACAAACATTAAATCTTCTCTTATGCATTTGATACTTTTCCTTAGATTAATGTAAAAATTATTATATTATTCTATTTAAGAGTTTTAGATGTACATAAAAAATATTTGTCTATTTGTAGAGTTTTATAATGTAACAACATACAAATTAATAGATTTGTAAAGGTAGTTTATGTACGACAATAGTAATTATTATCACTAAGATAAATCGTTCGTCTGAATTTCTGATAACATAGAATTAATAAAGAATGTTTAAATTTTCGCTCTAGATAACTATTATATTGTAATTAAATAACCTTTATGCTTCTTTCTTATGATTAAAAAAGCATTTGCGATTTTCTTGTAAATTAAATAAATAAATAAATAAATAAATAAAATAAAATAAGAATTTTAATGTTCCTTATAAAAATCACCCCATCAAGAAAGATGTGACAAATGAAAATATGTCAAATTTCAGTTTATATCATTAAAAGTGTGTATGAAGTACCACAACATGCACAAAAATCGTTGCATCTCGCTGAGGCATTTATGTCAATTTATTGCAGGCTAGTCAATGATTTATCGTTATTTTAAATATGTTTTTCTGAAATACCTCATTTTTTAATACTGTCACTGTTTTTGCCGAGGTGTGTTATTATTCTTCAGATATAGTTATATTTATTTAAAAATCAGGTTAGGGTTTTACAGGATTTTAATTTGTGAATTTAGTAGCCTTTGGAATGGAAAAGGTTAGCGAACTATGTACTGTATCTATAATATATGAGGGCTTATAATGAAATGATAAATCATGCTCCAGAAACTTCAGCGAAAAATATAAAAACAGGATCCTTAAAACAGGAGCTTTTATAGGTATACAGAAACTTTTTCTTTTCTTTTCTTCCTTTGCATTTAGTAATAGTTCAAACAATGGTATAATATCAAATAACATTTAGCAAAGTCTATTTGTTTCTAATTTATTTATGTTTTAATGGTACGACAGAAGTTAAATTCGTAAATATCACTGTAAAATACATTTTGTGTAACTATACATAAAAAATGTTCGCAACTACTTTACACCAAAAATAGTGTAATGAAAATTTTCTGGTGTAATGAAACACCAATAATTTTTGTGTTTCCCTACACCAAAACTAAAGGTGTTTCATTCATAGATATAGTAATAAGACATAGATTGATCAGCGAGGGCGAAAAAGTGATGCCTTTTTTAATCGGGGAAAGACGGCCATTTTACTCTCTTGCGGATGCCTTTCCCCGAGTGAACATACACGGGAATACACACAGATAATTTAGAAAATAAAATTTATGAATAATTTATGTACTAAAGATATGAAAAAACTCAAGATACTCATTTTTCTTTCTCTCTTTTCTTCTTCTTTTCTTCTTGTTTTTTTTTTTTTTTTTTGTATGGAATAATGACATTTAAAGAAATTTATCGTTTATATCTACTATTTCTGCCTGGTTAGATGTTTTTTTTGGTCGAAAAAACTATTGGACTTATCCTCATCTTTTGAGATAGTCGAGTTAACCCTTTAACTGCCAATCGCAACATGTAGTAGAAATTGGGTTTACTTAGAAATGGATATAACGATTTTGATTGAAGTTTGGATTTAAGTGTCTTTTTTTCTTTTTACAGAACTAAAACGTTTGGACATATCCTCATCTTCACGAAAATTTGCGTTAACCCTTTAACTGACAATCGCCACACATAATAGAAATTGTTTCTACTCGAAAGTGGATATAACGATTTTTATAAAAGTTTGGGGTTAAGTGTTCTTTAGAGAGCTAAAACGATTGGACATATCCTCATCTTCAGGAAAATTCGCGTTAACCCTTTAACGGCCAGTCGCAACATATAATAAAAATTAGGTTTACTCGGAAATAAATGTAATGTTTTTGATTAAATTTTGCGGTTAAGTGTTTTTTTAGAGAGCTAAAACGATTGGACATATCTTCATCTTCAGGAAAATTTGCGTTAACCCTTTAACGGCCAGTCACAACACATAGCAGAAATTGGGCTTACTCGGAAATGGATGTAACCAATTTTATTAGAGTTTAGGGTTTAAGTGCTTTTTAGGGATCTAAAACGATGGGAAAAATCCTCATCTTCAGGAAAATTCGTGGTTGCTGTTAACCCATTTGTACCATATGGCAGGAATTGGATTTACTCGGAATTGATAAAATGATTTTAATGAAAATTTAGATATAGATTTTTTGAAGACATAAATTGATTAGACATATCTTCATCTTCAAGAAAATTTGTGTTCGCTGTTAACCCTTTATCGGCTAGTTGCAGCATGGGGCAGATAGTGGGTTTATTTTTAAATGAATATAATGATTTTGTAGAAAGTTTAAAATTAAATATATATATATACCGGGTGATTCAAAATAGATGTTACAGCGATTATCTCGTAAACTAAGAAAGATAGAAACATACTTCCAATTACAAAATTAGTGCAAATTAAGAGCAGATTTCAGACATGGAATTTTTTTGTATAAGGGGCTGTATACATATTAAATACGAAATTTAATTTTTATACGGCCCCTCCTATCATGTGACTTATATTTAGAAAAATATTCTCCTCGCTCTGACAAGCAAAAAAAAAAAAAAAATCATCTCTCTAACTCAAAATCTCGCTGAGTTATTGCAATTTGAAAATGATGACTTACACTACATTTTTTTCAATTTTGGCATCTATTTTTCGACGCCAATGGGCTCATTTTAGGGGGTTATCTATAACATGAGAAAAATTAAAAAAAGATCCTTTATTTTAAAATAGCAAATAAAATCATTCAGACACTTGAAATCAACAGTTTTAAGAACTTAATGCAAATTTACAATATTAACACTTTCCAACAAGGTCGAAAAGTGCTTATGACTTCGGTTTGTCTGTCTTTGTGTCGGTCTGTCTGTCTGTCCGTCCGCCTGTCTGTCCGTCTGTCCGTCCGTCTGCCTGTCCGCGCTCTAACTCCCGTAAATATTTATGGAATTTCTTGAAACTGATATATGTTATTCAAGTTCACTATAGGAAGTTCCCTATAGAAAATGGAGTTTATACCTCTACTGGTTTGTGTACAGGGACACCCGAAAGTATTTCAAAGCATTGTGTTCTATGAGAGGTATTTCTATAAACCGTACTTTCATACCTTTACTGTAGACATATCTGAATGAAATTGAAATATGGTATCAAGTTCACTATCGGACGTTTCCTATTGAAAATGGAGTTTATACCTCTACTGGTTTGTGTACAGGGACACCCGAAAGTATTTCAAAGCATTGTGTTCTATGACAGGTATTTCTATAAACCATGTTTTCATACCTTTACTGTAGACATATCTGAATGAAATTGAAATATGTTATTCCAGTTCACTGTTGGATGTTACCTGTATACAATGGAGGAAATACCACCATCGGTTTATGTACAGGGACACTCAAAGTATTCCATAGCATTGCGTTCTATGAGAGGTATTTCTATAAATCAAATTTTAATAACTTTATTTTCCACGAAGTTTTTGGAAATTGAAATATGTTGTTTATATGCACAAACGAATGCTTTGCACAGAATATAGCATGATTAGCATTAGATTTACAGGGTGGCACGAAAATATCCAGTTACATTAAGAGCTATTAATAAAAATTGCTAGAATTGTACTTTCGTTTACGTGAAGCGTTTTTAACACTTTCTAACATTATTTAAGTGTGAATATGATTTCAGTTTTGTGTTTCTGCCTGTCTGTCTGTCCGAGCTCTAACTCCCGTAAATATTTATGGAATTTCTTGAAACTGATATATGTTATTCAAGTTCACTAATGGATCTTCCCTATTGAAAATGGAGTTTATACCTCTACTGGTTTGTGTACAGGGACACCCGAAAGTATTTCAAAGCATTGCGTTCTATGAGAGGTATTTCTATAAACCATATTTTCATACCTTTACTATAGACATATCTCAATTAAATTGAAATATGTTATTCAAGTTCACTATTGGATGTTTCCTGTATAAAATGGAGGAAATACCACGGCCGATTTATGTACAGGGACACTTAAAAGTATTCCAAAGCATTGCGTTCTATGAGAAATATTTCTATAAATAAAATTTTATTAACTTTACTTTGCACGAACTTTTAGGAAATTGAAATATGTTATTTATATACACAAAAAAATGCTTTGAATAGAATATAGCATGATTAGCATTATATTTACAGGGTGACACAAAAATATCCATTTATATTAAGAGAAATTAATAAAAAATTGCTGGAACTGTACTTTCGTTTACAATAAGCTTTTTTAACACTTTATAGCATTTTTAAGTGTGAATATGATTTCAGTTTGCGTATCTGTCCATCTGTCTGTCTGGCTGTCTGTCTGCCCGCGCTCTAACTCCTGTAAATATTTATGGAATTTCTCGAAAATGATATATTTTATTGAAGTTCACTATCGGATGTTCCATATTGAAAATGGGGTGAATATCTCTTCTGGTTTGTGTACAGAGACACCCAAAAGCATTCGAAAGCATTGTGTTCTATGAGTGTTATTTTTATAAATATTAAGCTTATAGAATGTTTATCATTTAAAATGACATTAATAGGTCCTGTATAACTAGTTTGTTTACAGGGACAACAAAATCAAAAACAAACAAACAAAAAATGCCAATGCAATACGTTTCAGGATAGAATTTTTTGAAAGTTATATTTAAAAATCTTTCTACTGTAAAAATCATAAATATATTGAAACGTATTTTTAATATTCTAAAATAATGTTTTGTATAGAATATGATATGACTAACTTTCTGATTTACAGGGCTACACTATAATATTCAGAGAGATTAAAAGCTGCAATTATAATCTAACGGCTGCATTTTCTTTTGCGTTAAGCCTTTTTAACCCTTTCCAAAATGCCTAAGAGTAATTTTAAAATCAATTAGTCTAGCTCTATGTTTTTCTGTCCTTCTGTCTGTTGTGTGATAACGTAGGCAAAGAATATTAAAAGTTGTTCGATACAACAATTGCGTACAAATGGAAAGTGTTACTAATCAATGCGTACTGCATGATTTTTCTTTCTTGTTTCGCATTGTTAAAAAAATTAATAGTTAAATTTCTTAGGGGAGCACCTGTAAATTAAAACACGTTAAGAGAGGAAAAAAATTAAAATACTAGCGAAACCGTGTGAAATTTTCGCGCTTTATTTTTACCACTTTCCATTATGGTTGAAAAATTTAATGACTTCGGCTCTTTAACAATTCCAGCAAGGTTAAAAAGTGTTAATGACTTCAATTTGTCTCTCTGCCCATCCGTCTTTCTGTGTGTCCGCGCTCTAACTCCCGTGAATATTCATAGAATTTCCAGAAACTGATATATGTTATTTGAGTTCACTATCGGATGTTCCTTATTGAAAATGGAGTGAATACCTCTGCAAGCGTGTGCACACGGACACCCGAAAGTATTCCAAAGCATTGCGTTCTGTGAGAGGTATTTTTATAAACCATATTTTAATGTCTTTAATTTATGCATATATTAATAAAACTGAAATATATTATTAAATTTTTCTATCGAATATTTTCTATAGAAAATGGAGTAAACATCATCACTGGTTTGTATACAGGGACACCCAAAAGTATTCCAAAGCATTGCGTTCTATGTGAAGATATTTCTAATTTCTATAATCCAAATTTTAATTACTTTGCATAAATCTTAATGTAATTGAAATATGTTATTCATCTGCACAAAATAATGCTCTCTATAGTGTACAGTACGATTAGCGGGCACACAAAAACATTCCGTTACGTTAAGGGTTATTATTGGACATTTCCTGGAATTGCATTTTCGTTTATAATAAACATTTTCTAACTTTTTTTAACTGTGAATATGATTTCAATTTGCATATTTTTTTGTCTGACTGTCCGTCTGCCTGCCCCCAGCGTCTGTAAATAGTTTCAGAAATTTTAAGAAATGATATATGTTATTTAGGTTTGCTATATGATTTTTCCTTTTTAAAATGGAATTAATTAATCCTCAGCAATTGATTTATGTACAGGAACGCACAAAAAATGACAATGTTTTGCGTTTTGGGACAGACATTCTTATAAATTACATTTAAATAATTTTATACTGTAAAAACCATAAGGAAATTCATATTTATTGTTAATATTCTAAAATAATGTTTTGTATAGAATTTGATATGGTATATAGATGTATAATTCTATGTCAGGGGGTTACCGCCCTTCTCAACTCCCGTTTAATTATAGTGCCTATATTTATCAAAACAAAAATCAAGTCTGTTATCAATTTCCTTGAAACTTGCAAACCTTGATCAACTTTACAAGTGGCAACTAGATATGTAATCCAAAGTACCAAATTCGCATTTCCTGTAGTTATTACTTTCTCATACCCATAATGTAGAGAAAGTATTGTTTTCGGGTCAAATTTTCGAAAGTAAGTTTTTGTTATATTTATACGTTTTGAGGAGCAGAGATTCCAAACTTGGTATTCTAAATATGTATCATATAGGGATGCAACACTAAGCTTTTCGTTGAGATGAAGCAAATGGTTTGTGTACAGGGACACTCTAGAATATTCAAATACATTACATGTATGGGGGAAAATGCAGGTAATTAGTGTTTAGCACCTATAGACTGCACTAAACCAAATGAAATAATTATATATGTTTTTTATATGCATAAAAACATGCCTCAGGTAGAATATGGCAGGGAAATCATTCACTGTTCATTTACAGGGCTACACAAAATAACTAGATTATAATACGACAATAGCTGAAAATTGATGGAAGTGCATTTTAGGTTGTGCCATATATTATTACTATAGGTTTATAATTAAGTGCACGTTGTGGTTTGTACATGTTCTTCAAAAGATATACAGGGTTAGAAATATTTAAGCGTTAATATTCTTTTTTATTGTTAGTGAAAGTGCTTTACTATAATATTTTAACATGTCCAGGAAAGCTGCTCAAGAATGGAAATGAATTCCTCATAGACATATGATAAATAATATATGTTTTTTAGCTAAATATGCGTCGCTTGTTTTTTGTATATTTACACGTTTTGAGGCTTCCTTATTACCAAAGTCAAGTTTTTAAAAGTTTGATATTGCCTGTGTCGAATAATTTCAGGAGATTTAAAAGTTGTATTTTCAAATTAATATAAATTTGTTGCTGCAAAAGTGTGATTAAGGCCGATAAGTTTCAAGGAATGTTGCATGTGAAAGTTGTCTGAATAATTTTAAGTGAACTTTCAATTTTAATAACAGATTTAAATTCTATATAAATGTAGGTGCATTAATGAAACGGAGGGTTGAGGGGGCGGTAGACCCCTCACAAAGAACTAATTATCATATAAATCTCTTCCGAAGCCTAATTTGAATTATTTTAACATAGGTTTACATAACAGTACTCTTTATATTACCTCTTAATTTACAACCAGTATTTATGGTATTAAATTTCAGGGTAAGAAAAAGTCGTGTGAGTGGCACACCAGATTATTTGTTGTTAAATTATGCTGATAATTCATATATATACAGATCAACCACTAAAAAATTTTCTTTCGTATTCAGGAGGCCTCAAAATGTGTTATTATACAGAAAAAAAATCGCTCTCCAAAAACTACTTTGTTTACAGTATGGGTATGATAAATTAATTTTCCGTTCTGTGTCAGCAGTGTTCTTCGAAATAAAAAAAAGGAGCAAAGCACTTACGCCAATTACATTTAATATAAAAAGTTTACCTTAATTTTGGGTAGCCCTGTATACTACCTATAAACTATATACACATGACTTTCTGTACGTAAACTTAGTGTTATATGCAAAACAAGTAACACAAAATTAAATACACTTCCAGCAATTTCCAAGTATAGCTCCAATATAACAAAATACTTTGGGTAATACTATAAATGAATGATGAATGATTGTTATACCACAATCTACATAAAACATGCTTTTATGCGTATAAAAATCTGTTCTTTTCATTTTGTTTAGGGCAGTCTATAGATGTCACACTGTACATATGAGACATTTCGCTCACAGACGTAATGCATTTGAATTCTCTTGGATGACCTTGTAAACAAACAATTGTCTGATCGCAACGAATACTTTAGTGTAGCACCGCAATATGATACGGATTTAGAATATCGAACTTGGATTTTCTGCTAATATTGGTTCTTGAGATATTCTAATAACACACACACACACACACACACGGAGAGAGAGAGAGAGAGAGAGAGAGAGAGACCAACCGCTAAAAACATAAATTTTGTATTCGTACAAATATAACAAGAAGTAATTTTCGAAAATTTGACTCAAAAACAATTCTTTCTCTACACCATGTATACGAGAATGTATAAAGGAAAAGAAAGAAAATTGAATTTGAAAATTCCCTTTTAGTACATAAATTATTCATAAATTTTATTTGTTAAATTAAAAACAAGAAAGAAAAATCATGCAGTACGCATTGATTAGTAATACTTTCCAACTGTACGCAATTGTTGTATCGAACAATATTTTATTAATTAGAAAAACATAGATCTAGACTAATTGATTTTAAAATTACTCTTAGGCATTTTGGTAAGGGTTAAAAAGGCTTAACGCAAAAGAAAATGCAGCCGTTAGATTATAATTACAGCTTTTAATCTCTCTGAATATTTTAGTGTAGCCCTGTAAATCTGAAAGCTAGTCATATCATATTCTATATAAAACAATATTTTAGAATATTAATAATACACGTCAATGTTTTTATGATTTTTATAGTAGAAAGTTTTTAAAATATAACTTTTAAAAAATTCTGTCCTAAAACGTAATACATTGGCTTTTTTTTATTGTTGTTATTGTTGTCCTTGTAAACAAACTAGTTGTACAGGACCTATTAATGGCATTTTAAATAGGGAACATTCCATAGGGAACTTGAGTGTATCATTATTTAAAATTCTCAAAATATTCACAGATGATAGGAGCCGGAGAAAAACAGATCGGACAGACAGATGCAAAAATTGAAATCATATTCCCACTAAAATTATTAGAAAGTGATAAAACGCTCATGAAAACAAAAGTGCAATTCCAGGAAATTTTTATTGGTAGCTCTTAATGTAACTGATTATTTTTTTGTGGACCTGTAAATCTAGAATATAGAAGGCACTCTTTTGTGCATAATATATTTCAATTGCATTAAGCTTTGTGGAAAATAAAATTATCAAGATTTGGTTTATAAAAATAACTCTCATAAAACACAATGCTTTGGAATACTTTCAAGTGCCCCAGTACGCAAACCATTTAGAAATGTATTCTATTTTACATAGGAAACATCCGATAGGGAATTGAATAACACATTAAAATTTCATTAAAGTTATATATTAAAGGTATTAAAACATTGTTTATAGAAACTCCTCTCGTAGAAAACAATGCTTTCGTATACTTTTGGGTGTCCCTGTACACAAACCAGAGGAGATATTCACTCCATTTTCAATAGGGAGCATCTAATAGTGAACTTGAATAAAATACATCTGTTTAAAGAAATTCCATAAATATTTACGGGAATTAGTGCGCAGAAAAACAGACAGAGAGACAGACAGACGAACAGGAGAATAGTCAGACAGAGAGACAGACAGACGAACAGAAGAACAGTCAGACAGATACACAAATTGAAATTATATTCACACTCAAAAAATGATAGAAAGTTTCAAAAATGCTTAATGTAAACGAAATTACAATTCTAGCAATTTTTTATCAATAGCTCTTAATATAACTGAATATTTTTGTGTCACCCTGTAAATCTAATGATAACCATTTTATATTCAATGCAAAGCATTCTTTTCTGCATATAAATAACTTTTTTTAATTTCCTAAAACTTCGTGGAAAGTAATGTTATTAAAATTTGATTTATAGAAATATCTCACAAAGAACGCAAAGCTTTGGAGTACTTTTGAGTGTCCCTGTAGATAAACTAGTGGTGGTATGTAATATATTTTATACAGAAAACATCTAATAGTGAAATTAAATAACATATTTCAATTTCATGAAGATATTGTACAGTATGTAAAGGTATGAAAATATGGTTTATAGAAATATCTGTCATAAAACACAATTCTTTGAAATACTTTCGGGTGTTTCTGTACACAAACCAGTAGGGGTATACACTACATTTTCAACAGGGGACATCCGATAGTGAACTTCAATAACATATATCAGTTTAAAAAAATTCCCTAAATATTTACGGGAGTTAGAGCGCGGGCAGACGGACAGATAAACAAATTGATATCATATTCACAGATTAAAAAATGTTAGAAAGTGTTAAAAACGCTTCATGTGAACGAAAGTAAAATTCTAGCAAATTTTTATTAATAGCTCTTAATATACCAGAATATTTTTGTGTAACCCTGTAAATCTAATGCTAATCATGCTATATTCTATATACAGCATGCTTTTATTGTGCATATAAATAACATATTTCAATTTCCTAAAACTTCGTGGAAAGTAAAGTTATTAAAATTTGATTTATAGAAATATCTCTCCTAGAACGCAATGCTTTGGAATATTTTGAGTGTCCCTGTACACAAATCAGTGGTGGTATTTACTCCATTTTATACAGGAAATATCCGATAGGGAACTTGAATAACATATTTCAATTTCATTAAGATTTATGTACAGTAAGGGTATGAAAATATGATTTATAAAAATACCTCTCATAGAACACAATGCTTTTAAATACTTTCGGGTGTCTGTGTACACAAACCAGTAAAGGTATAAACTCCATTTTCAATAAGGAACATGCGATAGTGAATTTGAATAACATATATCAGTTTCAAGAAATTCCACAAATATTTACGAGAGTTAGAGCGCGGACGGACAGACAGACAGACAGACAAACCGAAGTCATTAACACATTTCAACCTTGTTGGGAAGTGTTAAAAATGTTAGAAAGTGTTAAAAACTCTTAATGTAAACGAAAGTACACTTTTAGCAAATATTTATTAATAGCTCTTTATATAACTGAATATTTTTGTGTCACCCTGTAAATCTAATGCTAATCAAGCTATATTCTATACAAAGCATTTGCTTTTGTGCTTATAAATAATATATTTCAATTTCAAGAATCTTCGTGCAAAGTAAAGTTATTAAAATTTAGTTTATAGAAATATTTCTCATAAAACGCAATGATTTGGAATGCTTTTGTGTGTCTCTGTACACGAATCAGTGGTGGTATTTACTCCATCTTATACAGGAAACATCCGATAGTGAATGAATAACATATTTCAATTTCATTAAGATTTTTGTAAATTAAGGGTATGGAAATATGGTTTATAGAAATGCCTTTCATAGAACACAACGCTTTGAAATATTTTCGGGGGTCCTTGTACACAAACCATTAGAGGTATAAACTCCATTTTCAACAGGGAACATCCGATAGTGAACTTGTATAGCATATATCAGTTTCAAGAAATTCCATAAATATTTACGGGAGTTAGAGACAGACGGACAGACATACAGACAAACCGAAGTCATTAACGTTTTTCAACCTTGTTGGAAAGTGTTAATGAGTATTCTCTTGTGTATTCATTAGGGAAAACAGAGACATTACAGGTTAAAATAGCCGTCTTTTCCTGAATGATTTTTCTTTTTTTTTCCCCCACACGCTGGTCAACGTGTGCCTTATTACAAAAGCTATAGTAATTACAATTTCTCACTTTTGATACAACCCCTTAAGACTTGGCGAAAAATGCCAGAATTTTCAAATTGCCATGACTCAGGGAGATTTTGACTTAGAGAGATGATTTTTTTTTTTATTTTGCTTGTTTGAATGAGGAGAATATTTTTCTAAATATAAGTCACATGATAGGAGGGGCCGTATAAAAATTAAATTTCGTATTTAATATATATACAGCCCCTTGTCCAAAATAATGCCATATCTGAAATCTACTCTTAATTTGCACCAATTTCGTAATTGGAAGTAAGTTTCTATCTTTCTTAGTTTACGAGATAATCGCTGTAACATCTATTTTGAATCACCCGGTATATATATAATTTATTTGATTAAAAAGAAAATAATGAGGACGAAGAACAGACAGTCAAATATATCACCACAGATAAATAGATATATACAAATAATCCTCATTTCATGTTTCTGGTTAACAATTGAAATAATCATTTTTACTACATTTTAATTAATTTTTAGTACATTTTAATTAATTTGTTCGAATTTTTTAAAGCTTAAATACATCTCGATTTGGATTCCTCCCAATAAATTACTTTTAACATAAACACTTTTTTTTTTTCTTCTAATTCTTAGATACTCGCATACGTATATATTAGTCTTTCTATAACAGGAAAGAAAAATGCTACGTATTTCCTCTTTTCTTATTTATTCCAGTAGCTTTTCTTAAGTATTACTAGAAAATGTTAAGTGTAAAAGAATAATGTTTTGCCACAAATGGCCAGCAATGAAAGAGCAATTAGATGCTTTTTAATCATGCTCATAATTGTGTTAGAAGCACGCATGAAGCATTAATTTTCATTTGCAAAGACGGCAAAGATCATTGCAGTTTATTACTTTCAGTTACAAACACGAGAACTTTTTTTTTCCTTTGAGGTATTTTTGCGTTTGTGTGTCTAAATAAATGATTATGGTATACTATTTACAATATATATATATATATATATATAAGGAGAGGGTTTTTTTTTTTTTTTTTTTTTTTTTTTTTTCTTTTTTCCAAAGAAAGATTGGAAAAGTTCGTTTTTTAATATCTATCTTTATTTAAAAGGCCTTTGTTTCTATATCTTTGCGCATAGAAAAGTAAATAAATTAAAAATTGAAGGAAAAGAAAACTGTAATTGTAACAGATTAACATATTCAGAATGACGCGTGTTTGCAGAAAATTTGTTTTTGTGAAACGTGTGTATTTAGAAGAACATAAAATATAAATTAATTTTAAAACTAAAACAGTTTTGTAAAAAACTAAAATATGCATTAACAATATTTACTTATTGGTAAAAATTTAAAATTTTGTAGAATTTCAAATATGAAAATTTTCAAAATATTAGCTAGTAATTACAAATTTTTTTTGCCGAACAAAACACGTTAGAGAACAGAAAATTTACGATCTTTATATTCATAGAATAGTATTATATAAAAATAAATTAGAACGTTTACCCGTATACATGCTTTCAAATTATCTCAATATTTCAAATGAAAACAAGTAATTTTAAAAATATTTGTCAGGAAAACATGACTAAGGAAAACATAATTTATTAATATCAAGCTATAATGAAAAAACGAAATAAAATTAATTAACTCCATAATCGCAGAATTTTAAGATTACGTAAAAGTTTGTAAATGTTTGCTGGAACACATTGGTAGGCATGTGTATTATAGCAGAAAAATATATATGTCATTAACAAAAATTATTTTCAAAAATTGTCATCCTCTTTTGAAATTTTTGTAATTAAATTTAAAAAGCAAATATTTACAAATATACACATCCAATACCCAAACATATGATATGTAATTTATTATTAATCAAAATATTTATTTGAAAGTATGAAGATTAAAGAATGACTTTTAACAAACGTATTTTTAAAAAGTCAATATTGACAAAACCCTCAGATTTAAAAAATACAGTTTATTAATTAAGATTATTAATAAAGATTGGCAATAGAAATTATTTAAGAACTAAGCATATCTAAATAGCTGTCCACGTATTAATTTTAGTGTTAATAGCAAATATATATATATATATATATATATATATATATATATATATATATATATATATATATATATATATATTTTGACACGTCGTTCTTTTATGAGAATGCATATATCATCATATATTTTAAGAGTCAAACTAAATTTAAACATATACTACTTAAAACATTTTTTAATATATATATATATATATATATATATATCTGTGCGTGTGTGTGTGTGTATAATGTAATCTATTTCTAAAACCGATTTATTTTTATATCATTCTTTAAAAAAAAAAATATATATATATATATATATATATAATATGCATGCATTTCGATTGAATTAGAAAAACTAAACTTTAAATGATTAAAATAATTAAATAATGTCAAGAGTATTGTTACGAATTTGTAAATAATACTCTTTATTTTTATATAATTTCATCTAAAGAGGCTACGCCATATTATAAAATGTTACTCTTTTGCATTTCTAGCTTGCTTTCGCATTAAAATAGCTCTTTTTTCCTTTAAAAACCTGCTAAAAAGCTTCATTATGGCAGATAATGGCTTTGGCACAAATATCACCTTTTGACGACCTTTTTTGCCGACATTGGCGAAAATAACCTTATTACTGGTATATATATTGTACTGGTATATATGTATTACTGGTATATATGTACGAAAATAACCTTATTACTGGTATATGATTATATATTACATCTAGAAAATTTTCGATTATTTCGTCTATCCAGGTTTTTTGTTTATCTCATATGATTAACTCAACAAACTATATTTCTAGTTTATAGATTCAGAAAATGACTACTTATTCGTTCTAGGTGAATACGGTATATTCTTTTTCTCAATGAAAAAAAAAAAAAAAAATAGAGTTAATGTTTGGAAATACAATGAAAACCAACTTTAACACCAATTACAACTTTAATCATAACTTTTGAAGTAAAGTATTTAGAGTCATAAATGAAGAATCAAAATATAATGAATATATGAAAAGTTAAAAGTTAATTTTGTCTAGATCCCCAGCACTACAAAATATAGTATTAGAAATGAAATATACTTCATTAGTGAAAATCTTGATGATTCTCTTTTTTAGTTCCTTTATTTATTTATTTACTTCAAAATGTAAAACAACAACAACAACAACAACAACAACAATAACAACAAATATATATATATATATGTTAAATAAAACGTTAATTTTTGGTTTAAAATCTTTGACGATATTTATTGATATTTTACATTTACAGGACCTAGAATTTTACTCGCATTTTACCTTATTGTTACTACTATAAAATATATATATATATTTACAGGTTTAATGCTATAATATTATTAAAAAATTGATTGTTTTGAAATAATAGTAACAAAATGATAAAACACGTGTAGAAATTTAGGTACATTTAAAGTCCTGGTTTTTGAAATGCGCTATGATTTTTCATGTGTATATCTATATTAACTGATAATGGGAAACTGTAACATATGTTGTGAGGTTTGCGTTTATGCAAACTCCATCTTAATTAAGTGCTTAGATAACTAATAGATAAGTAAAAAGGGCACAAGACTTGAATTAAACAATAAATAAGAGTTTATTTGAACAGATTAATGGGAGGGCGGTCTGGCAATGAAGCTAGCTCATTCAGCGTATTTAATTACTTTATCAAAATATATGTATCAGAAATTAAATTAGATAATCTTAAATATCTTACCCCAGCAACAGTCGAAGGTGTAGCGACACTGTAACTTCACTGTGGATAGCGGATTTCCGACAAATCCAACGTTACGTTTACGAATGCTAGCAGAAACACACACCAACACTCATCACTACTTAATTTTAACACAACTAAATATCCACTACTTCACCACTCAATACTCGCCAATTAAAGAATCTCCACAATCTACTATATCATACACCACCATCCGCTATAATATACTCCACCATCCACACTAATCTAATAAAACCATCTCCATCTTATACTTCTTCCTACTAACCTCCTTTCTCTTCATTTCAATCAATACTTTTAAAATCACTTCTAATTCAACTACCTCTCACTGCCTAATTCCTTCGTTGCAGCACCCTGCCGACACAAAACTAACCCGACCTCAACTTTCGCCGAGTCACTGGCGTCGAAGTGATTTAACCATCCTCAATTTATACTTTGCTGAATCCAGCTTAATTTTACAAGAACTGTGGTGATGTTCTGCCGTCTCAACCTCACAATGTTTCACTAAATAATCTTTAAACAGGTTTTATATTGTCCAAAATATTCTTAAAATCATGCATAATATTAGCTATCTGTATTTATTTTTCTCAAAATATTTCAATTTCAATATAATTCACTCTCTCTTCATTTAACGAATATATAGGCAAAGCTTAGTAAGTACTCCTGCTTGTTTCGTTTTCTAATTTATGATAAAATTAATATATTCTGTCTTTGACTATTGATCATTCTATTTCCGTCCACTTCAGAGATATAATTTAGTGCTGATAACATTACTGAAAACCTTCTATTAAGGCTTTATTCATTGTAATGCTGCAAGTTGAATAATTATAGTTGATAACAATGTCGGTTTGTAATGGGAAGAACTAAACCCATATCGAAGTATCTCCCAAGAGTAAATATTAAATCTTTCATGAAGGAAAAATATATAGAAATATTACTGAAGTAACTGTCAATAAAATTTCATGTTGTACATTCAAAAATAATTTTTTTTTTTCAATTTTAAATACAAAAAGTAAGTGCTAATACCTCTCAAATATATTTAAATATAAAGCCATTGAATAAGATACAAAAGAGTTTGAGTTAGAAATTTTTTTTTAACAAAATGGAATGTTTATAACAATTTTTAAAACTTTTCAGTACGTATTAGTGCATAATATATTTTTTCTTGTAATGAATTGAATGCATAGAGTGGCATGAATTATAAAATACTACAATTTTCTTTATTTTAAATAAAAGAAAATGAATTTTTAAATATTTTGGAATTATGTTTACTCAAACGTTTTTCAATTTAGAGCAAGGAAAAATATTTGAATAAATAAATAGGAAAGTGAAGTTCACTGTGCTTATTAACGTAAATTAAAAGTTTCGTTATAAGTCTTACCATTAGCTAGTTCAATAGTGATATAACAAATATTGCCAACATTATTCGGAGGAAATGGCCATCAAAGTGCATGAATGTATCACCGTTGAGCGTGTTTCTACAAATATGAATGAAAGTCTCATCTATTAAGTACTTCCGACCTTGTAGCACTATGTAAGAAAAACATTGTAAGGATGAAAATATTCGACTATGAGTTTTTGATGTATGTGTACATTTTGAAGTCTGCTTCCGTTTAAACTATTTATTTTATTTTATTTATTTTTTTTTTGCGGTGTTGTGTGTATGCGTGTATTTCAAAGTTGGTAGTGTTAAGTTATTTTCCGTTGCACGACCTGTATAGATTTCGTTTAGTGTAGGAATTATTTACAGAGTCATCGAGAAAAGTTTTTTATCATTATAGGCTTTGGATTAAATTCTTTTTTAAATGCGATTGCGTCTAAATTCCTTATCTGACTAAACTAAAAGTTGGTAGGTATGTTATAGATCACCGTTGGCACGACGTGCATAGTTTGAAGGAGTACAGAATATATAATGTTAGGGCAAGGACGATAGGAAAATTCTTTAACGTTATATCCTAGAAACTTACGTTATTTTAAGTACGATAGAGACTAGACTCCTATACTGTTAAATACAAAATTGGTAGGTATGTGATAATTTATAGCTGCACGACAAATATATATATATTTAGAATATGGCGTAGAGCACTTTTTTTTTTTTTTTTTTTTTTTTTTTTTTTTTTTTTTTTACGGGGATAAAAATAAAAATTCTTTATCTCTATGGTCTATAGATTCAGATTGCTTTAAATACACTTGTATATGAATTCTGTATTCGAATAAGGTAAAATTGGGTACGCCATCGTTACGTTTGAGGTCATCGTCGCAAGAACTATGTAAAATTTTCTATTCTGCAAGACATAAGGCTGAAAGACATAAGGTTATTTTACAGTGATACGAAGTAGATTTCTTATCCATTATAATTTAGAGACTCAAAGTGGTCAATGTTTGTTTTAATAAAGTTAAATTATTAGAAACATAAATGAAAAACTGTTACAATACTTTTCTGATGTATGATGATTAGGTTAAATGACTTGCGTGTAATATATAATAACTTTAAAGGGAAGTTCGAAATAATTTACATATATCACGTCCTTTTGGGGCTAATTATATGAAGATCGCTGTATTATTTAAAAGAAAGAAAAACTGATAAATATATTAGAAATTTGCTGAAGAATGGTTGCTGTTGGAAAGTTCTCACTTAATGTTGCACTCTTTTATAGGGAAAAAATAATAATTCGGATTCGTTGTTATCTATTGTACTCACATTACAACTAAAAGATAAATATGCAAACACTCGATTATTATTATTTTTTTATATTATGTTTTTATATTTACTGAATTCAGTGATACAATTTTTGTCAAATGCCATTTAAAAAATTTTTTCAACAGTTATATGCAAAATATTTTATTTACTTTATTTATTCTTACGATTCCTCAAAAACAATGCGTTATCGAATTATTCACAAATCTGTTATCTGTTTTGAAATGACACAATAAGGAAAGGGCACGTGACGTCACTCGCAGTCAAATTATGGGTAAAGTGGCAAAACATTGGCATTTCCACCAATAGAGATTGATCTTTTGCCACTCGAGAGTGGCAAAGATTGATTGACGGAGCGTTTGTTTGTAAACATGCCCTTTCCTTATAAAAGAAAAATGAGAATGCAGAATTAATGAAGTCACTCTACACTAGATAACCATAAATACTGTATCTCGTCCCTCCCATGACAAACAGGCGTAACTGAAAATTACTAACTTTGCAGGAAGGCAAAAACAAAAAATGAGGTAGAGGAAATATACAAGACTAGCTGACCCGTCCGGCTTCGCACTGATAAACAAATTTTAGTTAAAGATGGATTGATATGTAAAAAATCAAGAAATATATCAGTTTATATGTTATAGTCAGGCAACATTATTAACTGGAAAGTCAAAATATAATTTTACAATTATTTTTTTTAATTAGTTGTTAAATGTTGGCAATTTTTACTTAATGCTATTTATTTATTTATTTATTTATTTCATAAAAAGAAACATTTCTTTACTCACGAATAAAAAATATTGAAAAATAAACCTATGACATGAAAATGTTTTTGATAAAATTGACGTCATAATAGCTTTAATTATTATTTATTTTTTCATTTCGCAAATATATTTAATTTTTTCCATAATTGATTATTATTTTAATAATGTATATTAAAGGAGAAATCAATAATATGAAACAATATTCGTACAATATATACTATTACAGAATCTGGTGTGAAACAACCACACGACTTCCATTACCCACTATTACACGTAATATATACAATTTTTTGGAGATATTACTTGCATTTTTTGAGATTTTCGAGTAAGAGAAACTTGATACACGTATAAAGACACATACAACAGAGTTTGCATAGCGAGTTAAAAAATAAGGGGAAAAAATAGATAGTTATTTTTTAAACACGAATTTCTGAGATCTAAAACTGAACTACCTAATCAGGATGACCGTTAATATTCCTGTAATAAGCACGTAATACTTGAGAAAGGTAATCTAAATGGGATTAAAGAAAAAATTTTCAAGAATACGTTAGAGCCGTTTTTGAGATACCAACTTTTACCAAAACTTAACATACTCAATTATTGACCTAAAAACAATAATTACATACAAAAGGATATTTAATAGGGAGTTAACATGGCGAGTTTGAAAAAAAATCCGTACAGGCGTTTTTAAAGGAACGCACTTGCGAAGTCTGAAATTGAGCTGTTTATAGAGGACGCCTATCAATTTTCCTGAACTAAGCAACTTTTCAATCGAAAGGGCATCTAATATATTATTTATATAGCAAGAAAATCATTAGAGGTGTTTTTGAATATGGGCTTAGTGTCCCATTTCAGGTTTTCGATGACCCAATTCCGGTTTTTCAATTTTCACGAAAATTTGGAAAATTTATCTGTACACCAGACCTGAATCACTTGTGAAGTTTAGTAGTTCTATTTTTATTAGTTTTGGAGATATGGCAGCCAGAAGATTACACACACACGTGCACATATACACACACACTGACCAATTGCCAAAACCTATACAATACTTCCACTACCTACGGTAGTAGGGTAATTGAAGTAAACACATACATCTCGTATTTACTACGATAATATACAGATTTTCGTATTACGTTTTCGATCGCCAAATACAAAAATCGCCAATGACGATAGATATCAAATCTATGCTTTGTTTTCAATTAAAATATTGAAAATTTTAATTAAAAATTTATTTTACCAAAATTTATTATAGCTTCTAGCACTTAGAGAGAGACAGTGTAATTTTTGATTATTGAAAGAAAAAAAAAAAAAAAAAAGCAATCGGCTTTTTAGTTCTAGCGATCGTTCTCTGCATATGCATATAAACCTTTCTTTTTTTTATATTAGTATAGCTATAGAGCATAGGTATAATAAATAGGTTTCCAGTCAACATAATGTAACTCAAATAATTAAATGCTATTTACATTTCAGTAATGGCTGTATGCGCTATGTATATAGAGCTACTTGCCATAACTGTTAGTTGCTAAAAATAGTCGCCAAATAAATTTAAACATCTCAATACGCAAGCGAAGTATGACATCACTGACCGCCCGTGGATGCAAGAAAAAGATTTTCCATGTTAATCGCTCATTGGATTTTTTTTTTTTTTTTTTTTTTATTAAAATTCTAGAAGAATTATTTCCCGATTTTAATCCTCATATTTGGGTATAGATATGTATTAGTTATTGTATGCATTCGTTAGATTGAGTTATTTTGCTGACAAATTGACAAAATTTTAATTTTAAATTTCAAAATTGTCACCCTTGGCGTTTTTTGTATTTGGCGATCAAAAACGTAATACGAAAATATACATGCCAGATGTATATTTTCGTAATATGTATTGTACGAAATATTGTTTCATATTATTCGTTACACTCTTAATGTAAGTTTTTAAAATAACCATGATTTTTGAAAGGAATTAAATTATATTCGCCAGATAATTTGGCGATATTTTTTTTTTTTCTGCCAAGGATGACGGATATCAAATCTATTCCGCTGCAACATATTAGTATATTATATCAGATACTTTATTTAGACATTTGAAAAAAAATTTGACTTCAAATTATGATAGAATATTTATCCTTTCCCTTTTAATTAGTTTATTAGTTGGATGTTTATTGTGTAAATATCATCCTTTGAAATGAAATGTTTATGTTTTCAATCGAATATGGAAATTTGCCATTTTTTTTTTCTAGAGTTTTGAAATTTAAAATTCCAATTTTATCAATTTTACAACAAAAACAATTTAATCTAACGGATGCACATGATAACTAATACATATCTATATCCAAATATGGGGATTAAAATGGGGAAATAATTTTCCTCGATCTTTATTATTTTTTTACAAAAAATCCAGTTCACTTTTTATATTATTGTTCGCGTGAAAATATATTTTATTATATGTCTAAAATAAATTAATTCGTAAATCTTTTTGGCAACAATTATAAATTAAAATAAATAATATTATAAAATAGAATTTCTTATTTTATTTTATTTTATTTATTTATTTATTTTTAAATTCCAATTTCGTTTACACACATCAGTTTAAACCACGGAGTAATAAAGACTCCGTGGTTTAAACATTGATGCTTAGATATTATATCATATCATATCAAATTAAAATATTAGAAAAATAAACACTTTTAATTCTATAATGACGTCAGATTTAACGTGTAAGTTTAACAATTAAAAAAGCTTTATATGAATTTCAATTTAATGCACGTGCACATATATTTCTTTTCTTTTCACGTCAAGATATTTTAAAAACGAAATGAATATGTAAATGTTTCTTTTATGTTGGTAGCAGCTAATTTTTTTAATATTTCATTATTTCCATTTCTATTACGGCTTCTATGGGGATTTTAATTAAAATGCTCAGATTTTAAACTAAAATTTATTTTATCAAAATTAAATATAGCCTATAACAATATGGCATACTGTAGCTTTCGGTCAGTGAAAGAAGTTTTTAAATCGGTTCAGTAGTTTCAGAGATTACCCTCCACAAACAAAAAATTTTTTGCGCTTTATATAATGACTAGCTGACCCGTCCGGCTTCGCACTGATGAACAAATTTTAGTTAAAGATGGATTGATATGTAAAAAATCAAGAAATATATCAGTTTATATGTTATAGTGAGGCAATATTATTAACTGGAATGTCAAAATATAATTTTACAATTATTTTTTTTTAATTAGTTGTTAAATGTTGGCAATTTTTACTTAATGCTATTTATTTATTTATTTATTTATTTCATAAAAAGAAACATTTCTTTACTCATGAATAAAAAATATTGAAAAATAAACCTATGATATGAAAATGTTTTTGATAAAATTGACGTCATAATAGCTTTAATTATTATTTATTTTTTCATTTCGCAAATATATTTAATTTTTTACATAATTGATTATTATTTTAATAATGTATATTAAAGGAGAAATCAATAATATGAAACAATATTCGTACAATATATACTATTACAGAATCTGGTGTGAAACAACCACACGACTTCCATTACCCACTATTACACGCAATATATACAATTTTTTGGAGATATTACTTGCATTTTTTGAGATTTTCGTGTAAGAGAAACTTGATACACGTATAAAGACACATACAACAGAGTTTGCATAGCGAGTTAAAAAATAAGGGGAAAAAAATAGATAGTTATTTTTTTAAACACGAATTTCCGAGATCTAAAACTGAACTACCTAATCAGGATGATCGTTAATATTCCTGTAATAAGCACATAATACTTGAGAAAGGTTATCTAAATTGGATTAAAGAAAAAATTTTCAAGAATACGTTAGAGCCGTTTTTGAGATACCAACTTTTACCAAAACTTAATATACTCAATTATTGACCTAAAAACAATAATTACATACAAAAGGAATTTAATAGGAAGTTAACATGGCGAGTTTGAAAAAAATCCGTACAGGCGTTTTTAAAGGAACGCACTTGCGAAGTCTGAAATTGAGCTGTTTATAGAGGACGCCTATCAATTTTCCTGAACTAAGCAACTTTTCAATCGAAAGGGCATCTAATATATTATTTATATAGCAACTTTGAAGAAAATCATTAGAGGTGTTTTTGAATATGGGCTTAGGGTCCCATTTCTGGTTTTCGATGACCCAATTCCGGTTTTTCAATTTTCACGAAAATTTGGAAAATTTATCTGTACACCAGACCTGAATCACTTGTGAAGTTTAGTAGTTCTATTTTTATTAGTTTTGGAGATATGACAGCCAGAAGATTACACACACACGTGCACATATACACACACACTGACCAATTGCCAAAACCTATACAATACTTCCACTACCTACGGTAGTAGGGTAATTGAAGTAAACACATACATCTCGTATTTACTACGATAATATTCAGATTTTCGTATTACGTTTTCGATCGGCAAATACAAAAATCGCCAATGACGATAGATATCAAATCTATGCTTTGTTTTCAATTAAAATATTGAAAATTTTAATTAAAAATTTATTTTACCAAAAATTATTATAGCTTCTAGCACTTAGAGAGAGACAGTGTAACTTTTGATTATTGAAAAAAAAAAAAAAAAAGCAATCGACTTTTTAGTTCTAGCGATCGTTCTCTACATATGCATATAAACCTTTCTTTTTTTTTATATTAGTATAGCTATAGAGCATAGGTATATTAAATAGGTTTCCAGTGAACATAATGTAACTCAAATAATTAAATGCTATTTACATTTCAGTAATGGCTGTATGCGCTATGTATATTGAGCTACTTGCCATAACTGTTAGTTGCTAAAAATAGTCGCCAAATAAATTTAAACATCTCAATACGCAAGCGAAGTATGACATCACTGACCGCCCGTGGATGCAAGAAAAAGATTTTCCATGTTAATCGCTCATTGGATTTTTTTTTTTTTTTATTATTATTATTAAAATTCCAGAAGAATTATTTCCCGATTTTAATCCTCATATTTGGGTATAGATATGTATTAGTTATTGTATGCATGCATTAGATTGAGTTATTTTGCTGTGAAATTGACAAAATTTTAATTTTAAATTTCAAAACTGTCACCCTTGGCGTTTTTTGTATTTGGCGATCAAAAACGTAATACGAAAATATACATGCCAGATGTATATTTTCGTAATATGTATTGTACGAAATATTGTTTCATATTATTCGTTACACTCTTAATGTAAGTTTTTAAAATAACCATGATTTTTGAAAGGAATTAAATTATATTCGCCAGATAATTTGGCGATATTTTTTTTTTTTTCTGCCAAGGATGACGGATATCAAATCTATTCCGCTGCAACATATTAGTATATTATATCAGATACTTTATTTAGACATTTGAAAACAAATTTGACTTCAAATTATGAGAGAATATTTATCCTTTCCCTTTTAATTAGTTTATTAGTTGGATGTTTATTGTGTAAATATCATACTTTGAAATGAAATGTTTATGTTTTCAATCGAATATGGAATTTTGCCATTTTTTTTTCTAGAGTTTTGAAATTTAAAATTCCAATTTTATCAATTTTACAACAAAAACAATTTAATCTAACGGATGCACATGGTAACTAATACATATCTATATCCAAATATGGGGATGAAAATGGGGAAATAATTTTCCTCGATCTTTATTATTTTTTTACAAAAAATCCAGTTCACGTTTTATATTATTGTTCGCGTGAAAATATATTTTATTATATGTCTAAAAATAAATTAATTCGTAAATCTTTTTGGCAACAATTATAAATTAAAATAAATAGTATTATAAAATAGAATTTCTTATTTTATTTTATTTGATTATTTATTTTTAAATTCCAATTTCGTTTACACACATCAGTTTAAACCACGGAGTAATAAAGACTCCGTGGTTTAAACATTGATGCTTAGATATTATATCATATCATATCAAATTAAATTATTAGAAAAATAAACACTTTTAATTCTGTAATGACGTCAGATTTAACGTGTAAGTTTAACAATTAAGAAAGCTTTATATGAATTTCAATTTAATGCACGTGCAAATATATTTCTTTTCTTTTCACGTCAAGATATTTTAAAAACGAAATGAATATGTAAATGTTTCTTTTATGTTGGCAGCAGCTAATTTTTTTAATATTTCATTATTTCCATTTCTATTACGGCTTCTATGGGGATTTTAATTAAAATGCTCAGATTTTAAACTAAAATTTATTTTATCAAAATTATATATAGCCTATAACAATATGGCATACTGTAGCTTTCGGTCAGTGAAAGAAGTTTTTAAATCGGTTCAGTAGTTTCAGAGATTACCCTCCACAAACAAACAATTTTTTGCGCTTTATATAATGATATAGATATAGCGTATTTTAAATGGGAATTCATAAAATACTTCGCATTCCCGCGCAAAATATCGGAGTATCTATATACCTATTATGATTTTAAGAAAAACATAAATAAAATCACTGGAACATTTCAGTCCTTTTCTTTTCTATTCCTTCTTTCTTTCTTTTTTTCTTTTTCAATAAAATATATTTAAATCTTTGATACTCGTATCTTCATTTTAATTTCAGTTTTAGAAAATATTTTTATTATTTTTGTTCTGTTGTTAAGATAAAGATTCTTAGAATTAAGTTAAATTAATGTTGTATTATCAATCAAATATTTGATATAATTGAACGTAATTAATTTAATTTATTACTACACACAACAGAAATTTTATAGTTAGTAAATGTATCTACAAAATAAATAAATAAAAAGAAATAGAGTTCATTCTATGAGTGCAAAATCTATCTATCTATCTATCTATCTATCTATATATATATATATATATATATATAATTTTGACTTTATTTATTTTTTTTTAATCTTAAAAAGATGATTTTAATTTAGATCAATAAATGACATCTCCCCCGCTCTGCCGACAGCCAAAAATGAATGTGAGGCTTAAGTGACTTTCAATTCTTCTAAATATACCTCTAAATATGAAATTTTAAGCATATGTTTCAGCCCAAAAAGTTATTATTTTTTAAATTTATTTAAGAAATGTGCCTTTCAAGTGTCTTAGATTACTTTTTTGCAGCCAAAATATATAAAAACGGAATTTATGTTTTGAACATTCTAATCTGGGTTGACCAATCAGATAATATCATGCGTCACTATAGCATCGTTTCGACAAAATATTATCTAACTATCCACGTTAGAGAAATATTATATGGATTGATTATTCGACACAAAAGTCATTGTAACTATAGGTCTCAAAACTTTCAAATAAATACTAAATACCAAGTGCGCTAGAAGGTAAAGTGTAACTGTAATACAAATCATAAACCTTTTCTTTTTTGTCCAAATAAGCTCTTTTTTGTGAAAAACCTCTTATGGTCTTACAAATCTTAGTAAATAAACAAAAATATGTTAGAGTTACAAGCTTATAAGGGGTTTTTCCCAAAAAAAGTACTTATGTAGTGAGATTGAAATAATTGGATCTTCAAATTAATCACGCAGCAGGGAAAAAAACCCTTATGAAATTTCAACTTTTGAAAAATACTTAAAATATAGCTCGCTACCAGTGGCGGATTTAAGGGGAGGGGCTAGCCCCCCCCCCCCCCCGAAATTACTGACATTCCCAATTGAATAGTACATTTGCAAACTTTTCATTGATCTGGAATTACATCTTGAAAATTCTTAGCCCCCCCCCCAAAAAAAAAGTTAAGTTCTGGATCCGCCACTGCTCGCTACAATTCGCTTAATTTTTACTCTATTTATATAAACTTTTGATAAAAGTTGCCCAATACATCTAGTTTTCAACCTATGTAATAAAAATGTTCCTGTCTTTCACGCAGCCACAGTGAAAACGTTTTTTATAAAACTGCTCATATTTCATGAGGTATTTAAGATACTTGTATTTCGATTGTAGTATATTGTTACAAAAGTATGTTTTCGAATTGAGAAAAATTTTCTTTTAAAACTCTGTATATTATAAATAAACAAGAAGGAAAAATCATGCAGTACGGATTGATTAATAACACTTTCCAAATGTATATAATTCTTGTATCGTATAATTTTCAATACTCTTTGCTTACGTAATCACCCAACGGACAAACAGTAGTTCTGAAAGAAATACAGATAGACTAATTAAATTCCGAATCATCCTTAAACATTGTTAGAAAGTGTTAAAAAATTTTAACACAATAGAAAACGTCTTAATGTATCTGAATATTTCAGTGTAGCCTTTGACGGTTAACAAATTCAACTTCTATATAAAATATTATCTTAGCATATTAACAGTAAATGCCAATTTCCTTATGATTTTTACAATAGAAAATACTCTGAATGTAATTTATAAAAATGTATGTCCAAAAATGCATATCATTATTTTTTTTTCTTTGGTGTCCCTATACACAATCTAGTTGCAGACGACCTATTAATGCCATTTCAAATATGAAACATTCCATAGTGAATTTGAATAACATATATAATTTTTTTTTAAATTCTAAAAATATTTACAGACACTGGGGATGCACACACGGGCAGGTAGACAGATGGATACTCGGGCAGATAGCTACAGAAATTGAAATCATATTCACACTTAAAAATATTTAAAAAATGTTAAATCGCTTAATATAAACGAAAATGCAATTCCAGCAAATTTCCAATAATAGTTTCTAGTGTAACTGAATATTTTTGTGTGGCCCTGTAAATGTAATGCTATTTATACTACATTATGTTTAAAGCATTCTTTTGTGTATATGAATAACATATATTAATTCCATTAAGGTTTATTCAAAATGAAGTTATGTAAATTTGGTTTTTAGAAACACCTCTCATCGATTTAATGCTTCGGAATATTTTGGTTGTCCCTGTACGCAAATCACTGGTGATATTTACTCCATTTTTTAACCATTTTTTAACCATTTTTTTAAACTTGAAAAACACATTTCAATTTCATTAAGATTTGTGTATAGTAACGGTATTACAATATGGTTCATAAAAATACCTCTCATAGAACACAATGCTTTGGAATACCTTTGGGTGTCCCTGTACCCAAACCAGCAAATGTATTCACTTCACTTTCCGTAGGGAACATCCGATGGTAAACTTGAATAAAATAATCAGATTCACGAAATTCCATGAATATTTACGTGAAATAAAGCACGGACACACAGACGGACAGACAAACCGAAATCATTAACACTTTTCAAACTTGTTGGAAAATGTTAAAAACATACTGTTTGAACGTAGATTCTGGTTTCGATTCATGCTTCCCCACGACTGGTAGTTTTTGGCTCTTTGCCAAATGAGAGGTGATTTTTTCTCTCTCTGAGAATGTTACTTTTTTTAGTTTAGTTTTTCGGCCTGTCTTAAACAGGAAGTACTACTACATTTCTCTTGAACATGAAAAGTTATGATTTACATATCTTAGTCTTGGCACCTTTATGGAGAAACAATATTTTTCCTGAATAACTCCTGAATTTAATATAAATTGTGAATTCTTCTTTAAAATTCTCAAATAGTAAATTTATTTATGTGTAATTAATAAAATAAATAAGTGAAGCTCTCCCAACTTGACTAGACTCTATGACTTAGACTGAACACGTGAATTATAGATTTATAGATTATGAAGTGTTTTGTGATTACATAATTCTGCATTTTTTCATGATGCAGTTTTTTCATGGTGCATCGAAACCCGGGATAAGTGAAATCCCGTGATATTAAAATTACACTTGGATATTTAATTTATTAGGATTAATAGAATGTGAAAACGAAACTGAAAAACAATAATGACTGGAAATGTGGATGCATCATATTGGAAAGCTGCCTGGATATTGAACCAGGTAAGCAAAATTTTACTACTATTTATAACATTGATTAAATCAAATTAGAAATTTTCAATTATTTGAATTATTTTGTTTTCTTTCTTACTTGATTATTTGCTCGCTATGAATATAGAGAAATTAAAAGCTAAGCGTTCTACGGAACGCTCTAGCGTTACGAAATTAATTAATAAATTATATAACTTATTAGCAGATGATATAGAAAATACAAAATCAGACGAAATTACTGAAATTAAAGAAATGTTATGTAAAAGAGAAATTTCATTAAAAAGTTTAAATGAAAAAATTGAAAATTTAATAGAAGACATAAAAGAGTACGAAAAAGATATCGCAGCAAGCGATAAATAGGGCGAGCAAATAATTTCTGCCAAGTGTAAAATAAAGTTGAGATTAAAAAGGTGTAATAATATAGAAGAGAATGGTTCAAATTGTTCTGTCAGTGAAACCCAAACAAAAACTTGTTCTGCAATAAGACTCCCTAAGATGTCCTTACCACGATTTAGTGGGCAAATTGAGAAATGGAACGAATTTTCCGATTGTTTCGAAAATTATATTCATCTAAATGAAAATCTTACAAAAATTGAAAAATTTACTTACCTGAAAATGCTTTTAACTGACAAAGCGTACAATGTTATTGAAGGGTTTTCACTTACGGAGCAAAATTATGATCATTGCATAGAGGTATTGAAAAACCGTTTTGGGCAAAAAGATATTATTATTAATGCTCATATGAATAAATTATTGAATTTAGAATCTGTGAAAAGTTCATCAAATATAAGTGCGTTGCGAAAGCTGTTCGACGTTTGTGAAGTAAATATTCGCAGTTTATCTAATTTAGGAGTGACAAAAGGCCAATATGGTCATTTACTGAATCCAATTTAATTAAAATTATTGCCAAACGATCTAGTAGTTGAATATTACAGGCAAAGTGATAAAAAGAAGGATGAGTCTGATGTGACAGACTTAATTAATTTTCTTAAAATAGAACTTGAATCTCGTGAAAAATCACTTAGTATGATTAATTATAAAAATGCTTCGGTAATTGTAAATAAAAATAAAGCCGAAATTAGTGACAGAAAATTTTCAAATAAAATGAATTCATTGAATGTAGGTGTAAAAAGCGCATGCATATTTTGCAAGAATTATGATCATCCTTCTCTTGAATGTACCAATTTAACTGATGTTGAGAAAAGGTTAAAATTGAAGAAGGATGGCAGGTGTTATAAATGCTTTCTAAAATCTCATCTGTCATCACAGTGCAGAGTGAAATCGCAGCCTTGCGAAAAATGTAAAGCAACAGATCATAACAAATTATTTTGTTTTTCAAAAAACTTGAAACCAGAAGTAGTAGAGAACGCTATAGTATCGAATTCGCATTTGAAAAATAGTAATCAGGCAGCGTTATTGCAAACATGTTGCGTAATAGCACAATCTAATACTAGATCAAAAACTGTCAGACTCTTATTGGATTCCGGAAGTGAAAAAAGTTTTATTACTAAAGAATTGGCTCACGAATGAAAATTAACCCGTGTAAGAAAAGAAAAGCTAACTGTTTTTGCCTTTGGCATAAATAAAGGTAAAGAAGAGGAATTCGAAGTTTTTAATGTTCAACTGCGTAGCAAAATAAATCCTCGTCGGCTCATTCATGTTGAAGTATTAGCTACAGACTTAATAACCGCGACTCCCTTGAAAAGCCCAAGGGACGAACCAGAAATTGAAAGTTATATTAAAAATAAAAACTGGAAATTGGCAGACAATTCATTAAGTGATTCCAAAATTAATATTTTGCTAGGAGCGGATTATTTTTGGAAAATACAGAGAGGTATCATTGAAGAAATCGGTGATAATTTATATGTTGCTAATACTATTTTCAGATATACTGTAGTGGGGAAATTAAATAATAATAGTACAGAGGTAATTAATTCGCATTTTGTATCTGTCAATAAATTTGACAGTTTTGATTTGCAGCGTTTTTGGGATTTAGAATCACTTGGAATATGTGACAGTAAGAATGATTCTCTGTCACAGAGAGATATAGAAATTATTAATTCTTTCAATGAAAGTTATTTTGTTAAGGGAAGATATGAAATTCAATTTTTATGGAAGGAAAATAAAAATGAATTAAAATCCAATATAGAAATAGCCAAAAATAGACTTTGGGGTTTGAGAACAAAACTGACTAAAAATGAATGGCTTAAAAACGAATATGAAAAAATTCTTGAGAAACAAAAGAAAATGGGTATAATAGAGGAGTGTGAATTAAACAAAAATGAAACTGGTGTATATTATATGCCCCACAGACCGGGATAAGAACAGATAAGTCCACCACAAAGGTCAGAATAGTGTTTGATGCTTCTTCCAAAGAAAAAGAAGCGAAATCTTTAAATGAATGTTTATTTTCTGGCCCCAATTTAAATCCTAATATTTTGGATATTATTTTGAAATTCCGCCTTCATAAAATTGCCTTTGTTTGTGACATTGAAAAAGCTTTTCTGCAAATACAGGTTGCAGAAAATGATAGAAACTTTTTGAGATTTCTATGGTTTGATGATATAAATAATAAAAATCCTTTATTAAAGGTTTTCCGCATGACCCGTGTAACTTTTGGTGTTACAACATCACCCTTTTTGCTCTCAGCTACCATCAAACATCATATAAAGGGATATAAAGACTTGTTTGAGAAAGTTGTTAATATGCTTGATACTTCCTTATATGTTGACGATCTCTTTCATGGCGCTAATTCTGTAAATGAAGCATTTATTTTATCGTCTGGCGCTGTGAAAATACTTAAAGATGCCAATATGACATTAAAAAATTTTAAAAGTAATTCTTACGAATTAAGCAAATTGTGGGAAAAACATGGAATAAACGTTGAAGAAGAAATAAATGAGGGAAATATCTCTAAGGTATTGGGAATAATGTGGTCAACTTATAATGACACGTTAAGAATAGACTTTCAATCTCTGTTAGAAGGATTTGATAATGAAATTATCACTAAGAGAATTGTTTTACAAACTGTAGCAAAGGTGTATGACCCTGTAGGGTTTATTTCCCCTTTTATAATAAGAGTTAAATTTCTAATGCAAGAATTATGGGAGCAGGGTGTTGATTGGGATTCTGCTTTACCCGATGCTTTAACACAAAAATTTAAGAAATGGCATAGTGAAATACAGGATTTAGAAAATTTTGAAGTGCATAGAAAATATTTTACGAATTTTGAAAAATTAACTCCTGAAACTATACAAATTTGTGTTTTCTGCGATGCCAGTTTGAAGGGATATGGTACAGTAGCTTATTTTCGTGATCCTTGTTCCCGTGAAACTTCATTTATTATGTCAAAGACAAGAGTAGCTCCTATCTAAAAACTTACTTTGCCTCGACTTGAATTGATGGGAGCCTTAACAGCTGCTCGATTAGCTCATTATCTTGGGCGGCTATTTTCAATTCCCGTCAAAAACATACTATGCTTCTGTGATTCCCAAATTACCCTTTATTGGGTCAAAGGAAGTGCTAGTAACTGGAAGCCCTTCGTAGAGAACAGAGTGCGTGAAATTCAACGATTAGTAGCCCCGTCTCAGTGGAGATTTTGTCCAGGGGTTAAAAATCCCGCTGATGTGCTATCTCGTGGTTGCAGAGCAACTGAATTGTTGAAGAATGAAGAATGGTTAAAGGGACCAATCTGGTTGAAAGAAGAGCACTTACCGACACCACTACCGGAAAATGAAGTCAAAATACCTGAAGAAGAGATTTTGAGAGAACAACGGAAAACTACTGTTTGCTCTTTAACTCATGGCAATAATGAATTTGAATTATTATATAAGTTTTCATCTTGGTCTAAATTAAGACGTGTTACAGCTTGGTGTCTTAGATTTATAAAAAATACTAAATGTCGATCTGTGCGAAATACTGGCTTTTTAACTATCCAAGAACTTGATGAGGCAACTAAAATTATTGTGAAGTTGGTTCAAAGACATGAATTTGGAGAGGAAATAAAGACTTTAAAATCTGGAAGAAACCTGAATGCTAGTAACAAACTCCTTTCTTTAAATCCTTTTCTAGACAAAAATTAAATTCTTCGTGTTGGTGGAAGATTAAGACACGCAAACCTACCTGAGAGTCAAAAACACCAAAGGATACTTCCTAAAACGCATCACATTACAGATTTAATTATAAAGTACTTTCATGAAAAACATCTTCACAGTGGAACTCAGTTAACAATTTCAGTCCTGCGACAACAATATTGGATAATTAATGCAAGAGACGCTGTGAAAAGGAATCTGCGGAACTGTATGAAGTGTTTTAGAACCACATTGAACTTAGCCTCTCAATTGATGGGTGATCTTCCAGCTGCTCGTGTAGTGCCATCGCGAGTGTTTTCGAAAGTCGGGGTTGATCTTGCAGGCCCCTTTCTCATCAGACCTCGTAAGGGCCGAGGTGTTAAATCTTATAAAATTATATTTGTTTATATATTTGTTTTTCCACGAAGGCAATTCATAACATACTATTTTTTTTCTTTTCTTTTTTTGAGTTTTAAAATAAAGGCTTTTATCTCTGTTATTTAACATGCTATCGTCACAGAAATTCATCCACAAAATGTATTATGTCTATATTAACCTATCCTAAAGTTACTGATCGTTTCGTTCGCTTAACTACACAGGGTAATCACAAAAATTATTGATTTTGCTCAATTTTTTACCGTCCCCCTAAATGTAGTCTTAAACCAATCTTCACTGAAAAACATGTGAAAGACCCGGTCTTTTAAATACCCAATGTTTTAAAACATTTGAAAGAAACTGATCGTTTGCAGGTCTTGGTAAACTTTTGAGCAGGCGTTTAATATTTTTAAAAATCTCTGTAGAGTTCATTCGATTTAAAATTAATCCAAACTTCTTGTTCTTTCCTACCAAAATATATACTACCTTTTGAAGAACCGGTGATTTGGAGAGTATTTTTAAAAAAGAATTCTAAATTATTTAAAAATATTTTGAATAATTAAATACTTGTATGTTAAAATTTTATTTTTCCGACTGAGTGAAAATAATGCCTGGACTGGGAGTCGAACCCCGGATCTTTGACTTACAAGGTCAAGGCTCTACCAATTGAGCTATCCAGGCCGACAAACGGGTCGGCATTACTCCCTCAGACAACCTTTAGGCAGAAAGTCAAAGATCCGGGGTTCGACTCCCGGTCCAGGCATTATTTTCACTCAGTCAGTCGGAAAAATAAAATTTCAATAAATATTATTTTCTTCCAGTCAGTTGATTGTGTGATTAAAAAAAAAAAAAAAAAAAAAAAAAAAAAAAAAAAAAAACTTGTATGTTAGTTATATTTAAATTATTTTGAATATAATTGAATTCAACACCATGCTTTCTTAAATATTTTACAAGTATACACAAAAAGTGTTCTTTTTTTTTTGAACCAATTAAAAATAATAAAATAAGTAAATGGAAGCTGTGAATGGAAATGCAGATTAAAGAGCCTAAGGTTAAGAGCTATGAATACAGTTATCTAAAGAGACAAAATATGAATACAGATCTTCGATTAAAATGCCTGTACTTGAAATTTTTTACGAAATTATTATCCTTATATTTTTGTTTGAAGAAACATCTTGAAGAAAATTATCTCGGGGCTATTATAAGAGACTTTGTGGAATTCTCATACATTTTGAATTTATTTTTGTTCTTTTTAATACAACACTTTTATTTCCACAAAACACAAACGATTGCTTTGTGAAAGGAGATTTTTTTTCTCCTATCGAATACTTTATAATAGTGTTTTTGATTTTCTCTTACAAACTTTCAAAGAACACTTAGTAAAATATTTTTTTTTTTTTTAAATGATAAACAGTTATTCCCATATTTGAATTATAATCCGTATTTAATTAGTTATATTTCTTTTTAAAAAAAGAAAACAAATCAATTTAATAAAGTGCATATTGTTAATTATCACATTATTTAACAAAAAATCGAAATGTTCCTTTTGTAATTTCTGAAATAATCAATTTATTAATTTTTGTTTCTTTATTTTTACATTGCTTATATATTAATATTATTTTTTTTTTTACATAATTGTTGTTTATTTATAAACTTATTATATTTATCTTAATTTTTATTTAAAATATTAAAATTTTTAACCAAATATATCCAAATATATAAAAATTCAAAACAACTAAATAAGTTTGCATTTTACCTAAGCATATAACGTTTAACACGTTCACGTCGGCGCATTGTTTACATAGTCTTCTCAAAAGTATCAGAGCACTAGCCAATAATTCCGATATCAAAAAATTACACTTAAAATTGTTTTGTTCAATAAATCCTTGTCGAATCATGTTATTAGACTGACTAAGAACACGAATCGACAAAGATTTATTTAACAAAGCTGCATTAAATATACTTTTTTTGGGCAGGGATTATTGCTAGTGCTTGGATACATTTGCTGCCGACTGTAGCTGTGACCCACCGGGAGGGGGGGGGGGGCACGCCGGCGTGAACGTGTTAAAAAAGATATAGCTTTTTAGAACGCATGTATTGACCAACCTTATTAAACCTGTTTTAAATGTATTTTTACAGATTAATACAAAAAATAGAAACTAAAAAAATATAAACATTCTTCAAAATTACTTATATGTTTGTTAGAAAACATTTTTGAATCAAATTAAGAAAAAAAAAATATTGGTCAGAGCAGTATTCAAATAGTTGCTGGTTTTTGATACTGTTACGTTATTTTAATTTGTTGCAAAGTACATCTTATTTAATAATGCAAATTTCTTTAAAAATATTTTTGTGTGGAACATTGGATTTTATCAAAAGTACTTCCGTTTTTGGAGTCAAACCAGTATTCAAATATTACAATATGAAATGATCATTACTTAATTCAAAATGCAAACCAATGTTTAATGGTTCATATTTTAAACAATATATCCAAAAAAGAGTTAATTAATCACGTGGTATTTGTTATTTTTATAAAAAACACTTTAAAAACACGTAAAATTAATTATTTATTTTAAAAATTCTAAAATTATTATTCTAAGCTTTTCGTTTTGAAATTCCAAAGCATCATCAGGGATTTTTATTACTGAATAAAACGAGCAGTTTTTTAAATAATTTTCCTTTCACAGTCAACAGTTAAGTCTTCTAATAACGTGAGTAGCCTCAAAGTCAATTTGAAGTCCGGTGAAATTTGGGCCAAGGAATTGAGGAAAGTAAAGAGAAGTTGAAACTATTGGAAAATCACACGAGGCCGCTGTAGGAGAAAAACCACAATGATCTAGCAGAAATAAACTATTAGCTATTTTATAATATTGTGCCAAATTATTGGAAAAAATTTCAGCCTCTTAAGAATTTATTGTATTTTTGCGTTTAAGTATATTAATAGCTTCGGAGATGTAAAGTTCTTGAAGGTTGGTTCTTCAGGTGGTTGTGTAATAATTTTGGCGTTATCTCATATAGGGTCAGCGTTTGGGTTAGCATAAAGGAAGTCGACCAGAATAGAACTATTTCCTTCTTCGATATTACGTATTCTTGTATTTTATTGTTTAAAGTCCTCTTAGTTTTTCCAGTATAATAGAAAATTTCTTTGTTGTTTTCAATGGAAATTCATATTTTCTCTTTTTTCAAACTAAATAATACAATTTGGATACATGTAAATATTCAAAAGTACGAAGGAGCAAAGTGTGAATTATATGCAGGGTGGGGCCAAAATTCGTTTCCTCAAAACGTTTCTAATTTTCACGAGTGATACGGAATATGTATTTTCTCGCTTTGTCATAATATAGCAGAATTTCAAGGTTCAGAATTTCTCCAAGTGTTCGCAGGAAGCACAGAATTGCTTTATAGATCATTAAAATGATTTCATATGTCCATATGATATTCAAATATGTATATACCCTCTGCTCCATCTTGTTATTTCTGCTTGTCTGTTTGTATTTATGGCTGTTTGACATAGTTTTCGATTCTTATATCATATATATTTATATATAACACTGTAAATTTGTCGGTTATTGTGTTTCGATTTTTAATTCGCTATAAAAAGTTGCATCATTCAACGTCTTTCAACTGATCAAATAACGACGAATTTTTTAGTTCAATTGAATAATTGTTTCAAAGGTTAATAAATTGAAGCCACCTTTTAATTTAAAAATTATTAAAAAAATATTTATGCCAATGAATGAAAAATAATTCCATGCTCATTTTGTCTCGACGTATTACGAGTTTTTATTTACATGTGAATTTTATTATTCCTGTATAAAAAAAATGTATTAATTTTTACATCCAAAAAGGTACAGAACTTGTAAACAAGACTTTTATTTAAACTGATTGTTTATTTGTTGTTTGTATTCGTTTAAGTTCTCACATTGATTCAAATTTGATATAATATGGATTTCAATGAGATATTACATATATTGAAACGCTTAACTCTTTATTTATTTATTTATTTTATTTTATTTATTTTATTTTTTTATTTCATCAAATCTTTCTTTCAGAATTTCAGCGTTTCAATAATTATAATACTAAAACTCAAGAGTAATAGAAATAACTATTGTTTGCATTTAGCATCTATTTATAAACAAAAACTTTAGTGCCTCCACAAAATGGGCGTTTTTCTTTTATGTAAATACTTCTGGTGCAAAAGACTTGCAGCGCACAAAAAGAAAAAAGACATAGGAAAAAACAGCAAGAAACTATTCAAAAACTACAAGTTAGAATTAATTAGTACTTTAAAGCCACTTTCTCTTATAAAAATAAGAACATAATTTAACTAAACTCACACAGAAACTAAAGTAGAAGATAATTGTACTTTCTTTCACTTCCTTTCCTTTTCTTCTTTTCATATTAGCGCCAATTTTTACGGCGCACACGTAATTTCATTTAGTTTCTTTATACATATGGTTATGACTTCTTTCTGTTTCTTTAACCCTTTGAGGCGAAGTGTTCTCACTGCGAGGACGCAGTTACGATGTCCCAACTGCAAAAATTCTTAACGGAATTATTTTTTACAATTGTTTTAATGTTTATAACAAAGTAGTAAAAGATTTTTATCACTTTTATTTTAATTTTGTTCGAAAATACTGGTGGTAGTTTAATTTAAATGAGCACAATTTCCTCTCACCTCAAAGGGTTAAACAAGCATTGTTAAGAAAATTTAGACATAAAGTATAAATATCAGTTTAGAAATTATCTATGTCAAAGTTATATCAAAATAAATTGAGGATTTGATAACCAACACGTCATCCAAATTTTTATCTTGTTATGCTCACTTTTTAAAGATTCATGCGCAAATGAAGAAAACAACTAAACAAGGGTTGTTGCTTTTGCTAGTTATTGCAGATGTTCTTTATAAGAAAAGACTAAAAAAAATGTAGCTTGTATTTCAGAACTTGAAATAGATTAGAAACAAACACAAAATAATAATAATAATAATATGTATACATTATATTATAAAATAACTTTAGTTGAATTTTTACGATTAATTTAAGTATTAAAATAAGAAAAATCAAACTATTAATTCAGATTTATCTCTTACAAATTTTGTCTTATACCAATTTTCAAAAATACATTCAAAGTTAAAAAAAAAAAAAAAGAAAGAAAGAAAGAAAGAAAACGAAAGCATGAACAGTTTTACATAGAATTTTTATAAAAACATAAAATTTTAATAAATTTTATTCATAATCTAAAATTATTGTTTAAGTTTATTTTCAATTACTAATTGTACATAACGAAAATATTTTATTTAATTATGTGAATTAAAAATAAATACAACAATTTGTTTTGTTAATAATTAGAAAAAAAATTCATGTTGTCTTTAAAAATATTGCATATTTTACAGTAAATAATAAGAATTTATTGTTATTTTGATTACCGTTATCTAGAAAATTATTTTATATTTGTTCATACAATAAGCTGACTATATATATATATATATATATATATATATATATAATCTGAAAGTTACTCCGGATTTATTAATTACGTTTAAATTAGATTTACATTAAATAAGTATAGGAATAATGAAAAAACTTTGCAATATATTAAATTTATTTGCTTTCACTATAGAATTAATTTTTCTCTGCTATAGAACACCAAAAAATTTACATTGTTATTAATTGGTATAAATTTTAACAAAAGAAACAATATGTTGTTATTATCACTGTAGTTAGTTCCTAATATTTCATGTTTACACTGAATTTTCTTTTTAATAGTTTAAGTAAAGACAGTGTATGTCAACTTTGATTTCTGTATTTGTTATTTCTTATGACTATTATTATTATTATTATTATTAATTTTTAAATGATATTGAAAAAAGCAAAACACATTAAAAATACTAATAATAATAAATAAATAAAAAAAAAAACAAATAAAATAAAATAAAATAAGGACTTGTGAATAAAATTAAAAACTGAACACTGTAAAACAAAGCCTATTTTTAAAACTTTCCGTTTATAGTTTGCTCAGCATTTAATAGATGAATTAAATGTCGATTAACCCCTTAACCGCCCCGGGCGTGTATGTTCGTCTCGCTTTGCCAATGCGTTAACTGCCCCGGGTGTGTATAGACAACTGTCGGAGTATGATCATTTGTGTTACTGTGCTACTCTCACGGCTTTGTAATGCAATTAAATGACTATGGCAGTGTTTTCAAAGGACTTACTTACTTCAGAGACGATAGGGAGTGGAAGGAATCGGAAAGGTAATATTTCTGGAACAGTGAACACATAACTACACACGCCTGTGTGAAAAATGGTGTCACTGGGAAGCGAATCTCGTAAATTTTCGTCGGCAAGTAAGGGATTAATATACACGTATATTTATAATTTATTGACAATAAACACAGCTGAGGAATGATTTTTGACCGCTAATCATGTGATGCCAAGGGTCTTTCAAAAATATTACACATGTTTTATGTATAATATATTTCAGGCACTTAAAAACGGACCTTTATAACAATTTCCTACACTCTCTCAGATTTCTGCGATTACCACCAACGGTAAAATTTAGCATCTTCGTCTGTATAGAATATTTGGACCCAGATGCGCTGAAGACATGACAATCAAAGCGCACATTAAAGGGCACCAGTACTGGATACTCCTTGGAAGATTATGTGGTAAAATTGGTTTCCAAGTATGATACTGCCGCACACCAGATTTCCTATATCTTGAAAACAGCCCTTTCTATGACATTGGAAAGATGAATGTTGGATAATCCTGTTTCTTTTCACGTTGCATACTCACAGAATCGTTCATTTCTCTAAATCGTTTCTCTTTAGCGAGATTTACTCTTGTTGTATCAAACTTATATGTTTATAAAATCATAGAAACTAAAATATTCGATTATCAGGTATTATTGTCACTCACTGGGCATGCGGACTACATTTTTATCGTATTCTAACCACGATAAAACGCATTATCGGGCATCAAGCAATAAATGGACTCCTAAAAGAGTACTCCTGGACACCAGGAGTCTTCTCTGAATCTTTTGTATAAACCTGCTCGGACACCCTATAGAGATTCTCAGAGAGGTTATTTCTATAGGACTAGGATTTCAGGTAGCATCCACAGCCTTCTTCAAGCTTATTTACACCATTTGTCTAGTTTTGCTTGTAGGTGAAGTCACCTGTCACTTTATTGACCTTTCTCAAAGTCTGAGCTTACGTCGGATGTTCCTGTAATTTGCAGTGTTCTTTATGCACATGCAAAATTCTGTATACCGGATTCCCCACGAATAATACATCGAAATCCTTCGATTTTTATTATGAACTAGCAATGCCCCGGTTCGGGAACGAACCGAATTCCGAATGCGGGAAAAATTTCAAAATCAAACTCGAAATGTACAAAACTCGGCCTCATGCTGCCTGCGTGCCAATAGATAAAAGTTTGTAAACAAAACCATTTTTTAATTCATGAAATCAATGAAGATAGTGATTTAACGAAGGCTTTTATGGTTTCACTGGTCACGATATTTAAAGGAAACTCTTTTCTATATCGCTTTACAAACAAAAATAAAATTTAAAGAAATCATGAAATTGCTTTAAAGCGCGCTTTGGTTTCCCGTTGGTTTATGTTATTATTTCTTTTTTGTTTCTTTCTTTTCTTTTCGTTTTCCTTTCTTTTCCATATTTACTGAATACGATTCTTTGTTTTTCAATATCACGATTGAGCAGACGTATTTATGATTGAGCAGACGACTATTTTATATATTTAACGTTCATTTATATTTCCATTAATTTTTGGAACTCTCGTGCAACTTTATCTAAATTGTTTTTTTACTCCATTTTCAATTTTTACTCTTTCACGTACATGAGTAAAATATTTTATAAATTTTTATTTTTCGCGTTAAAGCATATTTCATTTCATGTTTGAAAAAAAAAAAAAAAAAAAAAACTTTATTATTATTATTATTATTATTATTATTATTATTTTTAGCAGCAATTAAAATTTTAAATTTCCACATTTAAAGCTTTTACCAGGTGATTATTTTCACTTTTGATTTAATTTAAAAAAATCTGATCAAAATTTCGTTACAAATAAGATACCAAATGAAAGAGGCATTTTTTCTGAATCCGTCGATTTAATTAACTTATTGATCGGGCAATTAGAATTTTTAAAAATTAACTAAAGTATAAAAAGCTGGTGACAATTTTTAAAAATAACTAAAGTATGAAAAGCTGGTGGCAATAACACACAGACAAACAGAAGAAAATTTCTCTTAGCCGATCAACTTGCGTCCTGCCACGGACTTACAGGAAAAAACTCTCTTAGTCATTTATATAGAGAGAGATCGACCTCAGTAAAAACATTTAGGTGACGTGTTCTGCGTAACCTATTAAACATATCACACAACAGCAATGCTTAGTGTGATTGAAATTTTTCTGTACCATGCAATATGTTTTACGGTATGTTGTTTAACGGTATATTCTCCTTCCCTATTTTAAATTTATTGTGGTTTCTCGTCCCCGTCCTTAGATTTTACATACCATTATATAAAAAGGTAATATTATGTTGGTATAATGTAGAAACGTAATGCTGTTTGGAAAGACAATATGAATGAGCATAGTTATTGTTTCTTGCATTCATGTAAAGTGATATAAAGATATTATGATATCGTGCTTCATAATTGTTGGTGCTCTGTATAAAAAAAATATGAAAAGTATTTAATTAGATTTCATAAAGTGTTCTGAACTTTTATAATTTATTCACAAGCATTTTTACCCCCGCCTCTTTTACATACCAGAAATTTTGAAAATTGATTTTCTTCTTATTTATTCGTTGTCACATATTAAAGAGAAATAATCTACAAAATTTCTGGTGAAAAAGGAGGCGGAGATAAAAATGCTCGTGAATAAATTATAAAACTTGGGAACTCTGGTTTCATATGATAAAACATAATCTCGAAATATTTAATATTTATATGTAACATTTACTGTTGATAATTATTTATTTAAGAAAGAATGATAAATTTAATAACTTCCTTTATTTACATTATTGATTGACACATCGCTGAGATGTTCTTTTTATCTTAGATATTGATATTCATATTTTTCAACTGAATGTATTTAGTCTCAATTAACCGATGGATTAAATACAGTGCTTTTATTCTAAATTTTTATTAGTCACAGTGATTATTAAAATAAAATTGTGAAGTTAATATTTCTAATCAGGAAAACATAGTGTATAACATAGGTGTTAAAAACTGTGACCTTTTTAAAAATTTTCATATGTGTGCGATGAACAGTGTTTCTTATAATGTAGATATTGCCTAATATAGGATATCGATTTAATTGCTATACTTTTCACCCTATGAGTGGCTAATAGGTACTTTTTCATACACTGAGCAGTAGATTTTCCCTTAATACACTAATAATTAAAAAAAAATAATAATAATATATTCTTAATGTACACAAACATCAAACCGTCTCAATTATATATATATATATATATATATATATTAAAAATAAAAACTATTTTATTTACGAGACGAAACTTTAATTAAAATACATTTAAAAACAAAATATACATTTAAAAACATTTAAAATTTAGACGTTTCGAATCCCGTCCAGGTCTCCTCATCAGTATCACTGCAACATAATTTGCAAGCATTACCTGAATACTCAAGGAATTTATAGAAGTACAGAATATTGAGGAGCAAGTGTGATTGCTTCATTGATAGTGTAGAGATGGCTGACAGTGTGCCGACTCTCAAGGAAAATACTTGATTTATAATTATCATAGCCAGAATTTAGAACTTTTATATTATCGAAGTCAGGAATATGATCGGTTTCTATTGAATGGATTACAATTTTAGAATTTTGGTTGCAATTTTTATATGACCATCTGTGCTTCTGTAGTCTAATTCTTGCCGTACGGCCAGTTTCACCTATATAAACATGTTTACAAATTTTACAAGGAATTAAATATATTACGCAATTTAGATCCAGAGAAGTGGTTACAGGTTTAAAGTTAAAAAGAAAGTTTTTTAATTGTTTAATAGGTCGGAAAGCAGTATAAATATTACTTGGTTTAAGTAATCTAGAAATAAGTTCTGCAGGAAAACCAAAATATGTCATAGAAATATAATTTTTCTTATTAATTAGTGAATTTTTCGTTTGCATTGGAACAGATTGGGAAATTGTAGGGGGAGACAAAGAGGGGAAGCGGATAATTTTTTCATGATAAATTCATTTTAACCAATTAAGACGGTAATCGTTATTTATTAAATCCTGAAAAATTCTTTTAATTTACAACATAGAAAGTGTCTCATTACTGCATAATTGAAGAGCTCTACTGACTAAAGTTTGAAAAACAGCAATTTTATGGGAATTAGGATTAGCAGAATGAAAATTTAGATATTGACTCGTAAAAGAGGCCTTGCGGTATACAGAAGCTTGAAAAATAGTAGGCGAACTCAAAGTGCGTTCAACAAGAACATCAAGAAAAGGCAAACTATTATTTTGTTTTATTTCCAAAGTAAATTGAATTTCTGGACACAATGAATTAGAAAAAGTAACGACTTCATTTATATGTTTTTTTTAATTAATAAAAAAATTGTCATCTAATTATCTCCGCCAAAAAGGAATTTTTTCACTTAAATTATCATTGATTTTATTTCCCAGAGTTGTTGGAAAATAAAATCTCTTCCAATGCAAACGAAAAATCCACTAATTAATAAGAAAAATTATATTTCTATGCCATATTTCGGTTTTCCTTCAGAACTTATTTCTAAATTACTTAAGCCACATAATATTTATACTGCTTTCCGGCCGATTAAAGAATTAAAAACTTTCTTTTTAACTTAAAACCTGTAACCCCTTCATTGGATATAACTGGCGTAATATATTTAATTCCTTGTAAAAATTGTAAATATGTTTATATAGGTGAAACGGGCCGTACGGCAAGAATTAGACTACAGGAGCGCAGGCGGTCATAAAATTTGCAACCAAAATTCTAAAATTGCAATACATTCAAGGAAACCGATCATATTCCTGACTTCGATAATATAAAATTCTAAATTCTGGCTATGATAATTATAAATCACGTATTTGCCTTGAGAATTGGCACACTGTCAGCCATCTCTACACTATCAATGAAGCATGCGCACTGCCTCCTCAATATTCTGTACTTCTATAAATTCCTTGCGTATTCATGTAATGCTTGCAAATTATGTTGTATTGATACTGATGAAGAAACCTGGACGGGTTTCGAAACGTCTAAATTTTAAATGTTTTAAAATGTATAATTTGTTTTTAAATGTATTTTAACTAACGTTTGTCTCGTAAATAAAATAGTTTTTGTTTTTAAAATACATTCTTAGCTTGGTTTTAAAGCAAGAAAGTCACATATCATATTCATGAGGTTTATCTCGATATCCGTAGTCACATTAATTTCAAACTGAAATAACTAATGCTTTTGGAACATTTCAAAAAACATGCAGTGAAAACAACATTACAATTTTGCCCATTTAGAAGACACACAGTGGGTTAGAATTAGCTAAAAATACTAATTCTATTTCTTAAATATTACATTAATATTTTCTATATATCTGTATCTATATATCTATATCTATCTGTCTATCTCCCTCTGTCTTTCTCTGTATATATTATAAATATAACCATAATTTATATGATAGAATCTCAGCTTGACCTGTACTTGAAGTCTTCCAATTGCTATTCTTTATGAGGACATTTTTTTTATGGTCGGTAGTTTGTATAAAACAAGAAAATTAATAAAGTCACGTCCAGATTTTTATTAATATGTAAAATTAATTTAAGAGAAAGCATTATGAACAAAACTGTTTATTTTAGAATTGTGCGTATTTTCAAATATTTTTATAAAATATAGCATACATATATATTACATAATTTGAATTTTAAAACAATACCTTTATATATATATATATATATATATATATATAAATAGTAAAATTTTATTACTAATAACTTAAAATATTTTGCATTTTTAAATACATAATGATGTGCGTACTGATTTCATTTATATTTATTCTTTATATTATATAAATTTTCTTCTCTCTCATAAATTAAAAATCCGTTGATGTTTTATTTTGCCAATATATATGAAATTTGTTACAGATATCTCAGAAAAACTTTAACCTCTTTATTTATGTAATTATTTATTTATTTTACTGAAAAAAAAAAAAAAAAAAACGTAATCTAAAAATGTAATAAGTCTTTATTCTTTATTATTAATTTACAAAATTATTTGGATATAAAAAATACACAAACGATATATGCATTCTTTAAAATATTTTTTTTAATGTATCAGCTAATTAAAAGTTTACTTTTTATGTTGAATTTTTTTTCAATACTTATTTTCATTACCAATTTACTAATATCCAATAAAATTAAAAGAAATAAAAATTACCATAAAAAAAATAATAATAATAATAATGAAGAATTTATGCGTATTAAATGCAGATAAAAAAGTTTTACCTTGGAAAAAAAATCTCAATATGTGAATTACAAGAACTACAATTTAATTGCCTCGTGGCGATGTTATCAAAGAAAATTCACATCTCTTCTGCAAAAGAAAAATAAAGTGGTTTTACATTAGAAAATTTTAAGTACGTGGAAGCGACAATGTTTTATTAATTTTATTTCAAAATTATATTGATTGTCATTCACTTTCGTTACTTTAATTTTCTTTTAGTCTGACAATTTTTTATGTAATCTTTTTAACAAAAAAACATCTTCACATACACTTGAAACTGAATTAAACAAATTTTAAAGCAACCAATTACTTTTGCAATAAATTTAAGAAAAGAAAAAAATGTAGGAATTACAAGTTTTTTTTCTATGATAATATTTTGAATTTATCAGAAATCTATTTACTTTGCATGTGTCATATCCATCTGTCTTTCATCCTTTTTTTAGAATAGAATAAAATTTCAAGCCCTAATTGTAAACAAATATATATATATATATATATATATATATATATATATATATATATATATATATATGTATATATATATCATAATAATAATAATTATAATAATGTCACGAATTTTTTTACAGCATTGCGAATAATATAAAGAAGTAAAAGTTTACAGTTTCTGTGAAATTATTCAAATTTTTGCAGTTTGAATACAATTTTTACTTTTTTTATTCAGAAATCAATAGAAATCAATACTTTTGATAAATCTAACTGTGTTTGCTTCGGTAGTTTGTGTTGTTTTAATGGTTTAAGTAAATCAATTATGAATATTTATTTACGCTTCCTAACAACAGTCTTCTGCTTTAGTCAATTAAAATTAAAAATTAAATATGTTTTAACAAACTTGTCAGAATATCACACACACACACACACACACAGTTATATATATATATGTGTATGTATGCTCCAATTTAAAGGACATCATTTAAAGCACATATATTCATTCCTTGGCAGCTGACCCGGTGATTCCTCACACACTCTGCATACTTGCTTTTCTGCTTGCTACCCAGAACAATGCTTCAGAAACATGGGCATTAACGTATAAAACTATACAAAGACCTCAAGCAGCAGTAAAACACTAAAGGCCTTATTCACCAAACCAGTGTTAACCCATGGTTCACGTAACACTTGTGTTAGAGTTAACACTCCTTTAACCCTGGGTTAGAAAGTTTTCGTATTCACCATCCGTGGATTAGTTGACCCCAGAGTTATCTGTAAGCGTCTCGCTGATTGGTCAAAAAAAGCGCAATGTATTAAAAAGGTAAACAAGTGTGTTTTCGCTGCAACTGTAACATGCTCATTTAACACCAGAGTTAACCTACCAATTTCGGAGGATTAAAAAAAGAGGGTTAACCCGAGTGTTAAATCGCTGGTTTTGCGTTGTGAATATCGATTTTGAGATAACCTAGCATATTCCCGGGTTAACATCAGTGTTAACATTTGATGAATAAGGCCGTTAGCGTTGCATATTCATCCGAAGAGATAGAAAACGAAACACATGGATTAGGATACAAACAAATATTACTGATGTAAAAAGTAAAAAAGTTAAATTGAAGCTGAACTGGTCACCTTAGCAGAAGAAACGATGATACATGGTCCACCAAAGTCCTATTTTGTATACAGAGAAATATTTTGGAAAGAAAAGAAAAGACCTTGGAAGAGACTGCAATTCTCGTGAAGGAGGTTTATTTTTATTTTTGATTTTATTTATATTTTTTTTCGTAAAGGGGAAAAAGGAAAAAAAAAAGTTAAAATCCGATTGAGAGCGCTGCGTGGATGTGTAACGAGAAATATGCAAATTACAGTCCTGTAAATTGCATGGTGTTTACTTTAACGCAGCTTATTTCTTATTTTGCCTCCTATTTACGGATAAAGGAATTTTTAATTGCGAAACTGACTTGGTGAAAAAAGCATTATTGGTGAAGATATTTTCTCTAAGGTAAGGACCACCGACTGAAGCTGCAGCTAGCAGAGATGCAACTCACTTACAAACTGTAATTTGCGGTGATGGCAGACACATAGAATAGGATTTATATCAGGGCGCGAAATTTCCGCTCGCTAGCTCGCCATTGGCGAGAGGAATTTTTACTGTGGCGAGTAAAAATTTGGTCTAGATACAGATTCTTACTTGAATTCTTACATAATACGGTGACAGAAAACATTCTTTTTATAGCTTTAAATATGGCAAAATCTTGCCATCTTATAACTTCTTATTTAACCTCTCTTTTTTAGATTCTCGGAGAGCCTAGTCTGTGTGTGCGCTGCCCGAGGTCGCCCAGCTTGGGAAAGGAAAAATGCTTAGTGCATGCATAAAATTTTGGTCTCTTCCGCAATTTCATTTCTGCCACTGTTATTTCTCCAAGCAGAGTGAGAATAGGGAAAAGGAAAAAAAAATAGAGAGCCTCTTTGCCCGTCGACCACTATCCGAGAGAATAAATATGCGAAAGTTTGCCTATGCAATATTATCACATGAAAATGAGCCAGGCCCCTTTAAAGATACTGCCTATGTTTATTTTGTTGATTAATTATCAAAAAACAGTTCCTATTTTACAGGTTTTTTTACTGAAACGCCAATGATTTGCGCTTGTAAAGACTTGTAAGCAACGATTTTATCGAAAAAGCTATTCCGAAATAGCTATTACAAATGACAACAATGAACAAGTGATACACATCGACATTAAAAACAAAGTGAGTAAAAATGGAAAAAAAAAATGACAACTTTATTGTGAGGCGAGTAAAACTATTTTTTCGGCGAGTGTAATCCAAGTTGAAATTTCGAGCCCTGATTTATATGCTACGTAAACTTTTGCAATCAAATAAGTATAGGTTTTCACGGAAATGTGTAATTTGCACACGTACAGCGCCCTCTAACGACGGAAATTTCAACTATTGTTTTCTCTTTATCCACCCTCTACAATATATATATTCTACAACAGAGTAACTTTTTCACAAACCGCATTCAAATCTAACAATTCCTTAAATTTTTATGAATTCTTAAAATGTGTACAGACTTGTTGGACACCCTGTATATATATAAGATAAAATTTAAATATATGAGGGAGTAAAACTTGAATTATTAAAAAAAAAAAAAAAACTAGAACAAACTTTTTATAAACCAATGAGCAAATGCAGCAAAAGGAAATACAAAACTAAAATAAATAAGCAAAATAATCAAAGCCATATGAAAATTTAATCCCAAGACACACGAGGGCCTTCATCAGGGGAGCTCCCTCATGTAGGGAAAAGAATATGGGAAGTTTCTGACGAAACGCTGGTAATATAACCAAAAAACACGTTTCTAGCCTCCAACTTCTCACAGATGGAAGTAAGACTGTGGTGTATTTCGCCATTGTATTCCTGTTTCAATCTATTGGTCTTGTGGTAAGTGACGTCACGTAAATGTACATGTACCTGTAAACTGTATTGTCCAATCAATTATCTGTTCATTCCTCTTTACTTTTATCTCTGCTAAAACAGATCAGTCTTCAATATGTAGTCTTTTGTGTAACTTGTATATTTCATCTGTAAGTGTCTTAGTCATCCATTAAATTCTATGTGTTTAAAATGTATACGCCTCGTCATATCCTAGTTATGGCTTAATTATAAATCTTCTCCTGCCCATAAAATACAATAATGGCGACGATAGGAAAAAAAAAAAGCAAAAAAAGTTTGCTCTTCAACATTTAATAATGTGTACCTTAAAATAATTAAAAATGCAATCTCCAGTTCATAAAATAAAAAGAGAACGGAATTATTTCTACATATCAGTTTATTCAAAGCAATCGCAGACGGCAGCTGTGAGTTTTTGTCTACTGTCGCGACATAAATGATGCGTAATTTATTTTCTACTATAATCTGCGATTTTTTATTTTTCGAGAAAGAGAGGGTAAAAGGTATTTATACATTTATTTTTTTTCCTTTCTGTTATTTAATTTGATTGCATGTTTTTATTATTAGAGGTAGCATATTTTCATTAAAAATGTTTCAAAATTTTAAAGAATTCAATGATTCTGTTGAGTCTTTTGACACTTATATTCGGCGATTAGAACAGAATTTTATATTGTTTGATATAAAGGATGAAAAAAAAAACTTAGTGCTTTAATTACTTTTATCGGAACAAAATTATATAATTTACTTACAAATTTATTGTTCCCACATCTTCCTGAATCAAAAACTTACACTGAATTAGTAGATGTTTTAACAAAACATCTATGTAAGATTCCTAACAAAATTACAGAACACATTAAATTTAGAAAATGTTTTCAAGGAGATTCTGAATCTGTTCAAGATTTTAGTGTTCGTCTAAAGAAATTTACAACACATTGCGCGTTTACGGGCGATTCGCTGTCAGAAAATTTGTTAGAACAATTTTTACGCGGATTAAAAAATGAAACAATCCAAAGTAAATTAATGTCTCAGGTTGAAGATTTCACGTTTGAAAAAGCAGTAGAACAAGCCGTAACTATACAAAGTACTGAAAATGACATGATCGAATTACAAAATAAGAATTTGAATTTGAATAAAGTTTCTGTTAGTGCTAGGAAACCGAAACAAAATTATTCTCAAAATAACTTAAGTAAACAAAATGTGAACAAAACTGTGAGTGCAAATAAAAGTAAAACTTATTGTTATCGTTGTGGAAATAGCTCTCATTTAGCAAATGTTTGTAAATTTATTAATGCAGTTTGCAATTTTTGTAAGAAACGTGGTCATTTGAGTAAGGTATATCGGATCGCACAAAACAATGTTACTCAAAAGAAAAGTGTAAATGTTCTTGATACTGTAGACATTTTGTCATTACAATATGAAGGCACTAAACCTATAAAAATTTGGGTTTTGATAGAAAATAGTGCTAAAGCAGAAATGGAGCTCGATACAGGATCAGCGATTTCCGCTGTACCGATAAATCGTTTTCGGAGATTATTTCCAGAACATAAAATGTTTCCTGCTGATGTGCAATTAAAAACAGCTACTGGAGAAATTTTCCAGCCCGAGGTATTTGTTAGAGTAAATGTAACTTACGAAAATAAAACTAGAAATGTTAAGTTATATTTAGTTAAAAAAGACAATTTTCCTTTATTGCTAGGTAGGGATTGGATAACTACATTTAATATATTCCCAAACAATTTACAAACTGTTCCGGTAAACAAAGTACAAATCTCGGAAAATTTAAATAATTTACTGAATGAATTTCCGGATTTATTCACAAATAACGTAGGTGAAATTAAAAATGTTAAAGCTGAATTACATTTAGAGAAAGACTCATCACCAATATTTTGTAAATCGCGAACAGTTACGTATGCATTAAGGAATGCAGTAAATGAAGAATTAGAAAGATTAGAAAACGAAGGGATAATAAAAGCTGTTAGTGGGGGATAATAAAAGCTGTAATGGGCAACACCTATTGTTCCGGTGGTAAAACCTAATGGGAAAATTCTTTTATGCGGCGATTTTAAAGTCACAGTAAATAAATTTTTAAAGGTTGACAAATACCCGCTACCAAAAATTGAGGATATATTAGCAACTTTAGGGGTTGGATTACATTTTACAAAAATTGATAAAAATCAAGCATTCTTGCATTTACCGGTAAAGGAAAATTCACAAGAATTACTTACAATTAACACTCCTAAATGCTTATTTCAATTTACGCGATTACCATACGGAATTGCCAGTTCTCCAGCAATATCGCAAAGAACTATAGAGCAAATTTTAAAAGGTATAGAGGGTATTTCAGTTTTTATCGATGATATATGTATCTCAGGGGAAACGGATGAAATACATTTAGAGCGATTAAAACAAGTGCTAGAAAGGTTACGTGAATATAATCTTAAAATAAATAAAGAAAAATCTTTTTTCATGAATGATGAAATTACATACTGCGGTTACAAAATTTATAAAAATGGCATACACAAAACGCAAGAAAACTGCTATTTTAAATGCTCCAATACCTAAAAACGTAACTCAGGTAAAAGCATTCTAAGCTTAGTATCTTACTATTCTAGATTTGTTCCTAAATTATCTACGATTGCTTATCCTCTAAATGAATTACGTAAAAATGTAAATTTTTAGTGGACTAAAAAATGTGAAAATTCATTTAATGCAATTAAACAGGAAATTACTTCCGAAAGGATTCTCACCCACTTTAATCCTAAATTACCCTTAATTTTAGCCACTGATGCTTCTCCTTATGGAATTTCGGCAGTACTTTCGTATACAATGCCAGATAATACCGAAAAACCCATAGCTTTTGCTTCTAGAACTTTGACTTCTGCAGAAAAGCGGTATAGTCAGGTAGATAAAGAAGCGTTATCAATAATTTTTGGAGTAAAGAAATTTTTTCAATTTTTATACGGTAGGAGATTTACTCTGTATACTGATAGTAAACCCCTAGTTTCCATATTTTCACCCGTAAAAAGTATTCCGGTACTTTCGGCAGCTAGAATGCAAAGATATGCATTATACTTACAAACATTTAATTATGATATTAAATATAAAAAATCTGCAGAGCACGGAAATGCCGATGCTCTATCACGTCTTCCATTACGTAGTGAAGACTTACTGCTGCCGTCGTCCGATTCGCTACAGCCAGAAAAAATGTCACCAACTTTGTCACCAAATTTATTTGGCAACACTGATGAATCCGATTGTTTGTTAATTCATCAAATAACGACGTTACCTTTAACTACAAAAACGTTGTGTGCAAGTTCTAAAAAGGATCCAGTATTGAAAGAAATGTATCAATACTTAATATCAGGCTCACAGATGCCAAATTACTTACTTTTCGGACATAAACAACAAGATTTTTCATTATTAAATAATTGTATATTACAAGGAAATCGTGTTGTAATTCCGTCTGTTCATAGACAAAAAGTTTTACAAGATTTACATTTTGGCCATTTTGGCATAGTTAAAAGGAAAGCACTGGCACGTAGTTTTGTATGGTGGCCAGGTATTGATAAAGACATTGAGAATTTAGAAAATAACTGTTCTGTTTGTGTTAAATTAAAACACAATCCTCCTAAAATGGACAATCATCACTGGGAATGGCCTATAACACCTTGGAACAGAATACATGTAGATTTTTTTGGTCCAGTTATGGGAAAATGTTTTTAATCGTAGTAGATGCCCACAGTAAATGGACAGAAGTGTTCATTGTTCCTAAAACTACTGCTGAGAGCACTATAAACTGCCTTTCTTCGCTTTTTGCCAGATATGTCTATCCTGTGTCCCTTGTGTCTGATAATGGATTACAATTAACTTCAGAACAGTTCGAAAATTTTCTTCAAAGTAAACGCATAAATCATATCTTAACTGCACCATATCATCCCTCTACAAATGGTCAGGCCAAAAGATATGTTCAAATAATAAAAAAAGGATTGAAATCCTTAAGCTCAGAACCAGGAAATCTACAATTTAAGTTAAATGAATTTCTATTCCAATACCGAATAATGCCTCATATTACAACAGGGGAGAGTCCCGCATCATTATTTCTTAAAAGAAATATAAGAACAAAATTAGATTTACCTGTACCAAATGTTAAAAATTATGTTGAAAACAAACAACATAAAAATGTTTTTAACAAGAAAAAGATAAGAGAATTCCAAGTAAATGAAAAAGTTTCAGTACGCAATTACACATCAGGAGATAAATGGAAAATAGGTAAAGTAATTGCCAGACTAGGTAAACTGCATTACAAAATTCAAGTAGGTTCATGTGTATGGAAAAGACACGTTGATCAACTGAAAAGTGTAGGTTCCAGAGTACAACTGGAGGAAACTACAAGTCCTGGTGAAATTGAAAGAACACCCTTGATGCAAATATTTCCATGGTTCCCGATAGCAAGAGTCCACACCTGCAAAGCAATGGAGAATCTATGTCTGGTAGGAGGCCTCCCATTACACCAGATCCAGTGCCAACCGATCCTGCCATTACACCAGATCCAGTGCCAGCCGACAGTAGATCAGTGTCTACAAAGCCTGGAGAAATTGACTGTGATAAAAATATCAACAGTACTGTAAAGAATAAAGAACTAAAATCTAAACATTCAAAACTTAAAAATACTAATTTGTCTTTTTCTGAACAGGTTGTAAGAAGATCATCTAGAGTAAGAAAACCTCCCATCAGGTATGGTATACGGAATTAAGGGAAGGAGAGTTGTGGTGTATTTCGCCATTGTATTCCTGTTTCAATCTATTGGTCTTGTGGTAAGTGACGTCACGTAAATGTACATATACCTGTAAACTGTATTGTCCAATCAATGATCTGTTCATTCCTCTTTACTTTTATCTCTGCTAAAATAGATCAGTCTTCAAAATGTAGTCGTTTGTGTAACTTGTATATTTCATCTGTAAGTGTCTTAGTCATCCATTAAATTCTATGTGTTTAAAATGTATACGCCTCGTCATATCCTAGTTATGGCTTAATTATAAATCTTCTCCTTCCCATAAAATACTATAAAGACCATACAGCAAACGAATTTTAATTAATACAAAGCATAAAAAGCAATTAAATTCAGAAATCAAGCACAAAATATAATACATCAATATAAAATACAAGAATATAAATAATACAAGAATATATAAATACAAACATGGACAAACTGGAATAGTCAGAATATGGAAAATTGAACAACCCCCCCCCCCATTATAAACACAGAACCCGTTTCAGCTAGTAGGGTGACTTACCAGCACTTAAATGTCGCCCAAATTGAAACAACAAACCTTAAGTGGGATTGCCATCAAGAATACTGAAATGTTTATCGATTAAAATAACTGGATAGCGGTTAACAGTATGTTTTTGAGATCTTTCATAGCCAGATTCAGGTCTAAATTGTTATTGCAAATCATTTTTATTCTCTTTATTTGGGTAAACATATTATTTTTTAAAACTTTATGACTAATACAGGAGAACCAATTAGTTAAATTACAAACTTTAAAGCTAAAATCTTGCATTTTATCATAAATCCCAATAAACCAGTTATTATAAAAAAGCAGAATAATCAAAGCCAGATGAAAATTTAATCCCAAAACACACGAGGACCTTCATCAGGGAAGCTCCCTCATGTAGGAAAATAAACTTCATTTTTGGATTTAAAAATTAAAAAATTTACTAATAACTGGTTTATTGGGATTTATGATAAAAGGCAAGATTTTTACTTTAAAATCTGTAATTTAACTAATTGGTTTTAATAATTAATTAGAAGATAACTAAATAGACGATTAGAAGAGCTCGCAGTCAGAGCTCGCAAGGTTTGTGGGGAAATCATGTGTTATGAATGGCTACATTCCTCGTTTGTGGAATAAATTAAGACTCCTATAGGTTTAATCAAAGAAAATCGTCATCGTGACATCGAATTACGTTAGAGAGTCATGTCGTCCGTGTGTATCGTGTCAGTTTGTTGGTAGGTTAGTGGGTTAATTTGGGTGTTTCCGTACAAGATATCTTAAGAACAAATGATCGGAAAGAGGTCGGGCCAGTAGTTTTAAAATACTATTTTTGACACTGGCAAGGAACTTTTTTGTTTGCAACATTCTAATTTAAAAATAAGTAAGTTATCCGAAATTTACGATTTTCTTAGCATAGGCGAATAAGACAAATTTTCGTTTTAACATGCATTAAAATGGATATTTGTTTCTGTAAAGAGGTCAGACAAGATTTGAAATATCAGTTAAGATACTGGTATAAATGTCAGTAGTTATGGATATTTAACTTTAAAAAATTCGTTACTTATTATAAATTTATGATTATATTAACATGGCAGAATAAAGCAAAATTTCACATAAACGTCCGATTTAAGGGATATTTTCAACGTAACGATGCCAGATAACTTTTAAAATATCAGTTATGATGCTAGCATGAACATCATTGACTACTAATTTCCTATTTAAAAAAAATCGTAAGTTATTCGAAATTTAATATTTTTTTACAGTAGTAGAATAGAGCAATATTTCATATAAACTTGTATTTTGGGTATCATTCCAATGGAAATGGTAAGGAATTGCTAGAAAATAACAGTATCATACCATAGTCTCCTAAACTAGATGCCTGTCCAGTGACTCGGAAACTTGGCAACAGTAAAAGCGGTAGACAGCGCCACCTGATACAGATTGCGCGACTTTTTTATTCAAATGTCACCAGTAATTTTAAGAAGTGATATATGATATATATAATCGACGTTTCTTCGATTCTATTAGCCTTTTATGTATGTCAAATCCCACTTTTAAAAATTTTTGGTGGCTGTTGAATAAAAAAGTCGTGCAATCTGTATCAGGTGGCGCTATCTACGGCTTGAACTGGTGCCAAGTTTCCGAGTCACGCGACAGGCATCTAGTTTAGGAGGCTATGATCATACTAAACCCGATAAAATTGAATAACAAATTAGAGCAAGGTAAATGTATCGAACTAAACATTGGGCAACATATCACCCAACATTTAGTTCGACAGGCGCATTTCAGTCTGTCACTGTGTCAAGCGATGAAACAAATTAATTTTTCCGAACATGAATATATTATGCCCTGCAGTAGATATTTATGAGAACAAATATATGATGGGGTACTGAACAGATTGTGCCATCTAGCTGGGTTTAGTGGATACTGCGCATTAAAAATATTGCTTTCGTTCGATTGGGCCTTATTTTTTAATTTTTTCACATACGTATATTTTTAGTAGTAGTCTTAGCAGAAAATAAAAACGTAACTTCATTTTTCCTATATAATTGTTTTGAGAATTTTAAAATAAAATAAAATGTTGTTGATGTTGATCTAACAGTATTTTCCATTTTCTTTTAACGATATCTCATTTTGAAAATATTAATTTACATGAAACGAACGACATTAATGTTTAAGGTACAATGAAATTATTTTAAAATTTTGTCTAAGATTTCTTTATTTTAATTATCTACACTTTGAGTTTAATATTAAAAGAAATATGTTGATATTACATAAGTGTATTAAATAATCTAAATTTACTTTTTTTATTCTAAACAAAGCAACGACATTCTGTAGAAAACTGTTTTTAATTATTTTAATTATTTCCATAAAATTTTAGTAGCTTACATTCTAAGCATTTATTTTGCAATATATGAAGAAAAAATAAATGCTCAAAATAATATTGCACGTATCTGCAATTTAAATTAATATACAATAATGTTTGTTGTATTTGTAAATAAAAAAGTAATTCATGAAGCGTGTTTTTCATACGTGTAAGCTATGATAAGAAACAATTAGTTGTTCTTTCGTTGCATGCCATTTTTCTTTTAAGACACTTCTTTTCTTTTCGATAACAGATTGTATGATATTTAAAGGAAAAACTGTCATATTAATTAAGAAAAGGACCAAATTTTCTGCTTTATTTATAATAGAGTTTTTAAATATTCACACGTATTCAGTGATTACAAAATAATGCATAGATTTAAAAATTATTTTTATCTAAAAATCTGAAAGTTAAAAATGTTTTTTAGTTAAATTTGGTTGATTAATTTAAGAATATTTAAATTGTACGCACTAAAGTTATAACCATATTTAATTGCTTATGATAAAAGTGATAATAAAAACAAGTTTTTTTTTAGCTTAAGGGGCTACATAGGTTTCAAAAATAAATTAAATGACTTTATTTATTTATTTATTTGTTTTTTTAATATTATAAATGACTGATTTTATTACAAATGTGTATTAATTGAAATAGCAGCTATTAAACACTATTAAGTAAAAAATTCATTGAATAATTTGGAAAAATCAACTGATGGGACCAGTTTTCTTGTGACCCTCCCCCCCCCCTCCCACCTCAAAAAAATCTGTTCTGAGGTGGCTAGTGAAACTCATGTTTTCTATCTGAAATGCCGCTAATTCCCATAACTTGTTTACAAAATAATAATAATAAATTGTTACATTCATGTAATTTTTAGGCTAAAGACTTTTTTTCACTACAACATTTTATTATATTATTATTTTATTTCAATAATTTTTGTTATAAAAATGTTATTGCATGAGAAAAATTACTGGTGATTTCCAAGTGTGCGGGTGTGGAGAAGTGTCTGCTCCTGCCAGAAAACCAGAGATGGAGATGAACGAAAGCAAGTCCTGGAAATACGTCACCGGGGTTTCCGGTGTGGGTCAAAGTCAGGATTCATATTTTAGATGACGCCTCATTCAAGCCTTGAGTTTTTACTCTGCAAAAAGGCATTTATTTCATAGTTTATATCTTCATTTAATACATACAATAAAAAAAGATTTTATAGTTACGCTTTGGACATAAATTTTTAATTTATAATTTTTACAGACGCAAAACCCGATATCGCTTCAATAGAGCGGAAACGATTGCAAAGAAAATGAAAAATGATAGAATCATAGAGTTATCAACAAAAATGTATCAATCTTTACCGTATTGACTTCTTTTGGAAATGAATAACATACAAGAAGATATTTATCAAGGGTTAAATTAAAAATATATATATATATATATATCTGCTCAGGTGACTCTGGGAGTTAATGAGTTAATAGAAAAGTATGAACGAATTATATTAAATGATAATAATAATAATAATAATTTTTAGCAGAGTTGTATGGAAAACAGTTTTCAGTACAATTTACACCACACACAGACTTACAAAATTAGTTGCAATCGAGAAAAAAAAAAAAAAAAAAAAAAAAAACATTCTTCAATCGCCAGTCAATTTTATATTGAAATAATTCAAAATTTCAATAAGATCGGTGCATTATTTTTTAGAAACTCTAGGATTTCAAAAAATGCGTTTTCAGAAAAAAAAACGATTAAAGTTTTAAGTAGTAATAAAACAAATAATAAATTTTAAAACACACAGATTCACCGATTCTAGCTAAAAAGGGAAAATATGCTACAAGAGTTATGCCCAATGCTTGAATTTTTTCTTCGCTTGAATTTTTTCTTATCAAGACCCATCTGCTTCGATATACATGCGCGCTCTCGGTTGGTCTAACTCAAATTTCCAAAATATCTCTCTCCTATACTTTTACTCCAATTGTTGGATTGGGTTGGGTTGTGGGGATTAAGGCCGAAAGACAGCACTAGGGTCCTAGGCCTGAGGGGAATGCCCTCCGTGGGAGACTTTCTGAGGGATCCTAGCCCTTATTTACGGAAGTTGCGGAGAAAAACACGGAAAACTCCTAACGGCTATGCCGATGAGTGCGTCCTGGGATGGAACCCGCACCTCACGTTTACCAGCTTTGATCGCAGATTTTCCTCCAAACTGACTCATTTTTTTAGAATATATTTAATACATATTGTACTATTAGATATATTTTTTTTTAAACCCATGTCACCCCTTAATACATAAGATAACTTTTTTTTTTTTTTTTTTCTGGAATGATTTCATGATTTCATGTATTCAATTTTTAAAGAAAGAACCCCTCCACAGCAAAAAAGAAAAAGGGTAAGAGAAGTTTATTTTTGCAATAATAATCTGTAGAATTTCCACCCTGCAAAAGTTTGCTTCAGATTTTGGTTTATCGTATGTAAAATCACGGCAAAATAGTAATTCATTCATTTTAAATTTAATAAGAGATCTAACTTTTTAGAAAAAAAAAAAAAAAAAAAAAGAAGCAACACTTATCTCAATATAATTTGAAGTATAATATTAGAAGTATTTTTGTGCTTAAATATTTTATTTTATAAGAATAGAAAACTTAAAATTTTCATGTATATTGCCAATCTTGGACTACTAGATAAAAACATTTTTTTTCCAGACAAAATTATTCATCTAAAATTATATTCCCTATTGTATATTAATAGTAAAAAAAAATTATATTTTTAATCACCTTTACTATGGACAAGACAAAGAAAGAAACTTTCATTTCATAATAACTATACTATTCTAATTTGTTTAGTCTCACACTATCCAAATATATGTAAAAATCTGGAGTGATTTCACACAATTTTCCGAACGTTAGGTAATTAACAATTGTTTAAAATAAAGTTTGAGAAGTTTCGAATCAAACAGCTTAATATAATAAAACATTTAACACTACTGAATTTAAAAATAGTTCAACCAATAGGTCTTAATGATAAAGAGCTTTTCATTGTATCATTGTAAAAGTGTATAAGTGATAGATTCACCAAAATCTATACAGTTCGTATGGCGGTATATACTTATAACATGTATAGAAATTTAAAGCTTAGTTGAATAAGGCACTTCGACGCTATATAACTTCAGTATTTAGGCCATAATGGTAAATAATTTCCCGTTGGGTCTCTGTGCAAAACCATCAGTGCTAGATTCACAAAAAGCTACACCGTTCGTGAGACGATGTACTAAATCATAATGTAAATTTTTAGTTCATTCGAATAAGACGTTAAGGCATATTTTTTAGCATCATCTCATGAACCAACGTTTTCACATATTTAATGCTAATTTCCAACAATTTAATATTGAAATGACAGTACCTACTTTTTGAAATTTAGCGCAACTTTTTTTAATATTGTAGCAGATAAATAGGTCTAAAATGGCACCATTTTCTTGGTGAAACATTTAATTTTATTTTTAACTTCTCCTTATATTATTAAAATCTGTGCGCGTCTGTCTGTCTGTCTGTGAGAAATGCCTTGTGACCACTAAAGCTCCGGCGCTAATGGTCGCAGCGCCTCGAAACCTGTGTCGAAAGACGCAGAATTTCTTCATCTCGACATCGCAATAATTCGTTAAGCGATGCGACCCTAATTAGCGGAGATTTTGATTAAAACGTCGACCCATGTCTACCGAAAAATGACCCAGAATTCATGACTAAATGCTTAAAAAGCGACATTCGCAGTGAGGACCCGGTCCGACTTTGTACCCGATGAGAAATGATTTTTTTAATTTTCTTTTCTTAAGAATAAAAATTTGATTTGAGAAGGAATATGTGCGCGCAACGCACGTATACTCTCACACGTGCGCGCGCAGCGCGCATAGATCTGCGCTGCCGAAGGCAGTGGGGACCCGGTGTGAGTTTTTACCCGATTAGAATTTTTTTTTTATTTTTTGAGGGGGGGCACGAAGGGGCAGGGTAGGAATACGCGCGCAGCGCGCACGGAGCAGCGCTGCCGAAGGCTGTGGGGATCCGGGCCGACTTTTTACCCAATCAGAAATGATTTTCTTTTTTTTCTTTTCTTGACACTAAAATGTTAGTGATTCATTTGAAAATACTGACCCGCTAGCGGGCGAAGCTCGCTAGTTGTATTGAATAAATAGTGAGCATTTGTTACTTTTAAGGCAAATAATTTTATTTTTGCTAAACGTAGATATTAACTTATAATTTCCAAATTTATGTTTTATTTGTATTTATACATTTTCTAAGACAAGTAAAAATTGCTAAACCTTAAACTAGAATGTAGATAAATACACCTAAATACACTATTAAAATTTTCTGCTGTATGTTGATCCAAAATTTAATACTACAACAGTAGTAATATGTTAGGTTGAATCAAAACTCGTACTTCAGTAGCTACAACTATGCTTTGTTGAAAATTACCATAATTTCGTATTTCTTTTGGAGAAAAAGCACCAAATTATGATAAAAGATTTCTTTATCTTAAGGTTGCTGATACTATTAAGATTTTCTTAATCCAATCAACAAAGTATGGTAAAAAGTTTCACCGTCCTGTAGTTGCAGCTACTGTATACTATGATTTGGTTCAATCTAGAATTAATTCTTTAACAGTGTACTTGTTTAGAAAACGGATTAATAAAACTTTACAACAACTAAGTGATCATAAATATTTAGGCTGATTTCATAGATTCCTTTATTTGTTCATGGGTTACTTTGGAAATGATTCTTGAGAGACTACATATTAATAACACAGATCTATAAAAGTAATGTTTTAAAAAATTGTTTTGAAAAGTTTAGTTGATATGTATTGTCTTTTGGTTTACTGAAACCGAAAATGAAGCCTGTTTTTCTCTATCATGTACAGATTTTTGTCAATACAGGGTGCCTACCGACATAATTTCTTCATTTTCGGTAGTTTCTAGTGTTTCCATAAATAATCATGAAAACTTACTAAAAAAGTCACCGTATAATTTTATCGGTGTAAATGTCATGGGAAAAACTGTGACTGTAGATTTCCTGTATTGGCAAAAAACTATATGCGATAGAGAAAAAAACGGTATCATACCTTCGGTATCGGTTTCAGCAAACTAAATTACAAAAAGATCAGCTAGAATTAACATATTAATTTTTTTTATGGAGACCTTTGTAACTAGACGTTCTGACTCAGCTTTGTGTTTGTTTTGTATTTCTATTTATATTTGGTTTGAACACATGTATTTCTTCTTGCCATTTCAAATTACTAAGCATTGGTTCTCATAATATTTAAAACAGGTGGCTTCATCTTTACATCAAGACATTTATACGTTTTGCATATTAAACGGTTCCAAGAAATTAAAAACCAAATCGTAATTCTTGAGTTCAAATTTTGTAACCACTTGATTAATTCTTTCTTTCATTATATTATTAACTTCTCGTAACGTTGTGGAATTTCTATTTTTTAATCGATTATTATTAATTCCCCCTTGCGTATTTTTGTAAATAAATCTTTGTAAATGGACCAATTAATTTTGTATGTTTAACTTTTATTTGAATCACTTTGTGATGTAAGTCTTTCCGCTAAATTATCGTTTTTAATTATTTTATTCAGTTGAACTGCATTCACGAAATGTATGGATAGCATTTAAGTTTCTTAATTGTAATTCATTGTTCTAGTCATGGTATCATTTTCATCGTTAATTTTGGAAAATTTGATATTTCATTACTAAAAAAATCTGGAGTGACTCCACTCGACTTTCCGAACATTGAGTAATTAACAGTTTTGCAGATAAAGCAAAGAAAGAGGAGTTGTTAAACAAACAAAATAGAGAAAATCATAATAGAGTGTTTGAGTGTTTTTCTCCATATATTATACTAGGTTTTATTTAACGCTACTGAACTTTGAGCCCATAGATCATAATGATAAGAATGTTTCGCTGTTTCCCTGTAAAAACCTATAAATGCTAGATTCACCAAAATGCTTATAGTTAGTGTATCAATGATTTATAATACTCATATAAATTTTCAGCTCAATTGAATAAGGCGTTTAGATGCTATCGTACTTTTAAAAATTTTGTCCCGTAGGCCATAATGATAAAGAATTTTTCTTTGTGTCCCTGTAAAAAAACTGTAAGTGCTAGATTCACCAAAATCTATACAGCTGGTGCAACTGTGACCTATACCATGTGTACAAATTTTTTGCTCAGATTAATGAGGCGTTTAGACGCTATCACACTTTTAAAAGTTTGGCCCCATAGACATAATGATAAAGTTTTTCTTTGTGTCCCTGCAAAAAAACTATAAGTGCTAGATTCCCCAAAATCTATACAGATTGAGTATTTGTGACCTGCAGTATGTGTATAAATATTTTGCTCAATTGAATAAGGCGTTTAGATGCTATCGCACTTTTAAGATTTTGCTCCCATAGGCCATAATGATAAAGAATTTTTCTTTGTGTCCCTGTAAAAAAACTATAAGAGCTAGATTCATCAAAATCTATAGGGTTCGTACTATGGTGACTTATAATATACGTACCAACTTTCAGGTTATTCGAACAAAGCGTTTAGACGCTAGCGTGTTCACTCACAGACATACACGCATACATACACACATACATACACACACACATACATACATCATCGCAAAAATAGTGAAAACGGACTCATTGGACCTCAAAACGTATTGAAACATCAAAATCTCAAATTCGGATTTTTGACATGATTACAATACTCTCCTCACTATAGTGTTCGGAAAGTAAAAATTATATTGTGTTTTGTCATCTGAAGAATTTGGATGCACTCAGATTTCATGCATATGAGTTCCACCAGTTTTGACAAAACGGGATACACTTTGCCGAATTCACAACGTTTCTCGCCTTGCCAGTCAATAAAATGAATATATAAATATTTATTTTTTAATCAAATAATAACTAAAGATAAAATAGGCATTTAACATAACAACAGGGGCAAAAATCTAGTAGATCACATTTCTGGCAAAATCTGAGTTTCATCTAATGAAAGGTGTGCAAGAAGATTGCTTGAAAATCGAATTTCGAACCGTACCAAATTTTTAATTGGGAAATACAAGAATTATGAATATTAGTCTCTCATTAATCTTACCAGTGGAAATCCATGAAATATAAATAATTAAATCATGAGTGAAATTATCTATAAAATCAGTCACGAACATTCACAATGACCAAATATTACCATAATTTGCAAAAGAATCGATAACAATCATTTCGGGTGATAGCTTTATTTGCAACACTTGTGTCTAATTTGAAAGCTTGACGAAGGGTCGTGTTTTCTTTCGACTCGAAAAAATTGTTGCGAGTTCTTTCATTTTATGGTGTTTATTAACAAAGTTTTGAACTTATTCCTGACTCATTGCAATTAAATGGGCTAAAGAAAAGTTATAAGTGCAGTACAATCTACGTTCGAGGGTTCAAAATGCGCTTGTTTACATTTACGAATATCCTTAGCGACTACTGGTGCCGGTAGTCCAATTGAAGTAAAAATTATACCATCGTAATTCTAAATGAAAATATAGTTTTTTTAATCACAAATGTTACCCATTTACGAAAAATGTAAACACCACAGAGTTCACCAGGGATGACGATTACTGGTAAAATAGGCACCAGTAGACACCATACCTTAAAAATCTCTATATTATGTTAAATTTTAAAGACTCACACAAATCGCGTTCTACATTTCATAAACAGTACATAAAATGCTTTATGAGTCCTGTCAACCCCCCCCCCCCCAAAAAAAAAAAAAAAAAAAATATATATATATATATATCAATAAATGCATACCTCTTTCCTCAGTTGTTTGCTTTAAGTCAAATCCAGCCAATTGTCATTTAACGCATAGTTAATTTAGTTCGCTTACCCCATTCCCCTTGCAACACTTGGAAACGAATTGTTTATGTGATAAGAAACAGAACGCTTTGCAAAATCTAGTGCGGGTAGAATCAAATTCATAGATGCTATTAAACGATTATTTTAACACTTCTTTTACGAGGGTTACAACTACTCTGGTGCAAATTTTAGGGGTGACGAACACAGGTGTCCTTACCTTATATTAGGTTTGTTCAATAAAATACGTATTCAGGCAACACTTTTTATAGTATATATGTGTATATATATATTACAGATTTTAACTTTTTAATATATGTTTTGTCAGTTGCATTCACGATCTGACTAAAACTTCCACAATTAATTAAGAAAAGATTTATTATTGTTATTTATTTATTTTTTTTTTTATGGATGTTTAATAAAACCTACTTAAAGAAACAAGGATGGATTTTGCAGTATCTTTAAAAGAAAAAAAATATTTAAAATAAAACTATTATAAAAATCATGTTTTTTTTTTCTTTTTAATTTTCTTTTTTACATAGATATACATTTTTTAATATTTTTCTTAGAAACTAATAAACAAACTTTAAAATACTTCTCTAATTCTTTTAAATAGGTTCTATTAAACATCTAAAAAAATAATAAGTCTTTTATTAAATATCTCTAGAAATTTCAGCATTTTGAAAATCATGAATTCATGAGAAACGCAAACTGATAAAGCGCAATTCAATAAGTATTTCAAATTTGTAAAAAAAAATGTATCAAACCTATAGAATTATTGTCTGAATATATAATTTATTGAAAAAACTTATATAGTTTAATTTATCAATACTAAATGGAAATAAAAGCTTTTATAGAAAGCCTTCATCAGTGCCAAGGCCAATTACCCTTAATTTGTTAGACCAGAAAGAACTATTATTATTTTTATTATTATTATTATTATTATTACTATTTTTTTGTTCTTAAACTCATTAGTAATGGATTATCATTAGTATGGATTATCCATTACCCAAAGGTAAGGGATAATCCATAGAAAACAACATGGGAAGACAAAGAGAGAGAGAGAAAAACTCACAATCACAAGTATGTAAAAAATAAAGTAAAAATCAAAACCTAACATCAGTGTGGAAATGCACTAAAATTTACCAGGAAGAAAAAAATAATAATAAGTAACCGAATCTCCGGAAGGTGGGTATGACTATCGTCGACACTTACATACCTGTTGCCTAATATCTGTATAAAATTGTTTTAGCAAATGATTAAAATGAACTCTTACTTTTTGGAATATTACAGTATATAGCAGCCATCCTGTATAATAAGACAGTTTAAAATAATATGAACAAGTAAAATTCATAACATAAATATTCATTTAAGGATTTTTTTAATTTTCTGTAATAGATTAGAGCAGTGTGTGCTGGTAAAAGTATTCCCTACTCACTGCTATAATTTTAATATTATGCTTTAAAAGTATTTCCGGAAATTATTAAACATGCGTGCAGGGAGTAATCCACAACACTAAGCAATTTATTTTTTTTTTTTTTCACATATAATTTATTTATTTATTTATTTATTTTTTTGCATGCGGTGATAACGGTCTTGGATAGCCCGGGATTCAAACCCAGAATTTTCTGTTCTTGACGCCAGCACTTTGCCAATCGCGCCATTGGGGTCACAATGACTTTTCTTTACAAAAACAGATAAGGTCAACATCAGCACTGATTGGTTGATAAACGATGTCATATGCAACAAAAGACTTCTGGAAAAATTTTGATACCGATTTGCAGCACAATGTGAAGTAAGCAGTCTTCAATTATTTTTTACAGAACTAGTTGTAAAAATACTTTGCTGCGTCACTCAAAAAATTGCCGTTTTTTATGATACAGCAACCTATGCTGAATTTATGTTAAAAAAGTGCTTTATTTTTACAGCATTTATTTACAGTGTGATTTATTTTTTTTTAAAGATTTATTTTATTACACTGCTTGATGTTAAAAACGTAAGAGTTTTTATTTATTTATTTTTTTATATTTTTCTCTTTAGTGGACGAAACACGGAATAAAATAGATATAGTTATGAAATTTATCAAAATTAATTAATGTGTGTAATAAACTAAATATGTTTAAAACATCACCATATCTACTTAAAAGATAATAAACTGAAAAGTGCCTGAATCGATTCTATTGCTAAATATTAAATTGGCATTATGGTTTTGATTAAAAAATATTGTATGATAAGGCAACACTGTATTATAATGCACATTTCCTTTCAAATACATATTTTTTTTTCAAAACTATCCGATATCGATAATGCAAAAAGCTTCTTGAAATATTTAAAATCAATGAACAATTTGCTGTACACATAAAATCTTTTATTGATAAAGTAAAAGTACAGAGTAACAATAATTGAAACAGCTGAATTCATTATTATTTTTTTTTAAGTAATGGAATAAAAAGGAAATAAAAACTAAAAATATTTCCCTATAGTTCCTATTAAAAATTAAACTATTTTCGAAAATGATTTTTGGTTGTTTTTGTGAACAAAAATAAAAATTATAAAACTTTTAATAAATAAATTTTGTACAGCATGTTTGTATATTAAACACAATTACATTAATATACACGCACAAATATATATATATATATATACCGGGTGATTCAAAATAGATGTTACAGCGATTATCTCGTAAACTAAGAAAGATAGAAACAAACTTCTAATTACAAAATTAGAGCAAATTAAGAGTAGATTTCAGATATGGAATTTATTTTGTACAAGGGGCTGTATACATATTAAATACGAAATTTAATTTTTATACGGCCCCTCCTATCATGTGACTTATATTTAGAAAAATATTCTCCTCGCTGTAACAATCAAAATAAAAAAAAAAAAATATCTCTCTAAGTCAAAATCTCGCTGAGTTATTGCAATTTGAAAATGATGACTTACACCACTTTTTTTTCAATTTTGGCATCTATTTTTCAACGCCAACGAGCTCACTTTAGGGGGTTATCTATGAGATGAGAAAAAATTAAAAAAGATCCTTTATTTTAAAACAGCAACTAAAATCGTTCAAAGGCGTGAAATCAACAGTTTTAAGAACTTAATGCAAATTTACATTATTTCGTATTGTTAAAAAATTTAATACTTAAATTTCTTAGGGGTCACCTGCAAATTAAAACACGTTAAGAGAGGGAAAAAATTAAAAGACTAGCAAAACCGTGTAAAATTTTCGTGCTTTATTTTTACCACTTTCCATCATGGTTGAAAAATTTAATGACTTCGGCTCTTCAACAATTCCAGCAAGATTGGAAAGTGTTAATGACTTCGATTTGTCTGTCTGTCCATCCGTCTTTCTGTGTGTCCGCGCTCTAACTCCCGTGAATATTCATAGAATTCCCTGAAACTGATATATGTTATTTGAGTTCACGATCGGATGTTCCTTATAGAAAATGGAGTGAATACCTCTGCTAGCTTGTGCACAGGGACACCCGAAAGTATTCCAAGGCATTGTGTTCTATGAGAGGTATTTTTATAAACTATATTTTAATACCTTTAATTTATGCATATATTAATAAAATTGAAATACGTTATTATAGTTTTCTATCGGATATTTTCTATAGAAAATGGATTAATCACCATCACTGGTTTGTATACAGGGACACCCGAAAGTATTCCAAAGCATTGCGTTCTATGTGAATTTAATTACTTTGCATAAATCTTAATGAAGTTGAAATATGTTATTCATATGCACAAAAGGGTGCGTTCAATACTGTACAGTACGATTAGCATTAGGTTTACAGGGCACACAAAAATATTCAGTTACGTTAAGGGTTATTATTGAACATTTGCTGGAATTGCATTTTCGTTTACATTAAACATTTTCTAACAATTTTTAACTGTGAATAAGATTTCAATTTGCATTTTTTTTTTTTTTTTTTTTTGTCTGATTGTCCATCTGTCCGTCTGCCCTTCCCCAGCGTCTATAAATATTTTGAGAAATGACATATGTTATTCAGGTTTACTATATGATATTCCCTATTTAAAATGGCATTAATTAATTCTCTACAATTGGTTTATGTACAGGAACGCACAAAAAATGCGTTTTGGGACAGATATTCTTATAAGTTACATTTAAATAACTTTATACTGTAAAAATCATAAGGAAATTCATATTTATTGTTAATATTCTAAAATAATGTTTTGTATAGAATATAATATGGTATAGATGTATAATTATATGTCAAGGGGGTTACCGCCCTTCTCAACCCCTGTTTAATTATAGTGCCTGTACTTATCAAAACATAAATCAAGTGTGTTATCAATTTCCTTAAAACTTGCAAACCTTGATCAACTTTTCAAGTGGCAACTAGATATGGAATCCAAAGTATCAAATTCGCATTTCCTGTAGTTATTACTTTCTCATACCCATAAGGTAGAGAAAGTATTGTTTTTGGGCCAAATTTTCGAAAATGTGTTTTTGTTATATTTACACGTTTTGAGGTCCCCTGAATATGAAAATCGTGTTTTTAGCGGTTGGTCTGTGTGTGTGTCTGTCTGTTATCAGCATATCTCAAGAACAAATAGCAGCAGATATTCCAAACTTGGTATTTTAAATATGTATCATATAGGGATGCTACACTAAGCTTTTCATTGAGATGAAGCAAATGGTTCGTGTACAGGGACACTCAAGAATATTCAAATACATTACGTCTATGGGGAAAATTGCAGGTAAGTAGAGTTTAACACCTATAGACTGCACTAAACCAAATGAAATGAATATATATATTTTATATGCATAAAAACATGCCTCATGTAGAATATGGCAGGGAAATTATTCTCACTTTATTTACAGGGCTACACAAAATAATTAGATTATAATGCGACAATAGCTGAAAATTGATGGAAGTGCATTTTAGGTTGTTCCGTGTATTATTACTATAGGTTTATATTTAGGTGCACTTTGTGGTTTGTACATATTCTTCAAAAGATATACAGGGTTCCAAATATTTAAGCTATAATATTCTTTTTTATTGCTATTGAAAGTGCTTTAATATAATATTTTACCATGTCCAGGAAAGCTGCTCAGGAATGGAAATGAATTCCTCATAGACATATGATAAATAATGTATGTTTTTAAGCTAAATATGCAACGCTTGTGTTTTGTGTATTTACACGTTTTGAGGCTTCCTTATTACCAAAGTCAAGTTTTTAAAAGTTTGATTATTGCCTGCGAGAATAATTTCAGGCGATTCCCCCCTCACACAGAACTAATTATCATATAAAACTCTTCTGAAGCCTAATTTGAATTATTTTAACATAGGTTTACATAACAGTACTCTTTATGTTACCTCGTAATTTCCAACCTGTATTTAAGGTATTAAATTTCAGGGTAAGAGAAAGTCATGTGAGTGGCACACCAGATTATTTGTTGTTAAATTAGGCTGATAATTCATATATATACAGATCAACGAATAAAAATTTACCTTTCGTATTCAGGAGGCCTTAAAATGTGATATTATACAGAAAAAAAATCACTCTCCAAAAGCTACTTTGTTTACAGTATGGGTATGAGAAATTAATTTTTCGTTCTGTGTCAGCATAGTCCAGTCAATAAATACATTGTACCTTGCAAAAGGTGGGGTAGAAGATTTTATTTTTTTAATTTGTACATATTAGTACTAATATGCAAAAAACGAGTTATCCAACATGGGCGGCCCCGGGAGAACTTTTGTCGGCTGAAAAACCTCGAAAATTTACTAGTTTTTTGTCATTTTTCGAAATATCTCAGAAATGGCTGAATTTAGCGATATTTTTCTATTGTAATGTTTAAAGAGGATTAAATTTCCTACAATTTCCTTCATTACACCTTTTTTGTAGTACTAATAGCAAGCGCGTAACAGCTTCTTGAAAATAAACAGTTTTCTCAACTTCGTAAAAAAAGCGCATTACTCCTTCTAAATAATATGTAGTAATAATTAGAATTATAGAAGCTTTATTTACAGAAAGCTTAACAGCTTTTAATGGTATAGATCTGATATCTGTAGTCCTTGGGATTTTTGGATTTGGTGATCTAAAACGTAATACGGAAATACACACACCAGATGTATTTTTTTACAATATATATATTGTAAGAAATGCTGTTTTATATTCTTGATTGTTCTCTTAACATATAGCCTGTTAAAATAATCGTGATTTTTGAAAGGAATTAAATATGTTCGCCAGATAAATTGGAGATCATTTCTTTTTATTTCTTTTTCTTTTTTTTTCACTAAGGACGACAGATAACAAATCTGCTCCCTTCTAATTTTTACTTTCCTCTTTTTACACCCCCCCCCTATGGCCACGCACTGACAATTATGGCCTAACAACAGTAGTCATCATCAGACTCCAATAACTGCCGATGTATAGTATTCTATCACTGCAACACATAATACACACTCAAACACATACAAAGAAAAATAAAAAATATTTGTACATAAATGTAAATAAATAAATACTAGGATGCTAATAAGCAAAAACTCAATGCATTTATACATAAATATTTTAATTCAACTATTTATTAAATTATAAAACATTAATGATATTTAGATACAATACATAATGTTGTAATAAACATTAATTACTGCTATATTAATGTTGATGATAATAACAATATACAATCTTAATTTTAAATGAACTTCCTAAATAGGCAACTTGTTTGAAGAACAATAGCAAATAATTACAAAAGTAAATTGTATAAATTTAACTTTATATATAAATTATAAGGTGATTCCTTTAGCCTTGAAACAAATAAAGAAACGTACATTAATGTATAATATATATATTCATTTTCTTCGTGGTTGTTTTGAAAGCCCGGGTTCTTAAATTTCAATAGTGATCAGAAGTAGAAGGAAGGTGTGTCGTCCTCAAATTGTTCCTCTCCGTCTTGCAGTAATTATATAAGCTCTTAGGATAGCTTATCATCTTCTTCAGCCTCGTCCAATGATGAAATTAGTACGACATTTTCCTGTTGAGGATCAGAGTCCTTGTTACTATACCAGTTTCACTGAGTATTTTATAGCCAACATTTTGAAAGCAAACTGCTTTCTTGTTGGCAGTTTAAGCTATTAAAACATCTTCACCATATTTTTTGCAAAGGCATGATGTAACCGTTCTGATGCCAGGACGAAAATCACCCTCTATTTTATTCATCAAATACTTTATGAGACTGGCACTCCTCCGAGTCGTTTTCAGGGTAGGAGTAAATTGATTCCGTTGCCTCATCAGTGTTACTTGCAGGGTAGTATCCTCGTTTCATCTCACTTTATTTAGGCCTCTAGTGCAGTTTTTGATGACAAAATCTGTGATACCCAGTATTTATAGCAACTAAACATTTTACATTTCCAATGCATTCAAGTACTTTTTTTCTTCTCTCATCCCCACGATTTTCGGCACCATTTACAATTGTTTCTTTCACACACAGTTTCATAGCATGGTGGATAAAATTTCTTTCATGCTCAGGAAGTCGTTCCTGTTTTTTAAAGAAATCTTCAAGTATCCCCTCTCCACACAAGAAACACTGATCTTTAAAACTAAAACCTTCAGTTCTTGATGGAAGACATGGAGCCGCACTGTTTGGACCGGCTCCATCACCAGTTGTATGACGCCGTACATATGCTGCAATCATTCGCTCATTGATGTATCGTTTGTGACAGGCATTGTTAATTCTTACATGTTTTTAATTCTTACATGTCAAAAAACACTAATGTTCTTCATTTTGACGTTTTGCTTTGCACTTTTACAGAATTTTTGCATACCTTTCTCCTTCAGAATCTTTACTTCACCTTTATTCAAACTGATTTTGAAAATGAAACAAACAGTCTGGTTATTGTAATAAAAAACGCTCACGGGTTAAAACAGTACGTTCGCACGTTTGAACTGACTCGAATAACATAGGTAGATGTTCAGCCGAGGCAGCTACAGGATGAGAAGAGGCGGGAGGAAAGGGAGAGCTTTTTAATTGAAAGAGGGGGGGGGTGAAGGAAGGTTTCTTTTTTAAATACCTTCTTTGCTACGAAGCAGATGTCATTTCCTAAGGTCAGACAGTTGAATATGTCCTTTCCTTTCTTTCCGTTTTCTAATAAACGTTCATGCGCCGACCCATTTCTTTGAGTTGTATTTTATTAGCTTGAGAAAAAATGCCGACATTCAAGAGGCTGTAACACGCTTGCTATTAGTGCTACAAAAAAGTTGTAATGAAGAAAATTGTAGGAAATTTAATCTTCTTTAAACTTTATAATAGAAAAATATTGCTAAATTCAGCCATTTCTGAGATATTTCGAAAAATGACAAAAAACTAGTAAATTTTCGAGGTTTTTCAGCCGACAAAAGTTCTCCCGGGGCCGCCCATGTTGGATAACTCGTTTTTTGCATATTAGTACTAATATGTACAAATTAAAAAAATAAAATCTTCTACCCCACCTTTTGCTAGGTAAGCCCTTTTTTACATACCTATTGACTGGACTAAGCAGTGTTCTTCGAAAAAAAAAAAAAAAAAAAAAAAGCAGCAAACGCTTACACCAATTACATTTAATAATAATAAAAAAAAAATTTACCTTAATTTTAGGTAGCCCTGTATATTGTCTATAAACTATATACACATGACTTTGTATACGTAAATTTAGTGTTATATGTAAAATGGGTAACACAAAATGAAATACACTTCCAGCAATTCCCAAGTATAGCTCCAATATATCGAAATACTCTGGGTAACCCTGTAAATGAATGATGAATGGTTGCTATACCACAATCTACATAAAACATGCTTTTATGCGTATAAAAAATTTGTTCTTTTCATTTTGTTTAGGGCAGTCTATACATGTCATGTCACACTGTACATATGAGAAATTTCGCTCACAGACGTAATGTATTTGAATTCTTTTGGATGACCCTGTAAACAAACAATTGTCTGATCGTAACGTATACTTTAGTGTAGCACCATAATATGATACGGATTTAGAATATCGAATTTAGATTTTCTGCTACTATTTGTTCTTGAGATATTCTAATATTACACAGACACACTTACACAAGGAGAGAGAGAGAGACCAACCGCTAAAAACATGATTTTTGAATTCAGAGGACCTGAAAACGTGCTAATATAACAAAAACTAATTTTCGGAAATTTGACTCAAAAACATTTCTTTCTCTACACCTTGTATATGAGTAAGAGAATGTATATAGAAAAAGAAAAAAAAATGAATTTGAAAATTCCCTTTTAGTACATAAATTATTCATAAATTTTATTTGTTAAATTATCAGTGAGTATTCTCTTGTGTATTCACTAGGAGAAAGAGAGACATTACAGGTTAAAATAGCCGTCTTTCCCTGAATGATTTCTTTTTTTTCCCCCCCCGAAACGCTGATCAACGTGTGTCATATTACAAAAGCAATAGTAATTACAATTTCTCACTTTTGATACAACCCCTTAAGACTTGGCGAAAAATGCTAGAATTTTCAAATTGCAATAACTCAGCGAGAATTTGACTTAGAGAGATGATTTTTTTTTTTAATTTTGATTGTTAGAGCGAGGAGAATATTTTTCTAAATATAAGTCATATGATAGGAGGGGCGGTATAAAAATTAAATTTCGTATTTAATATGTATACAGCCCCTTGTACAAATGAATGCCATATCTGAAATCTACTCTTAATTTGCACCAATTTTGTAATTGGAAGTTTGTTTCTACCGTTCTTAGTTTACGAGATAATCGCTGTAACATCTATTTTGAATCACCCGGTATAGGGGAACGGTGAAGAATATAGAAAAATTGGATAAAATAGATTACCGTTAAATATTACATTTACGGTGCTGTAACCTATCAGAAGCACAGCAAATATCTTCATAACTGTTTTGAATTTACACGAACTTTTTTGTATTTTCATATAAGTTGCTCAATGGTTTTTGAAATTAAATTGTGCAAATTAAATTTTTTCAATGCTAGCGCATGCGCAGGTAAATATTATTTAACAAAAATGCTTATATTTCGCAGGATTCTGCTGTATGTCCAATGTAGCATGCCAAATAACCTAAGAATATCTTTGCACTGGGTGTAATAACCGACGTGTTATAATTAAAAAAGTGGAAATTCTTTTTGTATAAAAAAAAAAAAAAAAAAAAAAAAAAAAGTTGTATCTCCGTGAATAAATTTTCATAAAAAAATATACAGAATATGAGAAGAACCCTCATAACCACATGTTGCAGCAAAAACGCATTTAAATCATTACTTTTTACAGAGTTATCTAAAGTATTTTGATTATTATTTAATTTTTAGTCCCCTTTTCCTCTTTATAGCTATTGCTGAAATATATGAGGTATAATATGTCCTTTACACTATGGAATTTTCAAGATGGTTGAAAGAACTTTTCTAAATATTTGACAATGCGTCTAAATTTGAAAGTGTCCAAATACTTGATAGTGTATGGCCGAAACTATTATTGCAAGATTTTTTTTTTTTTTTTTTTTTTTTCAATTATTGGTGTTTTCATACAAAGTTTTTCCTTTATTACTTTTCAATATCAGTCTTCCTCCAACTGCACATATATATATATATATATATATATATCAGATCTCTCATCAAGATTACCCAATCTTACTCGTTTTTAATGCATAAAATAATTCCAACGAATTACACCTCTATTATCTATAGTTTTCTAGAAAATTGGAAAAGAAAAGTACGATGTGATACATGAGCCATTAAAAAAATAATTCTGTAAACATGAACATGTAGAGGAAATTTGGCGAATATAGAATACTTTCCGTTTGTAATCACCATAAGAAACTTAAGTATTTTGGATGAATCATTGTGGTTTCGAAAACCGTAAGCTTTCAAGTGTTGATAGTGTATTTCGATTGTTTTACGTTACAAAAACTAGAGTTTACCTGCAAAATTTTTAGTTAAAAAAATAGCTACTGGCGGGTAACAAACAAGTATCGTTATAAAGGAAACTATGGATTACCCATTTCCTTAAATGCTGAAATGGAAAATAACAAATATTTTTCCAGAAAATAATGAATAACTGCAGTATAAACATTTTTTTTTTTTTTTATTAATATATAAAACAGTATGGAAAAATTATCAGAATGACAATTTTACAAATATGGAATAGTTGCTATTTTGTTTAAATGAAGAGTCCCTTTGGAGAATAAAACAAACTCAACCACTTGTTGGTAGAAATAAGTTCGTGGGAATCAGACAATTATACTATTCAACTCTCCTACCAGAAGTGACACTACTTTTTTACTCTCTTTTCTGCTTCACAAGTAGATTTCAGATTTTGCATTACTTACCACTAAAAAAGTCTGAATCTTAAAGAAGTTCTGTGACACAAAAAGTACTCTTTTCTCTGACATTATGTGAACTAACGTCCCTTTTTGAGGCCCAGTTAAAACATCTGATGTCCTTTCCATAGGATGCAGAATCGCAGAGGTGATATATTCATTCCATTTTACCCTACTGCTCCATATTCCCTACTCCTCTATTTTCCTTTGTTGAATCAATAAGGCTTTCAAAATGTGACAATAAAGTTTAGTCAATAAGGCTTTCAAATGTGAATATTAAACATCGCTGTAAGCATAAATTTGAGATGTTATCATTTCTCTTAAACTTTTGTTACTGAAGACTTAATCTAAAAATAAAATATTACAAACTTACTTCATTACCTCAAAATAAGATTTTTTATTTATTTTCTTTTTATTTATTTTTGTAAAAATTTATGTTAATTAATAACAGAAGTAAAATTAACGAAATCGTATTTATTTCGAAAGCTTAATTTCCTGAATGTAAATCAAAATAAATTTAATTCATTAAAGTTTGCAGAAATTTTTTTTTAAGAGTAACAATTTTCTTTCATTATTTCTTTCTCACTGTCTTTTGGAAGAAAAGTTATTTTCAGTAAATGTAATTCGAACGTGATTAATGAATCTTATATAATTTTGAGATTTCAGAAAAAAAATATAGGCAAATGATTACATGAATTAATAACAAATATTTATCTAGTTTAAAGTAATCAAAATAACAAACATTAAACTGTTTGTTATTCTCTCGAGAATAAGTATATACATATATATAACAATAGTTCTTTTTTTTTTTACAGTTATCATAAAGATATTTTTTTCTAATTTCAGTTTTAAAACATTAAAACAAATTGTTTTTATTATTTTACAAGTAATAATTAATAAATATTTATCTTTTTTTTTTTTCAAATTGCATAAATAACACTAATTTAAAATTTTAATAATATTTCAAAAGCTTATCAATCGTTTATGCATTTACAAAGTTTTGATTTTGCTGGATTGTTGGGAATTTTTAAAAGAAAAGATTTCAATAAAAAATAAATGAATAAATAATAATAATAATAAAATCTGAATTTAAGAATTTTGAAATTTTAAACTTATGGTTAAAAATGTTAAAGGAATTGGATAATAGTCATTTATTAAGAAATACACAGTAAAATACGAATAAAAAACTAGTATGTTGTGGCCACCACGAGACTTTCTTCTATATTTTCTTATACAAATTCACCAGTAACAATAATAAAAATAAAAAAAAAAAGTGGGACTTTGACAAAATTTTGGGTAAAATGTGAAAGTTATTCTAAGTTTGTCAAAACACGGAAACCGCGGGACTTTGACAAAATTGGGGGAAAAATGCAAAAATTTGTTTCAGTTTGTCAGAACACGGAAACCGTGGGAATAATGATAGAATTAAGGGGAGAGAAAAAAAAAAGTGGGACTTTGACAAAATTTTGGGTAAAATGTGAAAATTATTCTAAGTTTGTCAAAACACGGAAACCGCGGGACTGACAAAATTGGGGGAAAAATGCAAAAATTTTTTTCAGTTTGTCAGAACACGTAAACCGTGGGAATAATGATAGAATTAAGGGGAGAAAAAAAAAAAAAGTGGGACTTTGACAAAATTTTGGGTAAAATTAGAAAATTTGTTAAAGTTTGTCAAAACAGGGAAACCGTGGGACTTTGACAAAATTAGGGGAAAAATGCAAAAATATGTTAAAGTTTGTCAAGACACGGAAACCGTAGGACTTTGACAAAATTAGGGAAAAAAAACAAAAATTAGTTTAAGTTTGTCAGAACACGGAAACCGTGGGTGTTTGATAAAATTAAGGGGAGAGAAAAAAAAAAAAAATTCTAAGTTTTTTTTCGTAAAAAGTAAAAAAAAAATCGATAACTTTGTTTTAAATTAACACAGATTTTTAGTTCAACCATTCGTTTTAAAGGTACTGACGAGACCTTTCGAAAGATACCCATCTTGAAAATTTTTGCCCTATATCACCCTGTTAAAAATTTAGAAAAAGCGGGATGGCAACGCAACATGTAAGACGATTCTTACCAAAAGTTGATAGGCACTAATTTATGTCAAGGTGCAACTACATACCAATTTGTATGAAATTCTGTGCAGTTGTTCCAGAGATACAGTTGCCACAAAATTTTGTCACACACACACACACACAGACAGACAGACAGACATTTTCTAAAAATGGTAAAATCGTGTTCTACAGCTTTCAAAACGTGTAAATCCATCAAAAACCCGAAATCGAAAATTTTTACGAATCCAATACTTTCTTCTATTGAAGATAGAAGAAAGTAATAAGTAAACTCATAAGGCATAAAAACTGTGTGCTATTTTTTTAGCACCTCACCAGCATACATGATATCTAACAAGCAGCTCCTTACAAATGTACAAACGATGAGTTCAAAATAGAAATACATATTCGTATGGTACAACGCAAGCGCCATTCATTGGAGCGGGTTCAATCTTAGATAGGCATCCTTTAAAATACAAGAACGATAGCAATTATAGTTTGACGTAATAATCATAATATTTTTAAAATCACCATTATGATCTGTTTCAGTTATACGGTTGACCAATTTTTAACGAATATCATTTTTTTTTAATAAGCATTTTATGTTATTTGATTCGAAAATTAGCTGAAATTTGGATATTGGATGAGCTGTACAAGATTCAACCCGCACTAATGAATGACGCGTGCGCTGTACCATCTGAATATGCATTCCTATTTTGAAGTTCTTGTTTATGAAAATTTAAGTTATTGCTTAGTGAATATTACATGAGGTTTTAAGAAAATAGCACGAAACGCTCAAGTTTAATGTTTTTCAATTTATTTTCAATTTATATTTTACTATTCGTTTTTCAATAAATTTCTTTTAACCAATTGTATTAAAATTTTTAAATCATAGGCCTTTGGGAAGTGTTTTATCACGAATGAGTTTTGCGCATGTTTTAGAAGAAACGTTGCATCTTAACTTAAATTTCTCTTCCAAAAAAAAAAAAAAAAAAAAAAAAAAAAAGAAAGAAAGAAAGAAAACCTAAATAGTTTGTTGCTTTATAACCCATGGTAACTAAAATAAACTAGTTACAGAATTGCAATACTTATAAGTTTCAGAATATTGTTTGTCAAAATTTAAATCTAAACCTTTGTTAAAAGTGTATATTTGGAGACCAATGGAAAACTAAAAGCAAAATTTTAGTGGCTGGTCCATGCATCTATTCGTTTGTGTGTTTCTGTTATGTATTATCAATAGATTTTTAAAACAGTACAAATTCTAAATCCATATCATATTAAGAATTTACATAGAACTTTTATCTGAGATCGGATAATCGGTTCATGTTCAGCGATATACGAAAGTAATCAAATGCATTAATGTCTACAATCGAAATTTCTCATTGATAAATTTGAGCATCTCCAGACTCAACCAAATATAGAGAAAATAGCACGCTTATTACCTACCTAAAAGTATATATTCTATAGAATATGGTATGACATGTATTCATGATTCGTTTACAGGGTCATACAATAGAACTACGATGTATTACGGTTATAGTTGAAAGTTGTGCAATAAATATTTTTGCGTTTAATTGAGAGGGATGTTAAATGTTATAAATGCTTTTTCGTAAAATACTGGCTTAGAATTATAATATGTTGTATTTTAATACATGTGTAATAAAATACAACAATGTTTGGTGTATCCGGGTTTCTCAAAAAGTATTTAAATTATAAAACAATCATTCTTTGTTACTATGTAATTTTTTTTGTAGATGCTTCTTGCTAACTAATCCTCTACCCCTGAATTTTACATAATTATAATTTATCTATGTAATCTAATCATATTTGCATAATATTTTGCAAATTCATTGGTATCTTATTATAATTATTTTTTGTTTTTTTGTAAAATATTTTTTTTATATTTAAATGCTAATTTAATCAATATAATAAGCTAATTTACTAACACAAAAATGTTTTTACATGTAATTAACAAAAGTTAAATAAAATTTTATGAAAAATTAAACCTATACCAGTATTTCATTTCTTAAAATTATGTAACATAAATTTTAAGTGCTAAATATAGCATATGTTTTAAGTAACATATGTATAATTAGCGTATTCATATTTTCTTTTGATTGTTTTTTCGAGACAGAAAGTATTACGGTCCGCCAGTTACAAAACCACATTGTTAAATTACCACACTATTCTATTTACTTTATTAAAACGACTCAAGTTACAAAAAAAGGTTTTCAATAACGTTTTCAATGTTAAATTAAATGTCCCAAAAGTACAGAAATGGAATGATAAACAGTGAGAGAGAGGATATAATAATTTTCTCATAAATTTGAAAATGAAACAAGAAGGATTTGTGAATACATCTTGGCTATAAATTAGTTAAATGAAGGAAAAAAATAAAACTTAGAAAAAAAACATTATATACCTAAAAAAAGAAAAAAAAAACCGCAAAATAGGCATAAATGAGCAAAAAATGCTTTAAAAATTTAATATTTTTTGATTATGTTATCAGCATAAAGTTATTTATTTGAATATTTGGTATTTTTTTTATACACTCATGTCCATAAATTAAGGATAATGCTAGCTGACGCAAATAAAGGTTCAGAAGCAAAACAAATATGACTTATACATAAAGTCTATTTATTAAACAAAGGATCAAGAACAAAAAAAGGTGGTTTATGTAGGATACTATTTATAAAAACTACGATTTTTGCTCCCTGAAGCAATTACAAAAAAATTCTCCCTTACAAAATCTTAACACTACATGGTTGGTATGATGGTTAATACATTGTATGTCTCTCAGATGATGAAATACAGTCCTTACAACGCCTAGGAATGCTGAGTATTAAATTATTGATCTGATCTTGGAGAAGATTACTCTATTCAGTAAGCAATGCTCTCCGAAGTTCCGGTATACATGTAGGAGGTGGTTGACGGACTACAATTCGTCGGAAAAACATGTCCTACACATGCTCTATCGAATTCTAGTCAGGTGAGAATGCTGGCCATTCCATGTGCGTAATAGTTTCAGATTGTAGGCATCCGTGTACAACGTCTGCACGGTGAGGACGTGCATTGTCATCCATAAACACAAATTCTGGGCTCATGGCACCCCTAAATTAATGTACATGTTGTTCCCGAATGATGTCCCGATAAATTAGGCCTATCATTCTTCCGATTTGAACATGCAAAGCTGTTCTGGTGCCCCAATATGACCCCCCCCCACAAAAAAGAGCACTCCTGCCCGTAACGGTGTCGTTCAATGATGTCGTTTAGGTGGTAACGGATACCTGACGTTCTACATATGAAAGTCTGGCGTGAATCACACTAAAAGCTAAACCTGGACTCATCGGAAAACATCTCACAAGCTCACTGTGCCGCTGTACACATTGCATGTTCTCTACTCCAAGTTAACCGCTGGCATAGTGCATTGCCGTGAGTGGAACACATCTAACATGCCTTCGAGCATATAGACCAATATCTCCCAAACGTCTATACACGGTTTGTGTTGAAACTGTGGCACTCGTGGCTACAGACAGCTGATGAGACTGATTCTGAGCTTTATCTGCTTATTTTGGCAGTTACTGCAAAATACCGGTGCTCATTCGCCATTGTAACTCGGGGCGGACTACTACTGTAACGTCGATTAGCATTTCCATCGTTTTAGAATCGTTGCGAAAGCCTAGATATGACACTTTGGGCGATTCTAAGTTCCCCGATACTTCTATCTGAGTACGCCCTCATTCTAGTCAGCCAATAATTCTACCACGTAAAAAATTATCTGTATGCGTCCTCTGTATCATAATCATTCGGTTGTGGCACTGAGCGGCACACAGAACGCTTGTGAAGAATTTCCCTTCTTTGCTCCCATTCCTTATCTGCCTCCTTCTTACACTTTGGTCACTGTAACATCATATCGGCGTCATCTAATGGCTTCATATAATTTGCATATTATTCTTAAAGATGTGTGTGGTATTTCTACAGGTGAAATTTTTGCATTAAAGTTTGATTTCAGTGTTAATCTGAATTATCCTTAATTTATGGACATGAGTGTATTATCAGATAGAAACAGATGCCCGTGTTTATAAAAGGCAAATTTCAAGTGAAACTGTGATATCAAAAAATATCACAGAAGATTTTGAAAGTCTACTTTTTATTTAAATACAATACATTCTAAAGGACAAATGAAGAGACGCATCAGAATTTTCTTTATTTTAATATATTTTAAGAGTTAATATCGATTAAAGATAATTTAATACTTTTACTTTTAATTATGAATTAATTACTAAAATAAATAACCTACACTCCAAGAAATTCCTGTAAAAATTGAAGATTTGGCAGTTAAGTTATATGACCAGCTCCCTTCTTCACGAAAAAAAAGGCAGTATTCGTATTTGTAACAAATGTCTGTAAAATTCGTAGTATTTGGCCATTAATTAAAGGCCACATTCCTATTTCAAAAAATAAACAAATAATAAAGAAAAGAAAAGAAATCACTTTTTTTTTTTTTGGTTTAACTTTATTTTTTACGGTCAGTGAAGGATGCAATTTTTGCTGGTCACTGACTGTAATCTACTGTGCAAACTTTTTACAGTGTAAAACAGGTTTATATTAATAATTAAATAAAATGCTTGATAAATCATCAAAAATGATATAATTAATGAAAATTCAAAATTAATATTTTTGACAAAAAACAACTTTGCAATGGATAATTTTATATCAATTTCAGATAAAATTATTTTAAAAAACAAAAGATGCTTTATATCATATGTGTGAATTAAAATGGCCATTTTATTTTATTTGATGGTATGACTGCCAGCTAAATTTTTTATTATTATTATCTCCGACATAAAAAAGGAAGAGATCATCTTCTACATTAAAACGTAAATAAATGATCATAAATACAGATCATTCTTTCTCTGTTTCTATAATTTTTACCCTAATAGAACATCATGGACATCCAGTTTAGATTTTATAAAAACTTGTTTTTCTTATTTTTTGATAAATTACTTGAAAAAAAAAACCTTTACACATACTTGAAATTTTCTCGAAAAATCAGCACGAAAAACAATTATTTCGTTAAAATGCACATTAAAAACAATATTTATTTTTATTAATTTATTTTTTTTAATCTTATTACTAATTACTAAAATTTTCTTTTACCATACTTAGAGCATATACAAAAGTACAGTGCTGAGTACAATGACTTTTCTCTTTAGACTTACATATTTTCATACTAAAAAATAAGGACATTTATTTTCTTAGAGAATAGAACATCAGGTATATATCATATATATATATATATATATATATATATATATATATATATATATATATATATTAAACAAAATTTGTTTGATAAACACTATCATAAAATAATGATAATAATAATAATAATAATAAAAATGAATGTTATTTAATTATTAATGTGCGCTATTTACGTTGTTTGATATTCTGTAAAAGTTTGGTAACTTGAATGTTAAAGTGTTATTATTTTTAATGAAGACTCTGTTAAATAATTGCAACTGTAAAATATTTAGTGTTCTAAAAAAAAAAAAAAGGCACCGGCAAAAAGTTAGTAAATGTTTGGTTAACCGAATGTTGAAGCATAGTAATTTTGTTGCTTTAACTGACTGATTAAAAATTAATGAAAAATTATAGACTATTCTTTAAAAAAGAAATTTAAAACACATTTTTCATAATCATTCCTCAACTTTCTGTAAATACGTAACATTGCCATAAAAATTCACTAAACTTTTCAAAAAAAGATATTAATATGTATTCTAGAATGTTACCTTAATTATTAATTTAGTAAGAGGAGAATTCAAAATTTAAAAGAAAAGTGCATACTATAACGTTTAATGAATAACAATAATAAAATAATAATTATTATTATAAAGAAATAAAAAGTACAGTCAAAATGTAAAATTAAAAAAATGATAGCAGTTTTCTTTTCTTTATTACATTTTGCATTTAATTTTTTTTTCTGATTTAAATTCAATCTATATGCCTTATGCTTATCTGCTTAAATGCATTTATTTTTAGTTTTATTTACTTACTTATTTATTTATTTATTTATATTATTAGAAATATAATACATTATAGAAATCCCTCAATTGGTTGAAAAGAATATTTAAACCAGTACTGCTTATAAAATTCTGAAAGTTGTAATTATTCACAGTATTTGGATGTGCAGTAAATGCCAGTATTAAACTAGAATGTTGTGCCCACCATATGACTTTCTTCTATATTTTCCTATTCAAAATTCACTGAGTAAAAATAATTTATTAAAATCATCATTATCAACATGTCCAACACGGTTGAAGGCTATAAGCCTGTTGCGGCATATATTTTAGAGCTGCCATTGGTATACGGTTATTTGGCATTCGTTCCAAATTTCTCTCCACTTATTTCTATAGTTTATTGTAGTATATATTGGCTTAATTTTTAGTTCCTTCCTGATGTCCTCATTTCTTATTCTATCCATTATAGAACAACCTTTCACACTCCTTAGAAATTTCATCTCTGAGGATTGTACTTCTCTGTCATCACTCTTGTTGAGCGCCCATGTCTCGCTTCCATATAGAAGAGTTGGTATCGCTATTGTCTCGAAAAATTTTATTCTGGTAACTTTTCTTGTATTTCTTAATGTTCTTCTTATAGTCCCGCAGATGTATTGGAAAGTATTTAGATTGATTATTAAAATCATTATTTAATAAAATTATCATCTTCCATGATAATGTAGTACGCTTTCCATATTGGAGAAGTAGTGTAATATAGTCTAAATATCCAAAATAGTTAATTTTATTCACATTTCATTAAAATAATAATAAAAAAAAATCTATAACTTTATTTTAAATTATCGCAGACCAATGGTTCAACCATTCATTTTAAAGGTATTGGCAAGTTCTTTTGAAATATACCCATCATGAAAATTTATTCCCCTCGAAGGGGGACTTCTCCCCCCCCCCGGGAGGGTGGTGATGCTCCTACGTATACAAAATTATTTTCTCAATTGACTATCTCTATTATAAATAATTCTTGTAAATTTCATAATGATTATTATAAAATAATTCTATTTATGCACATTCATCCAATTTTTTTGTCCTATTCCACCATGTTAAAAGTGGAATGGCAACGCAATCCGCAAGACAATTTTTACTAAAAGTTCATAGGCACTAATTATGTCAATGTGTAACTACATACCAATTTGAGTGAAATTCCGTGAAGTAAAATTCGGATCCTGGTTTCTGCTTGATTGGAGACACAATCACTTAATATTAAATAATTTCAGACGTGGCTTTGAAATAAAACACCTCGTACTTAAAGACGAAAACATTTAATAAGACACTACTAAAAAAAACGCACAAAACATAGCTAAACATTTAGAACACAAATAAAAATATTCTTCTCTAATTAACTAAACATGTCATTCTCTCGTTCCATCCCAAAACTCCGTTCTCTCTTCCTTGGCTGTTGCCACCTATCTCCTCTCAAATACCACTTCATGACGTCATGGAACTTTACTCGTCCCTCCTTTTTGAGCTCATACGTCACAGGAGTGACTATGATGCTACCAAACTTAGATACTGTTTCATGATATAGAGAGTTTCTACACAAATGTTCACATTCATGATAACGCTGAATAGTTTTTGATATAATACTAAGAGTTTCGAAGAAAATGTTCATAAAATAAATGTTCATATATGTAAATCCTAAAAGTTTATATCAAGAGTTTATTAAAAAAAAAAAATGCATATATCATAAAATCTTTAGGAAGAGCTTCTGCATATGCCCAAAGAGAAAAAATAAATAAATGCATAGTATATTCTGCAATAAACAACAACAATAATACAAACAAATAATAGATCTAACATTAAATATCTTACAAACAACCCTTATAATATGCACATGAATTATATAGTATATCACGAGGTAAATTAAATTTGAATAATTAGGTACAACTGAAATACTATTAGAAATATCTTAAGGAAGTCTAGATAAAGAATCGGCATTGACATGATTTTTCCCCTTCCTATACGTAATTTTTAGATTATATCTTTGCAAAGCTAAAGCCCAACGTGCTAACTTTGCACCGTGTGGCATTGTTTGGGTCAGAAAAGTCAGAGGATTGTGATCGGAAATTACTTCGACTTCTGCACCGAAGAGCCAAGCATCAAACTTTCGTAGAGCAGTCAGCACACTGTAAGCCTCTCGTTCGATCGTTGACCATCTGACTTGGCACGGAGAAAGTTTTTTACTAAAGAAAGCAATCGGATGTTCTTTGCCAGAATCGTCCGACTGAGATAAACATGCTCCTATAGCTTTGCTCGAAGCATCAGTGTACAATTTGAATGGCTTTGCTATATTAGGCGTATATAGATATGGCATATTCATTAAATGGTGTTTCAATTTTTGAAAGGCTGTTTCTTGGGCATCAGACCAGGGAATTTCATTAGGTACGCTTTTCTTTGTTAATTCAGTCAAGGGAAGAATTTCTAAAGCAAAATTTGGAATGTATTCTTGGTAATAATTAGCCAAACCAATTACACTACGAAGTTTTTTTTTGGTGATAGGCCTGCAAATTTTTCTTATAGCTTTGTTTTTTTCGGGATCGGGTGTATGTCTTCCTGATCCAATAATATGGCCTAAAAATTTCACTTCATTCTTTCCGAAATCGCATTTCTTTAAATTAACTGTAAGACCAACTTCTTGGAATGTTTTGAGAACTGCTTTCAAATGTGTTATATGTTCACTCCAAGTGGTAGAGAATACTGCAACATCGTCGATATAGGAACGACAATAATCTTTATGACACTCTAAAACTTTGTCTATAGATTTTTGAAATGTACTACCAGCGTTCTTCATACCAAATGGCATGACATTCCATTGGAAATGCCCTGAGTGGGTAGTAAAAGCAGTATAATGTTTGCTGTCTTCTTTCATAGGTATTTGCCAGTACCCTTTCGTGAGATCTAGAACAGAAATAAACTGCGAATTACCAATCAAGTAAATAAGATCATTGGCAATCTTCATGGGGTATGCATCTGGGATGGTATAGCTGTTCAATAAACGAAAATCAACACATAACCTAACAGTTCCATCCTTTTTGGCAACACAAACTACAGGATGAGCCCATTCGCTGTTACTATGTTCGATTAGTCCAAGTGTAAGTAATTCTTGAATCTGTCGATCCACTTCTTTTTGCATAACTATCGGTATTCTATATAGACGTAGTCTTTTAGGACAGCAATCTCTAGTAACGCGGACACTGTGTCCTTCTACTTTAGCAATTCCGGGTTTAGTGCTGAAAATATTATTATATTTGCATATTACATTTTTCAAATCATTTTTCTTTTCAAAATTTAAATCTAAACTATCAATATGGTCCGCTATCTCTTTAGGGGTTAGGCATCCATTTCCGAATGGTGCGTAATGAATATCACCAAAATCTTTATCTTCATCAAATATTAGGCCAACATGGTCAATTCGACCAACGTATGGTCTGAGCTTATTAAAATGCAGTTCTCTTCTGGACCCATTCTCTAATTCAACTAAGGCTGAATGTGGTCTAGTGATTTCAACGATAGTAGCTGGGCCAATCCAAGTTTTAAGTAATTTATGCGAAGATGAAGGAACTAGTATTAGTACTTTATCACCAACATTAAACTGTTTATCTCTTGCTCTCAAATTATACCGCGAAGTATATCTTTCTTGAGAATCCTGAGCATATTCTGATGCAATTTCATGTGCTTTTCTTAGTTTCTCAACTAGCTCTGATATATATTTTTCAACTGATGCGGAAGCTGAAGTGGGAATTTTCCTCTCACCAGTCCATACATCTTTCAATAGTGACAATGGTCCAGGAGGCAAACGCCCATAAACTAACAAAAACGGAGAAACACCTGTCGTACTATGAGGAACTTCTCTGTAAGCAAAAAGTAGATATGGAAGATGTAAATCCTAGTTAGATCCATATTCCTGTATATTTTTATTTAACATATCTTTCAATGTTCGATTCCAACGTTCCACTGCACCCATACTTTCTGGATGACCTGGCGTTGCAAACCTCGGAGAAACTCCAAGAAGTTCCACAAATGCTTCACTTAATTTAGCAGTAAAATTAGTACCTTGGTCTGTACATATTACTTTGGGGAACCCTGTCTGTGTAAATATTCTCATCAGATTATTGCAAGTTGTTTTAGCATTGATGTTAGTCACGGGAATAGATTCAGCCCATCTAGTACATAAGTCAACTGCACAAATCACATATTTATGTCCTCTTCGAGACGGGGGTTCTAAAGGTCCAATACAGTCCAAACTCCAGACTTCAAATGGAATTTCTGGCCTAACGATGGGTTGTATCGGTATACGATCCCTATAGGAAACTGTTCTGCGTAATTGGCAGGTTTTGCAACTTTCACAAAAATTTTTAACGTCTTCTTTGAGACTTGGCCAATAAAATGAATATTTTATTCTCTGCTTTGTTTTCTGTTCGCCTAGATGACCAGCCAATGGTATTTCGTGTGCCATCCTAAGAACTTCTCTTCTTTTGCATGTGGGCAGAACAACTTGATCAACATTTTCTCCACATAAGCATTCTGAATGGACAAGAACTCCATTACTAATTTTAAATGAATTCTTTCCATTTTTGGCATAAAACCAGGATTTCTTTAAATCTTCATCATCTAATTGTAATTTTATAAAATCTTCTTTATTTCCATTGCTTTTATCATCGGTAATCTCAACATTAAGTTTAAGGGACGTTGAGATGTTTTTCTTTTCATCATGTTCTTCCTGATTTTCTTTTTCAATGCTCTCATTTAACTTTGCAAGTGCATGATTCATACATCCATTTAATTCTACATTCTCCATTAAAACTTCATAGGCAGTTGAACAAATTAGCATATCATTCACAAGTTACAGGTACATTGCCGTGTTTCCCATCATCTATCTTTAGGTCAAAAATCTTTAGAGCAGCTACTTCTTTTTCACCGAAAGCCGAAATAATTTGGATTGTTCCGTCCCCTTCTCCAAAGTCGGTATCGACCAAATCTGCACGTAAGACTGAAATTTGTGCTCCAGTATCCACTAATGCCTTCAAAACCTTTTCTCCACATTTGATATTTACGTATTTCAAATCATCAATTCCATCTTTAATCGGTATAGAGGTTGACACAGGAATGGACACCTTAGCAGTTACAACTTCGTTCGCTGTCTTTGGCTTCAACGACATTACTTACGGCATTACGAGTTGATGTTTTCTTGGAATTCTTGGGACAAACTCTAGATAAATGCCCCACAGATCCACACGTAAAACACAAGTAGGTTTAAAACTTGTATTTTGATCAGTTCTTGAAGGAAATGATGTCCTAAATTTCCGAGATGGCTGTTCGTCTTTTTGTTTGTTGCTAAAGTCTTTAAAATCAGGTTTGTAATTACTAGTTGTTCTATGTTTCATATCACTCAAACCGGATCCCTTAGCATTCAATCGTACACTTTCGTACTCATCCAACTTATCGGCTGAAACACCCGGAACAAGTAACTTAGCCCAGTCATCGACGAAATGTTCTCGGATATCACCTGGAACGCGTCTTTTTAACTGATCCGTAATCATAAGATTCTTCAATCCTTCAAAATCATTTACTGCAACTCCTTCAAGCCATTCCTCAAAGTAGCTTGTTATTTCGAAAACAAAGTCTCGCCAAGATCGAGTAGGGTTTCGCTGATGTTTCACAAATTTTTGTCTGAAATGTTCAGGGCCTAATTTAAATCGTTTTAATAATAAACCTTTGATATAATCATAATCGTCAAATTTTTCTTCTGATTCACGAGCTATTAATTGAGTGATTTCTTTTGGCATAAGAGCTAAAAGAGCTGACACCCAGTTACATTTATCTAGATTAATTCTCTTGGCTTGACGCTCAAACAAAGTCAAGAACAGCACTATATCTCCATCTCTCATTTCGAATTTTGGAACGATTTTTGTTAAATCTTGCGTACTACTCTTAGCTTCAGAAATCGGTGCTACTTTAAACTTTTCAGCTTCCAAACGGATTTTTTCTAACTCAAACTCATATTCGCGTTTTTGTTTTTCAATCTCTTGCTCTTGGAATTGCTTTTCAGCGTCTTGTTTCTCATGGAGCTTCCTATCTTCGATAATAATGTCGAGCTGATTCTTAGTAAACTCTTCGTCATATTCTTTATCTTTGGTAATTAATTTGCGTAAATCGCTTACAGTCATTTCATTCGTGACCTGAAGATTCAGCTCCACAGCCAACAATTTCAAATCCTCGTTCTTTGCGCGACCCAAATATGCCATCTTATACACCTAAAATTTTCTGAACCAGAAACTTAGCAAAAATTCCTCAAGGTGGTGCTGATTAAAACACTTTGTTAATTATTAATGAAAATAAAATTATATACCATACGCAAAACCCATAATTTATACCTAAAGCAATTGATATCTATATAAATTTCTTTACTTAGCTTATGAATCAATTTGACTTTAAAAATACATGAATGATATTTTCACTCATTAGAAATAATTTAAAACACACTGTCGTGCATATTTACATTTCCTTACGCAATGAAATATAAAATAAAATTCTTTTCTTATTTATCCAATTTATTTTTTATTGAAACCAACACTTTTATTTCATATGAAATGAATAAACAAACAATTCTATCATAAGCTTACTTCAGCGTTTGTAAAAAAAATAAACAATAAGAAAAAAAATGTAATCTTTAACACTTTTTATATAATTACCATGTGTCATAAGCATAAACACAGAAAAGAAGAAAAAAAAATTTACTCTTTCTATAAAATAATGAAATGGAACAAAAAAAATAAAAATAATAATAACGCAGACGATTTTCGTCAGCAATAGCTATTTCGTTCGAAACAAACTAATTTATTATGGCTCGTTATTAAATGAAATAAACAAAACACTATTTGTGTAATTTCAGCACTTAATAACTAAATTGAATTAACTCTCATATATATTTCATATTAGGTACATTCATTAAAATATAAATATTCTAAAAAAAATTAGATTTTCCAATGTCAGGAACAAAATACGATATTTACTCTTATTTATTTCATCACACAAAATAATTTTAACTCTTATTTCGGAGAGCAAACAAATAAAATATATAGATATGTATATATATCAAACTGAGGGGGAAAATATCAAGATCTACTGTTGTAGATATTTAACAGATAAACAGCTCTATATTTTTTGAAGTAAATAAAAAAAAAAAAAAAAAAAAAATCACATTGTATTAAAATTAATATTCACTGGCGTGAAATATTAAACCTTTATTCACTGCCGTAAATAAATGTAATTAATACATATACGCTGTATTAAAATTAAACAATCACTGGCGTGACATCGTATGCTGTTATTTACTAGCGTAAAATATAATACACTTAATACATTCACACTGTATTAAAATTGACATTCACTGGCGTGAACTTTATTCGAATGTATTTGAGAGCAAAAACTTAGAACTGGCGTTCTATTATCATTTTATGTTATAAAAAAAAAAAAAAAAAATTAAAAGGTATACTTAAAATATTTGGGGCATATACACGAAAACTATTACCTTCCCCATTTTCTCGGTATCGTTTTCTATCCTAGCAAAAGGCTGCGCCAGTAAAATTCGGATCCTGGTTTCTGCTTGATTGGAGACACAATCACTTAATATTAAAAAATTTCAGACGTGGCTTTGAAATAAAACACCTCGTACTTAAAGACGAAAACATTTAATAAGACACTACTAAAAAAAAAAACGCACAAAACATAGATAAACATTTAGAACACAAATAAAAATATTCTTCTCTAATTAACTAAACATGTCATTCTCTCGTTCCATCCCAAAACTTCGTTCTCTCTTCCTTGGCTGTTGCCACCTATCTCCTCTCAAATACCACTTCATGACGTCATGGAACTTTACTCAGTTCCTGAGATACAGTTGCCACAAAATTTTCTCTCTCTCTCTCTCTCACACACACGCACACACACACGCGCGCGCACAAACTCACACAAACACACAGAGAGAGAGAGACATACAGACAGACATTTTCTAAAAATGGTCAAATAGTGTTCTACAGATCTCAAAAAGTGTGAATCCATAAAAAAATCCGATGTCGAAAATTTTTACGAATCCAATACTTTCTTCTATTGAATATAGAAGAAAGTAAAAATGGGTTTAAAATGAATATTTTTTAACTTTTTTATCCATTAGAAAAATATTTTATATTATTTAAAAATACTAAGTACTTGCACATAACTTATTTATATGTTTATTGTATTTCTTTATTGTTCTATCTAGCACGGTACGCCCGCTTTGATAATCACTGCATTTAAATGAATTTTCAGAAGAATTCAATTTTTTTTAAAAATCAATTTATAATTAAAAAAAAAAAAAAAAAAAAAAAAAAAAAAAGAATCATTGAAATCATTAAATCTTTCTTTGGGTACACGCAACCTACGACAACTCTTTTTCCCACTGACAGAAAGCTCATGCCCGGGCACTTTAATTTGGGTATTTATAGATTAAGAACTGCGATTTTAAGAAGACTGTATCTAAGAATCTATTAAATGTTTTAGATTTCTAGCCATTTATTATACATCTATCACTCTTTATATTGTATTATCGTATATTTCCGACCAATATAATGAATAAAAGAAAAATTATAATTTCCTTTAAAAGGAATTAAACAACAACAAAAATAATAATAATAATTCAACTTCTATATTACTATTTTGTTTCCGTTAAATGCATTTAACTAAAAAATAAATAAATTTTAATTCAACTTCCTATATTTCTATTTTATTTCCGTTAAATGCATTAAACTAAAGAAATAAAATAAAATAAAAAACCAATTAAATAAATGGAAAATATCTATAAACAGTCATTTATTGTAAAAATTATACATAAACATAAAGGTAACAAATATTTATTTATTTATTTATTTATTTATTAATGTATTTAATTTTTTCTACTGTTTTACAATTTGATTTCAATAAATATAATGAATTAAAGAAAAAAATGAATGTTTTCAAATGAATGAATTAAATATATATATATATAAGTTTGATTGCCGATGCTAAGGTACGCAGACGATTGAAATGAAAGAATAAATTTTAGAAAATGAAAGAGAAAAGCCAATGGATAAATTTTATTTATTTATTTACTTATTCATTTTTGTCTAATTTCTGAACGGTTTGAAACTTTTTTCTCTGAAACAGGAGAATTTCCATATGTCCTGTGAAAGTTTGAACGAAATTCAACAAATATTTTTTTAGTTATCCTGAAGAAAGAGTTTAATATTCATCATAACTATAGAGGATTAAGCGCCATAGACCCAGGTAACAACACAGTATATCAGTCCTTGATCAGGCAATTCTGAAAAAGTAATATAACAAAAGTCTAAATATAAACAGATTACCCGATATATTATTAACAGTAAAATCAATACAGTCCTTCTCATAATTATAAGGACACCCGTTTTTCTATATTAACTAAACACTGAACACTATTATTTAAACAAATATATTTTTTACTAATTTGAATTTCATTAATAGACTATATTTAAAAAGTTTTATCGTTTTTCTATCTTAAAAAACTTTAAATATGGTAAAAAGATGATTTTTCAGGTGTTCACAATTATAAAGACAGCTCGAATTTTAGTAATTTTTCAGTTATTCTTTAAATTAATATTTTATGGTGTCTCTTTTTAGGGTTAAACAGTCAGACATTTTCTCTGGTATATATATATATACATTTTTTTTTAACATTCAGTTTCAATACCATTTCATATAGCATATATGATATTCTTAATACATTTAAACTATTTAAAATTGCTTTCCACTTGCATGCACATTTCTAATATCATAAGTTAAGGTTTTTTCAACTTTTAGGCCATGGGAAAGGCAATAATACAGAAGTTTCTTTCTTCAAACTATTTCCTATTGCTCTAAAAGTAGAGCAAAAATGTAAGTCTTGTTGAAAAAAATATTATTACCCCTCAAAATCTAACAAAAATCTGATAATTCCACGTTTAAAATTTGCGGATATTCTCTTAATGTTCATAATAATAGAAAAAATTACTAAATTCATTCTGCCTTCAGTAGAAGCTGCTGCCGGATTCATATCTGCCTTTAAAAAATCTGCTCTGTCTTTCGCTATCTTCAGAACGTACCAGTAACTGTTAAAACCATTTGATTAATCAAGAATAAAATGTTTTTCATCCGAAAATGTAACATTTTACCATTTAATATTGTCTTTATCCAACTTTAACGAAGACGTTCTTTCCCCCATTAAATGCTTATTGATTACTACAGGTTTTTTATTCCTTTTAACATATTATTAATTTTTTTAAACATGCACAAATGTGGACCCCAACCTTTCGTTAAAAATTACGAGCAAATTCAGCAGCAGTCATTATGAGTAAAACATTAAGAGGAATTATGAGTCTTCGTTTTTTGTAAAACAACTATGGTTTTGCATCAGATCTCTCTCCTATCGAACCAGCAGTTCAACGTTAGATCACATTTTCTTCAGCAATTTTAGATCTTCGAAGTTCATTAGAAATTTGGCGGATTGAAATTATCCTTCCACATAAAAAACACATTTATCATACTTCAATACATGAACGATCTTTTTTTCGAGGAATTATCAGTAATGTCCGTCCAAGAAAAATTGAAGGCAGGCTTATATATGAATTAATCTAGCCCAGTAGTTAACGAATTCACATGTCAACTGTAATTTATCCGCTTGTAAGTTAAATAAATTGATTGTCCCTATAATTATGAGCACCTAAAAACGTGGAGAAAAAAATATTTTGCATTATTTTTTATTAATTTTGTTTCATATTAAAAAAATTATAGCAGTTTTGGTTTTTAGAATACTAGATATATTAAGTGCACTTAGTATAATCTTGTTCACAATCATTTTTACATTGTTATTTCAAAATATAAAGTGTCCTTATAAATATGAGAAGGAGTGTACATACACGCAGATTGTATATAATTAAACAAGCTTAGTTGTTAAAATATTTTAATTATCAGTAATATTTTGCAAGATTTATTAATATACTACATATTTAAAATATCAGCGCTCTTTCAATATTATATTTAAAAAATTTTATTTATTAACAGACCAACATTTTAATGTCAAACTTTGATATTTTACAGTAAATATTTTGATTAATAAATATCACATAACTTAAAAAAGGAATATCTTTATCTGTAAATATTTGATTAGTAAATTTGAATCTTTTAAATAAATCCCCTTACAAAATCACATATTTTTGTGAAATAATTTTTATTAATGATACGAATATGTTTCTTCTGACAACATGTACATAAATACATTACAGCAAATATTTGAAAACTTTTATGCAAGTCTAAAAATTTTTAATTAATAAGTTAATAAAATTTCATTTCTCTTTTCAGTTACAACATGATAATAATTAGAAAATACATTTTTTATAGTGATGTTTTAGTGACAAATATTTCGGCGCTTTATATTATAGAACCTTACAAAAGTTTAAAGCTTAAAAAACATTAGCTTAGTTAAATACCCTTTTTGTAAATTACTATGCTTTATATAAAAATTGTAAATTTTCTGTTTCATATTTATTTATTTATTTATTTTTTTGTACTACAAAGAAAAGTTTAATTACTTGCTATATTTGTAAATTTTATTAATTACACTTTTTCAAAATTTTAAACTACTACAAGTAAAATAAATGTTATAGCATGCATTTCCGTTTCCATTTCTAGTATTCAACATAAGCTATTTTAGTTTTAAACTTAATTTGAATTTATATTCTCTTTAATTTACGTATAACAAATACGTAAACATTCTCAAAGCACTCCTGTTTATTACATCTAATAAGCCTTTAAATTTTCTGCTATTAAAGTTTTAATTACCTTTAGTTTTTCATTTATCTATTTTTTACAATTAAAAAACATTGAATAAATTTATTTTCTATAAAGAAATTAAACAACTAAATTTCACAACTTTTAAATACGAAATCCTTTTTGAGACGATAGCGATAATTTGACACACGCTTTTTTTTATATCTATATCTTAAACAACATACTGTAATTATTTATTCAAACATACATAAAAGAAAATAAGTTAATTAAAAATAAAAATAAATAACTGCATGTGTTTGTAACTGAAAGTAATAAACTGCAATGAATTTTTCCATCTTTGTAAATGAAAATTAATGTTTGATGCGTGTTTCTAACACAATTATGGGTATGATTAAAAAGTGTCTAATTGCTCTTTCATTGCTAACCATTTGTGGTAAAACATAATTCTTTTTCATGCGTCATTTTCTAGAAATACTTAAGAAAAGCTACCTGAATAAATAAGAAAAGAGAAAATTTATATAAACATCGTTCTTTACTCTCAAATAAAGACTAAAAGAAATTCTTAATGTAATTATGAATTTTTAAACGTACGTATTAGGAATATAATGAAGTTTATAAAGTATTTGGTAAGTTTTTATTATATATACGCGTTCTTAATATCCTCTATTTCTGAAAATCTGATTGTTATTGCGTAGTGTGTGCGTGTGTATGTGCGTATGCGTGTGTGCGTGTGTGTGTGCGTGTGTGTGTGTGCGTGTGCGTGTGTGTGCGTGTGTGTGTGCGTGCGTGTGTGTGTGCGTGCGTATGTGTGTGTGTGTGTGTGTGTGTTTATATGTGTGTGTGTGTTTATATGTGTTTATATGTGTGTGTTTATATGTGTGTGAGAGAGGGACTGTTATAAGCATAACTAAAAAGTAATTATTGGAAGGAAATTCAAATTTAATATTCTAAATGTTTATCATATGTTACTTGAGAATTTTCGTTGAAATCGCAATCGGACAAATGGTTCGTGATCTACAGAGACGTACAAAATAATTAAAATACGTTGTCTCTTAGCAAAATATATATTTTAATATATTTAAATTGTGCTAAGTATGTAAAATTGGCACGATTTTTTTATATACATAAAAATATTTTACATAAAATACTGTTATAAAAGTAGTTATATTCATTCATATATAGGGCACTGTACATTATTTCTAATATATTCGAATTTGGAAATTACGTGAAATGCATTTCAGGTTGTTTTATGTTTTTACTTTTATTTTATTTATACTTATTTATTTTCTGTTCTAAGTTTATGTAGAACTTTTGGTACATATAAAATTTACACGTAATATACAAATTTTACACGTAATATACACAGTTACCTAAAATAAGTCGAATAAATTTCAGAGAAATTATAAATTTGTTAAATGTCTTAATTTCTTCATAAATGTAGTTAAAATAAACAGATGGTCAGTTGAAGGGGTGGTTACTGCTATCCTATCAATTTGTGTAAAATAAAACAATTTTTAAGTATTGAAAAAGTACAGGAAAAATATTTAAATGCTGTACCTCATATCTTATACCATAATTTGTAATCATATATGTCTTGACTAATGTACGGTTAATGAAATTAATGTCCCAGGTTTTGTAAGGTCAGTGAAAGTAATGCTTGGCCAGATTATTTCAAATTAAAAGTACACTGATAAATGGAACTATTATGTGTAAGAATTTTGATTGTTAATCAAGTTAATTAAAAAGCTCATTTTGTGTAATGCTTTTTCGACCAACAATTCAAAGCACTTTAATTTATTGTATGTGTACTATATTGTTACATTTTATTAGAAATATTATTTTTTGACATTTGTTTATTTATTAAATTTTTAACACACATTTAAACATCTTAATTTATCATCTAGTTTCAATTAAAACCTGAAGCTATTAAAATCACAGTAAAGTAATTTATTTTCGCCTAGCATATGTAATTTACAGATAATAAATTCTTGTTTGTAATTTATTTAAAACTACACAAAGTTTATTTACAAGTATATGCATTTTTTAACATCATTTTTAAGTGTATTTGAAATAGCGCAGGCGAAAATGACACAGACGGCGTTGTATTGAACTGTAAAAGTTGTATTTAACTGTTCATTAAATAAAGTGCATTCGTTGACTAGAACCTGCTTATATCTTTACAAATTATTTTCTACACGGAAGAATGTCGACAACTTTCATAACAGAATAATTACGGGTTCTGTCTACGGAATAAATATTTATTAATTAAAGTGCATTCGTCAGCTAGAATTTGCTTATGTCTTTAAGAATTACTTTAGACACGCAAAAGTATCAACAACATTCATAACAACACCATTATGAACTCTATCATTAGCTTATTTTGGAATCTTTATGATGGTAGGCCATATATAAAGGACAAAAAACTTATATTTTTGGTCATTATGGATATAATTTTCGTAAATATCTCCAAAACAAAATGTCACAGAAAGAACTAAAAAGCTAAGTGCACAAAAAGACGTTATAATAAACTTAAATGCAAATTTTCAATGTCCTACACTGTAAAACATATGTCCTATTTGCTGCCAGAAATTCTCTTTAATTTGAGAAAATACCCGTAATTTACGAAAAAATTACGTTGTCAGAACGTATTTTCTCAAATTACAGAGAATTTCTGGCAGCAATTAGGGCATATTTTTTACAGTGTACGTCCGACCGTGTTTGGGTTATGCGAGATAAACACACACTCACGCATGCATATGTACATACAGACGTCACGGAAAATCGCTCAAAATCGTAAATAACTCTAAAACGAATGCTCGTTGCAGGAGAAAAGTTGGATGGATGGATGGTTCGGTTTTACGTCGCACTAGTGCTGCGCAGATGGGCAATTGGCGACGGTCAGGGACACACCCCTAGAGGTCGTCTGGAGACATGACATCACAATTTTGATCCTCCACGGAAGGGATGGCTGTCCCGCTTCGGTGACCCCCAGATGTATAATATTTGATGGGAACATGGAGGACATTGTGGCCACGACAGATTTTACGTGCACCAGCCACCATTAGTGTACACGACGGTCTTTGGCCGGCTCGATTACTGAACCCGCAATCTTCCAATTACGACGCCGGCGCCGGGACAAAAGTTGGAAATCTATTACTAGACGTCATGACAGTCAAAAATATAAATTTACAGCATTATATGACATTTGTTTTTGAGCTATGCGGGATACAAAATTCATTTCGCAAATAGATATTACATTACTTCCTTATACTGTGTATAAGCCAGTAAAAATGCATAGAAGACTTAAACAATAAGAACGTCAAAAAAATAAGAACGTCAAAAAAGTAAATAAAGAAAAAATAAAATAAAATAAAATAGACGAAAGAAAGAAAAAGAAAATAGATACTACATATATATACTTAATAAGGAACAATAAACAACTGTGACATTTAAATTTACAAGTCTTTTTTTTATTAAAATGAAATGCGTGACATTATAGTTAATATTTAGCAATAGTTTACAAAACAATTATATTATTTTTTAAATGTACTTTTAAATATGTACTTTGGTATCTATATAGGAACAAATGATGATAACAACATAGTCATTTCAATACTACAGTTCATAATTAGTGGATTTTTTTTCTCTGCATATCATTTAGCAAGTTATTAAAAAGGCATTGTGATCGCAATCGTTTAGTTTACAGAATACTTTGACGATGGACGGGAGCACAGATTCTATTTGACGTCGAAGAAGGAGAAATCATAGAATCTGATAGCAATGTACAGTTTTTTAACGAACTTCTGATTCAAGAGAACGCTAGAAGGCTTTTGTATTTATTTCCTTCAAATGCCGATTACAGAGGATACTGCAAAATTAAGAAAAAGATCGTTAAGTATTTAGAAATCACCCGAATGCTTGATTTTTAGCTTGATAGTAAGTAAAAGTTTCACAACAAAGCGATTGGAATCTAGGTTACAAACTCTAAGAAAAATATGAATAATAGTAAGGACTATTAAAAACTTAAAAATTCTGAAACATGTTAAACCATATCAGTGTCTGTCTTTAACAGATACTAACTCTATGTGTCATGTACTCAATAAATCGTTGGAAGTTTCCAATAAAAATTTTGAGGCATGCTACCTCTATAGCAGTTCCATAGTTGCGAAAGTGTTGCCAGTGTAGGATATTGTGCACAAATTGATCTTTCAGTTATGCCCCGTAAACGTTCAATGGGTGTCATGTCCAGATATTTAGATGGCCAAAACCTTCGCTGGAATCGTCCAGAATGTTCTTCAAACCAATCGCAACTATTGTGTCCTAACGTACGTCCCATATTGATTGTTGCGGTTATTTCACGCAATGTTGCCTCTCTGTTAACAATGACAAGTCTATGCACACGTCGTGCATCTCGCTCATTAAGTGCACGTGGCAGGCCAATGCATTGTCATTGGTGGGAGATTATGCCTAAAATTAGGTATTCTCGGCGTACTCATGACATTGTGGGTCTCAAAATATTGAATTTTATAACGATTTTTGAAATGGAATAGCCTATGCATCTAGCTTCAACTACGATTCCACATTCAAAGTCTGTTAATTAGCACCGTGCAGCCATACTGATGTCAGAAACTTTAAGCAAAATTTAAGACAAATTTGGTTTTGAATGCACTATTTTCACGTATCGCAGCTAGGACGTCTCTGGAGGTACTTTTTATTTCTCCTTCCAACCCTTCCCCACATCATGGAATGTGCCAACTGGAAATCACGTGAAAATTCGTATTTTTAACGGGGCTTTTCTGCTACGTGGTAGTTTCTTCGTAAAATTTTCGAAACGCACGTGGTCGTGGTTAAAAATTTGGAAAATATTTTTTCTCCAGTGTTTTGTAATTTTGTGTTAGTAATTACATTTTTAATTCGTATAAAGTCGATTCTATAATTTTTATACTGGTTTTCATGGCAAAAAATTTATAAAACCATTTAATTTTTCCTGCGTTCTTCAAGAATTATCTGATGAAAAAATAAATAAATAAATAAATAAATAAATAAAATAAAGGCAGGGATAAATATTTATATCTGAGAGTGATAATCATTTGATTTCATCTGAATGTGATATTAGTTGTATTTTGCAACAATAATTTAATTTTTTGTTTCTTAACAAATATCACATCAATATTATTTCATTTTTATCGTTTTTCGTACCAGAAACGATAAAATAATAGCTGTCGTAAAAAAATACGACGCGTGCGCGCTCATGTAAAATTCCTGAGCGCGTGTGATGGAATGTTACGTTTTTTTACATAAAATTATGGCGCAGTTTCTAGAAGAAAATCGTCAACATACTATTTTATTTGTTTTATTAAGGTAACTTACATAAAATAAACGATTGACCAAGAGGAACAAATAATATATATGTGTTAAAAATGGAAGTAAAATTGAATATTTCAAGAAAATGTGACGTGATAGAAATTTTTCATGATATATTTTTTTCTAAATTAGCAACAAAACGTTTAGATATCAATTCTCTTGTATTTTTTTTATTCCAGGCCTGTATTATTAAAAGAGCGAAAAGTCTTTATCCAGACGATGAAAATGGTGGTATAATAATAATAATAATAATAATATAAGTAATAACGTATTTAAACGCAAATAATTTGTTTTTTAAGGATATTTCTATTTTTATTCTAAATCTAATTTTAAAAAAAAAATGAATAAATTAATGAATTAAAAATAATCTGGTATGTAACTCACATGGCATTTCCTTATCCTGCATTTCAACACTATAAAATTAGATTGCGCATTAAGTTTCAAGATCAAGAATGTATGGTAATAAAGTTTAACCTACTTTAATAATAATATAAATTAAACTAAGGAAAAGTTTTATTTCATATATTATTCCGTGTTACAGATGCTAAAAAATTCAAAGCCATTATTGATTTGATTTTAAACTTGCCAATACTGATCAGATGTTTCAAGTGGAAACCTAATATGTACTTCGAAATGCCATTTACAATTTTCCTCCGGTTAATTTTGTATACGTTATACTGATTACCGATACACATACAGACCAACCATGAAAAACTGGATATTCGTATTCAGGGAACCTCAAAACGTGATATTATGCAAAAAACCAGAGTTAAAAATAGAACATCAAATAATACATTTTTTGTTACACAGATAAGAAAAATTTATTTTTCTTCTTGAGAAGTGTTTGTCAATATATTAGAATATAGAAAAGCGCTTTAATCAATTACGTTCAAAGGAAAAGAATGTTAAGTTTAATTTTGGATACACCTTTATTTTGTCTATAAACTACATGCACATCACATTATGTTCTTAAATTTAGTTCGATATGAAAATTACCAAACACAAAATGAAACAAACGCGGCCAGCAATTTTCAAGTACAGCCGAACGTATCCAAATACTTTGGGTAGACGTGTAAACGAATGATGAATGATTTAAATATCACAATCTATACAAAACATGCTTTAATCATATAAAAAAAAATCATTTCATTTTGTTTAACACAGCCTACAGAATTTACATTATACTTACGAGAAATTTCCCTCGTTGACGTAATGTATCGTTTTTCTCTTTGATATCCCAGTACAGTAAATATGGCCTTAATCCCATCGAAAAGTTTAGTGTAGCATCGCTGTATGATACAGTTTTAGAATGCGGAGTTTGGAGTTTCCGATACTATTTTTTCGTGAGATTTGCTGATAAATGACAGACACACACAGAAATCAACCGCTAAAAATATGATTTTTGGATTCTAATTTGACCCAAAGATAATATTTTCTTTACCTTGTGTATGGGAAAGAGAAAATAATAAATTATCTCGAAAAATTATACAGCCTGTTAAACTATATATGCCTATGAATTTTTTCAGGTAAAACTCACTTTTTACTTGAGCTTTCTTTCATCGTTTCAAAATTTTTGAAAAAACCACATTATAATTGATGAGATCGTATTCTAGTTAAAACGTGAATCATTTATTTTTTAAATTATATGTATAACAAAGAAAATTTAATTTATTGCAGTCTGCCCATAAAATATATAGTAGATTTACAAACCATTTCAATCTAAGCCTTAAAGTTTAAAAAAAATAATGAAAAAAAAATCTGACTTATTTATGATTAATGAACCACTTAACATTTTGATAATAAAGCGAATGGAGAGTGGTTGCTTAAAAGAAGGAATATCAAATACTAGTCTAGATTACAAAATTTAATAACGATACTATTTTTGTATTTAAGTAACTGCATGTTATATTAAAGTTGAATATTAATGTATTATGAATCAGTATGAAAAACTCTAAATTAATTTTTATATACTGAATACAGATTTTATTTATATTTATTTTTAAGATATTTACAAATAAATGTTTACTTCTTTGTAATAATATGTACGTATTAAAAATATTTATCCATTATGATAAAGTATGGCAGTTTATCAAGAAACAGTAATGAAATCTCAAAAATAACATTTTTCTTATTTGATAATTATTAGATAATTTTTAAAAAAGGATTCGGTATGAGTTTACAAATAACTATTTTAATAACGAAGCTTCAATGTTTTTGAATGAAAATAATTAAAAATTCAGTCTAACTTATTTATGATTAATGAGTTTTTTAACATTTTGATAATAAAACGAATGAAGTTGCTTGTAAGAATGAATATCAAAGACTAGTCTAAATTACAAAATTTATTAACGATACTTTTTTTTTTTAAGAAACTGCTTGTTATTAAAATTGAATAGCCAAGTTTAATCAATTAATATTAACAAAAAAAAAAAAAAAAAAAAAAAAACTATAAATTAGTTTTTAAATACACTTGACAGTGTTTTACTTTATAGTATTTTATTTTATTTTTAACTTTTGAACTGAAATTGAGAATTTTGGAAGTGACTTACCCAAATTTAATTTCCAATTGCAGCTTCCTTTTCTGTAGCGAGTTATTCCATAGTCCAGTTAATTTTTATAAAGACTGCTAGTTAAGATTAGAACTTTTTGTGATCTGAAAAAAAATTATTTTTCTTAAGTTTTGGAACTGTTGAAATTGATTTTAGATAAATCTTCAATATTGGTCTCGATACTGCAGCAGATGGGTCTATCAAATCACTTGCTGACAGATCATTAATTATATTTCACAGATCGTTATTTGGAAACTCATCTTTTAAATATATTTCATCATTTTCTGGTTCCAGGGTTCATTAGGAAACTAGGATTGTTTTAATTAACATACTAATTTCCGTTTTTTTTATTGACTCTCCATCAAGATGTGAATTTCTGCTGGTGAAGAGTCAGTGAACAACACACAAAATACACTTAAATCGTCTTGCTGTTGTGATCTCTTCGAATTGTCAAAATGAACTTCTTTTCTTACGAACCAATTTGAATCAAAATCATCCCAATGTCCTTAATTTCTATAACTATTCATACTTCAATTTTCATTTTAGAACCAAGTTAATGTAAGGATTCATTTTTGTTTATTTTTTAGAAATTTTTTGATATAAGATAAAATAATTTCACGAATGTGTTGGTTTTATTTCATAATAGACGAGAACGTAGCATCAGGATTAAATGGGATTATCAGTTGTTGCACTCTTACTAAAAAGCTTCAGTCTCTAGATGAATAGTATTTTATGGTGTGGAATTCAGGTCAGAATTAGTTAACAGCCACTTCTCCACTGCTTTTCTATAGTACAATTTTAAGGGCTGAATGAAGGACCTCTCCAGTAGTTAGTGTCAAAATGTTCTGAATCTTGATATATGTAAATTAATTTCTCCAACAACCCTCGCGAACTCCGAATAATCTAAGTTTTAGAATAAGTCAAACGCCGATCCAGCAGAAGTATATTTTTTCTATTCACACTAAGCTTATTTTTTTAAATAAAGTATCAAATACATTTTTAAAATAACTGACAATTTATGTATCTTGTTTATTAAACTTTAACTAAACTTACTATAAGAGCTTGAATTTTCAGCTCATTAATGTTTTTTAAGTGCCTAAATATAAAGCATTTGTCTTATGTATAAAAAGTTAGAATAAGAAACCGAGACAGCTGATAATACTGACACCTATCGCAGCTTCTTTTCTTTAACACACCAATTTACGATTTCATCCGAATTACTTATTCTCCGCCTCTCCCATTTTTTTTTAAACTTCTTAACCTACTGAATCGAAATATGTTACTTAAGTAAAGGCTGTAAAACTTCACAACCTCCAAGATACTATAAGTGGAAGATCTCCCAATACCCTAGATGACAGACTCTGAAATCACACCGGCACATTTTAGAAACCAACAAGAAATAGGGAATTACGTGTTGGTTTAAACCAAACGTTATTCCAAATCTTAAACAATAGTTATCTAGTAAAGAAATATGTATTTCACGAGAAAATAAAGTGTTCAAATTAAATGAGTCTATCATGATTTTGAAAATCTGCAAATATAATTAGTCCTGCTGCTTACTTTCACAAATTATTCAAAAACTACGTAGAAAAATTGTAAAATCGATGAAATTAAATAACAGCGCACATGCATTAGAAATTTTTTTTATTGTTTGAAGTTAGTTTTAGGTCTGGAATTATTCCAATAGTATAGAAGATATTTTTGGAGCTTAGAAGTTTATTATTGGTAAGGAATTGTTTCTGTTGGTTTAATGATAAGTTTTGCACGATTTATATTTGTTTTACATGTGGAAGTCAGTGTAGCATGTAGCAGAAATTGTTGTAGTTAGAGATATTTTTTTTAAAGAAATTTGAAGCTATTTAAATTTAAATAAAAGATTATAATGCCTTTGTAAGTTGTAGACATTTTTTTAAACATACTCTTAAAAGTTTTCGAACATTTTTTTTTTCGTAGAGGAGATTGTGAGGCGATGCATATAACTGTCACAATTTAGATTGCTAAAAAAGACGATCTGTGTTTTAGCACTGATTTATAAAATTATTTTTCAGTGTCAAAACTGGTTCTTACTAGTTTGGGCGAAAAACTTCGGGTTTGGCGAAGTTCAGTAAATAATTAGATTTGTAAAAGTTTGTTCGAAAGTAGGTTGAGTAAGAATGCAAATTGTTTCCCAATGCATAAAAGCTATACACAGAGTGAGTATTATTACTTCCTTGTACGAAGTATAAGGAAGTATCGTAATTAGACAATATTCAGCAAGACAAACTAGACAAAAAACAGACACTTCATGTATCAATAGACATAAAAGGTGCTTTTGACAATATCAGGTGGCCAACACTCCTAGGAAACCTCCAACTCTCCGGCTGTCCGACATACCTAGTCAACTGGATAGTTAGCTTTCTGGAGCACAGGTATGTCAAGCTGGAGGAAAATGGAATAAGCAAGATCAAGCAAATATTTGGTGGCTGTCCCCAGGGAAGCTGCCTAGACCCGCTCCTTTGGCTACTAATAGCAGAGACAGCACTTAATCGTAGCTGGGGGAACAATGTTAGAATCCAAGCCTTTGCAGACGATTTCATATTAACTATAAGCGCGAAATACCCAAATACTTTAATTAACACGGCAAACACAGCATTAGTCGAATTTGGCAATTGGGCAAACAGGTACAACCTAACAATTAATTGGAGCAAAACAGAACTGCTGTACCTTAACAGACCTCATACAGGAAACCTCCCAACTGAAAATTCATATAAACTTGAAGGAATACGCTACAATGGTATTGAATTAGAGACTAAAGAAACCATGAAGTACCTGGGAGTGGTCCTTCACAAAAATCTTAAATGGCAGCCCCATGCAGAACATCAGGTGAATAAAATTTATAAATCCTTCAGCTTGTTTGGGCGCATGGTCTCAAGGGGATGGGGGATAAAACCTAACTTGATTAAAACATGGTACAAGACCGTGGTGGAAAAGACACTGACCTATGCAGCCCCAATCTGGGGCAATAAAATAACACAGCAAAGCAAGGACAAATTACTTAGCTGCCAGAGACACTTCGCACTGGCCATTGTGAGGGCTTATAGAACAGCCCCGACCTCGGCACTTCTGGTACTCTCTGGCCTGATTTTCAGTACACCTGCAACTAAAATATGAAGCTGCGTATGGTACAATTACAAGACTACACAGAAACTACCAGCTTCAGGAACACGTATTCAACCACACAGACTTTACAAAAAAGCAAAACATTTGGTGGAAACACCCTGCTGACACCCCAGAGCTATTTATAGGGTCTTCTGCTGACGACACACATACCTATACGGACGGGTCGAAGCTGGAATCAGGTGCTACAGGATCGGCCTTTGTAGCGTTCAAAAACTCCCAAAAAATTCACGAATGGTCAGTGCCTCTAAGAAAGTGTAACAGTGTCTTCCAAGCCGAACTACTGTCAATCCTCAAGGCAGCAGAATGGGGCAATACAATGGGTATCACATACAGTATCCACTCGGACTGCATGTCGGCCATCCAAGCAATATCCAAACCATTTTCCACCGATAAATTGATCTATAAAATCCACAATGAAATAGTTCGATCTCATAACAGCTTCAAAATTGAATGGGTTAAGGCCCACGTAGGCATACTAGGGAATGAAGAGGCTGATAAATTAGCAAAACTGGCAGCCGATAATGTAAACAATAAAGAACAATACTACTTAGAAAAACCAATCTCATACTTAAAGAAAAATCTCAAAAAGCTTACTATGGATCAATGGCAGTTCGAGTGGGACTACGGGGACACGGGCAGGCTAACTCACAGATACTACCCAAAAGTAAACACAAAGACTCTAGTTAGCTGCAAGCTTCTATCACAAATATACACGGGCCATGGGGCATTTCCGGCCTATCTTCATCGGTTTAAGAGGAAGAAGAGCCCGGATTGCGCCTGTGGCGAGCTAGGAACATCCTTACACTACTTACTAGCCAGTCCGCTAACGGAAAACCTCCATCTGGCCAAAATCACACAGGACAATGAACAACTCTGGTATAAACAACTAGCCAACAATAAACACGTACAGAACAAGGCAAAACACATAGTCAGTTGGATCACAAACAACATAGACGACATTTCACAGTGATCAAAAACCAACATCTCGAGCAGTAGGAACCAGCCACGTACTGTCAAAACCCGAAGAAGAGGACCTGGCGGATTTTTATTTACTAGATCAGGGGACTTTTTGTTTATTTTTGGTTATGATCGTGGTCCATGAAGTTAAAGCGGCGGGTACCTATACAGTCTGAGCCCCGGTAAAAATAAAAATGTAAAAATCAGAAAATCTAGAAATAACAAGTAAAAAAAAAAAAAAAATTAAAAAATAATAAATAAAAAAAGGCAAAAAAATAAATAAATAAATAAATAAAAAATAAATAAAAAATGTAAACGGTTCTTGGCTTATAAGTCCGTAAGTCCGCGGCACGCCCATGACTGTGCATGAATGTTTATTTTATTTTAATTTATTTTCTTTTATTACTTCCATTAGTGTATGAATGGGGTGGTCAAAAAGCAACCATGTTGACTTTTACCTTTGCAGAATAGTTCCTTTATAAAATGTAGATTGGCTAACTAGTTCCTTGACGCAATCGGTGATCAGAAAGCAACCATAATGACAATTTCTTCAGCAGGTTTATTCTCAAAACTCCCAGGTCCGATGGACCTAACTAATGTTAGTCCATACATAGTGATTCCATCACAAAGAATAATTCCTAGCTAACCTTTTCTTTTTGGTACTCATCTAGTTCTGATCACAATCAATACCTTCTTTTAATATTACAGGTTTGAATGCGTGTCAAAAAGCAACCATAATGTTAATTACCTTTGCCGGATTTGTACAATATCATCAAGAGTGCAGGACATAACAGGTCGCACAACTTACAAATCCCGGAAACTTAGTCTCTTTCGTACTCATCTAGTTTTGACACGCACTTTTTTTTTCTCAATTGTAGGGGTAATACTTTCCTTGTTAAGCCTAGAACTATTTCCTGTCACATTTCTTTTTGGTACTCACCAAGTTTTGACCCGCAACAATTTTAATTTAAGTACTTACCTACTTTAATTAATTTATTTTTACTATATATTTTTATTTTTATTTTTATTTATTTTATTTATTTATTTTATTTATTTTTTTATATTTATATTTATATTTTTATTTATATTTTTATTTATTTATTTTTTATTTTATTTTTTTTTCTATTTTTTTTTTATTTTTTTTATTTTTTTTTATTATCATTTTTATTTTATTCTTTTTTATTTTTACGAGGGTGTGGCGGTGTCTGGACCTCGTTAATCTGTGCTGCACCGTCAAGTGCTCGATGGGGTCGTTTAACAGTCGTCTGGCTACCAACGCGGGGAACCATCCCCCAGTGGTGGATCAAAATTGCGATGGTCCCTCTTTCTCTTCTCCATTCGGCCTCCCTGCGCATAGTAATTTCCCTCCCAATTAGGATTAGGCCTTGCCACTTCAAAAACTTCAAAATTTTCGCTATGCGCCCAAAACTATCTTCCATCCCCCAGTGGCTTCACGTAATTTTTTTTTTTTTTTTTTTTTAATTATAATCTCATTGTTCCTCCCTCGTCTTTCTCAAATCATAAGTGTTGTCCCCTTCCCCTTTTCAAATGGCCTCCTCTTTCGGCTTTAATTATTGTGTGCACAACTAACTTTAGCGGCTCCCAGCGTTTTCTTTTTTTTTTTCCTCCCTGCCTAAATTCAAAATTGTTTTAATTTTGTATAATTCCGGTTATTTCGACTCTCAGCTAGTTAGTGCACTTATTCCAAATTCCTTAACATCTGGAGCGTGCTGCAATTCCTGAGCTTTGGCGTCTAGTTACATTGCTGCCCAGCAGCTTCCACGCGGTGATCTGGCGATTTATTCGCTCCGGCGGACGGCATCCAACCCGTTAAACTTGGCCGAGCCCAGGCAGGCAGGGGCCGTCCAAAGGTTTCAAAAGAAGTATCGTAATCCCAATTTGGGAAATGGATTTTATATCTCTCAGAGCTCAAAAATGACGTATCGTAGAATGTTGCAACTTTATATTTATGACTGTCATGATTTCTAGTTGGGCACATTAGACTTTGGTCTTAATACGAGCTACTATTTTAGAGATATTTACGACTTCACACGATTTTTCGTGACGTCTATATGTATGTATGTTTATATGTATGTGTGTATCTCGCATAACTCAAAAACGGCTGGACGTAGAAAGTTGCAAATTGGTGTAAGTTGTACACCTCCCTTTTTAATCATACTGTGACTTCCTATTTTGGATATGTTTATGAAAATTTTATTCATAATGACAAAAAATGCAAAGTATTTGGCCATTATATATGACGAATCCTGACAAATATTTTAAAAGTAGCTAATGATAGAGACCGTAAAGATATTTTTGTGAAAGTTGTCAAAATTTTGCGTGTAGAAAGTAATTCTTTAAGACATAAGCATGTTCTAGTAGACGAATGCATATTATTTAATGAATATTCACCCATAGATAAAGTCCGTAGTGATATTGTCATTGAAATTGTAGACATTTCTGCGTATGAAAAAGAATTCTTAAATACAAAAGCAGGTTCTAGTCGATGAATGCAGTTTATTTAATAAATTTTCAGCTCGTATCGAGAACTTGTAATGGTTTTTTCATTGAAGGTGCTGATAATTTTGCGTGTTCTAGTTCATTTTCTGAAGGTTCTAATCGACGAATGAACTTAATTTAATGAATATTCTGGGCCATAGATAGAGCCTTTAACGATATTGTTATGAAAGTGGCTATAAATGTTGCGACTTGCCGAGATTAGCGATCAAATTTGGCGGAAAATATTGTTTCAGGATAGCCAAAATTAGTAAACCTTTTCTCAATTTTAACGGAGTTAATTGTTTTAGGAAAATATATCATTTTTCGCCCCTATTTTTTGCCAAAGGGAGTAAGAGTAGACCCTCTTTACTCGAATGATTTTCATTGAAACCTAAAATGTGTATTTTAAAATGAGAGATTTTGTAATAAGCCGTGTAGTAATGTTAATGAAAATACTACTATATTTGTCTTGGCGATATATATAATCTTATTATCGTGTCATTTGTGGTTGGAGTAGAATTTCTTTTTTGCCTTTCCTAAGAAATGTTTGTGGACTGGAAATTGCCTCTATATTAACGAATGCGTTTTATCACGCAAAATTATCAAAGTTTTCGTAACAATATGTATATTCAAATGGGTGTATAAGGAAAACATGTGGTGTCCTGACCAGATTTTTATTATTATATTAGGAAAGACGTAGTTCCATCCCTCGACGATAGTTTCAGGGCCCGAGCCCTTCCCGAGCTTCGGTATTTTTTCTAATCAATTCTACATTATATTCCTTCCGGTGTTAGCCATTCATTTTTCTTTTTTGCACACCTTTGTGATTGTGAGTTTTTCCGTCTTCATCCCATGATATGTTATATAGATTGTTTACCATTTTCTTTTTTCTTTTTTTCAGTTTTTTATATTCTAATGCGTGGTGGTAAAATAAAGTAACGGTAAAAATAACGTACTTCCCTTCCATTTGAATACTTCATATAAATAAGTTACTGGTTTTACGTTAGCCTCAGCATTTCTTAATCTAAGTAAACAGCAGGAAAATAGAAAGTTGAAGTTGACTCACTAGGACAAATTTCCAGATTACTTAATTTAAATTTTGACTATTTTTGTTATAATTGTGAAAGAGATTAAAGATTTAGGCTAAATCTGATTTAATTAGTAGGTGTTTAATTTGCATAAAAGTGACATTAAAATTTTATTGAATTCGGTGGTTATAAAAAACTATCAATAATTGTATTTATAGAGCTGAATCAAAATTCCCCAGGAAAGAAGACAAAAATAATACATTCGCTAATGCCTCAGCATTTGCATTGTGAAGAACTACATATATAGCACGTTACTTAGATTGATTTTATTTCTAGTTACCTGTCAGTGGTTTTAAAATTTAATGTCAGAAATTGCATAATATGTGTAATATAATTCCAACAAATTAATTAAAGTAAAAGCTTCTTATTAAAAAGAAAAAAAAAACTTTTTTTCTCCCAAATTCATTGTACAGTAAGACCCCGCTTAACGCGGGGGATACTTTCCTTCAAAGTAGAGCGTAATGCGAAACTGCGCGAGCACAATTTCAGGGAATCCTGTTGTAAAATTTATACCCTTTCCGTGTTGATTCTCAAATTTAAATTCATTCACTACTTAAATATAATTTAAATTCACTTTATAACCTTTAAAGTTTAAGTTATTAATTAAATGAATTATAGCGTTTAGTGCTATTTTCTCTTTTGATGCTGCCATTTGAGTTAAAGATATATTAAAATTAAAAAAATCTTAATGATAATTACTTTTAGTTAAAAATTATATTCCTTATTAATATATTTATGTTTAAGTCATTTGAAATAACTTTAATTACTTACCTCATATTTAAAAGCATATTTTATTAAAATTAACTTAAAGAAAAATATGTTTAAATCCTTTTACGGATTGTTCTTTTCGCTACTTAGCGAGGAGATGTAATATTTTTTCAACTGCAGAGTCTTTTTGCTTAGCCCACAGATGGCGGCCGACTCGCAGCGTCGTGTTGCTATAGTTATGGGAGGCGTTCCTATTCTACAGCATCTAGTAGCTGTTACTTTGAATCCGTTCGGTGACTATAAAAGGAGGTAGGAAATATGTAATCAGTCTCTTAAGCTCTGAAGCCCTTAATCTTTTAAGCTTTTATGTTTTTTCAGTTTAGCTCAAAGTCATGAGCTGGTATTTCGATATAATTATAAACTGTTTAGTTTTATTATGATTGTAAATTACGTTTTTGTGACTTGTTCGTTTAGTGTATCTAGTTATTTCACAATGAAAAGTAGCTTTCTATTTGAACTCAGTATGGCAGTATTTTAAGGGTATTTAACCTTTCGTCAGCAAGATTCTACAATTGTTTCAGCTGATTTAATGTCATTCATCATTTTGTTTCAACTTTAATAAACTGTTTTAATTGAACTTTTGTCTTCAATGAATGCCACATATATTTATCTTTTTTATAGCTTTTTAGAGCTGAGCAACTATCATTTCACTGCACTGCTAACTCTGCTAACTTAATATATGTGGAAATTGTTTTTTTCACAACAAGTGGTTATGGGCGATTTGGCTCGTTGTCAGCTCATAGCATTTAAAATTTTGATAATAGTTTTTATGGCATTCTAATTGTTTGAAGATAAGAAATTGAAATGGCAGTGAGTTTAAACCCCACGTTTGAAAAATTACGGATGAATAATTATACTACGTGGGTCAAGGACATTAAATTTATTTTAATTGAAAGAAACTGCTGGAATATAATATGTAAAAAAGAAAAACTGCCTGTTGAAGATGCTGAGGGCGGAATAACTTCAAAACAAGTGGAGGATTTTAAATCTCGTAGTCGAGTTGCATTATCAACAATATATCTGAATACATCGCCTGAAGTCAGAAGCATTATTGAAAATTGTGATTGTGCTATTGATGCCTGGGAGATTTTGAAGAAGACCTTTATATCAGACTCAAGAGCTCATCATATGGGACTGTTTACAGAGTTCATTAATTGTAGAATGTCTGAGAAGGAAACGGTGAATTCTTTTGTAACCCGGTTATCAAGAATACTGGACCAGCTGCGTGAAATTGGTCATGCTATGGAGGACGTGTACTGCTGTTTCCAGCTCTTGCAACACCTACCATCCAAGTTTGAATCTGCAGTGCAATATTTGTTGCGTTGGAAGAACGACCAGTTCAAGTTCCAGAATATTGTGTCCGAGTTAACAGCGGAGGAATCGCGTCTACAGCTTCGTGAGGGTGATATTAAGAAAGATGCCAATAACAGTGTTCAGATACAGAACGTCCAGCACAAAGGTAAAAAACTTTTAACTTGTTTTAAGTGTGGCCGTATTGGTCACTTAAAGAAAAACTGTTTTTTGAATAGTAATGTTAAATTTAAACCTAGAAATTTAAAGTATAACTCCAACGGTCGTGACAAATGCAAATCTCCCCCCTCCTACTACATAGCTCAAGCTAATTTTAGTAATTTAAGTGATGATGACAGCTTTATTTTTGATACCGCTGCTTCAAATCATTTTCTAAAAAATTTAGAGCTTTTTGAGCATTATACTTCTGTTGAAGGAGAGGAGCTTTTTGTCGCGATCGATGGTATTAGTTTTCCTATTACTGCTAAAGGAACTGTTAAGTTGGATTTTGGTAAAAATGTATTGTATTTAAAAGATGTGTTATATTCTCTTAAGTTACGAAAAAATTTAATATCGGGTCCTAAATTAGATGTGAACGGTGCCACATACACTGGCGGTAAGGGTCGAGTGTCGGTGTTCGGTAGAGATAAAAGACATATTTTTACTGCTAAAATTAAAGACGGTGTTTACTATTTATATCCTAATGTTTCTAAAATTAAAAAGGGGAGTAAAGTGAATGGGGGGCACCCAGAAAATCCTTCAGCTTCTCTTGCAAAAGTTAATGAAATTGGGTATTGGCATGCTCGTTTTGGGCATGTAAGTCCTGATACTATTGTAAATACTAGCAAGAAGAACGGGGTGAGGGGCCTTCCTAAACTTAAGTTTAAGAAATTTTTTTGTGAACCTTGTAGGATTAGTAAACAAAACCGTGTGTCTTTTAAGTCATCCGATGTTCATGGCGTTAAATCACCGTTAGAGAAAGTATTTATGGACGTCTGGGGCCCAATTAAAGTAACTGGTAAAAATGGGGAAAGGTTCTTTTTGTCCATTATTGATGGATTTTCTAAAAGGGTTGCTGTTTATCCTTTAAGGGATAAGTCTGAGGTTTTTGGTGTATTCGAGAGGCACATTGCACGGGCTGAACGTAGTTTGAATAAAAAATTGAAAGCTATTCGTACGGATAATGGTTCCGAATTTGTAAATGACAATTTCAAATCTTTTTGTAGTAAAAATGGAGTTGTTCATGAGTTAACTAACACGTTCACACCTGAGCAAAATGGGTTAAGTGAGCGGTTTAATCAAACTTCTTTAAATTGTGTTAGAGCTATTATCACGGATAGTGGTTTACCTTTTTCTTTTTGGCCCGATGCAATGTTGTATTTCGCGTACACTTGGAACCGTTTAATCCACAGAGGACAAACTAAGACTCCTTTTGAGTTATATACTGGGTTTAAACCATCCGTAAGACACCTGAAGCCGTTTGGGTTAATTTCGTATGTAGGGATCCCAAAACAGCATAGAAACCATAAGCTTGAACCTAAGGCTAAAAAGGGAGTACTAATAGGTTATTCATTAAAGACTAAGGGGTATAAAATTTGGTTGGAGGATGAGGATAAAATAGTTGAAACTATAAACGTAACGTTCTCTGATCAGCTATTTAGTAAATGCAGTGGAGCGGTGATGGGCACCTCACTCGAGGAATTGGACTTACTTCCGGAAAGTCCAGTCGATTGTCAAGCTTCCGATCCTGTTGACATTGTTTTCGGAAGTGAGCCCGATGATTCTAGTGACGAGCCCGTCGATGAAATTCCTGTAGATAAATCTTCTCTTAAACCTCTTTCTTCAATTACTTGGAATAGAAAACCCGTACCCAGAAAAATGAGTGACAGAGTTGACATCTTCTATTACCCGGACAACACTAAAACTAGGTTGAGATCGATGAACGATGTCAGACAATATTGTGATAAAAATAATTTAATTTTTGACTCTAATTTTTTTTATTTCTCTAGTAGTAATAAGTTCGAGGGGGTGGTTGATCAGCAAAACTCGAATAACCCAACTTCAAGTTTAACTCATAAAAAATCATGACTAGTTATCCCTATACCTAAAACATATAATCAGGCCGTTAAATCTTCAGAATGTATTGAATGGAAAAATGCCATGGATGATGAGATAAATAATATGAAAACTCGTAAAGTTTGGCATCTGGTTAATTTACCGGAGGGGAAAAAAGTTTTGGGAAATAGATGGGTATACGCCGTTAAAAGAGATGAGCTAGGAAACGTTGCCCGCTTTAAAGCGAGGCTCGTGGCCCAAGGCTTTCATCAGATAAAGGGGGACACTTATGACGAGACGTTTTCACCCGTCGTTAATTTCTCAGTAATACGTTTCTTTTTTTCATTATTGGTCTCATGTTATAAATGGCATAATGTTCAATGCGATATAAAATGTGCTTATCTTTATGCACCTTTAAAAGAAGAAATTTATATGTCTCAGCCAAAATGATATGTTGTAAAGGGGGGGGGGAATCTTGTTTGTAAACTAGACAAAGCGTTATATGGCCTTCATCAAAGTGGCCGGCTCTGGTATTATGAGTTAAATAAAGTACTATTAGATTTAGGGTTTAATAAATTTAACTGGTGTAATTGTTCATATTATTTTGAAAATTATATTGTTTTATTAGTTTATGTAGATGATTTAGTTTTGTTTGGTAAAAATCAATTTCAAATAGATAAAATTCTTAATTTATTAAAATGTAAATTTGATATAAAAATTTTAGGTAAAACCAAGAAATTACTTGGTGTAGAATTTAATTATGAAAATGATTCAGTACAAATTTTTCAGGAATTATATATTAATGAAGTGTATGACAGGTTTAAATCTTATAATATTCCTTATTGCTCATTACCTATTGTAAAAGGCATTAAGTATTCGAAAAAAGATTGTCCTACTAATCAAAATGAAATTGATAAAATGTCTAGATTTCCATATCGGAATATCTTAGGATGTCTATCTTTCATTGCAAACAGGACACGACCTGATATTGCCTACGCAGTTAATATATTCAGTCAATTTCAAAATTCACCGGGGTTTAATCATTGGAATGGGTTAATTAAATTGCTTGGGTATGTTTCGTGTACTCGAGATTTGAAATTAAATTTGAATTGTTTTAATCCATGTTTAACTGCTTTCTCTGACGCTGATTTCGCGATGAATAGAGATGACTTCGTATCAATGGGGGGACAAATTTTATTTTTGGATAATAGCCCTATTTCTTGGAAAACCTTTAAGCAAAAAAGTGTTTGCCTTTCAACCATGGAAAGTGAATTTGTATCCATGTGTGACGGGGTTAAAGAATTAATGTGGTTTGATAATATATTACGAGATTGTATTGATTTTAAATTAATTGCTATTTCATATGAACCACCAATATTTTTTTATTTCTGATAACCAAGCAGCTATTAATTTTACGAGGTCTCCTATAGAGAATAACAAATCTAAACATATTAATGTAAAATTATTTTTCATCCGTGAATGGCTATTTGAGGAACGGTTTGATTTAAAATATGTAAATACTAAAAATAACTTTGCCGATCCCTTCACAAAGCCCCTTACTAAAGGTGATATGTCTAAGTTTGTAAATAAGGTATTTATTAAGTAAATGTATATAGAGTAAAATTAAATTTTGTTGAACGTATAATATATATTTGAATTTTTTTGAAACTGAAAAAATGGTTTTTTAGAGGGATATGTATGCATTTTCTTGGTGGGTTTTTCCTACGTTTTCCATTGTGTAGTGATGTATAGTTTAGTTTAACTTTTGTATGAGAGAAATTCGTAGCGCTACGTGTAATTGGTTATGTGTATGTTATGTAAATGTTTCATATATTTGTGAATATCATCGTTTTCTTATTTTGACAATGGGGAATGGGGGAAAAAAAAGGTTTCCTTGAAATGCTGTGCATATTTGCTCTGTATTAATATCTTGTTCTTTCTTTTAGTAGATGTGTATAGTAAATTGATAATGCTACTGATTTTTTTTTTGATTGTGAGTTGGACTTGTGGACTCTTGATCTTATGATTGACAAGCCTTCTAGCTTTGTGTGAAGTATATTCTGTAGAAGACATATGTGAATCTGTTGTCAAGTCACTAAATATTCAAGGAATTTTTTTTATTACTTTTCTAATAAAATTAATATTGTAATTGCTGACGTTTGTGTTTGTCAAATCAACACGGTGGGGGGCCTTGTTGTAAAATTTATACCCTTTCCGTGTTGATTCTCAAATTTAAATTCATTCACTACTTAAATATAATTTAAATTCACTTTATAACCTTTAAAGTTTAAGTTATTAATTAAATGAATTATAGCGTTTAGTGCTATTTTCTCTTTTGATGCTGCCATTTGAGTTAAAGATATATTAAAATTAAAAAAATCTTAATGATAATTACTTTTAGTTAAAAATTATATTCCTTATTAATATATTTATGTTTAAGTCATTTGAAATAACTTTAATTACTTACCTCATATTTAAAAGCATATTTTATTAAAATTAACTTAAAGAAAAATATGTTTAAATCCTTTTACGGATTGTTCTTTTCGCTACTTAGCGAGGAGATGTAATATTTTTTCAACTGCAGAGTCTTTTTGCTTAGCCCACAGATGGCGGCCGACTCGCAGCGTCGTGTTGCTATAGTTATGGGAGGCGTTCCTATTCTACAGCATCTAGTAGCTGTTACTTTGAATCCGTTCGGTGACTATAAAAGGAGGTAGGAAATATGTAATCAGTCTCTTAAGCTCTGAAGCCCTTAATCTTTTAAGCTTTTATGTTTTTTCAGTTTAGCTCAAAGTCATGAGCTGGTATTTCGATATAATTATAAACTGTTTAGTTTTATTATGATTGTAAATTACGTTTTTGTGACTTGTTCGTTTAGTGTATCTAGTTATTTCACAATGAAAAGTAGCTTTCTATTTGAACTCAGTATGGCAGTATTTTAAGGGTATTTAACCTTTCGTCAGCAAGATTCTACAATTGTTTCAGCTGATTTAATGTCATTCATCATTTTGTTTCAACTTTAATAAACTGTTTTAATTGAACTTTTGTCTTCAATGAATGCCACATATATTTATCTTTTTTATAGCTTTTTAGAGCTGAGCAACTATCATTTCACTGCACTGCTAACTCTGCTAACTTAATATATGTGGAAATTGTTTTTTTCACAACAAATCCCCGTACTGCTGCGAGCAATTTCGGGGAATCCACAGGGGAAGTAAAAGAGCACTAAACCGAAACAGTGCTAAATTAAACAGCGTTAAGCGGGGTCTTACTGTATTTGTTTTTGAATTTTCTTCAGTCATTATAAATCCGGTTATTTAAACACACACACGCACACACACACACACACACACACATATATATATATATATATATGTATATATATTATTTTACAAAATATACATTTTTATAAATTTCTTTGTGAATTAAAGTTTATTCTTGCAATTATGTAACTCCTTCATTTTATTATGAAATAGTTTGCAACCTCCAATATAATTTATTAAGACTGGATAATAATTTTATCCCAATAACCCAGTTTTCTTACTCTTAATCTATGTTTACTTTATATGCCACATTTCTCTCCTCATTATTTAATTAAAACGAGATGAACTCCTTAATCCGTGGCACTCATCGTGTATAATCACTTGTCTATCAAAATTAAGTAAGCTTTCATTAAAAGTAATGAAACACAATACTTCTGATATGGATAAAAGTTTGGATTAAAACTCCTCTCAAGTATATTGATATATATTTAGGTAATTAATTTAGGTAACAATTCAGTATTAAAATATGAATATATAATTAAAAGATATTTTCTATAATTTCATTATAAATATTGAAAATATTAAATTGGAATTCGTGTTAATATATCAATTGTTTAATATATATCTATTGTTTAAAAAAAGAAAAATGAACAGAAATATTACTTAAATGTTACTTTCCATTGGTTTTAAAAATATATATGAAATCCGTAAAATTTATAAAATTCATCAAAAATTGCTTTTATTTACGCTAGAATTTATATCATACACACACACACAAAATAATAATAATAATAATAATAAATATTCGTATATAGTAGTAAATTTTCCGCGCATGTGCTCAAAAGCCTGTTATTTGACCTTTCAGAAGGTTATCAAATTTCCTGCACTAGCCAACTAATGTGTAAGAAAGAGCATCATCTGAAAGGGGGTTTATACAGCAAATTTTAACAAAATCTTCTTTTGATATACTGATTTTTGTTCAAATTCCGAATTTCCACAAAACTTCTAAAACATATTTGCACATATGAAACCATCTAATGCATATGTAACAACGTCTAAATCGTATACATAAAAATAATAATATAATTTAAAGAATTTTAAGAAAATCTGTACAAGTTTCGTTTTGAAACCTTACCTTCGTGTCCTAAATTTGGCCTATCGAACATTAACACCCATCAATTTTTCTGCAGTAACCAATTAATACACAAGAAAAAAATATTAAAAAAGTGAGTTTACATAGTAAATATGAAGAAAATGTTTACTCCCGTTATTGAGATATGGATTAAAATTAAAATTCGTTCCTACTTCCGACTTTCGATGTCCTAATCCATTTTTTACCATGTTTTTATTAACTTCGATTCTTCCTTGTATGTTTGTTTGTTTCTTTGTCCAGTATAAATCTTGCAATCGATTTTTAACTAACTTCCCAAATAGCTAGATATTTGAAATTTTCAGGACAGCTCACAGCACGGTGACAGTACATTTTTCTAATAATTTTAGTCAGCTATTTCAGGTACCGCTGCCTTCGTCAGCGCTTATATGATTCGACAGAAAGTTTATTTAACTAAATTCCCGAGTAGCTAGTTATTTGAAACTTTCAGAATAGTTCAGAACACGGTGAAAATAATTTTTTTTAATACCTTTAGCCAACTGTTTCGGGTTCCTGCTGCCTTCGGCAGCGTTATCAGTACAAAGCTTGCAATCGATTTTTCACTAACTTTCCGACTAGCTAGACATTTGAAACTTTCAGGCTAGCTCAAAACACGGTGACAATATATTTTTTAAATACATTTAGTCAACTGTTTCAGGTCACTACTGCCTTCGGCAGCTTTTATATGATTCAACAGAAAATTTATTTAACTAACTTCCCGACTAGCTAGACATTTGAAACTTTCAGAATAGTTCAGAACACGGCGAAAATGCATTTTGTAAATATTTTTAACCAACTGCTTCGGGCTCCTGCTGCCTTCGACAGCTTTACCAGTACAAAGCTTGCAATCAATTTTTCACTAACTTCCCGGCTAGCTAGACATTTGAAACTTTCAGGCTAGCTCAAAACACGGTGACAATATATTTTTTTTTATACATTTAGTCAACCGTTTCAGGTCCCTACTACCTTCGGCAGCGTTTATATTATTCAACAGAAAATTTATTTAACTAACTTCCTGACAAGCTAGACATTTGAAACTTTCAGTATAGTTCAGAACACGGCGAAAATGCATTTTTTAAACATTTTTAACCAACTGCTGCGGGTTCCTGCTGCCTTCGGCATCTATACCAGTACAAAGCTTACAATCGATTTTTCACTAACTTCCCGATTAGCTAGACATTTGAAACATTCAGGATAGCTCAGAACACGGTGACAATACATTTTTTTAAAATACTTTTACTCAACTGTTTCAGGTCCCTACTGTATTCGGCAGCGTTTATATGATTCAACAGAAAATTTATTTAACTAACTTCCCGAGTAGCAAGACATTTGAAACTTTCAGAATAGTTCAGAATACGGTGAAAATGCATTTTAAAACTATTTTTAACCAATTGCTTCGGGAGCCTGCTGCCTTCGGTTACGTTACCAGTGCAAAGCTTGCAATCAGCTTTTAACTAACTTCCCGGCTAGTTAGCCATTTGAAACTTTTATAATAGCTCAAAACACGATAGCAAGGAATTTTTTTAATACTTTTACTCAATTGCTCCGGGTTCACGCTGCCTTCAGTAGCGTTTATATGATTCAGCAGAAAATTTAAAAACATGGTATATAAAAGTTCTTTTTGTTTTGTAATTATTTAGTTTTTACCAAAATTTGTCTCATCTGTACACTGGACATTTTTACTTTCTCTTACCCTTACGGTAGAGAAAGTATTGTTTCAGGGTCAAATTTTCGAAAGTGAGTTTTTGTTATATTTTCATGTTCTGAGGTCTCCTGAATTTTAAAATCATGTTTCTTGCGAATGGTCGGTGTGTGTGACTGTTATCAGCATATTTCGTGAACAAATAGTAGCAGAAATTCCAAACTCAGTATTCTAAATGTGTATTATATAGGAATTCTACACTAAGCTTTTCGTTGAGATGAAGCAAATGGTTCATGTACAGTGTCACTCAAAAGTATTCAAATACATTACGTCTATGGGGGAAATTGCAGGTAATGAGAGTTTAACGACTATAGCCTGCACTAATCCAAATGAAACGAACATATAATTTTGTTATAGAGCTAGTCAACTGGGAAAAAAAAATTTGTGCATGTAGGGTCCTCGCCTCCCCGCTCGAGCTGAGTAAATTTTCATGATGTGTATCTTTGAAAAGAGCTTGCCAATACCTTTAAAACGAATGGTTGAACCTTCGATCTGCGATAATTTAAACCAAAGTTATCAATTTGTTTCAGTTTTAACTTTTTTTTTTTTTTTTTTTTTTTTGTAATATTGAGAACAAATTCAACTTTTTCTGGATATTTGGTTTTATACTACTCTTAGACTAACTTAAAAACGAATAATTTTAAGATATCCAAATGTTGTATTTTGAAGTTAATATGAGTTTGTTCCTGGAAAAGTTTGATCAAGATTGGTAAGTATCTAGGAATGTTACGTGTGAAAATTGTGTGTATAATTTTAATAGCAGAATTAAATTCTATTTAAATGTAAGTGCATTAATGAAACGGGGGGTTCACAGGGGCGGTAGCCTCCCTCACACTGAACTAATTATCATATAAATGTCTTCCGAAGCCTAATTTGAATTGCTTAACATAGGTTTACATAACAGTACTCGTTATCTTACCTCTTAATCTCCAACCTGTATTTTTAGTATTAAATTTCACGATAAGAGAAAGTCGTGTGAGTAACATACCAGATTATTTATATAAGTTTCTTTGGGATATGTATATATTTTTTTAATTTTGCACATATGATAGTCAGATGATTTTCTCTCCCCCTCCCCCCACACACATAAACTTTTCTTTTCTTTTTTTTTCTTTATTATTATTATATATATATTTTTTTTAATACAGAAAATAATTCTACTTTTTAAAGGGATTTCGGTAATAAACATGAGCATGTGTGAAGAAGAATTATTAGAGCCAGGTTCTGTTATCACAAAGGCCGTATCGTAAAAACGTAGTGAATAATGTAGAAGACTTTACATCTAAATAATCAGCATACAAATAATTTTTTACTGTATTTTATTGAAGTAGCAATCCAATACTTATGTTCTTAGTCACAGAAATTTTTTTATATCATCACTGTATTGGTAAAGCTGGTAAATGTTCTACCCCAGTTATCTAGACAGAGAGGGAGGAGGAGACCAATAAAAGTATCGTCTTAATCCAACGAAGTCAAAATCGAAAAGCTTAACCAGATCTGCCAGCCTCAGAGAACTTAAATTGCAACCCCAAAGGTTGGCATCCTTAAAATTCAGCCAAAAGAATGCCAAGCTGTTTCTTTGTCCTCCTAACATTTTAATAAAAAATTTTGAATAAAAAAATCTTTACAAAAGTTAGATCGATTTGACATTGAAAACCATCGCCAACCGACCTTCAACATCAACGTACATAAACCGACATTTTCAATGGACGCCGCATAGTCGGCAAAAATCCATTATAAATCTATTTTTAGAACTATAATGACGGGGAAAAACGATTATAAATCTATTTTAGAATTATAATGACCTGCTTGAAATAATAATAGGTTTTAACGGAAACATGAGGGTAATAAATATGAACTGATATGACTGTTTTTTATTTTATTAATAGCTACTTATGCTATAAATAGGCTGATAACGACTTTTTAAATTACCTTCTGAAAATAAATAATTATAGCTAAATTGATTTAATCCTTTAAGGGAAAGAGTATAAACAAAATTATTTTTCAAAAACCCCGATATAAAAATTGCATTATATTATTCAGAGAGCAATGTGTTTGTAACAATAAAGGACAAAGAACGCTATTAAATTAAAGATTTTGATTTGTAAACAAAACGGGAAATTCTATATAATTAATTGAATTACATAAATTTAAGAGATTTATTTTATATAATCTCTATTAATCCTTCATTTTTGTTATATATTAAATTTGAATAAATAAATAAACTTTTAAAGAACATATGTGTGAACACTCACACATATATCTCCCCTTCGACTAGTAAAACAAAAAAAAAGTCCTCCTCGCCTCCTGTATAGAATTGCATATACAAACAATGACATTCAAAAGCACTTACCAAAGACGTACACTTAAAAATGAAATTACATTATAAGTAAAAATTATATGAATGCTGAAAAAATGAACAAACAAAATATATATGAAATATAAACACTAATTCAAAAAAAAAATACACATATTTCAAAAACACCAGTGGAACCAAAAGCTTTAAAAAAATGTGTGTAATATGTACTTATGTAATGTGTCATTGCAACTAAAAGCTCTTGAGAAAAAAAAATATTTGTGATGAAACCAAAAGCTCTTGAAAAAAAAATATATGTCATGTGTACTTATGTCATGACACACCAAAAATTACTTGACGTCACTCAAAAATGTGGCCTCTTTAACATAATATAAAATACAGTTCCATACTGTCCATATTGTCCTTTTTTTGTATGCCACAAAAATTTCAGCTGAAATATTTTTCTATGTAAGAGTCTCTTTTTGATATAATCAGGAATATCTATTTGTATCAACATATACAAATTTTTTTGAAAATAATGTGAAAGTTCCAGTCACTAACGTTAGATTTATGTATTCAAAAATATCAAATTTTCACATAAATATGCGTAGTGAAATAGAAAAAAAAATATATTACATATATTTATATATGAAAGGATAAAATAAACAAGATTTTAAATTAGTATTTAAATTAATATTAAGTGATAACTTAATATTAATATCTCAGAATGAATCTTAATTTTAAGAACAATTTTATGAGAATTCTATTTGAGTGCCCAGGTAAAGTTGTTTTCTCATCAGAGCTTCATAGCGCGGGAATCTGATTTCAGAATAAGTTTCGTAATCAAAATTATGCAATAGTTGGAATAAACGGTAAAGCATTGCAAAATAATAAATCCTGGATGCCCGGGTCAACCAATCGTAAAAGGTAGGCGGATTTTAGATTAGCTAATTATCCAATAAGCATTCATAAGAATAGTCTCAGTTCCCGCCGAAATATGCAGTATAAAAACGGGAGCACGCGAAAACTCGTGGCTTTTTAAGACCATCACTTGTCTAGTAAATTCACGTCAACTAATATTCCATCATGTAATAGTCGTACTAGCTAAACTCGCGCGGCCCTTCGGGGTTCGCTGAAGTGCCGGCCTTCGGCACCTTTTACCGGGATATACCGCTCCGGATGTCTTCGTACCGGCCCATGACTGCATCATCATATAGTGTCACTGTTTAGAACTTAATAAAGCATATTCGTGACTCAAATGGACTCCCTACTTTCTTATATAAGATGTCTGGACTTCTATTTTACTACATAAGAGGATCTTTGCACCATCCCGTGTAAAACAACAGAACTCATCATTTATTAATATTTTTATAATATATTACAGAAAGCCGACTAGGATTATGTGTACCTGTTTTACGGAGAATCGATGAAAAGTTCTTCCAGTATAAGAATTTCCAGACGATAAAAGATCGATGGATATTAATTTTGTGTGTGTTACTGCATTATTTCCCAAAACAAATTCTTCAAAAATTTTTGCATCTTTTAAATAGCGATAAACTAGATTGAATATTTCACGCAAAAAGCAAGCAACATTAGTAACATCATTTGTACTGAAATGCTATTAGAAAGAAAAAATACTGACTTACACGAGTTTTGTGTGAAAGATGCCAGACAGTGCCTTTAGAAAAAAAAAAAGAAGGAAACACTTAACTTACATCACTTTGCTTCAAATGTTTCCGATTACGTTCTGAAATGCGTGTGACTTACGCCAATTTTGATCCAAGCTGTTTCGATCTTAACTTACATCACTTTGCTTCAAATGTTTCCGATTACGCTCTGAAAAACGTGTGACTTACGCCAGTTTTGATCCAAGCTTTTTCGATTGCTCTCTTAAGTGCCGTGTTTCAAGTGCTGTGATGTAACAAACAGATGGCCTTATGTGTTAGCACAGATGTTTTGAATAAAATTCTCTTGCTCCACAGGAAATAAAAATAGGTTTTTTATTTTTATTTTTTTAATTTATTATTGTGTTTTCATCGCAATGTAAATCAACAAAAGGGGTGAGTGATTTCGTTTTATTTATATTTAGGAAGGATGATTTTTTATTGACTTTATATTTATCTTAATTTGTTAATAAAAATGAATTATGATAATGTTTGACATCGTTTATTTTCGCGATATATTTTATGATTTGAATTAAAAATGTTTTAAGCTCAATTACTTGTTGTCAGATTTAAAATAATAATAATGTACAGATTTTTGTTAAAATTGCAAAATTATTTATTATATTTTATATATTAAATTTTTTATATATTAAATTTAGAGAAAATAAATTTTCAGAATTACTTATATTGAAAAAAAATATATATATACAGATCTTTATTAAATGTTCATCATAAGTTAATGCTAAATTTTTATAATTTTTAAGAGTTTCAGTATATTTCTGTAATATGTTAATTTTTCATAAAAGTTTTAAATTTTAAAAGTATTGTCAAACAATGTGGAATTAAAATTATCTGATTATTTGTTTTCATTTATTATCTAGGAAATTTTTATAGTTCATTCAGCTGTTGGTAAAGGCGCATTATCAATTGTTGGTTTGAAATTTTTAATTTTAAAATAAGAGTAAATAAGGTAATTTTGAAGTAAATTTCGAATTAAAAAAAAAAAAAAAAAATAATAATAATAATAATAATAAATAAAGAAATATTGAGTTTATTTATATCTGTTAATCTTTACATTTGATTTTTAAGAAATTTTTCTCACCTATTTCTGTTTAATACTTTTGCCTATGAGTGCATGGTGTACATATTTTTTATTTTTGCATGTTTGTGTTACTAATTTTATATTTTCAAATATTAACATTGCTTTTATCTTCATACAATTTATAGTTACTTAATTTAATATTCAGGCAGTGTTATTATCAGTGTTTTGTTTAGTATTTTTACATGCTTAAAAGTTTTCATTTTTATAAGGCATTTTTGATATAATGTGTACATTTTATACTCTTATTTTTTATTACGTGTTAAACATTTTATTATAACTGGGTACAGCACTTCTCATACATATCAAAGTGCATCAATGTATTTAGTGTAAAGAGTTTTTAACTAAGAGTTTCTACAGTCATTGTTTTCAAAATTCACAGGACCAATATTGGGTTGGTACAATCCAGCCTCATCATGAGCATTGCTAACTAAAAGTTGCATCATACATTAAAATTGCATCATACATCAAAGTTGCATCATACATCAACGTTGCATCATATTCATCACACATTACTTATCATTTAGAAAACGTTATTTTATTTTTTATCTCAACACGAGTCCAAGCATCAATTTTACCGAGACAACAATATGAGTACTAAATATTTCTGAGGTATTTTTGGCATGGAACCGGGCGCAATGCAGTAAATTGCTCTGATCAACTGGATATCCTGATCAGAGTATAAATAATCCTACAGCCTTGAAACCTCATAAACAGAAACTAAATTAATACTCATAAAATTAAATCTCCGGGAAAATATGTCATTTTTTTTTTTTTTTAATTATTATTATCATTCGCAATTCGACATAGGGAAAATTCAACAAAATTGCAGTGTTAAATAATTGTTGGAGTTGTTTCAGGCAAAATTGTGGTAAAAGCCATGAAAACTTCACAATTAAATAAAATACTCATTATTACATTTCTCCTAATATGTCCGGGCCAAGCGCTCTCAACTCATACTCATTTACAAATTCGTCCTGTGAAATAAACAAAAAGTCACTTCACTCATTAGCATTCAAATAAAATGACTGTAGTTAAACCAAACTGTTAACTTGTATATTAGTGTAAATATTTTTTCTTCCCCTTGTGTATAGATAATTTGTTTATTTATTATAAGATATCAAAGGGAATTCTAAACTTTAAAAGTTTAATATCCATGGTCACGGGGGGTATCCAATCGTTGAAGCCACTGCAGAATTTGAAAATCTGGAGACGCTATCTGAAATTGGATACTCACCTGCAGACCTATGATGTAAATTCTTTTTTATTTACTTTTTTTTTCTTTCCTATTTTATATGTTGATATTTTCTAATATAATATTTTTTCAGGGTTCAAGTTGGGTTTTAATTGTACAATTTAACATATACTAAGTTAAAAAAAAAAAAAAAAAAAAAACTGTCTAGTGTTTTTATAATTTTATATACTATTATTTGTTTTATTCATCTTACATATTTAGTCTCTTTATTGTATTTCTATGTTAATAATGTCACTAGTATACCAGAAGAAATATTTAGGTGTCGTCATATTGCAGTGTTGCTAGATACCAGGACTTGAATACATTGTGGCCTACAGGTTCTGTTAAAATAAAAGTCATATTTCTTATGTTGTATAAATTTTAATGTTTTAAGTTTTAGTGTACTTTAGGTGTCATGATGTTATATTGTTTGTATACCATATTTATATAAATTTTTCAGGTACAACAGTACAAAAGTTTTCTATGTTAATCGTGAAAGTCTTGTGTATCTTCTGTCCAGTCATTTTCATAACATATGTTTGTATTCTTCAGAAACTGTATTAATATTTTGTATTTATCATGTACAGGCCAAAGACATCCTGAGTTGGTTAAATTTTAATGCAGCCAAATTTAAGATTTTATAAGCTAAATTTTTATTTTTATTTATTTATTTTTTTTAGAAGTTTTCTCGTGACAATACCAATAATAATGATTTCATAATAAAATTTTTCAGACAAAATTTTCTAAAAAAAAAATAAAATTTTCCAGTTTTAAATAAATTTTCCAAAAAAGTTAAATTTTATAACTTGTCAAATTTTCCATTTTAAGTTAAATTTTCTCCTGGAGTATCTTCTACTTCTGAGGGACTTCCCACAAATTTGCAGGCAAATATGGGGGAGCGTCGGCTTGGAGGGGGGATATGAAAGGATAAAATAAACAAGATTTTAAATTAGTATTTAAATTAATAGTAAGTGATAACTTAATATTAATATCTCATAATGAATCTTAATTTTAAGAACAATTTTATGAGAATTCTATTTGAGTGCCCAGGTAAAGTTGTTTTCTCATTAGAGCTTCATAGCGCGGGAATCTGATTTCAGAATAAGTTTCGTAATCAAATTTATGCAATAGGTTGAATAAACGGTAAAGCATTGCAAAATAATAAATCCTGGATGGCCGGGTCAACCAATCGTAAAAGGTAGGCGGATTTTAGATTAGCTAATTATCCAATAAGCATTCATAAGAATAGTCTCAGTTCCCGCCGAAATATGCAGTATAAAAACGGGAGCACGCGAAAACTCGTGGCTTTTTAAGACCATCACTTGTCTAGTAAATTCACGTCAACTAATATTCCATCATGTAATAGTCGTACTAGCTAAACTCGCGCGGCCCTTCGGGGTTCGCCGAAGGGCCGGCCATCGGCACCTTTTACCGGGATATACCGCTCCGGATGTCTTCGTACCGGCCCATGACTGCATCATCATATAGTGTCACTGTTTAGAACTTAATAAAGCATATTCGTGACTCAAATGGACTCCCTACTTTCTTATATAAGATGTCTGGACTTCTATTTTACTACATAAGAGGATCTTTGCACCATCCCGTGTAAAACAACAGAACTCATCATTTATTAATAATTTTATAATATATTACAGAAAACCGACTAGGATTATGTGTACCTGTTTTGCGGAGAATCGATGAAAAGTTCTTCCAGTATAAGAATTTCCAGACGATAAAAGATCGATGGATATTAATTTTGTGTGTGTTACTGCATTATTTCCCAAAACAAATTCTTCAAAAATTTTTGCATCTTTTAAATAGCGATAAACTAGGTTGAATATTTCACGCAAAAAGCAAGCAACATTAGTAACATCATTTGTACTGAAATGCTATTAGAAAGAAAAAATACTGACTTACACCAGTTTTGTGTGAAAGATGCCAGACAGTGCCTTTAGAAAAAAAAAAGAAGGAAACACTTAACTTACATCACTTTGCTTCAAATGTTTCCGATTACGTTCTGAAATGCGTGTGACTTACGCCAATTTTGATCCAAGCTGTTTCGATCTTAACTTACATCACTTTGATTCAAATGTTTCCGATTACGCTCTGAAAAACGTGTGACTTACGCCAGTTTTGATCCAAGCTGTTTCGATTGCTCTCTTAAGTGTCGTGTTTCAAGTGCTGTGATGTAACAAACAGATGGCCTTATGTGTTAGCACAGATGTTTTGAATAAAATTCTCTTGCTCCACAGGAAATAAAAATAGGTTTTTTATTTTTTTTTTTTAATTTATTATTGTGTTTTCATCGCAATGTAAATCAACAAAAGGGGTGAGTGATTTCGTTTTATTTATATTTAGGAAGGATGATTTTTTATTGACTTTATATTTATCTTAATTTGTAAATAAAAATGAATTATGATAATGTTTCACATCGTTTATTTTCGCGATATATTTTATGATTTGAATTGAAAATGTTTTAAGCTCAATTACTTGTTGTCAGATTTAAAATAATAATAATATACAGATTTTTGTTAAAGTTGCAAAATTATTTATTATATTTTATATATTAAATTTAGAGAAAATAAATTTTCAGAATTACTTATATTGAAAAAAAAAAATATATATATATATATACAGATCTTTATTAAATGTTCATATTAAGTTAATGCTAAATTTTTATAATTTTTAAGAGTTTCAGTATATTTCTGTAAAATGTTAATTTTTCATAAAAGTTTTAAATTTTAAAAGTATTGTCAAACATTGTGGAATTAAAATTATCTGATTATTTGTTTTCATTTATTATTTAGGAAATTTTTATAGTTCATTCAGCTGTTGGTAAAGGCGCATTATCAATTGTTGGTTTGAAATTTTTAATTTTAAAATAAGAGTAAATAAGGTAATTTTGAAGTAAATTTCGAATTAAAAAAAAAATAATAATAATAATAATAATAATAAATAAAGAAATATTGAGTTTATTTATATCTGTTAATCTTTACATTTGATTTTTAAGAAATTTTTCTCACCTATTTCTGTTTAATACTTTTGCCTATGAGTGCATGGTGTACATATTTTTTATTTTTGCATGTTTGTGTTACTAATTTTATATTTTCAAATATTAACATTGCTTTTATCTTCATAAAATTTATAGTTACTTAATTTAATATTCAGGCAGTGTTATTATCAGTGTTTTGTTTAGTATTTTTACATGCTTAAAAGTTTTAATTTTTATAAGGCATTTTTGATATAATGTGTACATTTTATACCCTTATTTTTTATTACGTGTTAAACATTTTATTATAACTGGGTACAGCACTTCTCATACATATCAAAGTGCATCAATGTATTTAGTGTAAAGAGTTTTTAACTAAGAGTTTCTACAGTCATTGTTTTCAAAATTCACAGGACCAATATTGGGTTGGTACAATCCAGCCTCATCATGAGCATTGCTAACTAAAAGTTGCATCATACATTAAAATTGCATCATACAGCAAAATCGCATCATACATCAACGTTGCATCATATTCATCACACATTACTTATCATTTAGAAAACGTTATTTTATTTTTTATCTCAACACGAGTCCAAGCATCAATTTTACCGAGACAACAATATGAGTACTAAATATTTCTGAGGTATTTTTGGCATGGAACCGGTCGCAATGCAGTAAATTGCTCTGATCAACTGGATATCCTGATCAGAGTATAAATAATCCTACAGCCTTGAAACCTCATAAACAGAAACTAAATTAATACTCATAAAATTAAGTCTCCGGGAAAAGATGTCGATTTTTTTTTTTTTAATTATTATTATCATTCGCAATTCGACATAGGGAAAATTCAACAAAATTGCAGTGTTAAATAATTGTTGGAGTTGTTTCAGGCAAAATTGTGGTAAAAGCCATGAAAACCTCACAATTAAATAAAATACTCATTGTTACATTTCTCCTAATATGTCCGGGCCAAGCGCTCTCAACTCATACTCATTTACAAATTCGTCCTGTGAAATAAACGAAAAGTCACTTCACTCATTAGCATTCAAATAAAATGACTGTAGTTAAACCAAACTGTTAACTTGTATATTAGTGTAAATATTTTTTCTTCCCCTTGTGTATAGATAATTTGTTTATTTATTATAAGATATCAAAGGGAATTCTAAACTTTAAAAGTTTAAGATCCATGGTCACGGGGGGTATCCAATCGTTGAAGCCACTGCAGAATTTGAAAATCTGGAGACGCTATCTGAAATTATAAATTCTTTTTTATTTACTTTTTTTTTCTTTCCTATTTTATATGTTGATATTTTCTAATATAATATTTTTTCAGGGTTCAAGTTGAGTTTTAATTGTACAATTTAACATATACTAAGTTTTCAAAAAAAAAAAAAAAAACTGTCTAGTGTTTTTATACTTTTATATACTATCATTCGTTTTATTCATCTTACATATTTAGTCTCTTTATTGTATTTCTATGTTAATAATGTCACTAGTATACTAGAAGAAATATTTAGGTGTCGTCATATTGCAGTGTTGCTAGATACCAGGACTTGAATACATTGTGGTCTACAGGTTCTGTTAAAATAAAAGTCATATTTCTTATGTTGTATAAATTTTAATATTTTAAGTTTTAGTGTACTTTAGGTGTCATGATGTTATATTGTTTGTATACCATATTTATATAAATTTTTCAGGTACAACAGTACAAAAGTTTTCTATGTTAATCGTGAAAGTCTTGTGTATCTTCTGTCCAATCATTTTCATAACATATGTTTGTATTCTTCAGAAACTGTATTAATATTTTGTATTTATCATGTACAGGCCAAAGACATCCTGAGTTGGTTAAATTTTAATGCAGCCAAATTTAAGATTTTATAAGCTAAATTTTTATTTTTATTTATTTATTTTTTTTAGAAGTTTTCTCGTGACAATACCAATAATAATGATTTCATAATAAAATTTTTCAGACAAAATTTTCTAAAAAAAAAATAAAATTTTCCAGTTTTAAATAAATTTTCCAAAAAAGTTAAATTTTATAACTTGTCAAATTTTCCATTTTAAGTTAAATTTTCTCCTGGAGTATCTTCTACTTCTGAGGGACTTCCCACAAATTTGCAGGCAAATATGGGGGAGCGTCGGCTTGGAGGGGGGGGGATATGAAAGGATAAAATAAACAAGATTTTAAATTAGTATTTAAATTAATATTAAGTGATAACTTAATATTAATATCTCAGAATGAATCTTAATTTTAAGAACAATTTTATGAGAATTCTATTTGAGTGCCCAGGTAAAGTTGTTTTCCCATCACAGCTTCATAGCGCGGGAATCTGATTTCAGAATAAGTTTCGTAATCAAAATTATGCAATAGTTGGAATAAACGGTAAAGCATTGCAAAATAATAAATCCTGGATGCCCGGGTCAACCAATCGTAAAAGGTAGGCGGATTTTAGATTAGCTAATTATCCAATAAGCATTCATAAGAATAGTCTCAGTTCCCGCCGAAATATGCAGTATAAAAACGGGAGCACGCGAAAACTCGTGGCTTTTTAAGACCATCACTTGTCTAGTAAATTCACGTCAACTAATATTCCATCATGTAATAGTCGTACTAGCTAAACTCGCGCGGCCCTTCGGGGTTCGCCGAAGTGCCGGCCATCGGCACCTTTTACCGGGATATACCTCTCCGGATGTCTTCGTACCGGCCCATGACTGCATCGCTATGGAAAATTGCGAGAAATATATGTAAACTATACCATTTTCTAAGCACATTTCATAAAAATAACCGAAAAAAAAATATAAAAAGAGGGTTGTTATTGAAAAAATAATAATAATAAATAATTAAATAAAAAAGAAGTTAATGCCAATTTTACTGTGTAGACGACCCCCTAAACAAAATCTAACTATATCATTATAATCTAGACATTATTCCTAATTGACTGGCACTAGCCGCATAGTCGTAGGACGATTTGCGACGGAATTAGTTGCGAGGATGTTATTATTATTACTATTTTTTTTCTTCTGCCAAATGTGTATTTATGAAATATTTAGTCAATATCATTGGAGATAGGTTTCTAACCTTTATAAAGCGGCGTTATGAATGTAATGTTTTATTAAATTATAATCGTTGATAAACTTAAACTTTTATAGTAAGCATTCATTCATTAAAAAATAATTCATTAAAAATATAAAAATTTCAAACATTTAAGGCATTTTTTTCCTATATTGCAAGTCTACGAAGAAACTCGTAATACCTAGTGTAACGTAAGTCAAACATTTTTTTTTTTTTTTTTTTTTTGCTACATTAAATTTTTTCAGCTCTATGTGCATCAAGAATAATAAAATTTCTTTTTCGCAAACATAATTTATGCAAAAGTTTTTAATACGACAGAAAATTCAACACCATAGGATTAAGTTGATTTTCATTTCAAGAAACTTACTCGTAAATGGAATTTGCAAAGGTAGTTAATTATTTCTCATATTTGTCTCGGGGGAAATAATTCCAATTTCGAATTCGCAGTTCTCTATTACTTTCTACAGTTTTGACTCTTCCATCAATTTTTCCACTTCACTCATTATTTTTTTACAGGGAACAAATCCACTGTCATTGAGTGTATTTAAATGACTTTCTGTTAATAGAAATCCAGGAATCATTTGAACTAAAAGTTTAATGAAAGAATGTTGAATACAATAAAAGAAAGTTGGAACATTTTGGGAGATACCGTTACAGATTATAGTTCCTTAGACTATGATTAAACACGCTCTTTTATTATAAATATACATTTTTAAATAGTTTGATTTTTTACAATTGAAATATTTAATAAATAATAAATAATATCCATCCTTGTTATCAGCTTCTTTGTTAAATAAATATTTCTAGGATTTAATATAAAGTAAATATTAATTATTTGATAAACTATATAAATATCTACCAAATCATCTCCTAATACAAAAGGATGCAGCAAAAGCATATGAAATGAAATCCATTAACATGAAAAAACAAAGCTTTGTATACAAATAATCTAATTACATTGTATAAATTTATGCGTTACAGTCAACCAAATATAGGTGTGGTTCTAAATAGAAATCTTAAGCCCATCAACAGATAAACTTTAAAGAAATGTTTTAAGGCACTAAACAAAAGAAGCTTTGTTCGATATTCTCAAAATTAAAAAATATTGAAATAAACCAGTTTTTTTTTTTTTTTTTTAATAATAATAATATTTAAAATAATCTTTTTCATTGTTTTATTATATTCTTTTTAAATCAGTTTGATGATTTAAGCACATAAGCACATGCCCATATATATATACATATATATTTAAATCACATATTTAGATACAATATCTTTCAAAATACGATTCTATCTCATTTTTTTATTAAAAAAAATATTTTTAAAAAATCAACAAGTTTAAATATTTTTAAAACAGTTTTATGTTTTTTTATTATTTTTTATTACAAAATTCGTGTCTTATAAATATCATAGGTATAAGAAAACTAATGCATTTATGTCATAGGTATATGCTTTTAAAATTGTTTTGAAATTTAGGATTGTGACATGCTAACTGATAGTATATATTTGTACAATATTGTTTTCCTTAGTTATGAACCCTACTGAAATAATCGCATGTGTTTATTAACGTATATTTTAATAATCTATTTTAAATGGTGGCTCCTTTATTGTTGAATGCTTGTTATCTTCTTGCCCTTATTTTGTTAACCTTCATGTCTCAATTGATACACAGGCAAACAAAGAAATGTTTAGTATTAAAAAACTGAAAGCGTTTAAAATGGAGTTAATTATAAAGCCTTGAGAAGAACTATAATGTCTGTAATACGAATGAATTACATTTAAACCCACATTAAACAGTTTGGTTGTCTTCTTCAATTTTTAGATTCTTGTTCTGAACACAGATTTCCCGATTTTTTTTTTCCAAGAGGTTCTGTTCCCAAAGCTGGCAGTCGTGTGCTGCTGTGTTTGAAACAAATACAGCGTAGACGTTCGGAACATTCCGCATTATTCATCGAAACTTATTTGAATCTTGGCTATAAAGCTCTTAGAAAAATGCTTCATGGAGGGCATACAAATCAGCCATGTTACCCTTAGGTAGGTAACAGGTTTACCACGAATATCAAAATGTATTTCTGAATTTTTTAAATTGAAAAATTCTTTTCTCTTTTTTTTTTTTTCACTGAAAAATGCAATGTAAGAGATTTTTCGTTCAAAGTAAAAAAAAAAAAAAAAAAAAAAAAAAAAAAGTTTTTATGTGGTCATTGCCATTTTCAGTACGCGTGAATCTTAAAATTTACTATTTGTAAGAAAATTAATGCAACTTACACTTTTTAAATGTTTATCTTTATAACATTTACCTTTCTCATTTTTTTTTTTTTAATTTGTCACATGTTTTATTTTATAAAAGCATTGAAAATTCTTAAAATATCTCATACATAGTCATGAGCATACGCTATGTTTACTTATATAAAGTGCAGAAAATTATATCAATTTTTAGAGCCTATAAATTTACAATAACCATTTTAAAAAAGATTGTAATTCTTATTCGAAAAATTTAGCATATACTATATCTCACCTTATATCTGCTGAATAAAATTTATTACATGATATCGTGTCAAAAGCATTAGTGTTTACCTAAGAAAATGAATTTCAGAACATTCGAGGAGCAAATCCTTGTTTACAATTATTGATTCTAGTGGGACAAACTTTAGTTTACAGCTGAGAATTTTCTCATAGCAATCAATATTAGCCGTCAAAAATAATCAAAACCTAAACATTTGGTGAAACATTTTGTTAAAAAACTTAAAATTCGTTTCATGCGTGTGGTTTGGAAAGTAATTAATATGATTTTAATTTTCAAAATACATTAATTCTGTTATTTACTGTAACATATTTCAAGACATCTGATAAATAGATGCGCAAAGTGTTTGAATGAGTCTTTCCGTGTCAAATCAAGACAGCTAAAAACCTGTCTCCCTCAGATTTTTATGAAATTGGGCTCATTTGTTTGTTCTATAGAGAAATGAATTTATACCAATTAATAAGTTCCTACCTCTTTTAGTTTTTTATATAGAGGGCTGCAAAAATGGGTAAAAAATGCAAAATTCCAAAATTCTTCTACTAAAAATGTACCCATATTTTCTTTTTTAATTAATTTAGAGATAAAAGACTGGTATCACTAGAATGCCTATAACACACTTTCAAATGATATAACACAAGTATATATATATTTAAATTTTTTCACTTTAAGGTCAAACATTCTGTCTTTTGACCTCCAATATATCTCAAAAGGTACACATTTAATTTTCTTTTAAAAATTATATGTTGTTTTTAAATTTATTATCTATAAATATTAGAAATTTCAACTTGGGACGAGCATGGGATGCTATAACGTACGTTTTCCCCAAATTTTGTTGCCTAATTAGCTTAGAGATATAAGATTGGTATCATTAGAAAGCTTATAATACAGGTATGATATATCACATGTATACATTAAAAAAAAAAATCATTTTAAGTTAAATCATTTTGAAATTTGACCTTCCATATCTCAAAAGTGCATATTTAATTACCTTTTAAAAATTATATGTCATTCTTACGTTTATTATCTATGATTAGTGTAAGTTTCAACATGGTATGACCATGTGATAGTGAGTCATAAATTAAAATGCAACTCTACCAGTATTTCCATATCAACATAACGTTCATTTTACAAAACAAAAGGCCGTCCCATGTTGAAACGTACAATAATTATAGATGATAAATGTAATAATAACATATAGTTTTTAAATGGCAATTAAATGTATACTTTTTGAGAAATTGATGTTTAAAGGTTAAAATGTTTTACCTTAAAATGAAAAGTTATATATATATATATATATATATATATATATATATATATATGATATATCATTTCAAAGTCTGCATTATAAGCTTTCTTATAACCAATTTTATATCTGAAAGGTAACTACGGAAAAAATATGGGAAAAACTTACGTTATGTTAGTATGAAAATACGGATTCAGGGTTGCATATTAATTTATAACTCAGTATCCCATGACCGTCCCATGTTAAAATTTGCAATATTTCTAGATAAAAAATGTAAAAATAACATATAATTTTTAAAAGAAAATTAAATATGTAATTTTTGAGATATTGGAGGTCAAAAGTGAAAATGTTTGACCTTAAAGTGAAATGATTTTAAAATATATACTTGCGATATATCATTTGAAAGCCTGTATTATAAGCTTTGATAACAATCTTTTACCTCTAAGGTAATTAGGACAGTAAATATGGGTACATTTGTAGTAGAAGAATTTTTCGGAAATTTGCATTTTTTACCCATTTTTGTTGAACTGTAGATCGAAACTAAAAAAAAAATAATAATTTGTATACATTAATTTCTCAATAGGACAAATACATGAGCCCAATTTCATAAAATCTGAGGGGGTCATGTTAAAAATGCTTTTTTATTCTTTGTGTGTGAGCGTGTGTGTTGATCTGGCATGGAATGACTCGAATACCTGTTTTAAAGTTAAAATGAATTATATAACACCAAAATAATACTTACTATTTTGATGGAATTTTTTAGTTGGAAAACTAATTTTAATAACTAAGCTATTAAATTAATACTCACGTCTATAAACCTTCTTAAAGTATATCGAGATGTTAGTTATGAAGGTTAAAAATCATATAGTCTTTCTAATTTACTAAAATTTACTAATCCGTTAATGACTAAACAAGAAATCTGTAAATATATAATGTTGAGATTGAAGATGTTTTACGTCGGACTTAGGCTACGTAATGGAGATTTAGCGATGGTTGTTGGGCGGATTTTAACCAAAATCAGACTACCCTCCTTTTCGTGGCTCTAAAGTGACAGCTTCATGGTCGTACACTTTGAATATCAATTCGATATTCGGGCATGCGTTGTGAAATGCCCTAAAATTAATCCTAATTAAAAAGCAAACATTAATCTGAAAAATAATATGGTTATTAATAAATAAATTTTCTCTCAAATAATACTAGATTCATATAATTTTAAGGAATTTCTTTATTAAATATCCAAATTTTGAATACTAATAAAATTGATTATTCTATAATTTTACAATACAACATAAATGACATAACAATGATCTTTGATCTTGCATCAAAGATGCTAAAGATGAGTACTTAGAAAATATGCATACTTGCATGCGTTTGCAAAGTTAAATGATTGTCTACTGACCAAAATGAAGGAAGAGATTTCTCACCAGATTACTCGAAGTTATGATGCATGCGGGGCATAGTAAAGGGTCATCCCTGGGAGCACTAGTGTTGGGGAGCACTGCAGAGCACATCTTAGCGTAGGCGTGAGGCCGTCAGAATCTCCACATGATTTCATCACTTACACAAATTGACAGAGCTACAGCCAAAACATTTTATAGTCATCTCATCACGAATGCAACAGCTCGAAGAAAAATCTAAATTTTAAAACTTCTTCTCATTTTCCTCATTATAATTTTTGGGCGGTTCCCTCCTTGCATTTTCTTTTTTTATTGGCACTGCTTCTTATTGGACCCATTTTTTACCAATCAGTTTGCTTCTATAATTTTTATTGCCTTCCTTACGATTTCGCAGGGGCTTATTCTTGGCGGTCGCCTGAAGGGGCTTAGCGTGTGGTCCCCTCTCAGAGTTCCACGTGCAGGTCATAAATATGACGTTGTATTTCTGTCTTAGGCTTTTAAAAGGCAATAAAACAGCTTTGTAGTCTTCAGTAAAATAGCTTTTGTATTTTTATATTCTTTTTCCTTTTAAATAATGCCCTTTTGTACCTTTATTATTTTGTTTTTAACAAAATGGCTGATTTTTCCCATCAGCCTATCCCGCTGTCGAATAAGTTTGAGACAGTTTCTTTATCTCAATACATTATGAGTCCTTTAGTTGTCGTAGTAATCTGGTGTGTTTGGTCAGTAAATTTCTTATGCATATTTGTGCTAAACTGTTTTTAGTGCACATTAGAGTTATTGTGATGTAGTTGAGCACTATTAGCTCCTTGTATATATATGCATAATGATTAATGAACGTACAGTTCGACACTGGATTATTAATTGTTCATGAATTTTAGTTCAATAGTGACTGATGATAGTTCGTAATATACTGTTCAATACTGTTTATTAATTGGTTATCATGCATATTTCAACACTAATTATTAATTGATCCAAATATGTAAATGGTTCAATATTTGCTTTTTGAGATAGTTCAATTTGTGATCATCAATATGTGATAGACAGTCTTATGGTCGTTGCATTTTGTAGTTGATTGTGGCAACAGTTTATAAGTTGTATTCAGTTTATAATTTTGTGACACATGTTGTGCAGGATTAATTCACTCAGTCAGTAAACATTTTAGTATTAATGCTAAAAGTTATCATTATTACTTTGCATTTTAATTCAATACTTATAATTATTTATACCGTATACCAACACTCATTTTTGTTTTTTTATATCATTTATAAAAACATATACAATACATTAAATTCACATATCATAGTACTTTTTCTGAATTGTTAGCAAAAATTCCACAAGTGTATGCATTTCTTCTATATACATATCATTCATTACTCTCCATGTATAGTACCAATAATAAAAGAAATTTTGTATATGACATGATATCATGAATGTATTTAATCGTTTTGGTAATATTTCTTTATTACCATTAAGTACGGCAGTATTTTTTTTTTTTTTTTTGAAAAGTTACTCGCTTTATTTGAAATATTAATTTTAACTTCCGAGAGCTGTTTTGCAGTTTTGTAATGGGGGTGACAAACCCTCTTTCGCCTGCGCCTCTGTGGCGTGGGAAATGACCAGTGCTAATGATTAGTACATCCTGTTATAATCGTTTTCTTTAGGGGGGAGCGCTGAGATAAGATTCTTCTGTTCTGTTACTTACTCGAGAGAAGCGAAAAGAGACACACACGTTCATCGGATTAGAAATTTGTTTACTAGTTTACAAGTGAGTTTAATTTTTATTATATGTATATTTTATTGCTTTGCCTAAGCTTTGTTGCTTCACCTATGTTTAAATTAAGTGTATGTACTATCCATTATCCTTTAATAAATCCCTTTTGTTATTATTTTTATGTTTCATGTGTGTGCTTTGTGGGATTTCTGATGCCCCTCGCAATATGTGTATCTGGTCTACACTGACGCCATCATTGACCGGGACTTGGATGAGCGTGAGCTATATTCATTTTTTTTTTTTTTTTTTGGTATCTATTCTGTTTACAGTTTTATTATTAATATGCACTTGCCTTTTCTTTCAGCTATTATTAATTTATCTTCATTGCAGGTTTATTTCTTGTTTGTTTATTTTATATAGTTGCTATTATTTTATCTAACTTGCGTTCGGCGTGCTTTATGTTCTATTATCTTACGTTTCGTCACCGCTGCGGCTTGAATTTTGCATGATTTTTCTGTATTTCTCGGTCTCCGTTTTTTTTTTTTTTTTTTTTTGCTTCCTAGCGCTGCGTAATTCTCGGATATTTGATTAGGAATCGTAACATCGAAGAATAGAAGAAATTGTTTGTGTATATTTATTGTGTATATTCATGTGTTTATTTATTATTGTTATTTTTTTACTATGTGTGAATTGTGAGAGTAAATGCAGATCTGATCAGATTTTGAGTATATTGATTCCATTGTACTGTGTCTTTCTTAACTCATTGAATGCTGTGTTTTTATTTTATTTTATTTTATTTTATTTTTGTTTTGCTTTGATAAAATTCTGTCCAGTCTTGACTTTTGTTTTGGCAGGGTGATACTATACGCCAGAGTATCGAGTGTGGGTCGACCCCCCTTGGCAGAAAACGCCTGCGCCCGACCAAAGGGCCACCTCATTATCTTGGCTGTGTTCTAAACCTGGATGTAAGGTAGGTTATATAAAATTGTTTTTATTGTAAAATATAGGTTATGTATTCATTATTCTTTTTCCTGTACATAATCTGCATTTAATTCACCTTTTTTTTTTTTTTTTTTTTTTTTTTTTAGACCATTCTGTAGTGATATGGTAATTTTGCGTAATTTTGTTACTTTTTATTTGCGTGCATATGTGTGTGCGAGTGTTCGAGATTAATATTTTTATAGTGACTGTTTTTTTTTTTTTTTTTTTTTTGTGTATAAATATAATGAATTGTAATCCTAAGCTATTAAGGTTTTTTTTTTTTTTTTTGCTAAAACTTCGCCTAAAGTACTTTTTTTTTTTTTTGTTTAACTTATTAGAGTAAATATATGCATCTTTGTTCAAGTGTGAAATGATGCGAATTTTAATATTATTACTACCATTTTAGTCCTGCAAGTAAAACATGATTTAATCTTTCTAAAGTGTGAGTGATGTGTGAAAGTAGTAATCTCATATTTTGGTGTCACCTGACATTTTGAGTAATAATTTGTTTCGTTTGCAGAAATCCGGCTTTTCCCGTACCTGGATCATGAAGCGCTTGGTTTTACCCCTCTGGTTGATCTCTCCGACCTTTATCTGTCCCAGGATTAGTGAGTATGCTTTTTGCATCTTTCGTGATATTTTTCTTCTCCTAACCTGTTTTTCCACGAGTCTCTTTTGCTCGTTGTCATGGTAACTGTCTTGTAAACGAGTAACTTCTGTTTTGGTTTTTTGTTTTGATTTGCTTCTTTTCTAAAGCATGCGTTATCTTTCATGAATTATATTTCTTATCTGTGCTAGTTTTTTTTGTCTGTCTTTTATTTATTTATTTATTTTTTTTTTAATTTATTTATTTATTTATTTATTTTCTTTTATGAGATACATGCATAAATATATTTAAGTATCTAAATATATACATATGTGTAGATTTCATGTCACGTTCACGTTCACTTTTATTTATTTTATATCTATACATATTTATTTTATTCATTTGCCATTATGAATACAGACACCTTTTCTGTTTTTGTTTCTATGTACACGTATATTTACGTTTTCTTATTCACATTGCCCCTATGGCAAAAAAAATCTATATATATGTATTTTTATTTTATGTATTTACAATCAACGTGTTTCGCAAAAGTGTGCGTCACCTGTGAGTTTGTTCCGATGATATTTTATCATTTATTTATTTGTTTATTTACATTGAGCATTGCTTTACATTTTCCTTGTATGTATTGCAAAAAAATGTTTTCTTTTGAAAATTTATGAATATCTAATTATTTAATGAATAATTATTGGTTTATTTACAAAATCATTTCATATATATATATATTATTATTATTATTATTATTATTATTTTTTTTTTTTTTTACACATATTATTTTTCTCGGTTGTAAATAGTAAAATAATTGATTTTGTAATATAGTTCATATGTATATTTTGTATCTATATATACACTTTTTTTTTTTTTGTATTATTTTGCTTATTTTGGTGCATATAGTTTAGATATGTGCACCTTAATGGGTTTCGCTGTATTGTCGTGAGCGTTTTTCAAAACAATATTCATGTTGCGCAGTATTTTCAATACATAGAAAGGGCCAAGAAATTTAGGCTGAAATATATTTGGCCTTCTAAGGCTCTTCATATATACCGTCTGTCCAATTTTTAGGTCTCTGTCCTTATATTTTAAATTTTTGTTATACTCATTCATAATTTGAAGTTGATTTTTTAGTGCGGCTTCTTTTACACTCTGAATGTGTTGCAGACGGTTATTTGTATAGCTGTCAGTAGTAATTTTTGTTGCCTCTGAGAATGCATTAAATGGCGTGTTGATTTCTCTAGCAAAAAAAACCATAGCGGGAGAAAAACCTGTTGCTCTATGTATTGTTGCATTATAATGTAATTTCACAAAATTTAATTTTTCGTCCCATTGAAATGTTGTTTTTGTCATGGCGGCTAGTGAAGTTTTTATTATTTTATTCGAAATTTCTACAATTCCGTTCGAGCAAGCGTGATAAATAGAGCTAAAATGTAATTTAATATTTAATTGTTTCATGTATTCTGTGAATGTTTTGCCTCTAAAGTACTGTGCATTGTCTAAATGTATTTCTCTTGGCATGCCAAACCTGCCAATATATTCTGTTAATGCGTTTAATATGGTTTGTGACTCTGCACTTTTGAGTGGTACTGCCTCCATGTAACGCGAGAAGGAATCAATTATTACCATTATAAATATGTTTTTTCTAAAAGTCATAGGTAACTTACCTATGAGGTCTATGTGTAATACTTCCCCTGGCTTGTAATTTTTTTCCATTTTTTGTATTTCAATTTTGGGGATTGTGTGTTGTTTGTGTCTCATGCATTCAATGCAATTTGCAATATGATTTTTCACGTCTTGGTACATTCCATACCAGTATGTACGCGTTCCTATTAAGTGCAGGGTTTTTTTTAACTCCAAAATGGGTTTTATGTGCTTCTTTAATTATTTCGTTTTTAAACGAATCTGGAATAATTAATAATTCTTTTTGATTATCATTTCTACTTCTTTTTAACATTAATATTTCCTTTTCTGTTAATTCAAATTTTCGAGTTGTTCTATTTGATTTTCCTTTTTTTATGTCTGATATTATTTTAGATATTTTTTTATCTTTCATTTGTTCAAGTTTTATGTTTTCGTCTGTCAAATTTTTATTAACTTCAAATAAGTTGTTGGTTGAATTTGTTTCCGTGATGTTATTGATATGTCGCGATATGTAATCGGCAGGGTTAATTCTTCCCTCTATATGTTCTACAGTGAAATCATACGATTGCAATTCCAGTAACCATCTGGCTATAATGTCTGAATTCTTTTCTAAATTTAAGTGATATGTGATGGCTTTTGAGTCAGTCACTACCGTAAATTTTCTCCCTGTTAAAATATTTTTAAAATGGATTATACTCTCGTATATGGCGAGCAATTCCAGCTTAATGCTTGGGTAACGCTGTTCAGTATCTTTTAATTTTCTTCCATAGAATTCTACAGGGTACATTATGCCATTTATTTCTTGCGATAAAATCGCGGACGTCGCTATTTTTGAGCAATCAGTTATCAAAAAAAATTCTTTGTCATAATTTGGTGGTTTGAGAGTTGGACTGTTTAGAATAATTTTTTGGATATGTTTTAATGCATTTTCGGCATCTTCCGTCCATTCAAATTTCCTTTTCTCACTTGTTAGCTCATTTAATGGTGCTACTATTTCAGCGTAATTGTCTATCAGTGATGCGAAATAGTTTGTCAGACCCAGTAAAGATTTTACGCCTTTTCTGTTTTTGGGTCTTTCTAATTTTTGAATTTTTTGAATATTTTTATTGGCCGGTGCATAACCATTTTTATTGATTTTAAATCCCAAAAATTCTATTTTTTGTTTGCATATTTGCATTTTTGAAGGTTCTATTGTTAGGTTTTCTTTAATTAATGTGCTTAGTACTTGTTGTAATAAGTTTAACATTTCATTGATGCTATCAGCTGCTATTATAACATCATCAATGAAATAACGTACTTTATATTGATCAAATTTTCCTAGCACTTCATCGATTAGTTCCGCAAATACTGATGTGCTTATTTTATTACCAAAATTTAGTCGCGTAGGTTGGAATTTACCAAATTCAGTAATGAAGGCTAATTTTGGTCTGTCTTCTTTTTTTAAATTTATTTGGAAGAAGGCTGAATGAAAATCCAGCACTGTGTAATATTTTTTGCCACTTATATCTTGTAAAAGTGACTTAATATCCGGAATGGGATATGGTACGCCCTGTAAAATATTATTTAGCAATCTGTAATCTATAGCACACCTGTACGAAGTTTTATTAGGGTCGTTAGTTTTTGAGTTTGCCTTTTTTTTTTTACAAATATAACCGGAAATGCGTAGCTTGACGTTGTATTTTCTATTATGTTTGCGTCCAATAATTTGTTTATTTCCTGTTGTGCAAATTTTCTTACACTTTGCGGAATTTTGTAAGGTCGAGTAGAAATTGGATAATCGTGGAGTAATTTAAAATTGGGCTCCACTATTGAAGTCTGTCCCAAGGTTTTGTATGATTTTGAGAACGCTTGTATATTATCTTTTAGTAAATTTTGAAATTTAATTTTTTGTGATTGATCTAAGTGTTCTAGATCAAAATCTTGTAAATTGAATTCTTTTTCTCTTAATTCTTGAATTTCACTCATTGTTAAATTATTCATTTCATATACTTTGGGAGTGTTATCTGTTTTTGATCCATTTAATTTTATTTCAAATTCTGTGCATATTTTTCCAATGTTCATTTTTTTGTTTATCATTATCTTTTCTTCACTGTCATTTTGAACCATTAAGTGTATCGTATTTTTCTCATTGACTTGATGTAAGGATTGGTCATATTTAATTGTAATGTTATGCCTTAGGGGTTCTAATAAAATTACTTGATTTGGTTGTAAACTGGGTGGACATTTTAATGTAATTACTTTTGTTTCACCTGGTTCTAAGCCATATTTTTTATCCGTTTTTGGCATAATCATGTTTTTATGCGAAATTCTCTTTTTATTTTTTTTATTTGTTTTTTCTTTGATTTTTTGAGTATTTGTATCATTGTTTTTGTTCTCTATATGCTCTGTGAAATCGTTTTGAATTTCGTCATTATTTGAATTTTTTGCGGGTTTTTGTTGGCTCATAGTATTTTCACTATTATTTTGTGAGTTCTGTGTCTGCGTATTTACAATTTCTGAAATAACATTTATTTCATTTGCATGTATTTTTTGTACTGTGTCTATGCCTTCTAAGGGTATTTCTTTGTTCTTTAGGTATAAGGCCTTTTGTTCACAATCTAATATTGCGTGATTGTTCTTTAGAAAATCATATCCAAGTATGATCTTGTATTTTTTATCTAGGTTTCTCGTTGTAACGTAAAATGTTCCAGTTGCGAATATGTTTTGTATTTTAAAGGATATTTTGATGCATTTTTTGAATGGTATATTTTCATTGTTTAACGTATGAATCCTTACTTGTCTGGCCAGATATTTTATTTTAACGTTTGCTTCTTTTAATTTTTGGAAAATGTCTGGTGATAGGACTGATAAACTAGCTCCGGAATCAATTAACGTTGTTATCTCTAAGTCTTTAATTTTTACGTTAATTAGCGGTAGTTGTGATCCGTCGCTGACACTGGCTATTGTGTCATACTGTTTACTGTGATGTTTTTTGTAATTTTTTTCCTGTGTGTAGGAATTTCCGTAGATATTATTTTTTGTTTTAAGCCCGAAATTTGGAGGTTTATATGGGCTTGAATTATTGTTATATATTGTTTTATTTATAAACCTCCTTTGTAGTTTTCCTGGTTTTTATAGCCTTGATTTTTATATGTTGTTTTGGGTCTAGCACCCCTATTGTTTTGATTATATCCATTTTGATTTGTGTAATGTTGTGGATAGGCAAAATTTTCGAAGTGGGGACTGTTTTGGGATTGTGCAGCGTAATTTGGAAAATTATTAGGCGGTGGATAATTATGATAATAGTTCACAGGAGGATAAGTTTGATAATTTTGAGGGTTTGTTATTGGGAACCTACTTTGATGTGAATTATTTCCCCTTAAATCTTTATTTTTATATCTCCATTTATTTTGTGTCATGTTTTTATTTGTTTTGTTAAACCAGCAGTTTTCTGTTGTGTGATTTCTTTTTTTACAAATATTGCAAATTTCTGTGTTTGGTACCTGTGTCTGTTTAAACTGAATTTCTTTGCTCTCTTTTAATTGTTTTTGTATTTCTTTTAATTCTTCATTATGTCTGACTGTCATGTTTAGGAGCATTTCATATAATTTGTGTTCCTCTTTGGAAGTAGTGTTGATTTCTTCTATTTTCGAAGCGTTAAAAGCGCTTTCGATTTGTTTAGCAAATTTAATTGCTTTATCTATCGAGTCTGGTGCCATTTTTCTAACTTCGAATGCAATATCTTGCCTTATGCTTTCTAAAAATTTTGTCAATTTAATCGTGTCTAGAAATTGTTTCGCCCCAGTTTTTTCTGAGTGGCCTGAATCTTTTAAATAGTTGTTTGCCGCCCTGTTGAATATTTTTGTGAATTCTTCTATTGATTGTGTCGGTATTTGTTTCAAATTCATGAATTCATTTTGTGAGATGTCAAAAGAGATTTCCCTTTTGAATAATTCTTGTAACCTTTGTTTAATGTCAGCATAGTTGTTAATATTATTTGTGTCTTCGTCGTTAATTAGGCTTTCTTTTGCCTGGCCCGTTATTTTGGCTTTTAACAATATTACTTTTAAGTTTTCTGGTAGCTTAATTTCCTCAGCTAGCGTATCGAATTCTTTTAGAAAGTTTACGATATTATTATTTTTTTTTCCGTCAAAGTTGGGTAGACTATTCAGGATAGCATCATAACTTATTACAATTTTGTCTGCCATTTTCTTAATTGGTTTATTCCTCTCTTTAGAAATTTCGTTTAATTTTATTTCTTTATTTTCCGCGTAATTTATTTTCTTTTTTGCCAATCTCGGTATAGAGGATCTCATACGCGAATTTTTTTTTTTTTTGCTTAATTAAATTGATTACCCCTCCAAAATATGTAATAAAATACAATATATATAAAATCAAAATATATGTACACAAAATACCATTAGCATATATACAGGAATAACTTTCTGTTTTTTGCAAATATTATGTTAATTTATTTTCACAATTTTCTTAATTAATCAATTTATTTATTTGCACCTTATTTGTTACTCCTGTATATAAGGATTTTATTTAAGCATACAATTTCTTGAAAAAAAATTCAATTTATAATAATACCTCTGTTAATTTTGCTATAAATCTCCTATAAATTTGCAAACACACTATATTCTACCACTTTCAAATTTTATTTATGAAGTGATTACTCTTTATCACATCCTAAGAAATTTTTATATATATATAACACCATGAGATAAATAAGATACTAAAATATTATTATTATTATTATTCTTTTTTTTTTTTATATACTATACGCTTATATACATACATATTTTTATTATGTTATATCCACACCAGCCTATATAATCTATATATCTTCTTTCTATATTAATTCTGTTATTTAATTATTTTTGACATTAATCTTTGATTTTCATGTCTACGTTTTACATATATAACTAAATAAAAGACACCAATTATAAAATACACATAATTGTGGAGTGTTAGTATACGTACAAACAATTATATTTGCTTAAATCTTTTTTTTCTCTGTACTCATCTTTTATTTTTACTTTTTTGTTTTTCCGCTAACTTTAATAATTTTAATGGGATTAAATTTTAGTAAATAACGCGGAAGAATTTTGTAATTTAACTGTGCCAAATTCGTCACCAAAAACACGGCACCAAATCCGGAAAGGGGGTAGATGTTGGGCGGATTTTAACCAAAATCAGACTACCCTCCTTTTCGTGGCTCTAAAGTGACAGCTTCATGGTCGTACACTTTGAATATCAATTCGATATTCGGGTATGCGTTGTGAAATGCCCTAAAATTAATCCTAATTAAAAAGCAAACATTAATCTGAAAAATAATATGGTTATTAATAAATAAATTTTCTCTCAAATAATACTAGATTCATATAATTTTAAGGAATTTCTTTATTAAATATCCAAATTTTGAATACTAATAAAATTGATTATTCTATAATTTTACAATACAACATAAATGACATAACAATGATCTTTGATCTTGCATCAAAGATGCTAAAGATGAGTACTTAGAAAATATGCATACTTGCATGCGTTTGCAAAGTTAAATGATTGTCTACTGACCAAAATGAAGGAAGAGATTTCTCACCAGATCACTCGAAGTTATGATGCATGCGGGGCATAGTAAAGGGTCATCCCTGGGAGCACTAGTGTTGGGGAGCACTGCAGAGCACATCTTAGCGTAGGCGTGAGGCCGTCAGAATCTCCACATGATTTCATCACTTACACAAATTGACAGAGCTACAGCCAAAACATTTTATAGTCATCTCATCACGAATGCAACAGCTCGAAGAAAAATCTAAATTTTAAAACTTCTTCTCATTTTCCTCATTATAATTTTTGGGCGGTTCCCTCCTTGCATTTTCTTTTTTTATTGGCACTGCTTCTTATTGGACCCATTTTTTACCAATCAGTTTGCTTCTATAATTTTTATTGCCTTCCTTACGATTTCGCAGGGGCTTATTCTTGGCGGTCGCCTGAAGGGGCTTAGCGTGTGGTCCCCTCTCAGAGTTCCACGTGCAGGTCATAAATATGACGTTGTATTTCTGTCTTAGGCTTTTAAAAGGCAATAAAACAGCTTTGTAGTCTTCAGTAAAATAGCTTTTGTATTTTTATATTCTTTTTCCTTTTAAATAATGCCCTTTTGTACCTTTATTATTTTGTTTTTAACAAAATGGCTGATTTTTCCCATCAATGGTGTGGAATTCAGTTTGAGGAGTGGTATGAAGGCATATCAGCGAATCCACTGCGGAGGGTATAAATAAATACCTAAACCAGATAGATTTTTATTTCTTGTTAAATTCAACTGTTATTTATAAAATTGTATACATATTTTTTTACATTAATAAAGCATTCGTGAAAGGCTCATCGTTCGTAAATAATAATAGTAATAATAATAATAGAAATAAAAAACAATTACAGAATAACGAGTTTTTATCAATCGCGCAATTATTTACAGATAGGGGTTTGCGATTCTAGTAGAAGTGACTCGGATTTTTCCATGCGAGATTTGACCATTTAAAAATAAGTTATTTAAAAATAAATTTCACAACAGTTTTTATGAAAAAAAATTTCTTTTTAAAATTAACTTAGACACGTAAGTTATTTATACGTATTAATTAAATATATATTTTGTGATTTATTATTGAAAATGCACAGTATGCAAATTTAACAATTTGGAAAAGCATGGATTTTGAAATTCAGTATTCAAAATATTTTTAGACTGAGTAATTTTAATAATTTCATTTATATCTTACAACATTTTTGATATTTTTAGTTTAATATATGGTAGATAAAGCATTTTCTTTTCTTATTTATTTATTCATTGATTGTGGTAAAATTTTATAAACAAAATTATTTTACCAAAAACCAAATTCGAAAACTGGCGTATAATCAATAGAAAGATATTAAAACTTCTTCACACACCATAAATTTTAAGTCAGCACCACCGGTTTCGAAAGGACGTAGCCTTTCTTCATCAGGTGCAAACACGTGCTACTGCGTTGGTGGCAAAAGCAAGACAGTCTTGCTTTTGCCACCAAGGCAGTAGCACGTGTTTGCACCTGATGAAGAAAGGCTACGTCCTTTCGAAACCGGTAGTGCTGAATATGGTTTTAAGCACTTCGTCTGCTTATTTATTTATTTATTATTTTTGTTTTCATATGTGAGTGTGATTTCGGCAATACTGAAGATCAAATATTATAAAGAAACCGAAACTCGGTGTCTCAAAATTTTATCATACAGAATCTACCAATAAGTAATTGGAAATTTCAAATTTAGACGTTTTGTCAAATATCTGGAAATATTATTTAGAAAAAACCTTGAAATTTTGAGAAAATCAAGAAGATTTGACATCTCATACATTTCAGCCAAATTTTTGTGCTGAAGAGAAAAAAAGGACCAGTAAAAATTAAACCAAATTCGAAATGTTTTAGCTCACCCTATAAAAAGTAAAATGTTCGAATTGCATTTTTGCTATAGTGTGTGATTACGAGAATTATTCTAATTATCTGAATTATTTTTTATGAAGCTACCGCATATATTCATGGGTATATAACGATTTCTTTAAAAAATTAAAGAAAAAAAGTCACTTTTAATTACAACACGTAAGGTATTAGACTCAGTGCAAAGTCCTTTTCAGGATACTTGGCGTACTATATTAGATACAGCATGCGGTAATCGGAATACAATAATGTTAAATATCTTACTATATATGAGCTTTTATGCTAAATATTTTTTAACATCGCATGCACGACCTTTAAATAAAAATTCATTTTCATAATTTAATAGCCAAAAGTACTGAGTTACTTATATAAAAAACCCAAACAAATATTGTGTAAATTCAAAAACTTATGAAAAATAGAATCAAAAGAATTTCAGTTCTAAAAGAAAAAAAAAAATATGATAGGGGGTTTTATCAATATTTATTTAAAATCAGCGAACACTGAAGTATCATTGGGCATTGATTGAATCAAAATAAAATGTGTGTAAATCCCCTTAGAGATTAGCTTTTATTTTGAAAGGAACTGAAATTCCGTTCATTCTATTGCTCATAACTTTTTGAATTTAAACGATATTTATTTGGGGTTTTCACATAAGTAACTCAATATTTTTTGCTATGAAAATATTCAAATGAAATTTTCTAAAAGCTTGCTCATGAGTTGTTAAAAAATATTTAGAAAAATTCTCATATTTCGTAAGATATTTAATATTTTTGCATTCTGATTACTGTATGCTACATGTTGCCAAGTTTTCTAAAAATAGCTTTGCACTGCGTCTAATACCCTAAGTAAGAAAGAAAGAATTCTTTTTAAAAATCCATAATTTTAATGTTCTTTAAAAGTATTATTTTTATTTATAATACTCATGACAAAAAATTGTGCTCATTCTTTAAAAATATAACTTCAATCATTAAGATATTCAAATGTACAACGTGTCGAGAAAACTGTAAAAGTTTTTAGAAACAGCATTCCTTAAGTGACTAAACACGAAGTATATAATATGCATTCACTTTGTAAAAGCTTTTAACTAGTTTGTTGTACACTGAAACTGGTAATGGAAAACTTTGAGCGGATAAAATATTTTGAGATACAAGTAATTTGCATAATCAATATCGGATTTCTTTTAAAAGATTCGCAATAGTGGAAATGCTAGAGGTACTTTGCTTAAAATAATCCTTTTATAATTGTTATACTTTGCATTACCGTTTTAAAGAAACATATCATCGGAAAAGTTTCAATTAATTGAAGTATATGGATTCTTAATATGAAACGTAATTATTATATGCTTTGATATGATTTAATAACAACAAAATTTAATTTTGGAGCATGTCGATATTATTAAAAGTTTGATTAACAGAAGAAAATCCAATTGATTTTATTAGTCTTTATCCGTACATCGTATTCTGAAATGCAAATTAAAAACATGTTTTATTTAAAGTATCACTTGCAAATAAATATATTTATTTTTATATTTACAAATACAGTTTTCCAGTATTTATCACTGTTGTTCTATATAAAGAGTTAAACATATATTCTGTGAAATGTTTTAAAAATGGAACTATATGATTGTTTAATATAAAGCATAAGTACCATATGCGTTGAAACGTTTTATAAACAACATAATTTAATTTTTAAATTCTTGATGAGCGCAAAGGTTTGAATAAGTGTATGAAATTGAAATGCCTTGAATAGTCTTTCTCCAAACTTTACCTCCTAAAATGTTGATTAAAAATATAATTTATTTAATATTTTATTTGTACTTATGTTTAATTGTTTTATACATACACAGAGTGGCCAAATTATTATGTGTACCTGAAAATTTCAGTTTTTTTGTGGAATAAAGTACTGGAGGAATCACCGTGAAACTTTAGGAGTGTAAGTGACATGTTATACCCCATATATTTAAGTGAAAGTTTTGCCCCAAAAGCAAAAATTTCTGATATCACCCTGGTATAACTAATGCTTAAAATTCTTTTTGGTTATAGCATAGGATTAAGAGGCTTTTTGATATTATCTGTATAAAATTTATGAAGCTACCAGAAACATTCATAGAGATCTAATGTTTTCTTTAAAAATTACTCAAAAAATTGTATTATTATTATTATTATTATTAGTATAATACTCAGGTTATTAAAACTGAAGCAAAACCTCTTTTAGAAAACTTGGCATAATGCATTATACACAACATACTGCATTTAAAATGCAGAAATATTAAATATTATATATATAAGAGTATTTTTTAAAAACAATTTTTAACTAAAGAAAGGTTGAAATAAATTTTATTTGCATAATTTAATAGTGAAAAGTATTAAGCTACTGATATGAAAACCTCAAACAAATGTTGTAAAAATTAAAAAGTTTTAAAAGCTAGAGTGTTTTTAATTTAAATTCCTGTCTAAACAGAAAAACTAATCTATAATGAGCTATACTCATATTTTTATTTTAATTTTTGCTTTCTCTTACCCATAAGGTAGAGAAAATATTGTTTTAGGGTCAAATTTTCGAAAGTGCGTTTTTGTTATATTTACACGTTTTGGGGTCCCATGAATACGAAAATCATGTTTTTAGCGAATGGTCTGTGTGTATGTCTGTCTGTGTGTCTGTGTGTCTTTGTGTGTGTGTGTTATCAGCATACCTCAAGAACAAGTAGTAGCAGAAATTCCAAACTCAGTATTCTAAATGTGTATGATATAGGGATGCTAAAGTACGCTTTTTATTGAGATGAAGCAAATGGTTCGCGTACAGGGACGCCCAAGAGAATTCAATTACATTACGTCCATGGGGGAAAGTGCTGGTAAATAGAATTTAACATCTATAGACTTCACTAAACCAAATGAAACGAATATATACTTTTCATATTTGTAAAAACATGTCTCATGTAGAATATGGTAGGGATATCATTCACTGTTCGTTTACAGGGCTACACAAAAGAACTAGATAAAAGTGCGATAATCGTTGCAAACTGATGAAAGTATATTTCAGGCTGGGTCATGCATGATTACTATAGGATTATATTTAGATGCACCATGTGGTCTGGATATAATCTTTGAAAGATATACAGAGCTGCAAATATTTAAGTGATAACATTCTTTTTTGTTGTTAGTGGATGTACTTTACTAAAAATATTTTACCATTTCCAGGAAAGCTGTTCGGGAATTGAAATAAATTACTCATAGAAATATGGTAAATAACGTATGATTTTAATCTAAATATTCATGGCTTGTATTTTGTATATTTACACGTTTTAAGGTTTTTCTGATTACCTTAGTCAAGTTTTTTAATGTTTGATCTTCCTCTGTGTCTCTTAGAGTGACTTAAAAACGAATAATTTTAGGAGATCCAAATTTGCAAGAAGCACTTTATTTAAAAATCCATTTACTAGGAGATTATTCACTTTTACAATGAACGTCCCACATATATGGTATATATATGGGGACTTCAGAATGTAGAAAAGGATGGGTAAAAAAAAACTAAAAACCCATAGAAATAGCATGGGACGAAAACTAAAAAAACTCACAATATCAATTGTGTTAAAAAAAAAAAATAAAAAAAAAAGACTCACACCGGAAGTAATAGAAGGACAAAATTGACTAGAAGAAGACATCAAGGAGCGGGTGGGACCTTTCTTTAAATTTAAAAATTTAAATTTAAAACCTAATGTCGGTGCATAATAATTAAATGATATCTAATGAATGGTTGTAAAAATACTATGGTATTTTTACTACCTTTCGCAGTCGTATAATAATTAAATGATATCTGAGGAGTAAAAGTCATAAAAGCATTTTGTGAAATACTTAGTTAAGTTATTTAAATTAATTTAAAAATCTTTTATAAATTCAAAAATTACTTTCGCATAAAAAACGGTTTAAAAAAATAACATTTAGTTCGGTTCAATTTTGCTTAAAATTATATCAAACTAATTTTTATTAGATTATTTATTCTATTATAAAACATCATTTATAAAATAGTTAAAACCTGTCGTTAAATAAAGTAGTAAAAATACTACAGTATTTTTACTACCTTTCGCAGTAGTGTAATAATTCAACCGATAGCGTAAATTAACATTAAGTAGGCATTTCTTATAAAGCCAAAAATCTTTTAATTTAAAAATAAAGTTTATAAATAACTTATTTAAGAAACGTTAAAAAATTATAACATATCATAATTCATTAAGGCTAAAATGAGAAAAAGTTTTCCAGGAGGTATGTTATCACATAACAAGAATAGTTATAGATTTAAATACAAGACATACATTATGCAAATTATTTTTTATATTTGAATTACGCTAAAAGAAAAATTCTATTTTAAAACGCTTTTTTAGAAATTTATTATTTATACAATATCTTCTTTAATAAGTATTTCTCTCAGTAATATTTATTGGATATTAGATATTTAAATTCATAAAGAGAAAAACGGCGTGATTTAGCAGATTCAACATAATATCAGAAGTAATAAAATTGCATATATTTTCTTGAAGAAAATTTATCGTTCTTAAACTGCCAAGCGCATTTGGCAAAAACATGCAAAATAGGAATTATAAAAACTTTTAATAATTGCGAAAGTACATTTGTTAAATTTAAAATTAAATTAACTTTAAATTAAAACATACATAAAATCTAATGATTTCATAAAATACTGCTCATGACTTTTTTTGTATAGAAATAAGTTTGAAATAAATTTTATGTAAAACTGTAAGCTGTTATCATTATGGATCTATATAAATTGTAATTTGAAGGAAATAACAATATGGTATATAGCCCAATAAATAAAATACTAATGCAATTCTTAGTTTATCTTAGAGTTAAACAAACATCACTTAATAGGTTTTAAATTTTCTTTTTAAACTAAAATTTTATTATTACGGTTTTATTATCTTCTGTATAGTTATAAGATTCCTTATTGCAAACATTTTCAATTAATGCTTACAGATTTTTTTTTTTTTTTTTTTTTTAGGCAGTTATTTTGAGGTTATTTTATGTAATAAAAGGACAATTAATATTTTTATGTAACTGAAACGATGTAAGCATATTGAATTATGATAAGTAAAGGAATTACTAAAACTCTTTTTACAACGATTATTATTATTAATATTATTATTTTATGTCTGTGTGTGTGTCTGTCTGTGTGTGTTTATGTGTGTAATGCAGGATACTTGGATTATTCGTTGTTTTTAATTAGGGCATAAATAAACATTCTAGGAATATTAATGTATTAAAAACTTTGATAATTTTCTAATTTTCTTTTTAAAACTACATATAATAAAAAGAACAGAATGGCTTTAGGGTTAAAGAATAAAAATTAGATCGAGGAGAAAACAATAAATATTTCAACGTGAAATAAAACTTTACAAACCTTAGATTGATACAGTTCGAAGCGTGATAATGTTATTGTGTACAAATTAATTAAAATGGCTTTTAGTAAAGTATACCTCTTTGATTTTACAGACATTACACTAGATGTCTGTGTGATACAAACGATATGTTATCGAGTTAAGTTCAATTTTTTTTTTTTTCTTTTGTTACTTTCAGGTTACATTTTAAAGCTTCAATAATTATGAACTGCAGATAAAATGATAATGTAATGGGTTATTTTTGCGGTCTAGTTGCAAAATCAGCCGTCTCTAAAAAACAAAATTTTGAGAAAAAACTAATTTTTTAACCACACTAGACTAAAGTAACGTAGGAAACGAAACTCTTTAATTTTATAATCATTAGATTAATATATCTGAAAACTCGAAATAAGGTGGTAGGGGCACGTGATGTGAGGGGATTATTAAATTTTTTATTTTGTATTTGACCATATTTACAACTCATTTTGGAGCTGGCTGGTTTTGTAACAAACTAGAGTTTAATTTTAGCTAAATTTAATATGATTATTGGATTTTTAGGGTTGCAAATATACAAAATATTTTGTTCAATTAAATTTTATTTATAAACTAGCCAACTTCGGCGACCACCTGGTTCGCAATTCTTGAAAAATCCGACTTTAAGAAACATAGATATTAAAATGAACGGTTATAAAACTCACCAGCCGTAGGATTTGACTGTTTTTACCACACATAGTGATTTCCAAACGCAACTAAAACAAGGATGGATCGTCTTTGCCACGATTTCTCGTTTCCAGATGGTGAAAACCTTTAGTTAGAACGTTTACTTAGATTCTGGAACTATACGACACATTTCATCTTCACATATTTCGTACATATTTTATTTTATTAAAAAACAGTCCGAGATAACAGAATATAAAGGATACACAATTTGATGAAAAATGTCGCTAACATATCGTTGAGATTTTAGAGTGTCATATAAACTGTTAAATGTGTACTACTGATAATATATTTTTTTTAAAGTAAAATTAGAGAGAAAAATGAACGGAGATGTTAAAAAGATTTTATATTCATTATAACGATTAATATTAATCTAATTATTTATTTGTGAGAATATATTTGTGACTTAAAATGCTTTTTCTAAAATAGAATCTTCTATTTCTAATTTTTATCGAGAAATTAAATAATGAAAATTGATAACAATTGAGAATAAATATTGAAAATATCCATTATTTACTTTCAACTAAGAATTGCTTTAAATCTACAAAGTTTCTGGGTAAACATATCAGACATTTTACTGTACTTTTTATGGTGTAGAATGACTAGCTGCATCCTGCTGTGAAAAAAGATTTCAGCCCACACAATCACCTCAGAGGTAAGATCTTCCGGCCACTATATGTAAAATTCTTATTGGGACCTCTATCTCTGGTGCCCTCTACAATTGTCTGATATAATGCTTCCCAAGAATTATCGCTGAACACTATTAGCATAACCTCCTTAACTAGATGCCTGTCGCGTAGCTTGGAAACTAGGCAACAGTTGAAGCGGTAGACAGCGCCACCTAGTGCAGATTATGGGACTTGCTTATTCAACTGTCACCAATAATTTAAAGAAATGATACATGATATATATAATCGACGTTTCTTCGATTCTATTCGCCTTTTATGTATATCATATCCCATTTTTAAAAATTTTTGGTGGCTGTTGAATAAAAATGTTGCGCAATCTGTACCAGGTGGCGCTGTCTACCGCTTCAACTGTTGCCTAGTTTCCGAGCTACGCGACAGACATCTAGTTAAGGAGGCTATGCTATTAGCATACCTGGTTACATTTATATTTTTTTTATTTTCTGAAGCACATTTAGGACCCGTATATTTTTCACATCAATTTTGCTTGTAGAGAAATTTTCCACAATATGTAATTATAATGAAAAAAGAAGAAAAACGCTCTTTGAAAATAGTGGTATGAAAAAAGAGTGTATATTATCAAAACTCCGTAATAAATTATAAATGTTAACAGGTATGTATTCGATAACAGTACTCTGACATATTCGATAATAATCTACGAAACCTACTTCAATGCTCTATTGATATTGTAAAGTTTGAACATAACGTTTGAACATTTTGAACATAACGCCGTCTTAACTACGTGCTATAAGATCGTGCAAAGTATGTCTCATATGTATACCCTGGACATACAGGCTACCGATGACTTTGTTGCAGTTAATATATTAGCTAGTAACTTTTCACAATCTTCTCCCAATGGTTCAGTTAGCGACCTATTTCTTTGTATGACAACTCAACTGCACACCGAATAAACGATAATGTTTCGAGTCGTTATATTCTGTATAAAGTCTCCAAAAATTTTTTTAAGACACGCTTGGTTCTGTCGAAAGAAAGCTGAAACGTATAACAAGAATTGTTAAACCATCTGCAATTGTTTTACCTCCAACGCCGTATATCATTCTGTAATCGAAGTTATTATATGCTGGTCTTGATTATTTAACTGTTAAATGGTACTAACACTAAAACTCTTGCTATTTGTATTTTCTAAAGAACAGCTTAATTAGAGAAATTAATTTTAACTTTACTGATCATAGAAAACGCGACAAAAACCGTAACGTCTTCTTTATTTGTAATATATTATTAAAAGTTAAAGCTCTAAAAAATTACAAATTCATTAACATAAAAAGTTATAATTTACTTGCTAATTTTTTAATGAAGTATTTTTTAGATATCTTTGTAAAATTTAGTTAGTATAATAAAGGAGTCGTATTTTTATGTTTTTATTCTCTGCATTAAATTTATATAAACCATATTATTGTTTTTCATATTGGGGAAAGCATTGACTCTTGATTAGTTTCTCATACCTTTAAATAAGTTTCGTTTCTCTTAAATTTAATCAAGCTACACCAACGATTAAAAAAAATTATTAATAAATATAAATATAAATAAATATATATATATATATATATATATGTGTATTTTCTTATTCATTATTTTTTTCTTTTTGAAGGGAGAAAACTATTATTGTTATTACTATTAGATACAATAATTCTCTCTATGAAATATTAATCAAGAAACAATAAATTCTAAATTAAAATGCATATAATTCAAAAAAATTGACTGAATCAGACACTGTAATGAAATAATAAGCTTCTGTGCGCACTTCCCAAAAAGTCAAATTTCAATGACAGTTTTTAAAGTATTGTATTATAATTGTCAAAACTTTAATTTTTTTTCAGAATTTTATACTATCTCAAAAAAAAAAAAAAAAAAAAAAAAAAAAAAAGAAAGATTTTTCTTTTACATATATAGTTTATTCAGAAATATTTATTCCACTTTTTTATATATATGCTGTTTTAATAATTATGAAAAAGTAATATACAAAATAACTTTCAGCATATCAATCTTAAAATCTTTAATAAATTTTATTTTATTTCCAACGTTTCGGTTAAATTCCTTCATTAACCTTCTTCAGGGAAGAAACGATGTTTAAAAAACCTTAAACATAGATAATTTAGGTTATTCCTTGATATAACAAATACAACTTCTAGGAGAATTAACAGATGATTACACAACTTATAAAAATATACTATATACATTTAAAAAATATGCTAAAACATTTAAATGAACTTGAAACATGACACTACAAGAAAAGTAACTACTAAAAGCAAATGGAATCAAAAGTATCAATATTGCGGGGTTGCCAGAACTAAGCTAAAAGCAGGGTAACCATAAATTAATTTAAGCCCAAGCAATGAAGCCAAATTGATGGGGGGTTTATGGATAAGGAATCGCTACAAATTTCTGTTTTTCTTTTAATAATTTCGAATGAATCATAAAGAAGAGCTTGGTTTCTATTTTCAGTATTGTAAATTATCCTGGCATTTTCAAAATCGGGGTCAATGGGATTAGTATTATAATTTCGTGAAAAAGCTTTGTTGGGTCTGTTATATTTTAAATCTGCAATATGTTCTTTCATTCTATCACAAAAAGGTCTATTAGTCATTCCCATATAGTAGTTAGATTTATTATCCACTTTATATGGGATTTCATAAACACCAGATTTTAATTTGGAGGGAGGAGTATCAAATTTTTTAGAAATTAATGAATTTAATTTTAGAGGAGCTTTAACAACCAAATGAACTTTTTTATGTTTAAATAATTTAGAAACTCCTTCATTAATACCAGGCCAATATTGAATTTTCTTAAATTTATTAATAGAGGAGATATTATCATTAGAAGATGAAGAAGGGGAGGAGGGGACATAATTTTATAAATTAATTTATTTATAGTCTTGATTTTATAACCATAATTTAAAGCCAAATTATAAATAAAATCGATTTATTGGTCTAAGGCCTCAAGGGTAGAACAATGACTAAAAGCACGTTTAATCAAAAATCAAAAATTAGCTATTTTATATGACCAGGGTAAAGGATAATTGCTATGAAAAGTATATGGAATAATATTGGGCTTCCTATAAACAGAAGTTTCAACATATTGATTAAAACGTTTAATTTTAATATCCAAAAAGGCTAAAACATTTTCATTATTTTCAGTTTCTAAAGTATATTGAAGGTTGGGTTTTACGTTATTGATTATATCTAAAAAATCCTTAGGAGAACTAGATGGATTTTGCCATATTATAAAAATATCATCTACAAATCTTTTCCACAATTTAATACAATGCTTATGTTTTTTAATAAAATTATTCTCAAAATCCCTTAATTCAAACTCAGCTAATAGACCAGATATAGCTGAGCCCATAGGTGCTCCGGTAGTTGTTTATAGATTTTACCGTTAAATTTAAAATAATTATTATATATTATCAGTTTTAATGCTTCTTTAATAGCAGTTTTTTCAGATTGAGAATAGTCAGTAGATAAATTGAGTCTATTACTTATTATATGAAAAACACAGTCCAAAAAGTTCACAATATCTAAACTAGCAATGGAATCTTGCGGCTGTATATTATGTTCAAATAGATCATCTAAAAATTTAGCCGGATCTGAAATTGAATAAGTAGATTCAGGAAGTAAACTCTTTAAAACAGGAAATAAAGCTTTCTCAATAAAATATGTAGGGCTGGAATATTTCGCTACAATGGGTCTAACTGAAGGTATTTCTTTATGATCTTTATATTTACCAATTAGCTGAGGAGGAAAAGAAAAGAGATTTTCTTTAATAATTTTTTTCATATTATCTGGCCATTTATACTTCTTGATTAATTTTTTAACTTTGTATTTTAAATTAGTAGTAGGATCTTTTTCAATTTGTATACAATCCATCTTTTCGATAGATTCTTTCATAAGATTAACATATTGAGTAGTTTCTAAAACAACAAATTTCTTTGTTTTATCAGATTGAACAATTATTATATCTGGATTATTTTTTTAATTTTGAATAACTTTAAGAGTATTTTTATCAACCTTGTTAGATGTTTTTTGCTTAATAGAACGATATAATTTACTATAAATTAGAGATCTCAATTCATCACGTTGATTTTCATCAGTGTATAAAATAGCATCTTCAAGTTCGGATATATAACCTTGATAATTAATATTATATTGGGGAACACACACACACACAACACATATACAATATATATATATATATATATATATATTATAAAATTAAGGTTTCCGAAATTTAATTATTTAAAGACATAATCTTTTTGTACGATTTCTTTGCAACATTGATTCTCTATCAAAAAAAAATTATCCGAACCGTACAATTTTGACAGTATTTAGATTAAAATCTTTCTGATAAGATCAGAGAAAAAAAAAAGAAAACACATGATTCGCTTATCATATTTGCACAGTTTATTAAAAAATAATTGAATTTCTTACCATGTTCCCTTAAACCGATTTCAAATGCTCAAAGATATGTCATACTTTCTCATAGAACAATGTACGATAAGAAAAAATCAGGGAGGTGAAAAGAGATTAAAGAGCCTAAGGTGGAGAACAATAAATATTGTTATGAAAGGAAATGAATGAATTAATATTTTTAAAATAAATCTACTTGAGATTTCCTATGAAGGTATAATAACTTTGTTTTTCGTTCAAAGAACGGATATATTTTTTTGAGAACATCGCCTTTAGGGTGTTAAAATAGAAATTTTCATAGTTTTACTGAATTTTTTGATAAACAGAATTCTTTCATCTATGAAAGTGTTTTCATGTGAAGTGTGTTGAAAAACTTATTAAAATATAAGATAAGTGTATTCTTTGGAAAATATCTTTTTTAATAATTGCAAACTAAAATAAAAAATGTAATTTTAAAATTTTATAATTAATGTTATTGACAGTTTGTTGTTTCTTGAAAAGAAGTATCTTTGAGAGTTTCTAATTCTAATTATTTCTCTTTAGTTATAATCGATTTTTAATTTCAAAAAGGATTGAAATCGTCATTTTATTTTTCTTTTTTAAGTATAATAAAAAAAATTTCTATTATTTTGTTACTTATTTTTAATAATACGTATAATAAGTCTTTTTAACTAGTATTTACTTACTTATTTTCTTACCAATTTAATTACTAGTTTTCACAGACGAGCCTTGAAAAAAGTAATATTATAAAAAACATTATTTAAAAAAAAAGATATCGAAATTAATTTTGCAATAGAGAATTGAACTATTATTCTATTCGATTATTATATTCAAAATTTCGTTGAAATTTATATATTTTTCTTCATATAAATGTAGATATTTAGCGCTAAATTTCATTCTCTTTTTAATAACTCTTAGATATAATCTTAAATTTATAGATTTTTTTCCTTAAAAAAAAAAAAAAAAGTACTGTTCATAATAAGCTAAATTATCGAAACATTTTTCAGTAAAAAAGAATAGTTTATTACAATTATGTTATTATTGTTTATTTTATTTTTTCTAAAAGATTACAATTTTTTTCGGAAATTCATGCACTTAGATAAAACTTCTAACAGTATATATCACAGTGGTCGTCAACCGGTGCTCCAAGAAAAACTTTTAAGTGGTACGCAGGAAAGACATAACATTATCTACATTTTTAGTTTTTATTAGAAATAATACAGATATAATTTTATATTTAGGATTTTCTGAGTAACTCGTACTCAAAAATTAGATATAAGAATTTTCAGGATGAGGGAGAGGAAAAATTGAATAATCAATAATAATAATAATAATAATAATAAAAATAATTGTAAATGTCAGGTATAGTTATGACTCTTTTTTTTACTGATCTGCGTTTGATACTTAGCTAGGGAATGTTTTTAATTTATTATAATATTCATATTCTACAAAGATGTAAAATGTGAGTTAGAAGTATAACCAACATTTAATTTAATGTAAAAATCTAATAATATAATTTAGGCATATAACGAGATTTAGTAAATGCAATTTATTACATAGAAATAGCAATTTACCATTGTAGTTAAATCTTTCGTTTAAGTTTTTCCTAAAATTGATGTAATAAAAGGGTGTTCACGTTATTTCCCTACAATTGTCTCAATACAATAAACCTTTATGTATCTTTCTTTTGATTGCATACGTATCTACATTTTTCTTATATGAAAATGAGCATTTGTAGTGATTTACATAAACTGTATTTACTTTACATTTGATAAATTGGCGTTCTCTGATTAATATTCTAGAAATACGTTTACTTTTATTAATCTTTGCTATAAGTGGTCTATGAGATTTTAAATTTTTTAATTTAGTGGCCCTTGGAAATTAAAATTATGAATTTTGTGGTCCGTGAAGTCGAAAACGTTGGAGACAGCTAGAGTATGGAATGAAAAATATTCAGAAAAGTTCTTCATCAAAAATTCTATTTTAATAGTTAGAAATTAGTGAAACATTTTTTAAATATTAAAAAAGTTATGCATAAACGTTAGATACGTTTTAAACGGCTAAAAAAAATATTATCTACGGACTTCATATCAGGCATAGTTATGGCTTTGATTTTCATAACTGTATGTGATATCTGCTAAGAAATGTTTTAATTTATTATAATATTTATATTATACAACTGTTTAAAAAATGTATTAGATATGTAACCAAATTTCCATTTATTTTTAAAAATCTAAAAATCTAATATACGCACATAACGAGATTTGGTAAATGCAGTGTTTTACATAGAAATAATAATTTCTCATTGTAGTTAAATCTTTCGTCTTAGTTTTCCCTAATATGGAAGTAATAAAATAGTGTTCACTTTATTTCCCTACAATTGTCTCAACACAATAAGTCCTTATGCAAATGCGTAGTTCTTTTGACTGCATAAGTATCTACATTTTTCTTATACTGAAATAAGGATTTGCAATGTTTTATATAAAATATATTTATTTTATATTTATTAAATTGAATTCTCTGATTAATGTTCTAAAATACCTTTACGTTTCCTAAACTTCAATATTAGTGGTCTGCGGAATTTAAATTTTGAATTTTGTGGTCCGTGGGAATTTAAATTATAAATTTAGTGGTTCGTGAAGTCGGAAACGTTGAAGATCGTTGGCGTATGGAAGGAAAAATGTTTAAAAATGTACTTGATCAAAAATTTTACTTTAACAGTCAGAAATTAGTGAAACTTTTCTAAATATTGAAAAAAGTTATGTATAAACGTTAGACACTTTTAAACAGCTAAAAAAAGATTATCGATGGACTTTTCGCCTATTTCTAAATTCTGTGATAAATATTGTATATTCTGTAAATCCTTTTACAGTAAATTAACAACAATTTTCAATAAAACTATCATTAAAAATTTACAAAAAATTGTAATTTGTTATTCAACATTCATAAAACGTACCCATTGCTTTCAAATTATAGAACATTTGAATGAAGAAATATTTTACCTTTAAACTTTATGCGAATGTATAACAAAAAATGTATTTCGATGAAAATGCATTCTTATTTTTTTATTAAATCAAATTTAATTATGTTAATTCTATATATTTGCTCTCTAAATACATTGTTCTTTCATTTTATATGACTAAGCGAAGATTAAATATTATTCTTGCAGACGATTCGATTCCCAGATACTTTTAATTTCTTTTTGATTAATTTTTTCGAAGGATATCCCTGAACATTCTATTTCTTATTGCAATAAAATCAGAATGGGGAAGTTCATGCCATTAGTTTTAAGTGTCAGAATTCGGCAACAAGCCTAATGACCTATTCTTTTTCTATTACATAAACAGAAAAATGTATTCTTTGTTTGTTTCATTTTAATTTTAAATTTGAATTTGCCCGTATAGAAATAAATTGCGGTGCTGTTTGAGCTGATGCAATGTAAAGTAGATTACAAATGTACTTAAGTAAAGTGAAGGTAGACAAAAATTGTTATTTTCATGGTTATGAAACACGCTAGACTTTACTTTAAAATGTATTACATGGTAAATTCTACTGAAAAATTAGAATATTTTTTCATTCTATATGTATGAAAATATGGGTAGATGAATACTTATTATAGTAGTTACAAATACATGGAATATTGATATTATTAAAGAATAAAGTAATATATAAATTGTAATCCATTTAATTGCATTTCTATTTCCTTTTTTTTTTTTTTTTTTTTGTGTGTGTGTGTAACATAAATAAAAATAGAAATAATAGAAGTGGATATAAAAGAAGGCAATTTGTTTTCGGAACTTCTGATGTGCTAATATGAATAAAATTTCCAATTAAAAAGTGTACAAATTCTAACAATACGAGAAAAATAGTTTGTTTATCTAAATTGTTATTTATTTATTTACTTACTTTTTAATTTCTTTCAATAGAAATTTTTATCAAAAAACATGAAGCAGAAAACAAAAATTAAATTAAAGTTAGTGTTGTACATTTCGCCTTTAGAGACTGTCGGAGTTTTTACCTTTTAACTTATTTTTCTTGCTATCAGCTATTTCTATAATGTTTTTTTCCTTTTTTTTTCCTAGTGAATAAAGTGAATACATTCCTTTAGTTATGGCATTATCTTATGAAATAATGAAGATTGAATTGGTAGTGTACGTTTGAACTAGGTCCAAAAAGTCGATAAAAGATTTTAAAAGTAACGCAGGTAGACGGAAGTTTTAAAGTTCGAAATTAATTTCTTGCGTGGACCTAATAATTCGGAATTTTCCGTGGACTTATTCTAAATTCTCAGAAATATCTACCAGGATTCATAAAAAAGACTATACACATAGGACATTTTAGAGTAAGGCCCCAGTGTAAACAATCGGAATTGTAGTGTAACCGCGTTTCCTACGCCTAGCAGTGAGGACGAATCGAGAATCTTGGAGGGTTTCCAAGTTGACCAACAGGTTTGAATTTAGTAAACATCCAGTCATTCGGTATTCCCTTATCGCTTATTTTCTCTCAACGAAAAGCTTGTCTTCCCTATTTTACTAGTGGACTCGTTGAATCCGCACTTGCGCAGAGGCTTCCATGGTCGCAAGAAATGTAGTTAAAGAGTAAAGCTCGAACCATCACCTTTAACAAGACGGGGTAGTCCCATTCGTACGACGCTGTTACACCCATCGCATCTGTGTTTGAAATTCGTGAATCTATCAAATGGGAATACCCATTCTCTTCTTAATAATCATAATTATGATTATAATGGGTAATGTCAAATAAATACAGAGGAGTTAAAGAAATATGAGGCATAAATGAACAAAACATCAGCCTGAACATTTGTTGATCCCCCCCCCCCACCCTAAAAAAAAAAAAAATTGCGTGTTAGACAACCAAACAACTAATGCTGCCATACCTTTTAGAACTTGCCAAGTAAATACTTCAAGAACAAGCAGAAAACAAAAAGATTTCTACGACTCCGTTATTTTTTTTGAACGTACAAAAATGATATTTTTAAAATGCATGTTAATTTAAATTATTTTTTCACTTCAGGGTTGTAATTGTTTGTACTAGGAATGGATTTGTCAATAAAAAAAAATAATTTGGTAATCACAATCAGTTACTAATTTAAATACACTATTTATTGTTCCTTAGTATATGGATATATTGTGCTAACTTTTAAGCTACACAATTCTTAATTCCAAAAATTGTAAATTATGGAATAGAAGGAGAATTTCTGAGGCATTAATCAATTTCCTTAAAGATGTTTTCTCCGACATTATAGAAAAAAGTAATGGATAGAAGGTGCTTTATAAATTATAAGAAATAATAATCTTGAATGTTTTTATAATACGCAATACTATGCTTTAAAAAATTTTTGGAAACTTAAAAAAAATGTTTCTTTACATAATTCAAGCATACAAAATAAAAAAAAAAAAAAAAAAAAAAAAAACCTCTTTCTCAGAACATAATTTATGCAAATTTTTTTAATACGTTAGAAAATTCAACACTATAAGATTAAATTGATTTTCCTTTCATCGAAATTATTCGTAAATGGATTTACAAAACTAGTTAATTATTTCTCATATTTGCCTCAGGGGAAATAATTTCAATTTCGTATTTAAAGTTCCCCATTATTTTCTACAGTTTTGACTTTTCCATCAACTTTTTCACTTCTTTCATTATATTTTTACAAGAATGAAATTCATTATCAGTAAGTCTATTTAAATACATTTCTGTTAATAGAAACCCAAGAATCATTTGAACTAAAAGTTTAATGAAAGAAAGTTCGTAACATAAAAGAAATTTAAAAGATTTTGAAAGTTACAAAGTTATACATAATATACTTTCTTAGACTGAGATTAAATACTCAATTTTATATATTTTTAATTAGTTTGATTTGTTAGAATTGAATATATTTGTTTAATTGTATTTAATATTAATTTTTGATGTTTGCGTGTTTAATTAATATATATTTCTAAGATTTAATATAATGTAAACAACCTTAATTTCTAAAACTATATAAACACCTACAAAATTATTTTGAAATGCAAAAAAAAGTAAGTAGAGCACTTTGAATCATTTATCATGGCTGAATCACATTAACAGATAAATCTTAAATTGGTATTTGTAGACACTGAGCAGATATATATATATATATTTGCTATTCTCAAAATAAAACTCTATTGAAATAAATCCTAAACCTTTTATTTATAGTAATATTCAAAATCAATTTTATTTCCGTAGCTCTTTTATATTCTTCATAAATCTGTTTGATAACACAAGTGCGTGCTAATATTTTTTTAATTAGATATTATGGTTCAATATTTTTCAAATGACAGCATAATTAACTGTTATATTTTTCTGCTTGCAAATTTCGTATCTTAAAAATATATTTTTGCAATAAGTGAGGTATGTTAAAGGAAAAAAAAAACTTTTAAATCTAAGATGACGCATTTGTGATTGAGAGTACGTGTAACAAACTGCTTTCATTAGTAATGAGAACTTATCACACGTATATATTAATCTATAGTTTAATAATCTGTTATAAATGGCGGCTTATTTAAATTGTGAATGCCTGTTCTGTTTTAGTCCTGAATGCGTATTAGTCTTCAATAATGACAATGGTACCTAAATACACATGAAAACTGTGAAACTGTATGTTTATGAAACTACAAGTATTCAAAGCATGAATTAATTATGAACTTTTGAGAATATACGTATTTTTTATGACAAAAATTAGAAATATATTAAAAGCCACTTTAAATAAACTGTTTGTCCCGTTGAATGTTATACGTCTTCTCAGATTTCCTGACTGTTTTATCCGAGAGGTTATATATACTCTTAAAACTAGTTAACGAAAGTTGCCGGGTTCGAAATCTCGGTTCTGGTTTCAACCCCGGCATCTGGACATTCCATCTATATTACAAAATCTCAAATCCTTAGAAAGTATTTTTCTTCAGTCTTATAATTGGAAAGATATACGTAATTTTATATTTGGAATAAAAAAGAAGTATCTTCTTAAATATTTTAAAGTAGTCCATTCTCATTCTTTTGATTCACACTTCAGTGATGTATTCTTTGATATTTTACACTATAGGGCTGAGTGTTTTAATATTAAACTTGACTTAAAGTCTAGTCAAAAAATAAATAACTCTCTCTTAGTGATAATTTTTTCTCATCTGGTTTTTAATAAACTTCATATTCACAATTTACTTAATGATCCATCCAATCCTTTTCCCATCAAAAACTTCATCATTCAAAAAACTTTTAAATACAATATTACATTAGGCAGAAAAATGTATAACTACAATAAATTTGCTAAATTTCTTAATTCTAATGATCAGCCTCCGTGCTATTGTTCTGATTCCAAATATAAATCTTTTTTCAATACATCTCATGGTCATATTATTACTGATGATATCAATATTGTGGAAAATCTTACTCTTAGATCTTTGATGAAGTATGGTGCTAAATTTCGGATGCCTTCAAAATTCAAATTTATTGATATCATTACTCAATTTAAGTTAGACTTGGATCTCTTTATATACAAAATTGCTATTGATTGTAATAAACCAGTGGAATTTTTTAATGAGTGGAAATTTAAGTTATTGGAGAAATTTAAACTTGATTTAGTTTATAATATGCACCATCTTTCTAATATCAAGTACTATAATTTCAAAGAAATTCATTCAGAAATTCTAGACTTACAGTCTAAATTTATTATTACTTATGTTGACAAGGCGGCTAATAACTATGCAATTATTTTCAAAAAGTATTATAAACAACTTCTTTTTAATACTATGGATACTAGTAATATTTTTGTTAAGATTAATGACAGTATCGAAATTAAAAATAGGCATATATTTAATTATTATAAGTTGATAAAAACTAAAAATAATAATTACAATTATCCTTATTTAGTTGTAATTCCAAAATTTCATAAAGATCCCATTAAATTTCTTACTGTTACTGTTGCCTGCAATGCCTATACTTCTAATGCTAATATTATGTTATTAAATATCCTTAAAAAATTACATAGTTATATTGTTTCTAACAAGTGTAATTTTTTTCTAAAAAATAGTTTTCAACTCAAAAATAAAATTAAAAATCTTACTGATATTACTGGTATAAAAACTTTTGATTTCAATGACCTTTTTAATAATATTGTTATAAAAGATATGTTTGATATTATAAATAAACTTTTTGTAGAAAATCTGCAGCATTTAAATCTAAATGTTAGCATAACTCCTTCAGCCTTTAAAACTCTGACAAGGTTTATCCTTTTCCATAACTATGATTTATTCAATAATTATTTATATAAACAACGTTTAGGATTTCCACAAGGTGGAATTGCTCCTAGTATATTAGCTGATCTATACTTATATTATTATGAGCGTGGCATTGAGTGTACTAACTCTAAATTACTACGATACATAGATGATATAATTATATTATATTTGCATAAACATCACACCAATCTAGACCTACCTGTCAAATATCCTGAAAATCTGTCTTTAAGTAGTACTGATTTGGATTCTAGTGTCATTAATTTCTTAGATTTAAAAATTATTCTTAATAGTAATGGCCAATTAGAATTTGACTTATATGATAAAAAGAAAGATTTCCCCTTTAAGGTAAATTTTTTCACTAACTTTAAAACATGTTTACATAAATCTGTATTTGTCAATATTCTTCTTAATTTTAATCTACGGATCAAATATTTAGTGTCTGATAAACATCAAAAATTACAATTTCGATTCTTTAAAAATTTAGCATTAATTAATGGCTATCCCAAACACTTAATTCAAAAATTCTTTTAAATATTTATTTATTTATTATTCATTATTATTTTATTTAATTTTTATTCAAATTTTATTCAAATTTAAATTTAGGTCTAAATATTAGGTATTATTTTTTTATGGTTTGTAGGTATCTACTTTCAAACTTTGTAGCAATTTACAATTGTAGATAGCTACAATATTCAATCAAATACATTGATTATTTGAATCCTAAGAAATAAAAAAATTTTGGTCTTCTTTTACTTTGTTCCAAGCTTCTTGGCTATTTTGTACAGACATTATATATATTTTATTTCTCTTTTTATTTAATAATCTATTTCTTTTATTATTTATTTCTTTTATTGTATTTTTCCATTATTTTCATCTCATTACTCTAGATGGCAGCACTATTCATGTTTCAATATTAGGAATAATAATCTGATTAATTTTAAGGACTTGAATCCTTACCTTACATGAATTCCACTGTGAATCCTAAAAATTACTCCATGGTCAATGCAATTTTGAACTAATTAACTGTGTGTTTAACTGATAACTGATTGTTACATTTTTACATGGGCAACGTTTATTGGTTATGGATATTCATATTTAGGTAATGGTTTTATTATGATCGTCGTTTTTCTGTACTGACTATGTCTGTTTCTTTTTTGAGTTGTGTTCATTTCAAATATATTTTATTAAGTAATTTGAGTTTTTGTATTTTTATTTTAATCTACATTTTATATGGTTTTGGATTCTCATATTAGGTTATAGTTTTATTTTGATCTTCATCTTTAATGGATTTTCTATGGGTGTTTCGGGCCTGTGAACAAAGAAATTCTTAGCATTTGCTTTCTTTGTGACAGAAAAACATCCATATTTTAGCATATTTGCATTTTACCAGGCCCTTGAAAACGTTAGAATGCAAATTATGCTTTTTTCTCATTCCATTTTCCAATATTTATTTCGATTTTTCTTTAATTCTTCTTTGATTTGATATGGGCAGTCTTAGCTTGTGATCCGAGGAATTGTTTTAATACTGAAGTTGAGTCATCTTTAAATTTCAAAAAAAAAAATTTGCACTGATTATATTATTGTATATATATATATATATATATATATATATATACTCTCTTAAAATGTGTGACCGGATTTGCTTTCTCAAAATTGAAGACAATATTTTTAGCCATAAATTGAGAGGAATTTCTAATAAAAAATAAAATTTGAGTAAAATCAATTTTGTTCAAATATCTTTTCAGTCATAATGATCGTTAAATTATTAGCTCCATTCTGAACGAATTTCGATCTTTTTTCATTTGGTTCAACAAAATTGCATAATAATTGTGCCATCTATCGACCATATATTAAATGAAAACTGAAAAATATTTTTTTTAGATAGAGATAGTTCATTAATTTATATATTGTTAAAAAAAAAATATGTTGAGGACTTTCAATGATTAGAAAAGTAAAATATAAAAGTTATTATTATTATTATAATTATTTATTATTATTATTGATAGATACGGGGTGATTCAAAACTCATGGCCAAAAATTTAAGGGGTAGTACAAAACATCTAAACAAGCAATTTTTACCATACAATGCATGGACGGAGAGGAAGCTGTAATGGAAAGTATAAAGAGCGCGTTTTCTTACACATCGTCATTTCCACTGTGGATATTAGCAGGCATGGCGACATACAGTAATCAGGAAAAAGCGGACATGCATTTTATGTATGGTATGGCGAATGGAAATGTTCTGGAAACCGCAAGACTGTTGTGGTATTTTTCGGTCTCGTACGTGTCTTCTCGGGAACCACTACCCGTACAATCTTGCGGCTTCCATAGCATTTCCATTCGCCAGACCATATATAAAATGTATGCTCGCCTTTTCCGAATTACTGTATGTCGCCTGCTGAAATCCACAGTAGATATGACGATGTGCAAGAAAACGCGCTCTTTATACTTTCCATTGTAGCGCCCTCTAGCGGTCACCGCTTGCTCTCCGCCCATGCAATGTATAGTAAAAATGACTTGTTTAGATGTTTTCTACCACCCCTTAAACTTTACCCATGAGTTTTGAAAAACCCTGTATAACAAATGTTTTATATACAACTGACAAAAAGTAACAGGGATCTCAAATCACGAGTGTTATTTATAAAAAAATAAAAATGAGTAGTGAATGTCTTTTTAAGAACTGTTTCTTAAAGAAATATGTGAAATATAAAGAAAAAGAACAATATATTTGTATAAAGTATAAATTTATTTATGTCTATAGTTATTTAATATTTTTATTATATTCATTGAAACTAATTTATTAAAATGCAAGTAATACGTTCAAAAAATGTTTTATAATATTTTGATTATAATTAAACACAACATCGGGAATAATATGCATAAGCAAACAAGTACATACTGTTTTTTTCACTTATAGTTATTCAAGAAATTCTGCAATGTTGCGTAGAAGAATTTATTTTTCTAAACGAACTAAATTACATAGAATTAATTTGCAGGCTTCTAAAATGTCTGCTCCTCATAATCTATTTTCAAGAATTTTTCCTCAATTTTAAATCAATGGTGTTGTTTTACGGAAGTTTATTGGGTTTCCAATAGATTTGTGTTATGCATAAAACAAGCAAATATTGGTAAATATTTTCTCTGTTTGAGAATGATACAGCCATTTTTTGTATGAAATCGTAGCGTAGTGATTGCGCGTTCGTCTGCCACGGAAGGAGACCCGCGTTCGATTCCGACGGCGGGTATCGGATATTTTTTTCGAGCATCAAACAGGTTCACTCAAATCTGGCCCGATTTCTCTCAAAAATAACTTGTTTCAGTTGGCTCAAGTCTGAGCCATTTATATCGGCTCAATGATTTGAGAGGATTTCTCTCAACGGGAGAAGTTGCCTTTCAACATGTCGAATGAGTGAAAAATGGATCAATTTGAGGGAATTTTCCTTTCCATTTTTAAAGAGTACATATCTATATAAAATAAAAATTAGTTGTGACATTTAACCAACTCCTTAAATAAAAAAAAAGTAGATATTACTTCTCATTAAAAAATAGCTTGATAAATTGTTTAAATATAACAGATATAAATCTCATAAAAACGTTAAAATCACAGTAGTTTACAGACAAAAGAATGTGGCAAAATTTAATTATTAACAATTGAATTAGTCTACTAAATATAATTTCTTATGAAAACCCCATATAATTAGCAGATCGCATTTATACAAAAACAAATCTCGATAGGCTGTACGTAATTTAAAATATAATTAACGTATATTTTGATGCATTATTTTACTTCTTTTATACCTAGTAATAAGAAAAAAAAACTCATAAGAACCTATGAATTTAATGCTCCTTAAAAGTATATTTTCATAATACTCATAATAAAAATTCGTACTCATTCGTTAAAAGAAACAACTTCAGTCATTAAGACATTCAAATGTACAACGTGTCGAAAAAACTGTAAAAGTTTTTAGAGGGCGCATTCTTTAAGTGACTAAACACGAAGTATATAATATACATTCACTTTGTAAAAGCTTTTAACTAGTTTGTTGTAAACTGGAACTGGTAATGGAAAACTTTGAACGGATGAAACATTTTCATTTACAAGTAATTTGCATAATCAATATTGGATTTCTTTTAAGAGATTCGCAATAGCGGAAATACTAGAGGTACTTTGCTTAAAATAAACCTTTTATTACTTTTATATTTTGCATTCTCGTTCTAAAGGAATAAAAAATTATACCTTCTGAAAGGTGTTTCAAATAACTGAATTATAAACGCAGTTATTATATTCGTTGTTGTGTTTCATAAACAACAAAATTTAACTTTGTTGCAAATTTGGATAAGAATATAACAGTAAAATTATTTTAATGCTTCTTCTCTACATATTATTTTCTTAAATGCAGAGTAAAAGTACTCTTTATTTAAAATATATTTGTCCTCTCTTATATATATATATATATATATATATATATATATATTAGAAAACATTGTTTATTTGAGGCAACATATTTGCCTCATTTTTTTAGTGTAACGTTACATGAATATGGTATACTATTAAAGAACTAATTAAAAATTAAATATCATAACAACAATAAAATTGTTGCATTACACCATCGTTGTGTAACGTTGCACTAAATATTTGGCAGCTATATAAACCCAAACTGCAAATAATGTGTAGCGTTATACCCAAAAGTTAAGGAAACAAACGCAAAATTAAATGTTTTGGTAGAAAAAGCAACTTTTGACTGATTTTATGAATTTATTTTGCATATTAACAATAATATTATGTATAAACCGAACCAACTTGCTTCAACTAAGAAAAAAAAAAAAAAAAAAAAAAAAGAGGTTTGAAAAAAAAAAAAGTCACTTTGACTAAGTTTAACAAGGTAACGTAGATTTCTCAGTAACCTCAGAATGAGTGAGCTATGAATTTTGGTTTAGGTAATTTTTTTTTTAATTATTATTTAGGCTAAATCAATACCACCCCCAATCAACACCACAACAAAAACAACAACAGCAAAAAGATAAAAAAATGGTTGACTTAACAAAGTTTTCTACGGTACTTTTATCAAACTGCTTAAAGTAAAATAAATACATATTATTTCTCACTAAAAAATAACGTGCTTAAAATGTTTAAGTGTAATATGAATAAATATCATGAAAATGTTAGAGATACAGTACTGAAACGCCAAAGGAATATGACAAAATTTAGTTATTACCAATAAATAATATTAGCTTACTAAATATAATTTTTTATGATATCCCCACATAGAGTACATTTGTACTAAAACACATCTGGATATGCCATAAGTAATCAAATATATATTTAACGTATATTTTCATGCAATGGTTTACTGTATTTCTTTCCTTTAGTAATAAAGGATTAAAAAACATTCATAAGAATCTGTGATTTTAATGTGCCATAAAAGTACTATTTTTTCATAATACGCATAACAAAAATTCATGCTTATTCTGTAAAAGAAATAACTTCAATAATTAAGACATTCAAATGTACAACGTGTCAAGAAAACTGTAAAACGTTTTAGAAACAGCATTCCCTAAGTGACAAAACATGAAGTATATAATATACATTTACTTTGTAAAAGCTTTTAACTAGTTTGTTGTACACTGAAACTGGTAATGGAAAACTTTGAGCGGATAAAATATTTTGAGATACAAGTAATTTGCGTAATCATTGTCGGACTTCTTTTAAGAGATTGTCAATAGCAGAAATGTTAGAGGCATTTTGCTTAAAATAATCCTTTCATAATTGCTTTACTTTGCATTGCCGTTTTAAAGACAAATCATCTGAAAAGTTTCAATTAATTGAATTATATGCGAGCTTACTATAATACGTATTGATAATATGCATTGAAATGATTTAATAACAACAAAATTAAATTTCCGTGCATCTCAATATTGGCGGAAGTTTGATTAACAAAACAAAATTCTTTTGATTTTATTAGTCTTTGTCCGTACATCGTATTCTGAAATGCGAAGTCAAAACATGTTTTTTTTTAAGTTACATTTGCGAATACATAAATTTATTTATATGTATGTAAATAAAGGTTTTTGGTAATTCACACTGTTTTTATGAATTTAACTGTGATATATATTCAGTGGAATGTTTTAAAAGTGGAACTATATGAATGTTTAATGTAAAGCGTAAGTACCATATTCATTGAAATGTTTAATGAACAACATAATTTAATTTTTAAACACTTTATGAGTGCAAATGTTTGAATAAGTGTATAAAATTAAAATGCCTTGAATAGTATTTCACTAACCTTTATCTCTTAAATGTTGATTAAATTAACAATTCATTTAATTTTATATTTGTAATTATGTTTATTTGTTTTAAATATACACTGAGTGGGCAAATTATTATGTCTGCCTGACAATGTCAGCTTTTTTGTCAAATAACGTTTTGGCAAATCATCGTGAAACTTCAGGTGTGTAAGTAACATGTTTTATCCTATATGTTTAAGTGAAAGTTTTGCCCTGAAATCAAACAAGGGCCAGTAAAAAATATAAATTCCTGGGATCACCCTGGAAAAACTAATGCTTGAATTTTTTTTCTGGCTAGAGCATGTGATTGAGAGACTTTTTCAAATTATCTATATAAAATTTTATGAGGCTACCCCATATATTCATGGAATTACAATGCTTTCTTTAAAAAAATACATTTCTTTTTTTTTAATTGCAAAACTCAAGTTACTAAACATACGGCAAAGCCATTTTTACGAAACTTAGCATACTGCATTCCAAATGTAAAATCTTAAATATCTAATTAGAGGTCTGCACGGGCCGGGCTCCCGGCACGAGTCCGAGCCCGGCCCGGCCCTCGGGCCGGGTTCGGGCCGAATTTTTGAATTTGCTCTCGGGCTCGGGCTTAAAAAAAATTTTCAGGCTCGGGCCGGGCCGGGCTCAGGCTCAGTTTTTTTTTGTGTATATTCGGGCCGGACCGGGCCTGAATGAAATTTTCTCCGGGCCAGGCCGGGCCTGAATAAAATTTTCTCCGGGCCGTGTCGTCCCGAATCTTTTTTTGGTTTCCTCGTTAATCAACGGAAAAGGAATATGATAAAATATTTCTTCAGTCATTTATTTTACGTAATTTTACAGGCTTGTATGTCACATAAAGTTCTATTTCGTTAAAAAAGTGTCTGTAACGTCAATTTAATTGTCTATCAGTCTATCTGTCCGAAATCTGATTTTTCGCTAATTTTTTTAGCATGCCTCGAAATTAATATATTTTATTTAAAGTAATATTAGATGGTTTCCTATTCAAAATAGTATGCATGTCACTAACAGTTTGCGTACATGTACATAACAAAAGAAATCAGATACATTACTGTGTATAAGGGTTTGTTTCTTATGATCTGTTGAGTTTAGGTGATATAAAGGCTATAAGAATCTTTCCGCTGTATCTTTTTCTCTAAGGCTCCTGTTCCTTTTCTCCAGTGGACGAAAATAGCATCATTTTTATCATGGGCAAAAGCAACGTTTCTAATGAATATGGATGGTTTAACATTAAAGTTTTGTTTATCGGATCACATGAAAGATTCAGGTACATTATGGTATATAAGAGAAAATGGTTGAAAGTGAATTTTCAGTAGTATTAACCATTTTAAATACCTTCCTATATTGTTTGATGAATGCTAAATGAATGCTAATATTTTCGATTTGACTTTCTGTTTGCCTTTCTGCCTTGTCTATAATAACAAATTTCTGTTTATATATAATTGTCTTGTAAAATTTCAGCAGCTTCGTTAAAGAACGTACTATTGTTTGGTTATATAAAACCTCTGCAAAACGCATACTAAAAATCTTTTTTATAAAAAGCCATTTTTTTTTTTTTTTTTTTTTTTTTGTTATTTTACATATTTTTGAATCGGGCCGGGCCGGGCCATAAACCGTTAAAAGATAGACAGGCCGGGCCAGGCCGCATTTTTCGACTTCATAACGGGCCGGGCCGGGTAAGTAAAGTTTTCGTTCGGGCCGGGCCGGGCCCGGGCCTCGAAATTCCGGCCCGAGCAGACCTCTATATCTAATAATATACGAGAATTTTTATAAATATTTTTTAACTACTTATGCGAAACCTAAAACAAAATTTCATTTCCTTAATTTAATAGCCAAAAGTATGAAGCTACACTCGGTAACAAAATTGTCCGAACACTAGCAAAAATTCCTATGTAAAAAAAGTATACTTCATACAGTTTTTGTTAAATAAATCCTTGTCGAATCCTGTTCTTAGTCAGTGTAAGAAAAGGATTCGACAAGGATTTCTTTAAAAAAACCGTATGAAGTGTACTTTTTTTACATAGGGATTTTTGCTAGTGTTCGGACACTTTTGTTACCGACTGTACTTATATGTAAACCCCAAACAAATATACTGTAAATTTAAAAATTTTACGTGACAGAGTGCACTGAATTTAAATTCCATAAAAATAAAACTAAATTATAAGTGGTCATATTTTTATTTTATTTTAATCAACAATGGTAATTTGGTGTTCGTTGGTTGTAAATAAATATTGATAAAACTCCCTTATCACTTTCCTTAATTATGAAAGGGGCTGAAATTCAAGTTATTCTATCGCCTAAAACGTTTCGAATTTACATGACATTTTCGGGAGTGTTTACGTAAGTAGATCAATACTTTGGGCTATTAAATCATGGAAATGAAATTTCTTCAAAGTTTCTGCATGCATAGGTAAAATTTAATTAGTGAAAATTCTCATTTTTCATTAGATATTTATTGCATTTTCATTCTGAATGCACAATACAGAATGCATAATGCTGTGTCTAATGTAGAATGCCGAATTTCATAAAACATATTCGATCTGGGTTTATTACCCCGAGTGTTATCATTAAAAAAGTGCCAAATTTTTGTGAATTTTTTTAAAGAAAATGCTATATCTCTAATAATACATGTGGCAGCCACACAATATTTTATACAGATAATAAGGAACACCTTAAGCACATGCTATAGTCAGAATGTAGTTCCAGCATTAGTTTTTACAGTATGATTGCAAACCTTTTTTTTTTTTTCCTTTAGCTTTTATTGTTTCTTCTTTTGTTTTCGGGAAAAAAACTTCAATAAATTATATGAAATATAACATGATTAATACTCCCCTAAATTTTCAAGATGATTCGTCCAATACTTTTTGAGATATTTGCGATAATTATATGTATATATGTGTGTGTTCTTTAAATTTTTATTATTTACATTACCATTTTAATATCAGCGTATATTAATTGAATGATATCTAAGGAGTAAAAAACGCAGAAACAGTTTGTAAAATACCTAATTAAATTATCTAAATTAATTTAAAAAATCTTTCATAAATTCAAATAATACTTTCGCTTGAAAAACAGTTTAAAAAAAAAATAATAATAATTTCTTGTTGCGTGAAATTTTGCATAATACATTGTAAAAGTAATTCTTTAATAAGAATTGGAAAACAAAATACCGTTTATAAATTAGTTTAATCCTGTGGATAAATAAAGTAATAAAAATACTATGGTATTTATACTACTATAAGCAGTAATGAAATAATTCAACCGATAATATAAAGTAATATTAAGAAAATATTTCACATATTTCCCAAAATCTGTAATTTTTAGCAATAATGCTTATAAATAAATTATTTAAGAAAAGTTAAAAATTCGTACAATATCATATTTCATTATTGTTTAAATGAGAAAAAGTTTCACATAAGGTATAGTGACCATTAAAAAGAATTCAAATTATTTTTTATATTTTTATTACGCTAATACAAAAATTCAATTTTTAAGATGCTATTTTAGAAATTTACTATTTATATAATATTAGCTTCTTTAATAAGTAATTCTCTCAATGATATTTATTGTATAATGGATAATTTAAAATCGTAAAGCAAAAAATGGTCGTAATTAGTAGACTAAATGTAATAACAGAATATTATTAAAAATGCATATATTTCCATGAAGAAAGTCTAGCTTTCTTAAACTGTCAAGTGCATTAGACGTTTTCCAAAAATTGGAATTAAACAAACTTTTAAGAATTGCAAAAGTGCATTAGTTCGATTTAATGTTAAATTAATTTTAAATGGAAACATACATAAAACATAATTATTTCATAAAGTACTTGATTGTTTTTGTATAGAAATAATCTTGAAATAAATATTATGTAAAATTGCATGCCGTTATCATTATGGATCTATATAAATTGTAATGTGAAGGAGATAACAATACGGTACTAAATCCAATATATAAAACAATTAGGCTCATTTTTTTTTTTTTTTTTTTTTTTTTTTTTTTTAAGCTTACAGCTACGAAAACACGTAAAAGTCTTTATATTTTATTTATAAAGTAAAACTTTACTATTAGGACTTTTATTATCTTCTGTATAGTTACAGGATTCTTTATTGAAAAAAATTCCAAATAAAAATTACCGTATGTCTATTTTTTTTTTTTTTAATTGTTATAAGGTTTTGTAAAAGAGAAATTTAAATAAAACGTGTTATCCATTTTCATATGGAAATTACTTTGAGGTTAGTTTACGTAATAAGAGGAATTTTTGTGTGCAATGAAGGATACTTAAATTCTTTGTTATTTTTAAATAGGGGATAATAAAAGCACTCTAGAAATGTTAATGTATTAAGAATTTTAATATTTTACGAACTTCCTTTTTAAAACTACATATAATAAAAAGAACAGAATGACAATAGTGTTTGGGAGCAAAACTTGGATGGGGGAAGAAACAAAAAACATTACAATCATTAGATAAATACATTTCAAAGCGTGATAATATTATTTGGCACAAAATAATTAAAACAGCTTATAATAATTCATGCTTTTTTGATCGTATAGACATTAAACTAGATATTTGTGTAATACAAATGATATGTTCTGAATTTGAGTTCGTTATTGATATTTCAGCTTTACTGTTACTATCAGATATGATTTAGAGTTTCAATAATTATGAAGTTTAGCATACTAAATGACAATGTAAAAGAATATTTTATCTACACATATTCTGCACATATTTTATCTTATTAAAAAACAGTCTGACATAACAGAATATAAAAGACACAAAATCGGAAGAAAAATGTCATTAACATATCTTTGAGATTTTACAGTGTCATATAAACTATTAAATGTACTACTGGTAATAATTTTTCTTAGGTAAAATTATAGAGAACAGTAAAAGTAGATGTTAAAAAATCTATTTTATATAGGCATTTTAATGAAAAACATAAATTTAATTATTTACTGGCGAGGATATATTTGTGACTTAGAATGCTTTTCCTAAAGAAGAAACTATAATTTTTGTTGAGAAAATAAGCTATAAAAATAGATGAAAATATACATTAAATGTGGGTAATTTAAATTATTTACATTTAACTGAGAATTATTCTAAATTTACAAAGACTCTAACATCTAAACATATCAGACAATTTACAGACTTTTTTTCAGTGCAGAATGACTAGCTGTATCCTGTTGTAGTAAGAGATTTCTGTCTATACAATCACGTGGGAGATATGGTCTTTCTGCCATTGTAAGTCAAATTCTTATTGGGCCACTATGTCTGGTGCCCTCCACAAAGATCTGATATGTTTTCCATGAATTATTGCTGAACACTATTAGCCTACCTTGTAACATATATATATATATATATATATATTCCAAAGTACCTTCAGGATACGTATATTTTTCACATTAATTTTGCTTATAGAGAAATTTTCTCAAATATGTAATTACAATGAAATAAGAAGAAATATGATCTTTAAAAATAGTGGTATGAAAAAAAGAGGTGGTTACTAACTATAATACGTAGGTATGTAAGCGATATCAAGAACCTGACAAATTTGATAATAACCTACGAAATCTGTGGTGTATTTCGTCATTGTATTCCTGATTCAATCTATTGGACCATTGGTAAGTGACGTCACGTCCAATCAATGATCTGTTCATTCCTCTTTACTTTATCTCTGCTAGAACAGATCAGTCTTAAAAATGTAGGCGTTTATGTTACTTGTGTATTTCATCTGTAATTGTCATAGTCATCTATTAAATTTTATGTGTTTAAAATGAAACGCCTCGTCATATCCTAGTTATGGCTTAATCATAAATCTTCTCCTGCCCATAAAATACTATAATGGCGACCAGGAACAAAAAAAAAAAAAAAAAGCAAAAAAGTTTTGCTCTTCAACATTTATTGAAGATAATTGAAAATGAAATCTGCAATTCGTAAAAAAAGAGAACGGAATATGTTCTAAATATCTCAGGAAGAAGAAATTGGTTATTTGATATGAATCATAAAGCAAATCGGAGGCTGCAGCCGTGAGTTTTCTGTCTGCTGTCGGGGCGGAAATGCATAGGCGCCATCGATAATTACTCGTCTACGATTTTTTATTTTTCGAGAAAGAGAGGCAGAAAGGTATTTACACATTTATTTTATTTTATTTCTTTCTGTTCTTTTATTTGATTGCATCTTTTTATTATTAGAAGTAGCATATTTGCATTAAAAATGTTTCAAAATTTTAAAGAATTCAATGATTCTGTTGAATCTTTTGATACTTATATTAGAAGATTAGAACAGAACTTTAATTGTTTGATATAAAAGATGAAAAAAAACTTAGTGCTTTAATTACATTTATTGGACCGAATATATACATAATTTACTTACAAATTTATTGTTCCCAGATCTTCCTGAATCAAAAACTTACACTGAATTAGTAGATGTCTTAACAAAACATCTGTGTAAGATACTTAACAAAATTAATGAACGCGATAAATTTATAAAATGTTTTCAAGGGGATAACGAATCTGTGCAGGATTTTAGTGTTCGTTTAAAGAAATTTACATCACATTGCGCGTTTACGGGCGATTCGCTGTCAGAAACTTTGTTAGAACAATTTTTCGCGGATTTAAAAATGAAACAATCCAAAGCAAATTAATGTCTCAGGTTGAAGATTTAACATTTGAAAAAGCAGTAGAACAAGCCGTAACTATGCAAAGTACTGAAAATGACATGATAGAATTACAAAATAAAAATTGGAATTTGAATAAAGTTTCTGTTAGTGCTAGGAAACCAAAACAAAATTATTCTCAAAATAACATAAGTAAACAAAATGTGAACAAAACTGCGAGTACAAATAAAAGTAAAACTTATTGTTATCGTTTTGGAAATAGCTCTCATTTAGCAAATGTTTGTAAATTTATTAATGTAGTTTGCAATTTTTGTAAAAAACGCGGTCATTTGAGTAAGGTGTGTCAGAACGCACAAAACAATGTTACTCAAAAGAAAAATGTAAATGTTCTTGACACTGTAGACATTTTGTCATCACAATCTGAAGGCACTAAACCTATAAAAATTTGGGTTTTGATAGAAAATAGTGCTAAAGCAGAAATGGAGCTTGATACAGGATCGGCGATTTCCGCTGTACCGATAAATCGTTTTCGGAGATTATTTAAAGAACATAAAATGTTTCCTTCTGATATACAATTAAAAACAGCTACTGGAGAAATTTTTCAGCCCGAGGGATTTGTTAGAGTAAATGTAACTTACGAAAACAATACTAGGAATGTTAAGTTATATTTGGTTAAAAAGGACAATTTTCTTTTATTGCTAGGTAGGGGTTGGATAACTACATTTAATATATTCCCAAACAATTTACAAACTGTTCCGGTAAACAAACTACAAATCTCGGAAAATTTAAATAATTTACTGAATGAATTTCCGGATTTATTCACAAATAACGTAGGTGAAATTAAAAATGTTAAAGCTGAATTGCATTTAGAGAAAGACTCATCACCAATATTTTGTAAATCGCGAACAGTTACGTATGCATTAAGGAATGCAGTAAATGAAGAATTGGAAAGATTAGAAAATGAAGGGATAATAAAAGCTGTTAGTACTAGTAAATGGGCAACATCTATTGTTCCGGTGGTAAAACCTAATGGGAAAATTCGTTTATGCGGCGATTTTAAAGTCACGGTAAATAAATTTTTAAAGGTTGACAAATACCCGCTACCAAAAATTGAGGATATATTAGCAACTTTAGGGGGTGGATTACATTTTACAAAGATTGACTTAAATCAAGCATACTTTCATTTACCGGTAGAGAAAAATTCACAAGAATTACTTACTATTAACACACCTAAAGGCTTATTTCAATTTACGCGATTACCATACGGAATTGCCAGTTCGCCAGCAATATGGCAGAGAACTATAGAACAAATTTTAAAAGGTATAGAGGGTATTTCAGTTTTTATCGATGATATATGTATCTCAAGGGAAACGGATGAAATACATTTAGAGCGATTAAAACAAGTGCTAGAAAGGTTACGTGAATATAATCTTAAAATAAATAAAGAAAAATCTTTTTTCATGAATGATGGAATTACATACTGCGGTTACAAAATTGATAAAAAGGGCATACACAAAACGCAAGAAAAAATTTCTGCTATCTTAAATGCTCCAATACCTAAAAACGTAACTCAGGTAAAAGCATTCTTAGGCTTAGTATCTTACTATTCTAGATTTGTTCCTAAATTATCTACGATTGCTTATCCTCTACATGAATTATTACGTAAAAATGTAAATTTTCAGTGGACTAAAAAATGTGAAAATTCATTTAATGCAATTAAACAGGAAATTACTTCCGACAGGATTCTCACCCACTTTAATCGTAAATTACCCTTAATTTTAGCCACTGATGCTTCTCCTTATGGAATTTCAGCAGTACTTTCGCATACAATGTCAGATAACTCCGAAAAACCCATAGCTTTTGCTTCTAGAGCTTTGTCTTCTGCAGAAAAGTGGTATAGTCAGGTAGATAAAGAAGCGTTATCAATAATTTTTGGAGTAAAGAAATTTTTTCAATTTTTATATGGTAGGGGATTTACACTGTATACAGATAGTAAACTCCTAGTTTCCATATTTTCACCCGTAAAATGTATTCCGGTACTTTCGGCAGCTAGAATGTAAAGATATGCATTATACTTACAAACATTTAATTATTATATTAAATATAAAAAATCTGCAGAGCACTGAAATGCCGATGCTCTATCACGTCTTCCATTACGTAGAGGAGACTTACTGCTGCCGTCGTCCGATTCGCTACAGCCAGAAAAAATGTCACCAACTTTGTCACCAAATTTATTTGGCAACCCTGATGAATCCGATTGTTTATTTATTCATCAAATCATTTCGTTACCGTTAACTACAAAAACGTTGTGTGCAAGTTCTAAGCGAGATCCAACATCGAAAGAAATGTACCAGCATTTAATATCAGGCACACAGATACCAAATTACTTACTTTTCGGTTATAAACAAGAAGATTTTTCTACACTAAATAATTGTATACTACAAGGGAATCATGTTGTAATTCCTACTGTTCATAGACAAAAAGTGTTAGAAGATTAACATTTTGGCTATTTTGGCATAGCTAAAATGAAAGCACTGGCACGTATGGTGGCCAGGTATTGATAATGACATTGAGAATTTAGCAAATAACTGTTCTGTTTGTGCTACATTAAAACACAATCCTCCTAAAATGGACAACCATCACTGGGAATGGCCTACAACACCTTGGAACAGAATACATGTAGACTTTTTTGGTCCAATGATGGGGAAAATGTTTTTAATCGTAGTAGATGCCCACAGTAAATGGACTGAAGAGTTCACTGTTCCTAATACTACTGCTGAGAACACTATAAACTGTCTTTCTTCGCTTTTTGCCAGATATGGCTATCCTGTGTCCCTTGTGTCTGATAATGGGCCACAATTCATTTCAGAACAATTCGAACATTTTCTACAAAGTAAAGGCATAAATCATAGTTTAACTGCACCATATCATCCCTCTACAAATGGTCAAGCCGAAAGATATGTCCAAATAATTAAAAAAGGATTGAAATCCTTAAGTTCAGAACCCGGAAATCTCCAATTTAAGTTAAACGAATTTCTATTCCAATACCGAATAATGCCTCATATTACAACAGGGGAGAGTCCCGCATCATTATTTCTCAAGAGAAATATCAGATCAAAACTGGATTTACTTGTACCAAATGTTAAAAATTATGTTGAAAACAAACAACATAAAAATGTTTTTAACAAGAAAAAGATAAGAGAATTCCAAATAAATGAAAAAGTTGCAGTACGCAATTACACATCAGGAGATAAATGGAAAATAGGTAAAGTAATTGCCAGACTAGGTAAACTACATTACAAAATTCAAGTAGGTTCATGTATATGGAAAAGACACGTTGATCAACTGAAAAGTGTAGGTTCCAGAGTACAACTGGAGGAAACTACAAGTCCTGGTGAAATTGAAAAGAACACTCTTGATGCAAACATTTCCATGGTTCCCGATAGCAAGAGTCCACACCTACAAAGCAATGGAGAATCGAAGTCTGGTAGGAGGCCTGTCATTATACCAGATCCAGTGCCAACCGATTCTGCCTTTGCACTAGATCCAGTGAAAACCAATCCTTCCATTACACCAGATCCAGTGCCAACCGACAGTAGATCTGTGTCTACAAAGCCTGGAGAAATTGACTGTGATAAAAATGTCAACAGTACTCTAAATAAAAATGAACTAAAATCTGAACATTCAAAACTTAAAAATACTAATTTGTCTTTTTCTAAACAGGTTGTAAGAAGATCATCTAGAGTAAGAAAACCTCCCATCAGGTATGGTATACGGAATTAAGGGGATGAGAATTGTGGTGTATTTCGTCATTGTATTCCTGATTCAATCTATTGGACCTTTGGTAAGTGACGTCACGTCCAATCAATGATCTGTTCATTCCTCTTTACTTTATCTCTGCTAGAACAGATCAGTCTTAAAAATGTAGTCGTTTATGTTACTTGTGTATTTCATCTGTAATTGTCATAGTCATCTATTAAATTTTATGTGTTTAAAATGAAACGCCTCGTCATATCCTAGTTATGGCTTAATCATAAATCTTCTCCTGCCCATAAAATACTATAAAATCAACTTAAATGTTCAATTGATGTTGAAAAGTGATTTTGCTATAATCGAAGTTATTAAATACTGGTTTTAATTATTTAATTATTAAATGGTATTAACAATAAAACTATCGCTATTTGTGTTTTCTAAAGAACTGTTTAATTGGAGAAATTAATTTTAATTTTACTGATTATAGAAAGCGCGAAAAAACCGTAATATCTTCTTCATTTATAATATAATATTAAACAATTTAAAAAAATTAAAAAATTACAAATTCGTTAACATAATATGCTGTAATAACATTTTTGCATATTAAATTTTTAATGAAGTATTATTTACATAACTTTGTAAAAATTAGTGGAATAAGGAATCATATTTATATGTTTTTAATATCTGGATTGAATTTATATAAACCTCATGATTGTTTTCCATATTGGAGAAGACATTGCATGTTGTTTAGGTTTTGATATTTTTAAATAACTTTCATTTTTCTTAAAATTAAGCAAACTATATACATGATTTAAATAAATAAATAAATAAATAAAAAGTAAAAAATGTTATTTTGATTTTCATTTTTATAGACGCAGTTATTATTATTTTTTTTTTTTAATGCAGAGAACTATTGTTATTACTATTATTATTAAATTCACCATTTCTCTATTAAGAAACTGATATATTACAAATTAAATTGGAGATATTTTAAAGAATTTTACTTAATCACACACCGTAATAAGTTTTCTGTGGGCACTTTCCCAAAAGTTTAATTTGAATATACTTGCCAACATACTAATTAATATTCCGCAGCATTGTAAATCTCACCTTCTTTTTCACACCGGTAACTTTTTTTGAGTATTTTTCTTCTTATTTAATCGTAATTGTATATGTAGAATATTACTCAAAAAATGTATTGGTGTGAAAAAAAAAAGGGCGGGATTAAAAACACTACGGAATATTAATCAGGATGTTGGCAAGTATGATTTGAATGACAGCTTCGAAAGTTTTGTGTTATAATTTTCAAAACCTAAATATTTCAGTATTTGATACTATCTCAAGAACAAACAAACAAACAAAAATGTATTGATTTTTACAATACTTATATAGTTTAATTGCAACAAACCTATAACAAATATTAAAATTCAAGACAATAATAATAATAATTACGGTTATTTTATATGTAATATGAGCCAAATACTTTTAAGAAATATGGATATAAATCATTTAGGAATGTTCTTTATTATTTGTCATCTTTATCTCAAGATTTTGTTAAATATTATTTTTTAATTGTATGATACACCTATTAATTTTTTAAAACGAATTAAAAATCTAAAAAAATACGATTATATATTTACATATACATATTTAAATTTAATACTTTTCTTTTATAAGAAATTTAAGCCTTTTAAATTATTCTTTTGAACTTGAAATTAAAAAAAAAAAATAATAATCATTATTATTAAGGAGCCAATTAGATGTTATTTGAGAAAATATTTACTGAATTTATAATTCGATTTTTAGATTTATTATAATTGTTAAATATTTTATTATTATAAAATTAATGTTTCTAAAATTTAATTATTTCAAAACATACTCCTTTTGTATGATTTATTTTCAACCTTGATTCTCTATCAAAAAACAAATTAACCGAACCGTATGATTTTGACAGAATTTAAATTAAAATATTTCTGATAAGATCAAAGAAAAAAAAAAAAAAAGAAAACCCATGATTCGCTTATCATATTTGCACAGTTTATTAAAGAAATAATTGAATTTCTTACCATGTTCCCTTAAACTGATTTCAAATGCTCAAAGATATGTCATACTTTCTGCTAGAATAAAGTACAAGAAGAAAAAATCAGGGAGGTGAAAGAGATTAAAGAGCCTAAGGTAGGAAACAATGAATATTGTTATGAAAGGAAATGAATGAATCTATATTTTTTAAATAAATCTACTTGAGATTTCCTATGAAAGCATAATAACTTTATTTTTCGTTGATAGAACAGATTTTTCTTTTAGAACATCGCCTTTAGGCAGTTAAAATAGTGTTTTTGATAGCTTTACTGAATTTTTTGATGAATAGAATTCTTTCATCTATGAACACGTTTTCATGTGAAGTGTGTTGCAAAATATATTAAAACATAAGATATGTGTATTCTTTAGAAAATATATTTTTTAATAATTTTATATTATAATTAAAAATGTATTTTTAAAATTTTATATTTAATGTTATTGACAGTTGCGGTAACTTGAAAAGAACTATCTTTAAAAGTTTCTTGTTGATTATGATTATTTCTCTTTAGTTATAATCGATTTTTAATTTTAAAACTGGTTGACAATTTCATTCTTTTTTTCAAAATACAATAAAAATTTTAACTATTATTTTGCTACCTATTTTGAATAATCTATACATACAATAAAATAAGATGTTTATGTGTGTGTGTGTCATTGTGTATGTATATCTAGAGCTTTTTAGGAAAACGGCTGATCGCAGAGCTACACACATTTGCATGGAGGTTCGTAATGCACCTCGAGCCCGATTTTCGATTTTTTTTATTAGTTTTCTTTTAATTACTTAAAATGTGAAAATAATAACCTTCTAATTTCTGATAATTTAGCCATTGTAATTTTATCCATAATTTAATTGTTGCCAATTTCTTTTGACAGAAAAAAAAGGTACACTCTTAAAATGAGGAAAATGAACTAGAAATATCAGTCGTATCTTTATAAATAAGGTACCAAATGAAAGGGGCAATTTTTATAAATCCGACGGATTAAACAGATTATCGATCGGACAATTAGATTTTTTAAAATTAACTAAAGTATGAATTTTAGGTGGCAACAGCAGAAGATTGTTCCAATTTCATCAATTTTCGTTAATAAACAAAAAAATGTTACTTTTTTTTTTTTTTTTTTTTTTTTGGCAAACTAAATTTTATTCTAACTTCGAAAATATTTATGTGATACGATATATTAAGAATTTGGGTATTAAAGGCTTTTTTTTTTTTAATATATTATTTTAACTCTATGAACCATATTTATATTTTATTAGTTTCATTAATATAAAAGGGGTACTTAAATTTTTTCGATACTACCTATTTAAAACTGTTATCTAATAAGCACCTAAATGGAAGCCCATTGATAAACCAATGTCGCAGGTAATAGGGACAGGCGTCCGAGTTTTAGCGAATGACCAAATCGCTGCCTAAAACAGTAGGGATCTGAAGATTTTGAGCAATTTCAATATTTTGTTTCATTTTATTTTTATAAAGCTATATAGAAAAGAGTTTACTTTAAATTTAGTGACAAACGAAGCGGACAAAATCGGCTAGTAAATATAATAAGACTTTTAACTAGTATTTGTTACTGATTTTGTTACGTTTTTAAAGAATAGTTTCCCAATAGGATCTTTGAAAAAAGTAATATTATAAAAATCATTATTTTAAAGTAAAGATTATTGAAATAAATTTTCTAATAGGGAATTAATCTATTAATCTATTATGCTATTATACCACTATATTCAAAATTCCATCGAAATTTGTATATCTTGCTTCAAATAAATGTAGATATTTAGCACTAAATTTTATTGCTTTTTAATAACTGTTAGTTCTAATCTTAAACTAATAGATTTTTTTTTTTTTTAAAGAAAAAATACAGTTTATCAGAAACTAAAGTAGTATATATTATAGGAAAATTATTTTTTTCATTTATTTTTATCACATTATTTGCAATTAATGTACTGTGAATATTGCTATATTTTATGTTATAGGACTATTACTAAACACTTGTTTTTGCTTTAAGGCTAGCTATACATTTGTCAGTAAAAATAATAGTTTCTTACTATTATGTTATTATTGTTTATTTTTTCTAGAAGATTACAATTTTCTTCAGAAGTATACATATTTTAATAAAACTTCTAACTGTATTTGGCAGTTTTCGCCAACCGGTTCATAGTGCGACGGATTGCAAATTTAGCGGGTCAAAATTATACATAGAAATATAATTAATTTAATTATATGTTTTATTAATATTAATAATATTATTTACTATTTACTATTATTATTATTATACATTACTTGTTGGTTTCCGTCGAAATTTGAGAGCTTATAAGGTTAAAAAGTGCAACTGAAATCCTCTTATAGCACGCCAGCTGAGAACCATTCTTTTAAGCCAAATCCTTTAAATGAAACTTAAAGTGGGTGTGTTGGTTTTTTATGGAATTCTAGCTCTATGACAGAATTCATCGCAGTCACTCTTTTGAATATAATTATAGCATGCTTTGTATTATTCAGTCGAAGAATAATAAGTTGAACATTTATAAAATATTTATTTTACAAAATCTGATGTGTAACAACCATATGAATTCTATTACACTCTATTAAGCATACTGTAAACCAGGGGCGAAAGTATTAAATATGTTAAAACTGCTACTTACATGCAGATTTAGTAGCGAGCGGAGACTTTATACTGATATATTATATAGTTATTATTCAAAATGTTTATTTAACTAAGTTCGGAAAAAGTAATGCTCCGTCATCTGCACCATCTGCAGTGGTCGGTGATGCTGGAGCGAAGTGAGGTTTTCCTCAATCTTTTAATTTCTCATCCAGTAGGTGGCATTACAGTCAGTATAAGACAGCTTTTGATTTGTTGTCATTGCAAAAATTGCTATTATTAACTGTTTTCACCATTGTACAAAGTAATGTATAATCAACCCTAACAGCACACCTATTCATAGTACATATTGATGATGTCCCTTGGATGTACTTTCATCCATATGATATCCTGAGGATGTCTTGTTGATGAGATGTGCTGTTAGGAAAGGTTACTGTAATTTGCAATTTTTCTAGTTTCATTAAATTTAATATCAATATTATGAATGTTTTGGTATGTTTTATGTAAGGAGTTGGTGATTTTTCCGTATCTTATATTATTTTTATGTTTCTTAAGTCTGGTGTTTATCTTTCACTTGGATATTCGGATGTAGTAACTTTATTAATCGCTAGACTAATTAAACGGGATTTTGTAGATACCTGTGGTCTTGGGAGGGGGGGGGGGAGAATCTTTATCTCTACGAATTATTTGATAGTTATTGGGGTTGGGTTTAACAGGTATATTTACATTGTATTATCTAGCTGTATTTCTGATTTTAATTGAAGCTTTTATCCAATAATTTGTAATGACAGATATTCCCCGCCCCCTCGAGACCACATGTATCTACTAAATCCCATTTACATACCTAACAATTAAGAAGGTTACTGCATCAGAATATCCAAGCGAAATATTAACACCTGACATTAAAAGCATAAAAACGATATAAGATACGGACAATTTTTCATTGCCCTAACAATAACATACCAAAACAGTAATATTGGTATTAAATTTAATGAAACTACACAAGTCGCAAATTACAAATTACAAATAACCTTGACTACACATTCTTTAGTAAAATGGTTAAAAAAAAAAAATAGTTAATAATAACAATACCTATAATGACAATTGGTTGGAAGCTTGCTTAGATAGCGACCCTTTACTGAGAGATACGACAAGGTGTTCATACTTTTTGATTGGTGGAAAGCTCCCTTTGACCGCCCGAGGCGATTTCGCGCATCGCTACCATAGACATAAGGCAGGGAGAAATCGTGACTTTCAAAAATGCTTATAATTCATATTAATTAAATGTAATTAAAAAATTTTGAAGCAAATTTTCATGTTCCTAAATGTTTTTCCTATTAATAGAAATAAAAATTTTCATTGATTTTCGTCAATTCTTTTCTAAATAAGTACTTTTCTTAAAACAGTTTCGTATTTGGCGATAACTTCAATAATTACACAGCCAACCTCTTTCGGAAAAAATCGCACTTTTAACGTGCGGCGTTCGGCTTTTTCCCCCTTCTTTTTAGAACAATTTTGAAAATAAATTGTGCAAGTTAACATTAACTAATATACACTTATTATTATTTTATTTATTTATCTATTTATTTTTGTTTTACCTGATCTTATTAAAAATTATTTTGATTAATATAACAAACATTTAGATATAAATACAATTAATAGAGTAAAGCATATTTTTGGAAATTTTAGTGTTAAAAATACATAACTAATAAATAAAAAAGCCTTTTAATTATTTAGTTTTTTTTTTTTTTTTTTAATTTCTTCAGGAGTATATAAATAAAGGCTAGTACATTCATTTAATGCATAAAGCTTAAACTCAATAGGTGCCTTATATTTTTCTTATATTTATTCAAAAATACGGAATATGAGGGGGAAAGAATAAGGTTAAAAGTATTAAAATGCATATTGTTCTCTTATTTATTAATTTAAAAACATAATTTTTTTTTTTATTTGTTTATCTATTTTATTTTATTTATTTATTTTTTATGGAGAATTCAAGGCATTAATAGAAGTAAATACCTCTATGATGGCCAAGCGGAACTGCGGTCAAAGTTGGTAGATGGGAAGTGCCGGGTTCGATCAAAAAACGCGTTCATCGATCTAGCCGTTCGGAGTTTTCCTTAGTTCTCTCTAAAACTCGCGTAAATACGAACTAGATTCACTTAGAACCCCCCCCCCCCCCCACGGAGGGCATTTCTCCTGTAGGCCTAGGCCCCTAGAGTAGTCAATCAGTCTTAAGCCATACAACCAATCAACTATTCTTTATGAGATCAACATATGTTAGAATTTTATGTTGTAAAGTTATAAGTGCTAATTTCTTTATTTTCTTTATTTGTTTATTAATTAATTAATTAATTAATTTTTTAGTGTCATATTTCTTTTTATCACATACGTTATTTTTTTTTTCTCTCTCTTTTTTTTTTTTTTTTTTTTTTTTTTTTTTTATTATCATACTTTATTCAAAGGTACAAAATACGAATATATATATATATATATATATATATATATATATACATATATATATATATGTATTACATTTGAAGAAAAATAAACTTTTGACATGAACAATAAGGATGTATAAAACTTTTAAAGTTAATAAATATTTTTACAAATATTAATATTATCAATGATTATGCATTTAACTATAAAATATTGATATGTTTTTAAGCATTAAACTAATTCAATTTTCCTAAACTGAATTATTTTAAGAAAAACATGTTGGTGGTAATGTGCCAGTTGCCTACAAAAGAAAGGCCGAGGTATGGGTTGAATAACTTAAGTAAGGGGTGGTCTTTTTAAGGTGTTCTAGCCCATATTTACGCTTGTTTCGGAGAAAACTGCAGATAATTTCGGAAAGTTAGCCCGATGAGCGCTACCTGGTATCGAACCTGATATCTCCCGTCTACCAGCTTTGAGAGCAAAGTTCATTTTACAGGCTCAAAAACATTTGACCCCCTGAAAAACCTTTTATAAACCAACTAAAACAATTTTTAAACATTTAATGTGCTGAGAATGTATATATTTGTAAGTTATTGCAATAAATAAAATTAATCATAAAGCTAAACGGTCATCTCTCAAATGAATATATCAAATCAAGTTAACTGTTAAATCATCAATTTTTTACAAATTAATCTTAATATCGATGAACTTTCTTACCAGTAACTACAAGGACAAATTTGATAAAATAAATTATTTTTTAAATAAATAAAAATAATTTTATTATTATTATTTTTTTTATTATCAGTTTGTATAAATATATATTTTTAGACTACAGTTGCATAGTATATTTTTAAAAACTAATAACGAGTATTAAACGAGTATTAAAATTCAGAATTTTTGATATGCAGTATGATAAGATGGTGTAAATTATTTCTATGAATATAGAAATGTAATATAAATTTAAATAATAATTATAATAATAATAAAACGAATGTAACGTAAAGCATAATGTATCTTAGTTTGATTGCAAAGAAAAAATTTTTTGCTTTTCTTTAGAGAATATCTTTAAAAACTTACACCGATAAATCACCAAAATGCGCGATCAGCGCCAAGCATTGTAAAAGGTTACTGTAGCAAGAGGGATTCTGGACAAGCGTTTGTCCACTGAGCATGCGTACTAAGTACCTGTCGTATCTCTGAGATTATCCAGGGTTTCTAGCTTAGACTGTCTGTCACGCCACCTACTGGAGATAGAAAAAAACATCACTTTGCTCGAATGTCACTGACCACTGAGGAGAGTGCTGAGAATGGTGGTGTTCCCCTCGCAAAAGCGGATACACGAACTTCACACATGAAACTACAAATTAAGGTTTGCACATTAGTTAAGTTATGCTTCAATTAAAATTTTTAAAAAAGTGTTTATTCATACCAATAATAAATTATATTTAGGGAGTTCTTAATACATTATAAGACAAATTAAAGCGTTAGAATAAAAATTATAATAAAAACTAAATAATTTATCATAAAATTTAGAGGCGGCAAAATTTAAAAAAAAATCAGAATTCAGGTGTAGTACATATGACCAATGTGTGTTGGTGCGTGAACACATCATTAGGTGTCGAGTTGTCCAACAACTCGCATTACTCTGTGCGGAATTCGACACAGTATCAAAGTTTGTCACACTGGTGTCATTCTCCTCTGTGATATTTATTTATACATATATACAGAGATACGATAACAAAATTATATCATTTTCAACTGTCAATCTACTGAAAGTGTGTTGATGTGTCGACACACCAACGTAGTGTATCAACACAGTAAAATGTATTGAAATGTTTGTCATTAAGATGTAGCCCCTAAAAAATCTCTTCCCTGTTTTTTTTTTTTTTTTTTTTGAGGGGGGGGGGGGGGAGATAAAGAGTGATCAGAAACGAAAATGGTTGACCTAAGTAATCATCACCATTACCAACTTCCCTGAGGTAATCAACTAATAAGTATGTGGTAAAGGCATCTAAAGACTTTATATAGGATATTAAAAAAATAAATAAATAAAATAAAAAGTAAAGGTAGAGCTATTTTTTGAAACACCCTTTTGAGAAATATATAAAAACTGATCTAAATAATTAAAAACATATCAATTTTCATCTGCTAATAAATTAATTCATACAAAAAGATATTTAAACAGAGCTTTACGCGTCAAAATGAATGAAAATAAACCTTTTTTGTTAGATGTCAATGATGGCACCCCACTCAATTTTATCAAAACTTCACAAACACATTTGTACACTGGAGATAAACTAATACATATGAAAGGATATTTAAAAGGTAGATAAAATGGTGATTTTTGAAAAATTTTGTTGAACCATTTTATTTATTTATTTATTTTATTTTATTTATTTATTATTATTATTATTTTTTTTTTCAGAAACCGAATGCAGCTTTAAAATTGGACAACGAGATTAGAACGCATAACAAAAAGCATCTGCGAGATGGTATATATGATGAATTTAAAGAAAATCGCTAAAATAGTTTTTGAGATATGAGCTTAAATAAAATGTGAACTGATTTACAGCTTTTAAATTTTTTACAGGAATTTGGTAAACACATCTGTACACCTAAATTGTCTTCTTTATAATGTTATTTTGGTTTCACTGTTTTTGTTTTTAAGATGTGGCCAAAAAAAAAAAAAAAAATCCACTTCCGCACACACATCCTTCCCCCACATGTGAATTGTGTTCAAAGAATCATATTTCGCAGATAAATCCCCACACGCATCCTTCCCCCACATGTGAATTGTGTTCAAAGTATCATATTTCTCAAATAAATTTAGAACGACTTTACGACTTTTCTCTCTAAAACATTGAGGTAGGAAAATTAAAAAAAATGAAAATATGAAATTACATCTCATATAGAGATATTTAGAAACCACGTGTCATTGTAAAAAACACTAATGAAAATTACACTTTAAAACACGTAAAATTTTTCTTTTAAAAACACAAAAACAAATTTAATTAAAATCATTTAAAATTACAAAGAATCATGTTTTCAAAGCTTTCCGCCCTGCTTAGCAGAGCGTCATCAGGACAATTTCAAGCCATGTTGGATTACAAGTGCAACAACTGAATTTTTTTAATTTAAAAAAGTTTTAATTAAATTTATGTTTTTAAAAGTGAAAATTGTACGGCTTTTAAATTGTAATTTTCATAAAAAATAATAATAATAATAATAATAATAACTCTTAATCGCTTATTTGAAAAAAAAATTGCAAAACTCTTGTCCAAGAAAAAATATGTGCTCCCATAAGCAGGAGACAGAAAAACTAATATTGAATGATGATTATACAGCTAACAGCAAATCTATGTATCGAGCATGCTAGTCTTAGTGCTTGAGTGGCTTGTGGCGACTCAATTCAGGCTTAGTGCTACAATGGCTCAACACTTCACATAACTGGTGGATGTAAGCATACCGCAGCCACAGTGCACACTCTTAAACGGATAAGGAACTATATAAGCGCAGTTAATTACAAAATCCCGTATCATCAAGATTGTTAGGAATATATTAATTGCATCCCGTATCATCAAGACCTTAACAAGTTTATAATTTAATATTTTCAAACACAATATGGGGCAAATACTTTCTTTTGCCCAATTTTTCCTCTGTGTGTAAAGTTCACACCTTTGTATGAGTTCTACAGTATTGTGTATATTTTTTTGCACTGGAAACAAGGAAACTCTACTTTTATTTATTTTTTCCTTCTTTTTATATGTTTATTTAAAATGTTACTGTTCACAATTTTTTAATCTTCCGCATGTATATCTTATTTAGTATTGTATATTCAAAATATTATATATGCTTACAAAATTCGCGAAATTGTACCCGATGGAAATTGTTTTGTGCATTATCATTATTTTTATATGGCTCCGAAAATAATCAACAAACTATATAGAATGATGGTATTTATTTTCTAAAAAATAATTTATAAAATAATTTATAAATAAAAAAATTATTCATTTATTAAAAAATAATCTACAACAAGCAGGGGATTGAGAGAATCAAAGAATGCAAAAAGAAATTCATACGCAAAAAATAATTGATCATGCATATAAACATAAAATAATCACTTTAGATTAAATTTATTTGTACTATTATAATAAAAATTCAAAACTAAACTAAATAAATAATGGGAAAACTAGTAATTGATCAAGATCTATGCAGTTTTCATCAGCAATCTCTCGAAAATTGTAATAATCTAACAGTTTGAATGTACTAATTGCACAGAAAACATTAAAAAATGCTAGCAGTAAAACTTCGTTTAAACGTATACAAAGTAGTAAAATGGTTAAAATGCTAACAGTAACATTTCATATAAACGTATACAAAACTGTAAAAAGGTTAAAATGCTAACAGGAACAGTAAACAAAATATCCATCAATACTATCACAATAACTCTAGAATTCATGACAAAGTATGAACTAAGTAAAAGGAAAAAAAAAATGCATAAACACCTTGATGTTCTTATAAACTTTTAATCCACTATTTACAAAACTGCACCATCGTAAGCCACGATCTCAAGGAAGATACAAAGGCATGGGCCAAATTCGTATTCTGAATGGTTCAGTGCTTTTTCACAATTCGGTCTCCGATTAACCTCTCACCGATTGGTTATCTCTAAAGGAAGGAATAGCCTTCAGCGCATGCGCAGATAGTGCGATTTTGGTCTCAAGGAAAGTGCTTTGTGTTTTAGTATAACAGATTATGCATTATTATTATTGTATACTATTAATTATTAATAATTAGTTTTGTTCCAGTCATCAACGCTAAAGTTTCTTCGAGCGCATACTTAGGTATTTCTTTCTCTGCCTTTTTGAAGACTTTCTTTTTACCATGGTATCTCATTTGGGACTTGAAACTAAATTCTCTAACATCGTAGCATCTTCCCTTTTACCACTTTGTCTCAATTTAATATTAGGAGCATGGGTTAAATCGTTTAGTGTATTTTCTGTTACAAGTGATTTTACTTTTCTTATTTAAGACGTAATTCCACTCGATTCAAAGATATTTTTTGGATGGCCAGGTTTCTTTATACTCAATAATTCACTTGTGCTGTGTAAATCAAAGTGTTTGAAAGATATATTAGAATTCAACCAATGATTGTGTTCCTTTACAAAAACATATTCACTGCGATGGCACGCTTTCCCTCTTTGATTAAATACAATCATGAATGAATGTACAAATCGGACCAATTCTTTGAGCATCAGTTCAAAACGGTTTTGAAAGTTGAATTTGCGGTAATCCACAAGCATATTTTCAAGCTTACATCTTGCCATTCCATATTATTTATATTCACTTTTTTAACTTTTCGTGAAGTTCCCTTCTCGATACAGCAAGCAGTCTACCTGTAAAAAAATAAATATTTTCTTAAAATGCAAATGACTGCATATAAAATTTACCTATCTAGAAACAACAAGGAACGAGGAATAAAATGGAACTAGAATAAGATTGTACAAAGATGTACAAAAATTTTTGGTATCTTAAGGATATCAAATCTTTGACTAAATTTAAAACAATTTTTAACACAAATTTACTCTAATGTTATAAAATAAATAATGAAAAGTAAATTTATTAACGTATGAAAATAATAGTTACAAACATTGTTGAAAAATATCCATACTCAAAAAAATATATCGGAAACACGTATCTTCACAACACGACCTGTAAAATGAAGCGCATGGATATGAGGATGGCCTTCATGAAAAACTGGTGGGAACTTACTTTCGTCGAAAGATTCGCAAAGGATGGCGGGTGCCTATTGTTATGATATTTTTAGAATTATTTGCCTAGGGTATCTACTTTGTTTTTGGAAGTTCAAAGATTATTATTTTGTGTGTTGATTTTTAAGGTTTAGTCCCGCTAGATTTGCAATCCGTCGCACTGTGCGGTGGTCCGAGAAAAATTTTCGTGGTTCGCAGAAAATTTTTTAGATTATTTACATTTTAAATGTTTATTAGAAATTACAGTGATTTTAAATTTAAATTCATTATTTTCGAAGTCACTCATGCTCAAACATTAGACATAAGAATTTTCAGTATAACAGGAGCAGAAATGGAATAATATTTAATCACAAAAATTTTAATTGTAAATATCAGACATCGTTATGGCTTTGATTTTCTTAACTGTGTGTAATGTCTAGTTAAGTAATGTTTTTAATTTATTAGACTACTAGCAGGCTACGCCCGCTTCGCTGGTCACTATATTTAAATGAATTTTCAAATGAATTGGATCAGTATTTATTTTTTACATCACATTACAAATAAAAACTTAAAAAAAAAAAAAAAAAAAAAATTGAAATCGCTTTAGATCTTGCTTCTTCTGGTACCCGTTACCTAAGGCAGCTCTTTTTTCTGCCCGTACTGCATCGAGTCCAGTTTCCCAATGTCTACAGAACGGTCTTTCCCGGGCACTTCAATCTGGGTATTTATCGACGACTTGTGGATTTTCTGTTATTTAAGAACTACGATTTTAAAGATGACTGTATCTCAGCATCTACTATATATTTTAATTTTTGAACCATGTGTTTTATAGCCCCCGTTATTTACACTATATTACGATTTGATTCCGACCAGTGCAATAAAATAAAATAAAAAAATAGATTTTCTTTTAAAAGGAATTAAATACATGAAAAACAAACGAATTTTAATCAGTTTAATCCTTTCTACTATAAACTACCATTTTTTTCACCCAATAAATATTATAAATAAATAAATTAAAAAAAGATTTTTCTTTTAAAGGAATTAATTTAAAAAATGAAACATAAAAAGTTGCTATACTATAAAATGTATACATAAACGTAACAATTTATTTCAATGGCATTACCATTTGATTTTCAATAAATATAATAATAATAATAATAATAATAATAATAATAATAAAGAAAAAAAAAAGAATTTCGCCTTCAAATGAATGTATTAAATAAAAAATAAATAGTGAAATAACCGTTGCTAAGATACGCAGATGATTACAATCAAATAATTAAATTTATGAAAAATGCAGCATTAAAGCCAATATTTAAAAAGAAAAACATTAATTTAAAAAATTCAAATTTGAAATTCGAAAAAAATCTCGATGAGATGCACACCTGCAGGGTCCCAGGTACCTATATGCCAAATTTGGAAGCTCTGCGATCAATAGTGTGAGCACCAGAGCTCAGACAGACACACACACACACACACACACACACACAGACACTACTCTTTATTTATATAGATTTACATTGTACAACTGTTTAAATTAGTTGGAAACGTAATCATCTTTCCATTTATTTTTAAAAATCTAAAAATCTAATATAGGCACATAAGAAAATTTAGTAAATGCAGGTTTTTACAAAGAAATAGTAATTTATCAGTGTAGTTAAATCTTTCGTCTTAGTTTTTCCTAATATTGAAGTAATAAAATAGTGTTCCCTTTATTTCCCTACAATTGTCTCAACACAATAAGCCCTTATGCAAATGCATAGTTCTTTTGACTGCATAAGTATCTACATTTTTCTTACACTAAAATAAGGATTTGCAATGATCTATATAAAATATATTTATTTTATATTTATTAAATTGAATTCTCTGATTAATGTTCTACAAATACTTTACGTTTCCTAAACTTTAATGTTAGTGGTCTGTGGTATTTTAAATTTTGAATTTTGTGGTCCGTAGGAATTTAAATTGTAAATTTAGTGAAACACGAATAAACTACTACGTCAGAAACGCCAGAAGAAAAATATTCCGATGCATACAGCTGTTTCGGTAGCTTTAATCGTACCATCTTCAGTGCATAAAGAATTGCATCAATTCTTTATGCACTGAAGACGGTAAGCTTAAGGCTACCGAAACAGCTGTATGCATAGGATTTTTTTTTTTCTTTGGGCATTTCTGACGTAGTAGTTTATTCGTGTTTCAATATTCCAACGCCAGGTCTCCTGTTATTATAAATTTAGTGGTTCGTGAAGTCGGAAACTTTGAAGATCGCTGGCGTATGGAAGGAAAAATGTTTAAAAATGTACTTCATAAAATTTTTTATTTTAACAGTCAGAAATTAGAGAAACTTTTCTAAATATTAAAAAATTATGTATAAACGTTAGGTACGTTTTAACCTGTTAAAAAAAGATTATATATATGGACTTTTCGCCTATTTCTAAATTTTGTGATAAAAAATGTAGATTCTGTAAATCCTTTTATAAAAAATTAACAATAATTTTCAATTAAACTATCATTAAAAATTTACAAAAAATGTAATTTGTCATTCAACATTCATAAAATGTATCCCATTGCTTCGATATTATAGAAATTTTGAATGAAGAAATATTTTATCTTTAACCTTTATGCGTATGTATAAGAAGAAATGCATTTCGATGGAAATGCATTCTTATATTTTTATTTAATCAAATATAATTATGTTAATTCTATATATTTGTTTTCGAAATATGTTGTTCTTTCATTTTATTTGACTAAGCAGAGATTAAATATTATTCTTGTAGACGATTTGATTCACAGATACTTTTAACTTGTTTTTGATTAATTTTTTCGAAGGAAATCCTTGAACATTCTATTTCTTATAGCAATAAACTCAGAATGGGGAAGTTCATGCCATTAGTTTTAAGTGTCGGAACTCAGCACCAAACCTAATGACCTATTCTTTTTCTATTACATAAACAGAAAAATGTATTCTTTGTTTGTTTCATTTTCATTTTAAATTTGCTCGTACAAAAATAAATTATGTTGCTGTATGATCTGATGCAATGTAAAGTAGATTACAAATGTACTTGAGAAAAGCGAAGCTATACAAAAATTGTTATTTTCATGGTTTTGAAACACGCGAGACTTTACTTTAAAATGCATTACATGGTAAATTCTATCCAAAAATTAGAATATTATTTCATTCATATATGTATGAGAATACGAATAGTTGAGTACCTATTTATTAATTACGAAAGATGAAATATTGATAATATTAAAAAATATAATGTTATAATAACTGTAATTTATATAATTACATTTCCTATATAGATATATATAATAAAAATAAATTTAAAATAATATAATTCCGTGTAAAAGTAGGCAATTGGTTTCCGGAACTTCTGGTGTGCCAATATGTATAAAAGTTCTAATTAAAAAAGTTACAAATTCTAATAAATTCGAGTAAATTAATTTGTTTATCTAACTTGTTATTATTTTTTAATTTGTTTCATTCAAATTTATTATGCAAAAACATAAAAAAAACAAATATTAAATTAAAGATATTGATGTACAATTCGCCTTTAGAGACTGCCAAATTTTTTTAACCAACAGTCTTGTCTTCTCGAATCAGCTAGTTCTAAAATATATCCTTTTGAAATTGAAATAAGTATTTTTATAATTTAATTTAGAATTCATGAAAAAAGTTCATACATGCCCTTTGTTAATCGCATTATCTAGATAAATAATGAAATTTGAATCGGTAGTGTGCCTCTGAACTAGGTCCATTAGTGGTTGGAAGATTTTAAACTTAATGCGTGTTGATGAAAGTTTTAGTGTTCGAATTAGGTCGCACTCATGGACCTAATAATTCGGAATTTTCCGTGTACTTATTCTAATATAGCGGAAATGTCTGCCAGGACCCATAAAAAAGACCCTCTATGCAGGGCATTGCAGCATAAGGAAGTGTAAGCAATCGGAATTAAAAATTACACCATCTCCTTTAACAAGCCCGCGAATGGTCCATTCGTGTGATGCTGTCGCACCCATCGCGACTATGTTTGAATATCATCGATCTATCAAATCGGAATAACCATACTCTTTTTAAGAATCAGGATTATAATGAGAATGAGTAATCTATATACATAGCAGCCAAGTTTTTTAAAAAAATTATTCAATATATAATTACGGTTAAATATCAAGACAATTACTCTAAAAATAGTACGGTGTGAAAAAGGGGCGGGACTAAAAACATTCCGGAATAAATTAAAAAACTTGGCAGCGATGTATATATATAAACGGTTAAGATATTTCCTTGGACTCTGTTTGTCCGTGTGTGGACGCAAGTTGCTACCAAATTTTCATACTTTAGTTAATTATAAAAAATCTGGTGTGAAACAACCACACGACTTCCATTACCCACTATTACACGTATTATAGGCATTTTTGAGAGATAATGTGATCAGAAAACATAAAAGTGACTTAAAGAGAAAATCGTTAGAGCCGTTTTTGAGATATCAATTTTTACAAAAAATCAATTATTGACCAGAAAACAATAATTACATACAAAAGTATATTTAAAAGTGAGTTAATAGAGCGAGTTAAAAAAAAAAAAAAAATCCGTACAGCCGTTTTTAAAGGAACGCGCTTAAAAGACCTGAAATTGAACTACTTATACAGGAAGCCTATCAATTTTCCAGAACTAACCAACTATATCATTCGAAAGGACATCTAATAGAGTGTTTATATAGCAAATTTGAAGAAAATCTTTAGAGCCGTTTTTGAGATACGGACTTACGGTCCCACTTCCGGTTTCCGATGTTCCACTTCCGGTTAAACTCAATTATAGACAGGAAAACAATAATTACATACAAAAGCATATTTAAAAGTGAGTTAAAATGGTGAGTTTGAAAAAAATCCGGACAACCGTTTTTAAAGGAACGCCTTTGCGAGGCCTGAAATTGAGCTATTTATACAGGACGCCTATCAATTTTCCTGAACTAACCAACTATATCATTCGAAAGGACATCTAATAGAGTGTTTATATAGCAAGTTTGAAGAAAATCGTTAGAGCCGTTTTTGAGATACGGATTTACGGTCCCACTTCCGGTTTCCGATGTTCCACTTCCGGTTTTTCAATTTTCACCAAAATTTGGAAATTTCATCTGTAGACCAGACATATTTTAATTCTAAAATTTCGTAGCTCTATCTTTATTAGTTTCTGAGCTATAATAGCCAGAAGATTCTCCACATACATACACACACACACACACACACACACACACACATACACACTGACCAATTGCCAAAAACCACTTTTTTGGACTCAGGGGACCTTAAAACGTGTAAATCAGGTGAAAACCCGATATCGAATTTTCAGACCGAATACAATACTTCCATTACCTACGGTAGTAGGGTAATGGAAGTAAAAATGTGATTGACCGATATATAAGCTGTTTAACACGACGGATTCGGAAAAATCGTCCCTTTTATTTGGTACATTATTTGTAACGAAAATTTGATTACATTCTTTAAAATTAATTAAAATATGAAAATTTCCTTGTAATAGCTTAAAAACTGGCCATTTAAACTATTAATTGTTGCCCCCCCCCCCCAAAAAAAAAAAGTTTTTTTTTTTTTTTTTTTTTTTTTTTTCAGCATAAAATGAAATGTGCTTTCACGCGAAATATATATATATAATATTAAACTTGCTCATGCATATGAAAAAATAAGAGTATGAAAATTGAGTTAAAATAATAATAATAATACTACACCTCAAATTTAGTTGTTTTCCCCCCTTTTGTTCAAATAATTTGTTTTTAGTACGGATGAATTGCCCTTGGCAGGAAAGCTAATTCAGCATTATATTAAAGAGCTTTACTTAATCTATGGTATTTTTTAATTATTATTTTAATGCTGAAATAGCTCGCACATTTTCCCCAAGGACTCCACTTTCGCAAAAAGCCGCTTCAAGCCAAATAACGCAGCAAAAATGTAATTAAATTATAAAACATTGAAAAACAGAAAAGAAGGAACAGGTAAGGTAAAAGAAAAGGAAAGAAAGATACAGAAAAAATAATCACATAAAGTAGGTATTTTTGTCTAAAGTGGCGATAAAATTTCAGAAGTCGCCAAGGGGAGTTATATTAAGGCTATACCATGATCAGGTTTACATATTTCATCATTTCATTATTTATTTTTCTGTATACCAAATACTATTAACTAACTCAACTACTATCATAACCCCCAAAAATGCATAATGCGATAGACGTAACCGATCATAGTACATTGTAATATTACATTTGGCGCGAAATTGCTGTCCTTTTATGGTTGATCGAATAAATCAAATATAGAAAGTAACATGATTATGTACACCACGTATGGTGTTGTTCATATGTAACTGGGATTCAAATATAAAATTGCTAGTTCAAATTATTTAATATTTTCCGTTTCGAAAGTGTCATCTGATAAGCATCCAGATGGAAGTCCACTGTTAAGCTATTGTCACAGTCAATAAACACCAGAGTCAAACACCAGAGTTAAACACCAGAAAAAATAAACACCACAGTCAAACAGGCACCAGAGAGTCTGAGAATGAGTGGGCCGCTGCTGAAGGCAGAGGGGAACCAAATTGGACTTTAGAGAAATTTAATCATTTCTTTCTTTCTTTTATTTTATTTTTATTTATTCATTTATTTATTTTGTTTATAAAGCAGTATGGAAAAAAAGTTTCCTTTAAATATAGTGACCAGCGAAGAGGGCAAAGCTTCGTTGATTCACTACCTTCACTGATCTCATAAATTTAGAAATGGTTTCGTTAACAAACTTTGATCTATTGGCACGCAAGCAGCATCTGGCCGAGTTTTGTACATTTCGATTTTGATTTTAAAAATTTTCTTGCATTCAGAATTCGGTTCGTTCCCGAACCGGGCGTTTTTCTAGTGACAAATAAATACGTATGAATTAAAGAAATATGAGGCATAAATCAGCAAAACATCAGCCTGAACACCGGTTGATAAAAAAATAAACACTTGCGTGTTGGACAATTGTACAGCTAATAACAGACTAAGAATTTGCCAAGTAAATACTTCAAGAAGAAGTCGAACACGAAGTGATTTTACGACTTTTTTTTTTTTTTTTTTTTTTTGAACGTACAAAAAAACAATATTTTTAAAATGTAAGTGAAATAGAATTATTTTTCCTTTTATGCTGATAATTGTTTGTGTTAGGAATGGGTTTGTCAATGAGAAATATTTTAATTTGGTAATTGCAAATCACAATTATTTTTTAAAGTTTCAATCTTTCCATCAACTTTTCGACTTCTTACAACACTCATGTTTTCATGGCAAAGAATTCAAAAACAAATTTTATTACTAATTTAAGTTCACTGTTTATTGTATTTAAGTTCAGCATATGGATATTTTGTATTAATTTGCAAGCTACACGATCCTAAATTCCAAAAATTGTAAACTATGGAATAGAAGGAAAATTTCTGAGGCATTAATCGATGTCCTTAAAGATGATTCCATAGCGTTATACTCGTAGAAATATGTTATCGATAGAAAATGCATATTAAATTCTAATAAGTAATATTCTCGATTTTGTTTTATAATATGTATTACTATATATTAAAAATAACTTAAAGTTTCAGAAATTATAAAATCGTATAAAACAACTCGTAATGTATAGTATTTTATAAATAACACGAGTATATAACTCAAGTATATAAAATAACTCGTAATATATAATATTTTATAAATAACACGACTCTATTACGGCAGTGAAAAATTTCAAACTTTTCGTACAAACAAAATAACAAAAAAACACTTTCTTTCAATATAATTTATTCAAAAATTTTTAATATGGTAGAAATTTTAACACTATGAGATTAAATTGATTTTCCTTTTAACGAATATACTCTTAAAAAGAATTACAAAGGTAGTTAATTATTTCTCATATTTGTCTCGGGGGAAAGAATTTCAATTTCGAATTTAAAGTTCCCCATTATTTTCTACACTTTTGATTTTTCCATCAATTTTTCACATCTTTCATTATTTTTTTACAAGAATGGAATTTGTTATCAGTAAGACTATTTAAAATTTATTCTGTTAATAGAAATCCAAGAATCATTTGAACTAAAAGTTTAGTAGAAGAAAGTTCAATAATATAAATGAAATTTAAAGGATTTTGCAAGTTACAGTTATATGATATAACTTTTTTAGACTGAGATTAAATACACAGCTTTATATATTTTTTAATTAGTTTCACTTAATATAATTGAATATATTTGTCTAACCATAATTATTATTTATTTTTTATGTTAGCGTGTTTGATTACAGTCGCCAGCATAATTTTTGAAACACACAATCACATTTACCATATATATGTATATATATTATTTTCAATGGCAAGTTACAAGACAACAGATATCAAAAGAAATAAAAATTCAAAATACACTGATGGAAAAAAAATTCCCAACACCAGGAAGGAGCTGTGCTAGATAAACGAAATTTGGTAGGCGTGTTTATACATCTGAAAGATGACGTCGATTCAAATTTCGAGCTACGCGCATAAGTGTGGCGCTGTAGCGACACTATGAACATGCAAATGAGGTTTGCTTTAAATAAGCGCTGTAAGGTTCGTGATCTTTATTTACAGTTGAGATTTGACGTAGTGGGTTAATGTTAGTCAAGGATGCCTCTAAGAAGACGAAGAAGCCCTTATCAACAGCTCACTGAGTTTGCACGAGGTCGTGTAGTAGGGCTACGAGAAGGTGGGTTTTTTTTCCGCGATATTGCAGAAAGACTTGGCAGGAATGTATCTACTGTGCATGAGTGTTGGCAGCAGTGGTCAAGGGAAGGTACTGCCTCAAGAAGACCGGGTTCCGGGCGGCCATGTGGCACTACTGAGAGGGAAGACCGCCGTGTTCGGCGTATGGTTGTGGCTAATCGTACTGCGTCTGCAGCTGAAATTCGAGCTGCAGTTGGCACCACAGTGACACAACAAACTGTTACAAATCGGTTACTTCAAGGACAGCTCCGAGCCAGACGCCCTGTAGCGTGCATTCCACTGACTCCAAACCACTGCCGTTTGCGACGTGAGTGGTGTCAAGCTAGAGCTCATTGGAGGACGGAGTGGAGATCTGTTGTGTTTTCTGATGAAAGACGGTCCTGCCTTGGTCGCAGTGATAGCCGTGTATTGGTTAGAAGGAGGCCAGGTGAACGCCTGCTAGCGACCTGTCTGCGGCCTAGACACACAGGGCCTACTCCTGGAGTTATGGTTTGGGGAGCAATTTCGTATGACAGCAGGAGCACTCTCGTGGTTATCCCACGCACCATGACTGCAAATCTGTACGTCAGTCTAGTGATACAACCTGTTGTGCTGCCATTCATGAACAGCATTTAAGGGGATGTTTTCCAACAGGATAACGCTCGCCCTCATACCGCTGTTGTAACCTAACATGCTCTACAGAGTGTCGACATGTTGCCTTGGCCTGCTAGATCACCAGATCTTTCTCCAATCGAGCACGTATGGGACATCATTGGACGACAACTCCAGCGTCATCCACAACCAGCATTAACCGTCCCTACATTGACCGCCCAAGTGCAACAGGCATGGAACTCCCTCCCACAAACTGATATCCGACACCTGTACGACACAATGCATGCACGTTTGCATGCTTGCATTCAAAATTCTGGCGGTTACACCGGTTACTAATGTACCAACATTTCACATTTGAAATGGCTCTTCTCGCCAATGGCTCTACCTGTGATCTTGAAACTTTAATCAATTAAATATGTTACCTAGACAAATGTATTGTTGAAATTTCATTACTGTACAATAATTTTTTCTTGGTGTTGGGATTTTTTTTTTCCATCAGTGTATAAACATGACATCAGTTAATCCATCAACTTTTGTCTGGCCGCTCAAAACCGCTGCATAGTGGTGAGCAGCCACCATCCGTCTTTGAATCTTTGTATCCAATAACGCTCCCATAAGGAAACGGGAGGCAGAGAACGACAAGAAATAAGATAAGTCATGTCCATTTCCTCCTGGTCATCACACAGGGAACAAAATGTCTCGGGAGCCAAGTTAATTCTATGTAGGTGTTTTCGGAGGCAATCGTGGCCACAAAGAAGCCGTAGCATTGCGACAGATTTAAGGAATACATTTTATTAATATCACACAATAAGCAGATTGGGAAGAAAATCATATATCTTGAAAATTTATTTTTCCAACTGAGTGAAAATAATGCCCGGACCGGGAGTCAAACCCGGTTGAACTTGTAAGTCAAAGATCCGGTGTTCGACTCCCGGTCCGGGCATTTTTTTCACTCAGTTGGAAAAGTAAGTTTTAAGATGTATGATTTTCTTTCAATATCCTGATTGTGTGATATTAATAAAATGTATTTCTTTCTCCCTATTTAATGGTGTTTTCCATTACCTGCGGCTTATTCTGTCGAGCTATCTACATGACAGATCAGTTTTTCTGCCTAAAGGTTTTCTGAGTGAGCAATGACCGGTGTTCGGCCTAGATAGCTTAATTGGTAGAGCGTTGACCTTGTAAGTCAAGGTTCCGGAATTCGTCTCCCGGTCCGGGCATTATTTTCACTCGATTTGAAAAATAAATTTTCAAGATATATTTTCAAGATATATTCTTACCAATCTGTTGAATGTGTGATATTTTTAAAATGTATTTCTTCCACTCACTGTTTAATTCTGTTTTCCATTACCTGCGGCTTATTCTGTCGAGCTATCTACATGATAAGCCAGTTGTTCTACCTAAAGGTTTTCTGAGTGAGTAATGTTCACTCAAAAATGCAATGGATTTGGATGTATTAGGGCTTGTTGTTCTTTCTTGTGGCCACATCCTGTAAGAAGGAACAGCTGAAGGAATTTCTGACAATTGACTTGATCGTATTGTAGGCCAAATTCTGGCTACTAATATGTAAAACAGAAGCCCACTTCCTCACCAGGAAGTCAGCGGCCTCGTTCCACTCTATTCTGCAATGGGCCGGGATCTGTTTTATTGTGGTTTGACATAAGTTTTGAAAGGTTAAAACAGTCATGAATATCTTTGGATCGAGAATGACCTGGAGAATCAATAGCCTGGAGAGCTGCTCTCGAATCTGAGAAAATCACCACTCTTGAGAATCGCACGAATCGGCTCTGAAGCTGTAAAAGAACCAAAGGGATAGTCTAGATTTCACCGCCACAAGAGTACCAACCGGAGAGTAGAATGACAACAGCTCGCAATGAACACCGGCCCCAAAGTTGACACAGTTGCTTGTTCTAGAGCCATCCGTATACACCCTGAGTCACTGTGAAACTGGGTAGAGAGTATTTAAAGTTACGTATATCACTAACTTTAAAATTTTATCATTGCCCTGTATATTTAACACACTTTGACTCAAGTCGAGTCGGATGGACAAGATCTTGGCTTCGGTTTGGTTACGTGATAATAAAAATTATTGAGCACCAAAATCAATTTTCAGACGAGAAATTAGTGCAATAACACCCTGTACAAATATAGATAGTAACTTTGATTGCTAATCTTTAACACCAACTTACTTTTTTTCTCTAAACACGATAAAGACTATGATCGTGCCTCAATAAATATTTATTTTACAAAACAATATTAGGTGCACATATTGAAATAAGAATTATTGCTAGCGTTTCAATAACTTTGTTGCTGACTGTAATATATATTTATAAGATTTAAAACAACCTTAAATTCTAAAATTACATAAACATCTAAAAGACTATTTTCAAATGCAAAAAATAATAAGAAGAAGAAGAAGAAAATCATTTGATATAATTTTTCAAGGCAAAATCACTTTAACATATAAATCTTAAACGAATCTGACATACAAATGTTAAATGAAACTGAGACATAAAATATATAAGGTAGGCACTGAGAAGAAAAGTTTTTTTCTTTATTCTGAAAATAAAATTAGATTGAAATAAATCATAACATTTTTATTAATATTAATATTTAAAATCTTTTAATATTTTCGTTCCCTTTATGTTCTTCATAAATGAGTTTGATAACGTAAGTACATGCTAATATTTCTTTTACTTAGGTACTGAGATTCAATATTTTTCAAATGTCAGCATAATTAACTGTTATGTTTTTTGCTTGCAAAGTTCGTATCTTAAAATTATCATTGTGCATTAACTCAAGTATGTTAAAAAGTAATTAAATATATATATATATTTTGAAATCTAAAATCATGCATAGGTGATTGAGAGTACTTGTAACAAATTGTTTTCATTAGTGATAAGAAATTATCACACGCATGTATATTTAAATAATCTGCTACAAATGACAGTTTATTAGAGGTTGAGTGCTGAAGTGTTGTTTCCTTTTCCTTAACGTGTTAGTCTTCGTGATATCATGATATGCATATGTACATGGAAATTTTTACTATTTATAAACTGGGGGTAAGTATTTAAAGTGTGAATTAATTTTGAAATATGTGTATTTTCTAAGACAAGAATAGAATATATTAAAGGCGCTTTAAGTAGTTCGTTTGACCTGTTGAATTTAAAACATATTCTTGTTCTAATCCCAGATTTTTCGACTTTTTTAACCGAAAGGTTACACACTTATAAAGCTAATTAACCATGTTTGCTTGGTTCGAAATGTCGGTCTTGGTTTCGATAAACGGCAATTAGTCCAGGCATGCTTTTAGATCTAGATTTTGGAGGTTTCAATGGTTTTCTCTGAAACATGCTTGTATACAAACTACTTAGAGCCTTCAGAAAAATCTCTTCAAGCGAGGCACACATCTCAGGCCTGGAATTCAACCCGAAAATCAATACCTAACATATTTAAATGTGATGTTTTTATTATTTTCTTCACTGAACAATGGAAACTAGGATTAATGACAAATTAACTAGGATTAATGACAACTAGGATTATGGCAACTAGTATATCTGTTCAGAATGAAAGCAAAAATTTTCGATTTCTGAAACATTAAGACAGTTGGAAAAGTAAGCTTTAAGATGTATGATTTTCTTTCAATATCCTGATTGTGTGATATTAATAAAATGTATTTCTTTCTCCCTATTTAATGGTGTTTTCCATTACTTGCGGCTTATTCTGTCGAGCTATCTACATGACAGATCGGTTTTTCTGCCTAAAGGTTTTCTGAGTGAGCAATGACCAGTGTTCGGCCTAGATAGCTTAATTGGTAGAGCGTTGACCTTGTAAGTCAAGGTTCCGGAATTCGTCTCCCGGTCCGGGCATTATTTTCACTCGATTTGAAAAATAAATTTTCAAGATATATTTTCAAGATATATTCTTACCAATCTGTTGAATGTGTGATATTTTTAAAATGTATTTCTTCCACTCACTGTTTAATTCTGTTTTCCATTACCTGCGGCTTATTCTGTCGAGCTATCTACATGATAAGCCAGTTGTTCTACCTAAAGGTTTTCTGAGTGAGTAATGTTCACTCAAAAATGCAATGGATTTGGATGTATTAGGGCTTGTTGTTCTTTCTTGTGGCCACATCCTGTAAGAAGGAACAGCTGAAGGAATTTCTGACAATTGACTTGATCGTATTGTAGGCCAAATTCTGGCTACTAATATGTAAAACAGAAGCCCACTTCCTCACCAGGAAGTCAGCGGCCTCGTTCCACTCTATTCTGCAATGGGCCGGGATCTGTTTTATTGTGGTTTGACATAAGTTTTGAAAGGTTAAAACAGTCATGAATATCTTTGGATCGAGAATGACCTGGAGAATCAATAGCCTGGAGAGCTGCTCTCGAATCTGAGAAAATCACCACTCTTGAGAATCGCACGAATCGGCTCTGAAGCTGTAAAAGAACCAAAGGGATAGTCTAGATTTCACCGCCACAAGAGTACCAACCGGAGAGTAGAATGACAACAGCTCGCAATGAACACCGGCCCCAAAGTTGACACAGTTGCTTGTTCTAGAGCCATCCGTATACACCCTGAGTCACTGTGAAACTGGGTAGAGAGTATTTAAAGTTACGTATATCACTAACTTTAAAATTTTATCATTGCCCTGTATATTTAACACACTTTGACTCAAGTCGAGTCGGATGGACAAGATCTTGGCTTCGGTTTGGTTACGTGATAATAAAAATTATTGAGCACCAAAATCAATTTTCAGACGAGAAATTAGTGCAATAACACCCTGTACAAATATAGATAGTAACTTTGATTGCTAATCTTTAACACCAACTTACTTTTTTTCTCTAAACACGATAAAGACTATGATCGTGCCTCAATAAATATTTATTTTACAAAACAATATTAGGTGCAAATATTGAAATAAGAATTATTGCTAGCGTTTCAATAACTTTGTTGCTGACTGTAATATATATTTATAAGATTTAAAACAACCTTAAATTCTAAAATTACATAAACATCTAAAAGACTATTTTCAAATGCAAAAAATAATAAGAAGAAGAAGAAGAAAATCATTTGATATAATTTTTCAAGGCAAAATCACTTTAACATATAAATCTTAAACGAATCTGACATACAAATGTTAAATGAAACTGAGACATAAAATATATAAGGTAGGCACTGAGAAGAAAAGTTTTTTTCTTTATTCTGAAAATAAAATTAGATTGAAATAAATCATAACATTTTTATTAATATTAATATTTAAAATCTTTTAATATTTTCGTTCCCTTTATGTTCTTCATAAATGAGTTTGATAACGTAAGTACATGCTAATATTTCTTTTACTTAGGTACTGAGATTCAATATTTTTCAAATGTCAGCATAATTAACTGTTATGTTTTTTGCTTGCAAAGTTCGTATCTTAAAATTATCATTGTGCATTAACTCAAGTATGTTAAAAAGTAATTAAATATATATATATATTTTGAAATCTAAAATCATGCATAGGTGATTGAGAGTACTTGTAACAAATTGTTTTCATTAGTGATAAGAAATTATCACACGCATGTATATTTAAATAATCTGCTACAAATGACAGTTTATTAGAGGTTGAGTGCTGAAGTGTTGTTTCCTTTTCCTTAACGTGTTAGTCTTCGTGATATCATGATATGCATATGTACATGGAAATTTTTACTATTTATAAACTGGGGGTAAGTATTTAAAGTGTGAATTAATTTTGAAATATGTGTATTTTCTAAGACAAGAATAGAATATATTAAAGGCGCTTTAAGTAGTTCGTTTGACCTGTTGAATTTAAAACATATTCTTGTTCTAATCCCAGATTTTTCGACTTTTTTAACCGAAAGGTTACACACTTATAAAGCTAATTAACCATGTTTGCTTGGTTCGAAATGTCGGTCTTGGTTTCGATAAACGGCAATTAGTCCAGGCATGCTTTTAGATCTAGATTTTGGAGGTTTCAATGGTTTTCTCTGAAACATGCTTGTATACAAACTACTTAGAGCCTTCAGAAAAATCTCTTCAAGCGAGGCACACATCTCAGGCCTGGAATTCAACCCGAAAATCAATACCTAACATATTTAAATGTGATGTTTTTATTATTTTCTTCACTGAACAATGGAAACTAGGATTAATGACAAATTAACTAGGATTAATGACAACTAGGATTATGGCAACTAGTATATCTGTTCAGAATGAAAGCAAAAATTTTCGATTTCTGAAACATTAAGACAGTTGGAAAAGTAAGCTTTAAGATGTATGATTTTCTTTCAATATCCTGATTGTGTGATATTAATAAAATGTATTTCTTTCTCCCTATTTAATGGTGTTTTCCATTACTTGCGGCTTATTCTGTCGAGCTATCTACATGACAGATCGGTTTTTCTGCCTAAAGGTTTTCTGAGTGAGCAATGACCAGTGTTCGGCCTAGATAGCTTAATTGGTAGAGCGTTGACCTTGTAAGTCAAGGTTCCGGAATTCGTCTCCCGGTCCGGGCATTATTTTCACTCGATTTGAAAAATAAATTTTCAAGATATATTTTCAAGATATATTCTTACCAATCTGTTGAATGTGTGATATTTTTAAAATGTATTTCTTCCACTCACTGTTTAATTCTGTTTTCCATTACCTGCGGCTTATTCTGTCGAGCTATCTACATGATAAGCCAGTTGTTCTACCTAAAGGTTTTCTGAGTGAGTAATGTTCACTCAAAAATGCAATGGATTTGGATGTATTAGGGCTTGTTGTTCTTTCTTGTGGCCACATCCTGTAAGAAGGAACAGCTGAAGGAATTTCTGACAATTGACTTGATCGTATTGTAGGCCAAATTCTGGCTACTAATATGTAAAACAGAAGCCCACTTCCTCACCAGGAAGTCAGCGGCCTCGTTCCACTCTATTCTGCAATGGGCCGGGATCTGTTTTATTGTGGTTTGACATAAGTTTTGAAAGGTTAAAACAGTCATGAATATCTTTGGATCGAGAATGACCTGGAGAATCAATAGCCTGGAGAGCTGCTCTCGAATCTGAGAAAATCACCACTCTTGAGAATCGCACGAATCGGCTCTGAAGCTGTAAAAGAACCAAAGGGATAGTCTAGATTTCACCGCCACAAGAGTACCAACCGGAGAGTAGAATGACAACAGCTCGCAATGAACACCGGCCCCAAAGTTGACACAGTTGCTTGTTCTAGAGCCATCCGTATACACCCTGAGTCACTGTGAAACTGGGTAGAGAGTATTTAAAGTTACGTATATCACTAACTTTAAAATTTTATCATTGCCCTGTATATTTAACACACTTTGACTCAAGTCGAGTCGGATGGACAAGATCTTGGCTTCGGTTTGGTTACGTGATAATAAAAATTATTGAGCACCAAAATCAATTTTCAGACGAGAAATTAGTGCAATAACACCCTGTACAAATATAGATAGTAACTTTGATTGCTAATCTTTAACACCAACTTACTTTTTTTCTCTAAACACGATAAAGACTATGATCGTGCCTCAATAAATATTTATTTTACAAAACAATATTAGGTGCACATATTGAAATAAGAATTATTGCTAGCGTTTCAATAACTTTGTTGCTGACTGTAATATATATTTATAAGATTTAAAACAACCTTAAATTCTAAAATTACATAAACATCTAAAAGACTATTTTCAAATGCAAAAAATAATAATAATAAGAAGAAGAAAATCATTTGATATAATTTTTCAAGGCAAAATCACTTTAACATATAAATCTTAAACGAATCTGACATACAAATGTTAAATGAAACTGAGACATAAAATATATAAGGTAGGCACTGAGAAGAAAAGTTTTTTTCTTTATTCTGAAAATAAAATTAGATTGAAATAAATCATAACATTTTTATTAATATTAATATTTAAAATCTTTTAATATTTTCGTTCCCTTTATGTTCTTCATAAATGAGTTTGATAACGTAAGTACATGCTAATATTTCTTTTACTTAGGTACTGAGATTCAATATTTTTCAAATGTCAGCATAATTAACTGTTATGTTTTTTGCTTGCAAAGTTCGTATCTTAAAATTATCATTGTGCATTAACTCAAGTATGTTAAAAAGTAATTAAATATATATATATATTTTGAAATCTAAAATCATGCATAGGTGATTGAGAGTACTTGTAACAAATTGTTTTCATTAGTGATAAGAAATTATCACACGCATGTATATTTAAATAATCTGCTACAAATGACAGTTTATTAGAGGTTGAGTGCTGAAGTGTTGTTTCCTTTTCCTTAACGTGTTAGTCTTCGTGATATCATGATATGCATATGTACATGGAAATTTTTACTATTTATAAACTGGGGGTAAGTATTTAAAGTGTGAATTAATTTTGAAATATGTGTATTTTCTAAGACAAGAATAGAATATATTAAAGGCGCTTTAAGTAGTTCGTTTGACCTGTTGAATTTAAAACATATTCTTGTTCTAATCCCAGATTTTTCGACTTTTTTAACCGAAAGGTTACACACTTATAAAGCTAATTAACCATGTTTGCTTGGTTCGAAATGTCGGTCTTGGTTTCGATAAACGGCAATTAGTCCAGGCATGCTTTTAGATCTAGATTTTGGAGGTTTCAATGGTTTTCTCTGAAACATGCTTGTATACAAACTACTTAGAGCCTTCAGAAAAATCTCTTCAAGCGAGGCACACATCTCAGGCCTGGAATTCAACCCGAAAATCAATACCTAACATATTTAAATGTGATGTTTTTATTATTTTCTTCACTGAACAATGGAAACTAGGATTAATGACAAATTAACTAGGATTAATGACAACTAGGATTATGGCAACTAGTATATCTGTTCAGAATGAAAGCAAAAATTTTCGATTTCTGAAACATTAAGTATGAATTTTTATAAAAAAAAAAAAAAAAAAAAAAAAAAAAAAGAATTTCAGAAAGGTAAAAACTACTATTTGCACAATAATTATACATATGTGTATATACATATATATTGTAGAGCTATAAAAATATATATATATATATATATATATATATATATATTTATGAATAAATTTGAACTTAATAGTAAAACATAACTTAAAGATAAACGAAGAAAACATTTTTTTGACCTTTTATTAACTGAACGCACAGTCTAGGGGTAGTGGACAGTGGAATTCAGATAAACAGATTAACGCTTACTATTTAAGCAGTAAATATTTGAAGATATACTTGTTTTTAAACTCTCTCTCTCTCTCAAAAAAAAAAAAAAAAAAAAAAGGTATCTTTAGTGATGAAGTCAGTCACAAATTGAAATCCACTTGGAACAGTTTCATTGCTCTACTGAATTTTAAAAATGATCCGGTCCGATATCCCCAAACATTTTTAATTGCAGTGTCAATTTGTTTATATTTATTTTCATTTTGAATGATGTAAACTTGGAAATGATTTTTTCGTTAACTAGAGAACAATTTCTTTAAAGGGTATAGATTTGGAAAAGTTAAAAAACTATTATTCGTCCAGCAATTATATATATATACCGGGTGTCTCCTAAGTTTGCAAACATTTCAAATACAGTAGAACCTCGATTATCCGAAGTAATTTGGAGCGAACTTACTTCGGATAATCGAAATTTTCGGATAATCGAGAATTCATCAATAATCATCTAAAATATTTATCAGCACTCGTAGTTTGGAAAGGATGGCTTGCATACAAAAGGAATGTGGAAAAAAAAAAAAAAAACTTTAAAAATACATGTTTGTTGAGAGAAAATTTTGGATGATAGTAGAAAGTGAAAAAAAAGTGAAGAAGAAACCGACTTCGGTTAACGGAAAGTTTCGGTTAATCGAGGTGAGTTTCGGTTAATCGAGGTTCGGATAATCGAGGTTCTACTGTATTCATGAAAATTGAAGGAATTTATAGAATTGAACGTGGTTTGCGGAAATGTTACTCTCGTAAAGTTTTTCTTTTCTTTTACTTTTCTTTTTCTTTCTTTACTTTACTTTATTTTGTGTGTGTGTGTGTGGGGGGGGGGAAATTAGTAGTTAAATTTTTCTTCGCTAGACAGCACTGTTTGTGAGCAAATCAGACATGTCCATGAAAAACTATAAGTAATTGCATGCATATGTTTACAAGTACATAATGCCTTTTCTATGTGTCCGCCATCACCAGAAAATTTAATTTGTAAACGAGTTACAACGAGTTACTAAGGTAAAACATTTTCACGAATAACTTTTAAGCCATCAAGTCAGTATCACAATTTAAACTTCATGTATGCACAGGTAGGAGAAAAAACAATCGTAAAACCATGCAACTTATAGGACTTTGATTTGTATGTTTCTCATCACGCGTCTGTATAGATCCCATATCTATGAAAATCTCCCCCTTCTCTCTCAAAATAATAATAATAATCATATTTACAAGAAATTTTTTTTTTCGGAAATCACATTCAGTTCTACCAATTCATCAATTTTCAAGAATTTTTAAAATGTCCACAGGCCTACCAGTCATGTATATCTATCTGTAACACAATGGGTTAAAAAATACTAGAAATGGTGCAGCAAAAGTCTTTTTTCTTTTAAGCTATTGCAACAGAAAATTATATTTAATGAAGAAACATAACAATGTAAAATAAAATTGTTTGGTTCGCTTTGTAATGAATCGTGCACATAAGCGCAGACCCGATGTGAGTTTTTACCCGATGCTAAATGATTTTTTTTTTTTAATTCCTTTTCTTAAGGATGAAAGTTTATGAGTAAAAACATTTAGTTTTGAGAAATCATAAGGATATGAAAGGAATACGCGCGCGCAGCGCACGGGTCTACGCTGCCGAAGGCAGTGGGGAACTGCCGAAGGCAGTTTTCACCTGATCACAATTGATTTTTTTTAAACTTCTTTTCTTAAGAGTAATGTTAATAAGTGATAATATGTAATTTTGAGAATTCATTCAATATAGTGATGCATTTAAAAATACTGTCCCGCTAGCGGGCGAAGGCAGAGGCTGGCAGTAAGTTTTTACAACAATCAGAAATGATGTTTTCTTTTCTTTCTTTTCTTTTTTTTTTTTTAATTCCTTTTCTTAAGAGTAAAATTTTATGAGTAATAACATGGAATTTATAGAAATCATAAGGGTGGTGAAGTAATACACGCGCACAGCGCTCATATATATGCATTCGTTTGCGCGCATCGCGCACGGGTCTGCGCTGCCAAGGCAGTGGGGATCCGGTGCGACATTCTTCCAGATCAGATTTTTTTTTTCTCTTTTTTATCACATGATAAAAATCAATGCAATTTTGAGAATTCATTAATTATAGTGATTCATTTAAAAATAGTGACCAGCGAAGCGGGCGTAGCCTGCTAGTAACAAATAATAAACGAAACATAAAATACCACAATCATATTTCTTCTGGTTTAAGAGAATAAATTTTTGTTTATTTTTTCGTGTAGAATGTGAATTAGTTTTCGAAAATGTCATGTAACGTAAGGTTTTAAAGTATTTCAAAAATATGTTTTAATAATTTACATTTATCCTAGATTTGCCCCATTTTTTTTTTTTTTTTTTTTTTTTTTTTTTTTTTTTTTTTACAGCAAAACAATGATTGAAATAATTACTATAAAAATATTAATCTTTATTTCACTGTATTAGCTTATGGAAAATTTTTTAACTATAAATTCTAAACCGCACACTATATTGCTTGGGAAAATAGGCATGCAACAAACCAGTATAATTAAGTTTTGAACTGTGCTTGGAAACACAAATGAGATTAGTTGGTTGGTTGGGTTTAACCGCGTACTAGTGCTAGGCTATTGGGAAGTTTGCGAAAAGAGGGTTCCGGAGCGGGAGAGGGTCGCAATTTAATCCTCTTCGAATGGGATGCCACCCGCGATTCGATGAGTAATCACAATTGAATGACATTTGTTGTGTTAAGGGTTTAAAGCAAGGGAAAATATTAAAAAATTGATTGTCATTTTTATCTTACTGCAGTAAATTCAAGTACAAGCAAGACTTTCAGTCGAACAACTTAATTTGTGTTTGCACATGTTGACCATAATTAGACCGACAACGTTTACATTGCAATTTAATTGGAAGAATGGTAACAATGTTTGTAGGGAGATTAACAAGAAGGAGTCGAAGGATTCTGAAAAAAACAAAAACAAAAAAAAAAATCCAAAATTTACCGGTAAGAGAATATGTGGCGCTGTTTTTCCAAGTAAAGCTTTTGTCGTAATTTTAATTTAAAATGGATTATTGTGCGCTTTGCAAGCACTGCTTATGTCCCATTTATTATTTTCAAAGTGAGAGCACAGTGCTAATTTGTCTGCGGTTAATTCTTACCCAGAAAATCCGTTCTACATATTCCCGTAGCGCTAAATTCTGGAATTTATTCTTATTTATTTATTTGTTTATTTATTTTTGGGAATACGTTGTCCCCCGACATGTTTAATCTTACTGCAAAATTTGGGGCTAATCTTGCAATTAGATCACGTTACAGATCGCTATAAGAACTGGCAGTTTAATTTTGGTCAACCTTTATATCCCGAAGATATGATGTAATAGAGAAATTCAGATTGTTCCTCTGTATTATCTCACCCTGAAACTAGTTAAGTACACATATTTGCTAAGAAGATTAAAAAAAGAAGCTAAACAGAAAGAAAAACATAGGAATGTACTAAGTTGTGTAATTAAGTTTTTTTTTTTTTTTTTTTTTTAATAATAAGAAATATTACAAAAATATAATAACTCTTAAATATTCAAAACAAGAAAGAACTGCCAACAATAAGATAATGAACTGGAAGCCAGAGAAAAATCTTAAATATTGTTATAATGTACCGTAGATGAATGCAATGTAAAATGAATGAAGTGTAAAATGCAAATTTTGGTACGTATATGTAAATATACAATTTATGGATTTTGACATATGCTGTTTACAGAACACAAGAATTGCACTAAACTTTAGACAGACATTTTATTTTGCTTAATTTTTCTGTCTACTATTCTGCTTAAGAACGATCTAATATTTTATTATTCAGCAAACGGAAAAATCTTAATGTGCGTACTTGATATCTTGATATATAAATTTTTTTATTTAAATATGAGAATAAAATTCCTTTTTTACAAAAAACTACTGGTGAATAAGTAATGTGAAAATATTTTTAGTAAATTTACAAATTTTAAATTGAAAAACATTTTTATTTATTTTTTTATTTTCATTGATATTTCCAATATTAATTGTTTTTATGTAAACTAAAAAAAAAAAAAAGAAAAAGAAAAACCGCATGTGACCTTATTATAAGATTATTATTGTTATTATTATTATTATTATTTTTAAACTAGAGCTTACAAATTTAATATTTAATTTTCAAATATATGTTATTATATTCATTAATATATATATTTATAAATATGTGGAGAGCGAGAGAGAGAAAAAAAAATAAACTTCTGAATTTCATAAATCACTTTCAGTATTATGAACATTTATACATCTTACATTCTTTTAATTGATTCATTTTTAAAATATTTACACTTCTTTCTCTCTCTCTCTCTCTCTCTCTCTCTCTCTCTCTCTTTTTTCTTTTCTTTTTCTTTCTTTTTTTTTTTTTTTTTTTTTTTTTTTTTTCCATATATGTATACATATTGTCACACATTTAATTTTCGAAGAGCGATGAAAATTTTTAAAATATTTGATACGTAATCATAAAAATACACTTTTATCACGTAAATAAAATACAATGAAGTACATCAATTTTAGAATAATGAAATATTTATATAAACTTAGAAATTTTCAATAAACATTTTAAAGAAAATTGTAATTTTTTCTTGAAGAATATATCATAAGCATATTATCTTACACTTTCTGCAGAAAATTTATTACACGATATCGTGTCAAGAACTTTAATGTTTACCTAAGAAAATGAATTTCAGACCATTCGAGGAGCAAATCCTTGTTTACAATTATTGATTCAAGTGGGACAAACTTTAGACTACAGCTGAGATTTTTCTCATAATAATCAATATTAACTGTCAAATATAAGCAAACTTAAACAAATTTTGATGAAAATTTAAAATTTATTTCAAGAGTGCCATTATAAAAGAAATTAATATGATTTTATTTTTCAAAATATGATTATTCTGTTATTTACGGTAAAATACATTAAAATATCTGATAATCACATGCACAAAATTCTTGGAAACTGGTTGTGAACTTAAAATGATTTAAATAATCGTAAAATAATATTTATATATTTATATTATTTTACTTTAGAAGGTTATTTTTATAGACATGGTATTATCAATTTTTACATTTAATTTCGTATATTTAATTCGTACATTTAATTTTGTATTTAATTAAGTATATTCAAATACTGTTTCTGAGAGGGGAAAATGCTACATGATTTTTCTAAATTATTGTAATTATCACTGAATTGAAATGCGTTAACCACTGTAAATGGGACATGTTTTTCTTCAAATACATGAGGTTGAGTTTGAGATTGGTTGGAACTAGATACACAAAATGTGTAATACTCCTTTAATGTGACATAGTGAAACAATTGGCACATAATCACTGCAGAGATAAGTGAATTATTTTGTCTCTGTTGGTAATCTCTGTTAATTCTGTTTGTAATTTATAGGTAATTAATTTTATTCTGTGGGAAAATATTTGAATTATATGTGGTAATTCACAAGAATTTTTCAGGGTAGGGGGAGTCAGTCATTTAGCTTCGAACTAAAAAAAGAACCAGAAATCTTATCGGTGACTGTTTAGGATTTCCTAATAGGAATGAATGGAGGTATGCCTTCACAATTTTGATCATTCATGGAGGTAGTCTGTAAATGCCTAATTCACATAGACGTTATTTTTCTTAATAAACTATCGTAAGTTATTTATGAAATAGTATAATTGTTAACAGACCACCATATGCATGACATGTTTGTTGTTTGTTCATAGGAAAAAATAATTTAACGTAAAGTAAGTTTTTATTATTTGATTATTTATTATTTTATCTCACTTAACACTTTGCTGTCTTAATAAGCTTTAGGCATAATGAAAAAAATGGAAAAAAAAAAAAAAAAAAAAAAACCTATTAAATTACTGTTTAACTTTCTTTCCTTAACTTTCTTTCTCTAACTTTCTATGTATGTGTGTGCGTATATATATACATATATTGTTACAAATTCGTAAACAATAGTAGTTATTTTTATGCAATTTCATTTGAAGATGTTTAGTCAGATTATAAAATGTCAATTCTTTGCATTCGCTTTTCTTAACAAATATATATATATATATATATATATATCTGAAATTATAAAGAGAGTTAAGATTTTAAATTATTATTTTATTACTTTAAATTGATACTGAATGATAATCTAAAGAAAATTCAAAATTCTTAACTTGAATTTCCTTCTAAAGTTTCCATTTTATTATCTTTTGCAAACTTCGTGATTTTCTTGGGAGTTTTAGCCCTTGCTTAAATTGTACTTTATTATGAGTAAATTTAAAAAGTAGTACGTTTCTTCTAAAATATTTATCTCTATTATTCTAAAAAATGATAAGAACATTTTCTATTTTCGAATTATTAATTGAATAAATTCTGATACAAGAAACATTTAAAGATCCCTCAGAAAATTTCCAGAGACCGCCATTGAATCCATGACCACATATATTCACAACTCACATCCAATCAAATATATTAGAAACATTTACAAAGTAAAAAAGAAAAAAAAAATGTTTTACTTCGCGAACTTTACAATACCGTGAAAAAAGGAAAGCATTTCAATACTTTCGTGAAATTGGGAAATAGAAGTTTGTACTATTGCAAGGTGTCGCACATGAACTTGTAGTACAAATTAAGTTGCATTAACATAAAACTGTTCTAACTGAATGAACATCGAGTACGCTACATAAAAATGACGTCTTTATTGCATGATTTAGTCCTGCCTTACAATCAGATTATGCGTAAAAATATATATACACATTTATTTAAAATAAAATTAGTGTGACCTTTTAGAATCTGCTTTAATTAATATAAGTCGATATTATTTCTCATTAAATAAATAACGTGATTAAAATGTTTAAATGTAATAGATAGTAATATCATAAAAACGGTAAGAATACAGAGCTGAAACACCAAAAAATATAGCAAAATTTAATTATTACCAATAATAACATTAGTCTACTATAATGAAATCTTCACATAATTAGCAGATGACTTTTCTACTGAAACAAAACTCGATATGCTGTAGATAATCAAACATATACTTAACGTATATTTTGATACATTTTTTTATTTATCTTACCTCCAGTAATAACGGAAAATAAAAATAAATAAATAAATAAAAATCGCATAAGCATCTATGATTTTGATTTTCTTTAAAAATATTACTTTTTCATAATACTTTTCATGGCAAAAATTTATGTTCATACGTTAAAGTAAATAACTTCAATCATTAAAACATATAAATTTACAACGTTTCGAGAAAAATGTAAAAGTTTTTAGAAACAGCATTTCTTAAATGATCAAACATGAAGTATATAATATGCATTTACTTTGTAAAAGCTTTCAACTAGTTTGTTGTGCATTAGAACTGGTAATGGAAAACTTTGAGCAGATGAAACATTTTCATTTACAAGTAATTTGCATAATCAATATCGGATTTCTTTTAAGATATTCGCAATAGCGGAAAAGCTAGAGGTACATTGCTTAATATAATCCTTTTATTATTATTATAATTTGCATTCTTGTTCTAAAGGAATAGATATTACATCTTCTGAAAGGTGTTTCAAATGATTCACTTATATACATGCTTATTATCGGACGTAATTATCATATTCTTGTAAATGTTTTATAAACAACAAAATTTTATTTCGACGCATCCTGATACACGTAAAATTTGAAAATTTGAATAAGAATATGTCATTCAAATTCTTTTAATGCTTCTTCTATCCATATTATTTTCTTAAATGCAGAGTAAAACTTCGCTTCATTTAACATTATATTTGCTTTTTTTTTTTTTTTTTTTTTCAGAGGGGGGGGGGGGGGGGATGGGTATTAAAAAAAAGTGTTGAAAATTTTCTGTATCAATATATTTCTCTCTCTCTCTCTATATATATATATATATATATATACATATATAATATTTCAGGCAACATATTTACTTAAAATGTTTGTGTAACGTTACATAAATATTGTATAAGGTTACAGAATACTTTAAAAATTAAATAACATTACAACAAATCAAAAATTGTAGTATTATAATATCATTGTGTAACGCTGCATCAAATATTTGGTTTAGTTGAGGCCGGTATACTACACCACAGTGTAAATAATGTGTAGCTTTACATCAAATACTTGGAGAAACACACATATAAATAAATGTTTTGGTAGAAAAAGTATTTTTTTAACTGACTTTATAAATAAATTTATTTTATCACTTTAACAATAATTTTGTATAATAAATTGAACCAATTTATTTCGACTAACAAAAAGAACGTAGTTGATTGAACAGTGATTCTCACTAGATAATATGATAAATTACTTTATAGATTTCTCTGTAACCCCCGAATGAGTGAGCTATGACCTTTCGACTCGTGTAATTATTATTATTACTATTATTATTATTATTTGTTTAGGCTAAATCAACACTAACAACAACAACAACAACAACAACAATAAAAAAAGAACTATAGTTCATTTTACAAAGTTCTCTATCGGCAAATATTTCTTTATCTTTTATCTCGTATACAAGTCTCTTCTTTTTTTTTTTTTTATAAACATTTGTTGTGATATATGCAAGTACATACGTTAGACAGTTTCAACATTATGAGTAATATATTTTTTTTTTCAAAAGCATACTTAAAATTTTTATGACTTGAATTCTAAACCGATAAATTATTTTATGAATTGAATTCTACAATTAATTTCGAGATTAATGGAAAAGATAATAGATTTATTTTTAAGTAAAAATACTAATATATATATATAAATATATTTGTCATATTTTATATACGTGTTGTTAAGAGATTGAATATAAAGCTTTAAATTTATGATAATTAAATGCATCCAAAATTTAAAGTGAAATGATGATGCATAAAAAGAGTTCGTTGTTTCTCATGTATTTTTAATGATAAGGTGGGTGTCCCAGATATTGCCCATGTGCCTAATATAGCCTACTCAACTCATGTTTCTAAAGATTAATTCTTCTCATCTATGAAAAAATACAGTAACCTTGTACTTCTCGGTTAATACTAATCACAGTACAAACGGTAATAATCTCGTCACTCATAATAACAAAGAAAAATATGAGATCTCAAGTAGTTTTGGTTTCTATCTTCGAAATTTATGGTTGCAAATGATGCAGTGAATGACCAGGTAGGTGCATTCAAATTCTAATTTTTGATGTATCTTTTGAAAGTATATTAAACGCAGAATCCGTAGGTATTATTATTTTTCTAAATTCCTGTATTCATACTTCGTTCTTAGTATGTTTGTCTTGACTGTGCTATGTTCCTAATACCACCTGCCAAGACGATCCTAATGCACCCACCAGGAGATATTTGAAACCGCTGCTTTTATTAAAATTAGATAAGTATTGCATTATTAATTCCGTTTTAATTTTATAATTTTAATTACACTTTTTTTTTAGGCCTTATGTCTATGATGCCATTAGCAGAGCGCATGTCAAGCAGTTTAAAAAAAAAAAACATTAAATGCATCCAACCAATTTGACGTTCGAAAATCTAGAATTCGTACACTCATGTGATTGAGAGAAAACAACAGAACTGTGGAGATTGCAATAGTTTTGAGAAAGAAACTAAGGAGAAAGCTTGTACTGATTGACGATTTAGAAAATTAGCTATTTACCGACTGCAAGCAAATAAAAATTGAATTTTTTTGGCTTGACTCAAAAAGATGTTAAACATATGGTCTACCAATCTGCCTTGATAGACAGTCTTCACCACCCCTTCTATAAAAATACACATTCAGCTAGTCAAGACTGATTGAATTTGTGTTTGAAATGGAATGCTTTTCATTTGACAATCAGAAATCTACAGTCATTGTCAAGAGATAGAATCCTAGAATTCACTAAAGAGAACACAAAATCTTTTCCACAAATTTAAAGCAGAAATTCAGATTATTCAGTTGAACCCTATAAGAACTTTGGTAAATGACAAAACAAGAATTACAATTATCCAAAAAAAAAAAAGTACCTAATTTCGCCTGGTGAGTGGCATTAGGAACAGAAGTCGGCGATTTTAAGAACTTCGCTGAAGTTCACTTAAAACTATTTTTTTTTTTTTTTTTTTCAATTCAGCTGCATAACTTAAACTCGAACAGGTTTTGGAGCTACTGGTTGATGTCCGGATAACAAAGGAAAAGGTTTTTAGTAAAGATGCTTGAGTTTTCAGGTTAATTAGAAGCTACAAAATGAAGGAAATATATAGTATTTAAAAAAAGGCGATATTTGGTCTATTTACCTCAAGTATTTTCATTTCTATTCATTTTTTTCAAGAAATTACGTTTTATTAAATAACACAGTTTTAACTGATATTTCTCTTATAATATTTTAAATTATAAGATGCTATTATTCGAAGAATAATAATAAAATTATAAGATATATAATTATATTATTATTATAAGATTATAATAATAAAATAATAAAATAATAATAGAATAATAGAATTATTTTAAAATTATAAGATACTATTATTAATATACTATTTATTCGTGATAATATCAGAAAATATTCTTTGAAAATGGTAGAAAGATTCTTTGAAAAACAGTTAATTTCATTGAATCTTTAGTTACGTACCTACGAATATTAGGACTATATTGTTTTGAAAAGTTAAGGTGTAAACTTTCCATTTTTCTGTAAAATTGAAACAAATATGCATATATATATATATATATATATATATATATATATATATATATATATATATATATATATATTATGAATAATCTTTTACACGCATTGATCTATAATTTAACATTTGTCTACTATTCTTTTTTGTGAGAATAATTTAAAAATATAAGGAAATAGTATTAAAAATATTCTCTATATATTTCACAACCCTATAAATACAAATATGCCAGGATTACAAAACAGTGCAATCAATCGTAAATATCACAAACATTGTAATAAATAAATAAATAAATAAATAAAATAAAATAAATAAATAAATAAAAAGGAAACGCTCCAACCTCTGGCTAAAAACCTACTATTTCTATTATTGTGATATAATAAATTCATACAATAACAAATTTAATAAATCATTTTTATTTTATTTATTAAGATACGAAATATGTTTATGTACCGTGCGTTCACTCCATTTCTTTAGAAACAGTTTTTATTAACCGACTTCAAAAACGAAAGAAGGTTCTCAATTCAAACCGTATATATTTTTTATGTTTGTTGGCTCATAACTTCTGAACGGATGCTCCGATTTTGGTACTTTTTGTTTTGTTGAAAAGGTCTTGGTCTAAAATAGGTCCCATTGTAATATCTTTACGATTTAAGGAAAATACAGGGTGCCCAAAAAAATCAGTCCCAACTCTATTAACTCCTAAACGGCTGCAGCTATAGTGATAGAAATGGTATGTAAGTATAGCAAAGTGGTTATGCAGTACATGGTTAAAACGCTTGCAGCGCCACCTGGTGGAAAATAGCAGAGTTAGTGTTCCTATCTCGAAAACGGTTCTAAAGAAAAACTGAATTACAAAGCTGAAGAGTATCACCGATTTAGTACAAAAAGATAGTTTAGACACTGATGCTAAAAATACAATGCTAAAAACGCGCATTTTTTTGTTCGCAATTTCTTACACTATACACACTTGAGCTACATTGCTCACGTTATAGCGTAGTTGGTGAGACAAACGCTATATAGTTCAAAATACGGTTACTTGATACTTTTTGTTTTGTTGTAGAGATCTTATTCTGAACTATGTCCCATTATAACATCTTTACAATCTAAAGAAAATAAAACGCCATCTGGTGAAAAACAGCGGAATTGGCGCTCCTATCTCAAAAACGGTTCAAGATGGGAGAAAAGTTAAATACGAAGTTGTAGAGCATCATCGATTTACTTCGAAAAGACAGTTTTTAGACATTATTGCTAAAAATAGCACGCTTAAAACGTGCAGTTGTTTGTTTGCAATTTCCTACACTGTGCACACTTGAACTACATTGCACACTTTGCAGCGTAGTGGATAACACGTATACTCTGTGGTTCAAAGTACTGTTACTGTAAGCGGTCACATCGATTAGCGCAAAGTCGTTTTGAACCAACTTCAGAATGGAGGGTGTTCTTAATTCTAGCTATGTGTTTTTGTTGGTGTTTGTAACTTCGCTTATAACTTCGTAAGAGATGCTCTAATTACCCGATTTCAAAAAGGAGGAAGTTCTCAATTCAAAGCTTATGTTTTTTTGTTTTTGTTTTTGTTTGTTAGCTCATAACTTCTGAACGGATGATCCGATTTTGATACTTTTTATTTTATTTTAAAGGTCTTGGTCTGAAATAGGTCCCATTGTAAGATCTTTACGATCAAAAGAAAATACAGGGTGCCCAAAAAAGTCAGTCCCGACTCTTTTAACTGTTGAACAACTGCAGCTATAGTCATAAAAGTGGTATGTATTTATAGTAAAGTGGACATGTGCTACGCGATTCAATCGCCTAAAGCGCCACCTGGTGGAAAAGAGTGGAGTTAGCGATCCTATCTCGGAAACATTCCAAGACAGGGCAAAAAAGTGAATTATAAAATTGCAGAGCATCATTCATGTAGTACGCAAAGATAGTTTAGACATTAATGCTAAAAACAGAACGCTTAAAACGTGCATTTGTTTGTTCCGAATTTCCTATTTTGTGCACACTGTAACGACAATGCATATGTTGTAGCGTAGCGGGTGACATTTATGCTATGTAAAATTCAAAGTATGGTTATTGTAAGCGGTCTCATCGATTAACGCATAGACGTTTTAAACCGACTTCTTAAACTAAGAGGTTCTCAATACAAACCATGTTTCTCGTTGTTGTTGTTGAAATTTGTCAGCTTATAACTTCGTAAGAGATGATTTAATTTTAAAACATTTTTTATTGTCGTAATGATCTTGGCCTGAAATAGGTTTCATTATGATTTCATTAATATATAAGCAAATTACAGGATACTCACAAAATTTACAGTTTTGTATTTTTAAACTCCCCACCCCTTTTTTTTTTCGTTCAAACTTTGCCTTCTTTAAGTTTTGACTTGTTTTATTTGTTAATTTATGCTAATGCCTTCTTATTTTTTAGACTGTCATTTCATATTTTTATTTTATCGATTTTTCTATTTGACTAATTACATTTTTGGATTTTTATCTCCCCCCCCCCCCATTCTTTTTGTTTAAACTCCGCCTTCTTTAAGTTTTGACTTTTGTTTCATGTATATGTTTTAGCATGAGTTCTTCAGAGATTAATCGTTTCAAACATCTTCGTTTGGAACGTTCTCGCTTTCTTAATCATTTAAACTTTCTTCTTAGATGTAAGCGTGCTCAGATAATTCCTAAGTTTATTGACATTAAGTACAATCTTCCTGCTTCTCTTCGCATTAGAAATGCTATAAATAGGAGTAAGTTTGCCATTCTTAGGGCTATTATTCAGGATATACGACAGTCTCTCTCGTCTATTGAGTCTGAATTATATACTTTACATCTGTCTCTTAGCAATTCTGTTCATTATTTCTCTTCTTTTGAAAACAGAAATTTCGCATACGTTGCGTTCCAGTCTTCTAGGCATCAAACTAACTTAAATAAGAAATCTAATTATCTTCTTAAAAGTAATTCCTTTACTTTACCCGTTTGTCCTCTTGCTCAGAATACTGCTGTTAAGCTCTCTTCCCACGTTCTGACTAATACTCAACGTGACGTGCTCAGTTTGGGTCTGAATTTTGCGCGTACTTCGAGACCCTCCATTCCAGATTTGATCGTTCCCATTGAAAATTATTTTAAAAATAGTAAAATTTCTCCAGGCCAGTTAGAATCTCTTCGTTTCATTTTATCTAACATTATTTCCACTAATAATCATCCACAAAAGTCTAACCTTACTCCTCAAAATTCCGCCCTCTCTGAATTACACTCCGCCCCCGATTTAATTGTCACAAGAGCTGATAAAGGGGGACAAACTGTTCTACTCAACAAATCGGATTATATTTCCCATGTTGAGTCCTTGCTTACTTCAGGTCTCCATTCGAAACTTAAAAAAGATCCTTCTAATGATCATCTTGATGAAGTCAAATACCACGTTAAAAATTCCGTTATCCTTAATGATTATACCAAACGCATGGTAATTCCTTCTGCTGGTAATTGTGCTCGTTTTTATGCACTTCCGAAAGTTCATAAACCCACTCTCTGCTTTCGGCCTATTGTGTCTAATATTGGTACGGCTTCTTATAATCTTGCTTGATTTCTTTCAAACTCTCTTTCTCATCTAACTACTACTAATCTTCATACTGTAAAAAACTCGTATGATTTTGTGGACAAACTTAAATGTATCTCTCCGTCTAACTATACTATGATTTCTTTAGATGTCAAGTCACTTTTTACAAATGGCTACGTGAATTTCATTATTCTTCTATTCAAATTGAGTAGCTTGTAAATTTAGTTCATTTGTGTATCAGGCAAACTGCCTTCATTTTTAATGGTACTTATTATTCCCAAAATGGTGGTATGGCCATGGGCAATTCTCTCTCTCCTTTACTTTGCGACATTTATATGCACTATTTTGAAGAAAAACTCTTCGGTGTATATAAATTTCCTCACTGGTTTAGGTATGTGGATGGCACTTTTGTTCTTCTCTCCCCTGATGTCGATTTGTCCAATTTACTTTCTTTGGTCAATTCGATCGGCCCATGCAATCAATTCACTTTTGAGGTTGAACAGGATTGCTCTTTGCCTTTCCTTGACATTCTTGTGAATAAAGAAAAGGATTGTTTCTCAACTACTGTTTTTAGAAAACCATTCTCAGTCTCTTTGCCGCCGCATGCTCTCTCTAACCACGCCCCTCAACAAAAAATGTCTGCTTTTTACACTTATGTTTATCGTGCCTTACACATTTGTTCTGATCCGTCTAATCTTTCGAAAGAAATTAATTATTTAAAATCTCTTGCTCTCTCTCGTGGCTATAACCCATCTATTATCGATAAAGCTCTATATAAATTTAAGAATCCTAAACGTTCTGCTCTCAAATTAAACGATCACAGCCTCATCCCAGTTGTTTTACCTTTTTATTCTTCACTCTCTTTTTAAATCTCTAAAATTCTTTCACCGTTCGGTTTCAAAGTCATTTACAAACCCGTCAAAAAAATTAAATTATCTTCTCTTAAGGATCCCATTCCCACTGAAAACCGTTCTGGAATTTATTTAATTCCGTGTTCGTCCTGCAACTTAGGTTATATTGGCCAAACTAGGAGGCGTTTGAAATACAGAATAAATGAGCACCGTCGGAATGTTCGTAATGAAGAGATTACCAAATCTTCTATTGCTTCCCACTGCTGGTCTCAAGGTCATCGTTTTGATTTTTCCAAAACTAACATAATTTCATCTCCTGTCTGTTTCTCCCATTTGGATATTCATGAAGCATTTTACATATTTAAAAATTCGAAAAATCTTGTTAATGATATTCCTTCCCCTGCATTCTTCTCTGATGCTTGGAAATTACTCACGTAACTTAGATTTTCGTTTAATTTTTAATATCTTTAGATTTTGTTATAAATTTAATCTCACTCATTTATTTATTTTCTTGTACAATTCTATTCACACAAGTAGTTATATTTACTTTCTACTTTATAAAGTTTTTCTTTTCATTTTAAACTATTTTTTGCGTTGCCGCTTTGACTGCAGCACTCGTACTTAATTTATTCGCCTGATGAAGGGTCGTGTGTTTTTTCGACCCGAAACAATTGTTGCGAGTTTATTGCTTTTTCTGGTGTTTATTCAAAGTTTGTAAGTAAGAGCATTTGTTGCTACCGATCTAAAGACACACCTTTAAAAACTAATTAAATTTTATTTAATTTTGCGCCGACTGCAAACGTTATGATTAATTTCAGAGTTATAGGTTGTTTGGCGAAGGAAATTATTTTATACTTTTAGGCGCAATTTACAGTTTTATTTTCTGCCAATTTTCTTTTATTTTTGTTGTTTGAATAGTAGTTCCTTTTTGGAGTCAGTTCTATTTTTTTACAAAAAGATTTTATTAGATAATGTTGTTTAAACAAATTACTAAATGTAAACTTTCATTTATTTTAGTTCCCCATCATACGACAGGGATGGGAATTGGGGTATTTGTGAAAATTTTCGACCTTGGTGTTTTGGCAGGTTTATATATTTTGTGGTGTCAGAAATCCGAATGCTAAAAAAATCGATATTGTATCGGTCTGTTAGTATATTATCAAATATTTTTCCTGGATATATATCACCCTGTATATAAATTGTGATGTATACTAGTATACTGTGATGTATCTATACTAATATTGTATAGAGTCCGATATAGGAAACAATAAGGAAAGTTTTGATTTATTTTAAAACTAGGGAAACATCACGGAAATTGTATTAAGTCTTTGATAAAAAAAAAAAAAAAATCTATTATGACATTTGTTTTACTATATGCAGTTAATGAATTATTTATTGAAAACTTTACTATATGACTTTTATTGAAATTTATTTTTTTACTTTTACGAGAGTCTGTAAAAGACAAATTAAAACAAAACGTGCTATACATACAATTACATAACATAATTTGGGGTTACTGCACGTACTTAAAAGACATTTAATATTTATGTGTAATTGAAACCATATACGTAAGCGGAGTTATGATAAATATAATATATCTTTAAAGATTTTTTTAATACTCTTAGTTGGGGGTGCACTGCAGGTTGTTTGATTAAATTTAAAATTTCAATAGATGGATATAAAACTATTCTGATAAAGGTAATTTGTTAAAGAAATTTTGACATTTATAAACTTATTTTATTAAAACTACACATTAAATTGGAACAATAACATTTCAGATTAAGTGCTGCTGAGAAAAAAAAAATGTATATATATAAAAAAACGTTTCAGTTATTATGAATCATAAATAATAAGTAAAATACACCTAGAAGCATCATAATGTAATTGTGTATAAAATCATTAAAAAAAAGACGGTTAGAAAATGTTTTTGTTTATTTATATATTTATTTTTTTAATTCGCTGAGTCTGAATGCATAACCAATATATTATTATGTTAAATTAGTTGTGAATATTTTGGTTAAAATGTTATTTTCAGATTATTTTGTAAGCGTTTCAGTATATTTTGTGGATTCCAGAATGATAAAAAATAATGGAAAAGAAAATTTTATCTTTGCATATTTCGTATGTATTTTGTTTATAGTATTCTCAAGGTAACGTGTTTATAAAGTGTAACGCACTATCATATTGTTAACTATAACATATTGTTTATTTTCACTAACATATTGTTTATCTGTAAGTTTTCCACAAATTTTGACTATATGTGTCCTGCTGTCATAAGATGTATTATTTTTCACTCTCACATCAAGGATAAGAGCTCTATTTTAAAAAAACTGATTGGGGGCAGTGTATCCGTGTTTGTGTGTGTGTTTTAATAACATCTAATTTTAATTCTTTCCAAAAGATTTCTTGGTATGCCAGTTCTCTTGTAGATTACATAACAATCTTAATATCAATTTTAACACACTGTCGATGCTGTACCAGTCACCTTTTGTGGGTGTAACGCTTCATTAATCACGCTCCCATACGATCATTTACGATACTAGGTAAATTATGAGAGAGTCTGTAGATCGTTACATAGTGAAGAATGGAGCTATAACAGTAATTCTGGTTTATTTACCAGCGGGCGCTCCTTTTACGAACATGAAAGGTTGCGTGTATTTTTCACATACATTGTTAGAAAAAAAGTGCTTTTAAGTATCTAAATATTTTAATTATATCATAATCGTTTGAAGATTAATGAAACTTAGAGCACAAAAATAATGTAAAGTAATAAATTAAACATCGAAATTCACTGTAAAAAATTTTACGGCAATTTACAAATTATTACTTAGTAACAGTACAGGTATTATCTCAACTACTAGGGAAAACTTTGTAACCAGATTCTCTTTGTATTCAATGCTTAAATAACATATGTAATTCCATTTTTCCTACTATCGCAACATCTCTGTCTCTTCTCTCCCCGTTCTAAGAGAGCGATTTCATTTGAGCAAACGCCAATACTGTGCGCATGCGTAGAAGATACCAGAGAAAAACGAGCCGAAGCGTCGGGTCTGTCGTACTCGTAAATCGTAATCAGGCGGACTTTTTAAATCTTAATCTCTGATATTTTATTTATTGTTAACGTTATACACATCTGCATTTTAGAAAAAGTAAGAAGTCATAAATATATATCCTTAATTTGTAATACAGTATGCTTAGTTTGACGTTATCTTATTTTAATTTAAACTTTATCAGTTCTTAAGCCTCATTTTGGAAGTGTTGGAAAACTTGAAATCCGTGTGCATGATGGACGCGTTTCAAATATCAGCCCCTGCTAGGTGAAGGTTTGTGTTAGTTAGTGATTATTTATTTAAAATTGCTAGCAACGCAAATACTTTCCTGGCAAAGCTTTTATTATTATTATAATTTACTACGGATAACACAATCAAAAAGTTAAAAAGGTATGTAGTTTTTATTATTATTATTCTGAGGTACTTATTTAATTTAATGTTTTTATTTTTTGTAAAATAAGTATTACATAATTAACCCCTGAAAATGGTATGCATAATTTATGCAGTTTAGAAATACCATATTAAGTTTCACCGAAATATATTTATAAAAATATTAAATGACCTTTATTGTTAATTGAAAAATATGCTGATTTTTTTTACCGAATAAAATTTGGCATAGTACTGCAAAAAATATTTTCTTTTCCCATCATATTTTAAAAGTTTCGATTCTTTAAAATAAAATTTATTAATTAAATGTACAATATTAATATATATACTTATTTGTTTATTTATTTTGACTTATTCAAAAAGAAAATATCTTTTAAAAAACATATTTAATATATTATGTATAAAAGTTAAGGCAAAAACTTTTCAGAGGCTACCCCTGAATTCAGGGTTTTTAAAATTTTTGCTGTCTGAATCACATATTAAATTATTTTGGTTTTTTATTATTTTTCTATTATTATTTCATTAAATTTTAAATTTAATATTGTGAAATATATGCTCATATTTACCAAATAAAGTTATGCATATATTATTGCAGACATGCCAAGTCTCCTGCTTTTTGCTTGTTTTTCTATGCTCCTGCTTTTCCACTCATTTCTCCTGCTTTTCTGATGTAATTTTTATCTATCCCTCTTAGCATAATTTATGCTTAAAATTTGTGGGATTGGGTAAAAAAATTTGAAAGAAAATTGAAATTTATCTTGCCCTGCAATTTATCAAGTTCAGTTTGAATGTGAATTACTATACAATGCTTTAAAACTAATTTTTTCTAAGAATAAATTTTTAACTTTCATTTTTGCATAATGAAAAATGTGTTATTATCAAAAGATTTTTTTTTAAATACCATAACTAGTGAAAACTTAAAGAATTGAAATTTCATTAGAATATAGCTGATATTTTCATTTCTTTATTACTTTTTCTTTTACAAAGATTTTTTTTTTTTTTTTTTGATAGTTTGTTTTACTGCAAAAAACATATATTATTCATTTAATTTTAATACTGATGTAAATACCTCCTAAGCTTATAAAGCTTTACTTAAAATTAAATTTGCATTATTTTACTCATTTTTCTTACAAATTTTCTTGTTGGAAAAACGCTCGTGATTTCTGTTAAAAAATCTCCTGCTTTTTGATCATTAGAAGTTGGCATCTCTGTTATTGCAAAAAATGTTTTCTTTTCACAATTATATTTTAAAGGTATCGATTTTTTTAGTTAAAGTTTGTCAATAAAAAGTGATTCCATATACGTACTTATTTATTTATTTATTTTGACTTTAGAAAAAAGTTTAATAAATTATATATAAAAATTAAGGTAATGATATTGATATATGTTTTTAATATTTCAAACAATTTAGAATTTGTAAATGTATATATTGAAATAAACATTTTCGATCAGCCATCATTTTTAACTAAAACTAAACATAAAAGGTTTTCTATTATTATTCTATTATTTATTTAAATTTTTTAGCAATATTACTCATAATATTAAATATTGTTGATTTAAAAATTTTAGTAAGGTAACATGGGGTATTTAAGGGTAAATTTATTTATATTACTTGTAGTATTTCTGTAAACTTAACTGTAACATTTTTGTGAATATAACCGAAATTCATTTGCATTATTAATTACATTTCCTTAGCACAATTACTGATAAAAAATCTGTATTCTAAACAAAACAAATTTAGTAAGGTTACATGGATATTATTTGAATTTACACTAATAATAACCATGTATCCTACACAAAACATTTCTTGGTAAAATTGCAGTATTACTTTCAGTAATGCTACTAACACAATCTTAGTAAACATAAAAAAAAAGCACTTGACCCGTTAACTAAGAGTTTCTTAGTATATTTACTAACGAAGTGCATGTAATGTTTACTAACTCTAATCGAGTAAGATCACTTTTGAACAATCTGTATTGGCTACTAGAAAAGTTTATGGAATACCAGTTTCCTAGAATTTTTTTAGTAGTACTACAGAATTTTTTTTACAGTGTTATCTGAAAATGAAATAAAGCATACAGTTGATGTTTACTCGTTTTAGCTCCCCATCATACTATAGGTATGGGGAACTTAGGTAATCGTGAAAATTTTCGACCTCGGTTTTTTGACTTTTCTACACCTTTTCAGGTGTGAGGAATCCGAAAATGACAAAATTTGTATGGTGTTTGTCTGTAGGGTGTCTGTTAGTCCGTTAGTTTGTTAGTCTGTGTACACGATATCTGAAGAACAAATTGTCGCAGAGAGGTCAAATCAGTTTTAAAATATTACTTTCGACACCACTGGCAAGAACCCTATTCATTTGCAACATTCTAATTAAAAAACTTCGTAAATTATTAGAAATTTTACGATTTTCTTAACATGGGAGAATGGGGCGAAATTTCACTTAAACGCGCATGAAATTTAAAATGTTTACTGTAAAAATGTCAGACCAGTTTTAAAATATCAGTTTTGATGCCGGAAAGAACATCAGTAACTATAAATATGCTACTTTGAAAATTTCGCAAGTTATTGGAAATTTACGAATTTCTTAACATACGGCAAAATTTCACATAAACGTCAATTTTGAGCGATATTTTCATCGTAAAGATGTCAGACTACTTTTGAAATATTATTTAGGACACTGGCATAAATAATAATGACTATGGATTTTCCAATTTAAAAATTTCGTAAGTTATTGGAAATTTACGAATTTCTTAACATGGCTGTATAGGGCAAAATTTCACATAAACGTCAATTTTGAGAGATATTTTCATCGTAAAGATGTCAGACTACTTTTGAAATATTATTTAGAACACTGGCATGAATATTAATGACTATGAATTTTCCAATATAAAAATTTCGTAAGTTATTGGAAATTTACGAATTTCTTAACATGGCACAAGAGAGCAAAATTTCACATAAACGCCAATCTTGAGGGATATTTTCATCGTAAAGTTGTCAAACCACTTTCGAAATATTATTTAGGATACTGGCATGAATATCATTAAATATCATAAAATCTGTGATTTTTCCAATTTAAAAAATTCGTAAGTTATTTGGAATTTACGATTTACTTAACATGTGAGAATAAGGCAAATTTGAGCATAAACTTCCATTTTGAGGATCATAAATGCATTAGACAACTTCAAAATTACATTTATGATAATTGTTTGCACATGATTGAATACAAATATTGTAATAGAAAAATTTCGTAAGTTATTCGTAATTTACGATTTTACCAACATAGCGAAATTGTAAATTTTTCATATAAATATGAATTTTGAGGATTATTGATTAGAGTAAGATAAATATATCGAAGTGAACGGTGGATAGCCTATTAGGCGGGGATTTGATTCTGTCACTGTATCAAGCTTTGGTCAAATTCATTTCTTTTAACATGATTATAATATGTCTCGCACTAGAAATTTATGAGAACATAAATATGATGGGGAACTGAGCAGAGTCCACCTATGCCAAATAGTTTAATAAAAGTTGAAGTTTTTAATCAACATATAAAGTTAAAAGTTAATTAATTAAAAAAAATTATATATATTTAAAATAATAAAGTTAAAAAAAAATAAAACATAAAGAATCTTTGAACGGAAATATATATATATATATATATATATATATATATATATATATATATATATATATTCAAAAATCACTTGAAAGTTCGCTCATATGCTTTAAATACAGATAGAAAATATACAACTCCATATTACTGTCTAGAGGTCCAAAAGATGACTGAAAATAGATCAATATATACTGAGAGAATAGCCAATGTTTAGTATTCCGAGTGCTTTTGCGGAGCAAGACAATTCGTATCATTTAAATTATACTGCCACCGGAATTTATGAACTAAATTAAACTAAAAGAAATTTTAAATTTTAAGGTTAAAAAAACCGGCCTTTTCTGATATGTTATAAACGTAAATTTTTGCTAAAAAATTTTCGGGATGAATTTTTTCAGCTGGATCTCAAATTTTGCGTCCTTGCAGCGAGGACAACGCGCGTTAAGGGGTTAAGATGTACAAATGACTTTTGCTTCTGGTGTATCTCTCATATACACCCTATTGCTTAAAGGTTAAAAACTATAAGACTTAACGTCGTTAAATTGCCTATAGAGTTTCAGGTAAAATCGTAATAAAAATATTGCTTGTATCTTAAGAAATCTGTACGGGCTAGAACTCCTTAGAAAGACCCCTTCGGAAGACACTCCTCATCAGGCTTAGGACCCTGGTGCTGTCAATCAGTCTTAAACCCAACAACAACTTAAGAAATCTGTAACGGTACAATGAGAGTATATTCACTGTCCGCATTTTTTTTCTGTTTTATACAGGGCTAAGTGTGTAGTAAAAGCTGCTATCACCAAAATTAATGTATTATTTCAATAATTAATGAAATCAATAATCGAAGTAAATGTATTTATGTTTTATAATAATTATTAGGGCAGATGGCCTATTAGTCTCAATCTGGGATTTTTGCGTTGTCGATTTCGATAATTGGACATTTGTCGAAATCTAAAATTTATCGAAAATATAATTGAATAATTTGAAAGCGATGTTATAATTTGAAAAAAGAAGAAAAAAAAACTAATAGTCCTCCGTCCTAAACTAAATTCTGCTTTTGCCGGAATTTCATCAAAATCTTTTTATTATTATTATTATTATTATTATTATTATTATTATTATTATTGAAAGAAAAAGAAAAGAAAATCAATAATAATCAGTATCGTTACAAGCGATATCGAAAAAGTTTTTTTTTTTTTTTAAATAATTTTGAATTAGGAAATAAAAAGTGCGCGTGAAATAATATGAAATAAAAATAAGTAAAAAAATGAATTTAATGATTTAATGTTTTTGTTTTTCGAGAGCTGCTCACGCATATAAAAAATGCGTATTAAAACGAGTCGAAGAAGGAAGCGAAATAAGTATTGAGTTATATTACGATAAATACGGTAGATAATATGATACGATATATTAGACCTATCGTCCAGGGTTAGTAGGCATTTTCGTTGAAACAAATAGTTTGTTCGTTCGGTGCAACTTGCACATTAGTCCCGTGAGGTACAACTTTCACATTAGTACCTTGAGGCACAACTTTCATTTTAGTACCCTCAGGTACAACTTGCACATTAGTCCCCTTTAAATATATAAATATACATATATATATATATATATATATATATATGTATATATATATATTAATTACGAAAAGAAATATGTATTATTCGTTGCTCTTACGTATCAATAAAGTTTTACAAATTACACTAAATTCGCTTTATTTATTTATTATTATTTTTTTTTTTAGGACTGAGTGCCTATTAGTCTCAATCTGGGATTTTTGCGTTGTCGATTTCGATAGTTGGACATTTGTCAAAATCTAAAAATTATTGAAAATATAATTGGATAATTTGAAAGCGATGTTATAATTTGAAGGAAAAAAAAAAAAAAAAAAAAAAAAAAATAGTCCTCCGTCCATAAGTAAATTCTGCTTTTGCCAGAATTTCATCAACATCTTTTTATTATTATTATTATTATTATTATTGAAAGAAAAATAAAAGAAAATTAATAATAATCAGTATCCTTACAAGCGATATCGAAAAAGTTTTTTTTAATAATTTTGAATTAGGAAATAAAAAGTGCGCGTGAAATAATATGAAATAAAAATCAGTAAAAAAATGAATTTAATGATTTAATGTTTTTGTTTTTCGGGTACAGCTCACGCAAATAAAAAATGCGTATTAAAACGAGTCGAAGAAGGAAGCGAAATAAGTATTGAGTTATATTACGATAAATACGATATATAATATGATACGATATATTAGATCTATCGTCCAGGGTTAGTAGGTAGTTGTGTAGTTGGGTTTTACGTCGCACTAGTGCTGCGCAGATGGGCAATTGGCGACGGTCTGGGACACACCCCTAGAGTTGGTCCGGAGACATGCCATCACAATTTTTGATCCTCCATGGAAGGGATGACTCTTCCGCTTCGGTGACCCCCAGAGGTACAGTTTTGATGGGAACATAGAGGACATTGCGGCCATGACAGATTTTACGTGCACCAGCCACCATTAGTGTACACGACGGTCTTTGCCGGCTCGAGTACCGAACCCGCAATCTTCTAATTACGAGGCCGGCGCTCTACCAACTGGGCTACCGCGGCCCCAGGGTTAGTAGGCATTTTCGTTGAAAGGAATAGTTTGTTCGTTCGGTGCAACTGGCACATTAGTCCCGTAAGGTTCACATTAGTCCCTTGAGGTATTTTTTTTTTTTTTTTTTTTTTTTTTTAATTATTATAGATCAATGAGATTATTTTGACAAGCATAAAAATTTCAAAAATCATAAATTTTTTGGAAAGTTTTTTGCTTATAACAAGAATTGATTTCAACAAAATTTTACAAATTGATAAAACACTAGAGAAATATTCTGAAACATAAAATACACACGTGTAATTTTTACTTTTTTACTTTTTATTTTTTTTAACTCACTTTCCATTGTTGGATTAAGCTGAAATTTTGCATAATTCTGACAACAATACATTGCTCAAGAAATAACAGACTTAACGGCCCTCTTTACTTACCGTCGCCGGAAGCCCGAGCCAGAATTATTCTATGGGAAATTTTCTTTACGTATAACTAATTAACTAATATATATATTTTTAAATTCTGTTTTCACATTCAAAAAATTCCCATTTGTTAAATTGACGCACGTTTTTTAAAAACTTTTTTTTTTTTTTTTTTACTATTTTATTTTGTAATATCAAAGTGGAAAATTTCTCATATTGAAAATTCGTATTTTACAGCTTCAAAATAAAATAGTAAAAAAAAAAAATAAAAAAAATAAAATAAATAAAAAAAAACACGTTTTTAAAATGGTGCGTCAATTTGACAGTTGATGATTTTCTGAATGTGAAAACAGAATTAAAAAATATTTATTACTTAATGAGTTATAAGTAATGAAAATTTCCCATAGAATAGCATTAGCTTCGGCTTCTGGCAACAGTGAGTAAAGCGGGCCCTTAACCACTTGACTACGGCTACGTACGATGCGTACGTAGTTTGTACTACGTGTGTAACGACGGCTATGTGTACTCCGTACGTAGTGTCCTCCTTTCACTATACACAAAAGAAAATCATATCGTTGCAAGGGCAATGAAGTTTTTTATGTCTTGTAGCGGAGATATGATGCTTTTTTCTACCTGGGATCACGTGAACACTTTGAACCAAAAGCATACCGGAAACGTTCACTCCAAAAAGGAGGGGCGATAGTACTGATTATCTACGAGGTTTTTTTTTTTTTTGTCTTTTTGTTGCCTTGTGTTTAGTTTAATATGAAAAGATAATTTTAACTGTTTGCTTTTCTAATACTATGGGGCCAGACATTGAAAAACATTTTTACTTATTTATTTTAATTTTCATTGATAATTTTAATATTAATTGTTTTTATGTAAACTAAAAAAAAAAAAAAAAAAAAAAAAAAAAAAAGCATGTAACTTTATAATAAGACTATTATTATTTTTTTTTAAACTAGAGCTTACAAATTTAATTTTCAAATATGTGTTATTAAATTCATTAAAAAAAAAATCTTAATTTTATAAATTACTATTCAGTATTATGAACATTTATGCATCTTACATTCCTTTAATTGATTTATTTTTAAAATATTTACACTTCTCTCTCTCTCTCCTTTTTTTTTTTAATTTATTTTTTTCATATATGTATACATATTGTCACATGTTTAATTTTCGAAAAGCGATGAAATTTTTTTTAATATTTGATACGTAATCATAAAAATATACTTTTATCACGTAAATAAAATACAATAAAGTACATCAATTTTAGAATAATCAAATATTTTCTATAAACTTAGAAATTTTCAATAAACATTTTAAAGAAAATTGTAATTTTTTACATAAAGAATACATCATAAGCATATTATCTTACACTTTCTGCAGAAAATTTCTTGCACGATATCGCGTCAAGAACGTTAATGTTTACCTAAGAAAATGAATTTCAGACCATTCGTGGAGCAAATCCTTGTTTACAATTATTGATTCAAGTAGGACAAACTTTAGACTACAGCTGAGATTTTTCTCATAATAATCAATATTAACTGTCAAATATAAGCAAATTTAAACAAGTTTTGATGAAAATTAAAAATTTATTTCAAGAGTGCGAATTTAAAAGTTATTAATATGATTTTAATTTTCAAAATATTATTTTTATCTTATGTACGTTCAAATACATTAAAATATCTGATAAACACATCCGCAAAACTCTTAGAAACTGGTTGCGATCTTTAAATGGTTTAAACAATCGAAAGTAATATTTATTTGTATGTTTAGATTATTTTACTTTGGAAGGTTATTTTTATAAACATAGTATTATCAATTTTTATATTTAATTTAGTAAAATAATTTTAAATGATATTTAAATACTGTTTCTGAGGGAGGGAAATGCTGCATAATTTTTCTAAATTAATGTAATTATCAGTGAATTCAAATTCGTTAATCACTGTAAATGGAACATGTTTTTTCTGCAAATACATGAGGTTGAGTTTGAGATTATATGGGACTAGATCTGCAAAATGTGCAATACTCCGTCAATGTGAACATAATGAAACAATTGACACATAATCACTTCAGAGATAAGTGAATTATTTTGTTTCTGTTTGTAATCTATGTTAATTCTGTTTGTAATTTATAGGTAATTATTTTTATTCTATGTGAAATTATTTGGATTATATGTGGTAATTCTCAAGAAAATGACAGATTTTTTTTTTTTTTTTTTTTTTTTTTTTTTTTTTTTTTTTTCGGGGTGAGTGGAGTCAGTAAATTAGCCTCGAACTAAAAAAAGAACAAGGAAGCTTATCGGTGACTGTCTGTGATTCACTAATAGGGATGAATAGCAACGTGACCTCACAATTTTGATCATTCATGGAGGGAATCTGTAAATGCATAATTCACATAGGCATTTTTTTTTTTTTGGTCTAATGAAAAAAAAAAAAAGAAAATAAAAAGTTTAGTCAGGTTATGAAATGTCAATATTCTGCATTCACTTTTCTTAACACACACACACACACACACATATATATATATATATATATATATATATGAAATCTTAAAAAGAGTTAAGATTTTAAATTATTATTTTATAATTTTAAATTAATATTAAATGATAATATAAAGAAAATTCAATTCAGAATTCTTAACTTGAATTTCCTTCTAAAGTTTCCCTTGTATCATCTTTTGCAAACTTCGTAATCTTCTTCGGAGTTTTATTTCTTGTGAAATGGTACCTTATTACGAATAAATGTAAAAAGTAGTACGCTTCTTCTAAAATATTTATCTTTATTATTCTAAAAAATTAAAAGAATATTTTCTATTTCGAATTATTTATTGAAAAAGTTCTGATACAAGAAACATTTGAAGATCCTACAGAAAATTTCCAGAGACCGCCATTAAATCCGTGACCACCTATATTTACAACTCATATCCAAACAAATATATTAGAAACATTAACAAAATATAAAAAATGCTTCGCTTCGCGAATTTTACAATTCCGTTGAAAAAAGAAAGATATTTCAATATTTTCGTCAAACTGGGAAATAGAAGTTTGTACTATTGCAAGTTTTCGCCCATAAATTTGTAGTACAAATTAAGTTTCATTATCATAAATATATTTTAACTCAATGAACATACAATAAGCTACATAAAAATGACGTCTTTATTCCATGATTTTGCCCTGCCTTACAATCAGATTATGTGTAAATATATGTATACAAATTTATAGAAAATAAAATTAGTGTGACCTTTAAGAATCTGCGTAAATTAATATAAGTCGATATTATTTGTGATTAAATAAGTATCGTAATTAAAATGTTTAAATGTAATAGATAGTAATATCATAAAAATGGTAAAAATACAGAGCTGAAGCGCACAAAGGATATAACAAAATTTAATTATTTCTAATAATAACATTAGTCTGCTATAATAAAATCTTCACATAATTAGCAGATCACTTTTCTACAAAAACAAATCTCGATATGCTGTAGTTAATCAAACATGTACTTAACGTATATTTTGATATATTATTTTTTTTAATTTATTTTACCTCCAGTTATAACAGAAGATAAAAATAAATAAATAAAAATCTCATAAGCATCTCTGATTTTAATTTTCTTTAAAAGTATTATTTTTTCATAATACTTTTCATGACAAAAATTCGTGCTCATACAGTAAAAGAAATAACTTCAATCATTAAAACATATAAATTTACAACGTGTCGAGAAAACTGTAAAAGTTTTTAGAAACAGCATTTCTTAAATGACCAAACATGAAGTATATAATATACATTTACTTTGTAAAAGCTTTCAACTAGTTTGTTGTGCACTAGAACTGGTAATGGAAAATTTTGGGCAGAAGAAACATTTTCATTTACAAGTAATTTGCATAACCAATATCGGATTTCTTTTAAGAGATTCGCAATAACGGAGATGCCAGAGGTACTTTGCTTAAATTAAACCTTGTATTATTATTATACTTTGCATTCTTGTTCTAAAGGAATAGGTATTACATCTTCTGAAAGGTGTTTCAAACGATTGAATTATATATATGCATAATTTTAGACGTAATTATCATATTCGTGGAAATGTTTTATAAACAACAAATTTTTATTTCGACGCATCCTGATACTAAAATTTACAAATTTGAATATGAATATGTCAATCAAATTCATTCAATGCTTCTTCTCTCCATATTATTTTCTTAAATGCAGAGTAAAACTACGCTTTATGTAATGTTATATATATATATATATATATATATATATATATATTTTTTTTTTTTTGAAGGGGGGGGGGGTTCAAAATTTTCTGTATCAAATTTTTTTTTTCTGTATATATATATATATATATATATATATATATATATATATATTCAGGCAACATATTTACTTAAAATATTTGTGTAACGTTACATTAATAATGTATAATGTTACAGAACACTTTAAAAATTAAATAACATTACAACAAATGAAAAATTGTATTATAGTATCATTGTGTAACGCTTCATCAAATGTTATGTTTAGTTGAGGCCGCTATACTACACGAAAGTGTAAATAATGTGTAGCGTCACATGAAATACTTATAGGAAACACACACATAAATAAATGTTTTGGTAGAAAAAGCATTTTTTGACTGACTTTATAAATAAATTTTTTATATCACTTTAACAGTAATTTTGTATTAAAAATTGAGCCAATTTGTTTCGAATAACAAAAAAATGTAGTTGAATGAACATTAATTCTCAGTAGATAATTTGATAAATTACTTTATAGATATCTCTGTAACCACCGAATGAGGTAACTATGACCTTTCGATTCATGTATTTTATTTTATTTTTTGTTGTTGTTTAGGCTAAAACAACACTAACACTAACACTAACAACAACAACAACAGCAACAGTAAAAAAAGAAGAATGGTTCATTTTACAAAGTTCTCTATCGGCAAATATTTTTTTTTCTTTCTTTTTTTTTTTTCTTTCTTTCTTTTTTTCTTTTTTTTTTCTCGCATACAAGTCTCCTGTTATTGTATTCTTAGAATAGCGTACTTAGAATTTTTAAGACTTCAATTCTAAACCCATAAATTATTTTATGAATTGAATTTTACAATTAATTTCCAGATTAATAGAAAAGATAATAAATTTATTTTGAAGTCAAAATACTAATATATATATATATATATATATGTGTGTGTGTGTGTGTGTGTGTGTGTGTGTGTGTGTGTGTGTGTGTGTGTGTGTTGTTCAGAGATAGAACATAAAGATTAAATTCATGATAAGAAAAATTTTAAGTTTAACGATAATGCATAAAAAGAGATTGTTGTTTCTCATATATTTTTAATGATAAGGTATATATAACGAAATGTCCCAAATATCGCCCATGTGCCTACTCAACTAATGTTTCTAAAGGTCAATTCTCAATTCTTCCTACCTATGAAAAATTACAGTATCCTTGTAGTTCTGGGTTAATACTAATTACAAGCACAAGCGGTAACAGTCTTATCTCTCATAATAACAAAGAAAAACTTGACATCTCAAGTTGTTTTGGTTGTTGTTATAAAAATTTCTGGTTGCAAATGATGCAGTGAATCACAGGGTAGGTGTATTTAAATTCTAATTTTTATTGTACCATTTGAAAGTATATTAAACGCAGAATCCGTAGGTATTATTATTTTTCTAAATTCCTGTATTCATACTTCGTTCTTAGTATGTTTGTCTTGACTGTGCTATGTTCCTAATACCACCTGCCAAGGCGATCCTAATGCGCAGGAGATATTTGAAACCGCTGCTTTTATTAAAATTAGGTAAGTATTGCATTATTAATTCCGTTTTAATTTTATAATTTTAATTACACTTTTTTTTTAAGGCCTCATGTCTAAGATGCCATTAGCAGAGCGTATGTCAAGCAGTTTTTTGAAACAAAGAATGGAAACGTTAAATGCATCCAACCAATTTTGACGTTCAACGATCTACAATTTGTGCACTCATGTGATTGAGAAAAAAACGACAGAACTGCGGAGGTTGCAATAGGTGTAACAAAGAAACTAAGGAGAAAGCTTGTACTGATAGACGATTTAGAAAATTAGCTAATTACCGACTGCAAGGAAATAAAAATCGAATTTTTTTGGCTTGACTCGAAAAGATGTTAAACATATGGTCTACCAATCTGCCTTGATAGACAGTCTTCACCATCCCTTCTCTAAAAATACACATTCAGTTAGTCAAGACAGATTGAATTTGTGTTTGAAAAGGAATGCTTTTCATTTGACAATGATAAATCTACAGTCATTGTCAAGAGATAGAATCCTGGGATTCACTAAATAAAACACGAAACATTTTACAGAAAAATAAAGCAGAAATTAAGATTGTTCAGTTCAACCCTATAAGAACCTTGGTAATTGACAAAACAAGAATTACAATTATCCAAAGTGAAAATTTACCTAATTTTGCCTGGTGGGCGGTATTAGGAACAGAGGTAGGCGATTTTAAGAACCTCCCTGGAGTTCACTTAATAGTATTTTTTTTTTTTTCAATTCAGCTGCATAACATAAACTCGAACAGGATTTGGAGCTACTGGCTGGTGTCCGGATAACAAAGGAAAAAGTTTTTAGTGAAGTTCCTTGAGTTTTCAGCTTAATTAGAAGCTACAAAATGAATAAAATATTAAAAAAAATATAGGCGATATTTGGTCTATATTTACCTCAAGTATTTCCATTTCTATTCATTTTTACTTTCCGAACACTATAGTGAGGAAAGTATTGTAATCGTGTCAAAAATCCGAATTCGAGATTTTGATGTTTCTATACGTTTCGAGGTCCAACGAGTCCGTTTTCACTATTTTTACGATGATGTATGTATGTGTGTGTGTATGTATGTGTGTATGTATGTGTGTATGTATGTGTGTATGTCTGTGAGTGAACACGCTAGCGTCTAAACGCTTTGTTCGAATAAGCTGAAAGTTGGTACGTATATTGTAAGTCACCATAGTACGAACCCTATAGATTTTGGTGAATCTAGCACTTATAGTTTTTTTACAGGGACACAAAGAAAAATTCTTTATCTTTATGGCCAAGGGACCAAAATCTTAAAAGTGCGATAGCATCTAAACGCCTTATTCAATTGAGCAAAAACTTTATACACATATTATAGGTCACATATACTCAATCTGTATAGATTTTGGAGAATCTAGCACTTATAGTCTTTTTACAGGGACACAAAGAAAAATTCTTTGCCAAATTTTTAAAAGTGTGATAGCGTCTAAACGCCTTATTAATCTCATTAAAGAATTTGTACACATGTTATAGGTCACATTTGAACCAACTGTATAGATTTTGGTGAATCTAGCACTTACAGTTTTTTTACAGGGACACAAAGAAAAATTCTTTATCTTTATGGCCTATGAGACCAGCGATAGCATCTAAACGCCTTATTCAATTGAGCTGAAAATTTGTATGAATATTATAAATCACTGTTGCACTAACTATAAGCATTTTGGTGAATCTAGCATTTATAGATTTTTACAGGGACACAACGAAAAATTCTTTATCATTATGATCTAAGGGCTCAAAGTTCAGTAGCGTTAAATAAAACCTCGTGTGATATATGGAGAAAAATACTCAAACACTCTGTTATGGTTTTCTCTTTTTTGTTTGTTTAGCAACTCCTCTTTCTTTATTTTATCTACAAAACTGTTAGTTACACAATGTTCGGAAAGTCGAGTGGAGTCAATCCAGATTTTTTTTTTCATGAAATTAGGTTTTATTAAAAAACACAATTTTAACTGATATTTCTCTTATAAATTCTTAAAACATTGGATTTATTCGTGATAATTATCAGAAAATATTCTTTGAAAATGGAAGAAGGATTCTTTGAAAAATAGTTAATTTAGATGAATCTTTAGTTACGTACCTACGAATATTATGACAATATTGTTTTGTAAGGTTAAGGTGTAAAATTTCCATTTTTCAGTAAAATTGTAACAAATATACATATATATATATATATATATATTTTATGAATAATCTTTTAAACGCTTTGATCTATAATTTAACATTTGTCTAATATTCTTTTTTGTGAGAATAATTTTAAAAAATAAGGAAATAGTATTAAAAAATTTTCTATATATATCACAACCATACAAATACAAATATGCCAGGATTAAAAAAGAGTGCAAGCAATCGTAAATATCATAAGCAGTGTAAAAAATAAATAAATAAATAAATAAATAAACAAATAAATAAAAAGGAAACGCTCCAACCTCTGCCTAAAAAACTACTGTTTCTATTTATTGTAATATAATAAATTCATACAATAGCAAATTTAATAAATCATTTTTATTTTATCTATTAAGATACGAAATATGTTCATGTACCGTGAGTTCACTCCATTTGTTTAGAAACAGTTTTTAGATAATGTTGTTTAAACAAATTACTAAATGAAAATTTCATTTATTTTAGTTCACCATCTTATGACAGGAATGGGAATTGGGGTATTTGTGAAAATTTTCGATCTTGGTTTTTTGGCAGGTTTATATATTTTGTGGTGTCAGAAATCCGAATGCTAAAAAAATCGATATTGTGTCGGTCTATTACTGTATTATCAAATATTTTTTCTGGATACATATATATCACCCTGTATATAAATTGTGATGTGCAGAGAATACTAATATTGTATAGAGTCCGATATAGAAAACAAAAAGGAAAGTTTTAATTTATCTTAAAGCTAGGTAAACGTAACGTAAATTGTATTAAGTCTTTGATTTAAAAAAAAAATCTATCATGACATTTGTTTTACTATATGCAGTTAATGAATTATTTATTGAAAACTTTACTATATGACTTTTATTGAAATTTTTTTTTTTTTTTGGCTTTTACGAGAGTCTGTAATTGACAAATTAAAACAAAACGTGCTATACATACAATTACATAACATATTTTGGGGTTACTGCACGTACTAAAAAGACAATTAATATTTATGTGTAATTGAAACCATATACGTAAGCGGAGTTATGATAAGTAAAATATATCTTCAAAGATATTTTTAATACTCTTAGTTGAGGGTGTACTGCAGGTTGTTTGATTAAATTTTAATTTTCAATAGATGGATATAAAACTATTCTGATAGAGTTAATTTGTTAAAGAAATTTTGACATTTATAAACTTATTTTATCAAAACTACACATTAAATTGGAACAATAACATTTCAGATTAAGCGTTACTCCGAAAAAAAAAATATATATATGTATAAAAAAATTTTTCGGTTATTATGAATCATAAATATTAAGTGAAATACACCTGGAAACATCATAATATAATTGTGTATAAAAGCATTAAAAAAAAAGACGGTTAGAAAATGTTTTTGTTTATTTATTTTTTTAATTCTCTGAGTCTGTAATGCATAACCAATATATTATGTTAAATTAGTTGTGAATATTTTGGTTCAAATGTTATTTTCAGATTACTTTATAAGCGTTTCAGTGTATTTTGTGGATTGCAGAATGATAAAAAATAATGGAAAAGAAAATTTTGTCTTCGCATATTTCGTATGTATTTTGTTTATAGTATTCTCAAGGTAACGTGTTTATAAAGTGTAACGCACTAACATATTGTTTACTATAACATATTGTTTATTTTCACTAACATATTGTTTATCTGTAAGTTTTCCACAAATGGTGACTATATGTGTCCTGCTGTCATAAGATGTATTATTTTTCACTCTCACATCAAGGATAAGAGCTTTATTTTAGAAAAGCCGATTGGGGGCAGTGTATCCGTGTGTGTGCGTGTGTTTTACTAACATCTAATTTTAATTCTTTCCAAAAGATTTCTTGGTATGCCAGTTCTCTTGTAGATTACATAACCATCTTAATATCAATTTTAACACGCTGTCGATGCTGTACAGTCAACTTTTGTAGGTGTAACGCTTCATTAATCACGCTCCCATACGATCATTTACGATACTAGGTAAACTATAACAGAGTCTGTTGATCGTTACATAGAGAAAAATGGAGCTATAACAGTAATTCTGGTTTATTAACAGCGGGCGCTCCTTTTACGAACAGGAAAGGTTGCGTGTATTTTTCACATACATTGTTGGAAAAAAGTGCTTTTAAGTATATCATAATCGTTTGAAGATTAATGAAACTTAGAGCACAAAAACAATGTAAAGTAATAAATTAAACATCGAAATTATCTGAAAATGAAATAAAGCATACAGTTGATGTTTACTCGATTTTATTAAAAGTTGACTTTTTAATAAACATGTAAAGTTAAAAGTTAATTAATTAAAAATAATGTATATTTAAAATAATAAAGTTTAAAAAAAAAAAAAAAAAAAAAAAAAAAAAAAAAAAAAACATTAAAGAATCATTGAACAGAAACATATATATATATTAAAAAATCACTTGAAAGTTCGCTCATATATTTTAAATACAGATAGAAAATATACAACTCCATATTATTGTCTAGAGGTCCAAAAGGTGACTGAAAATAGATCATATACAGAGAGAATAGCCAATGATAAGTGTTCCGAGTGCGTTTGGGCTTTAAGATATACAAACGACTTTTGCTCCTGGTGTATCTCTCATATACACACTCCTGCTTAAAGGTTAAAATCTATAACACTTAACGTCGTTAAATTGCCTATAGAGTTTCTGGTAATATTGTAATAAAAATATTGTTTGTGTCTTAAGAAAACTGTACGAGCTAGAACTTCTTATAAAGACCCCTTCGGAAGACATTCCTCATCAGGCCTAGGACCCTAGTGCTATCAATCAGTCTTAAATCCAACAACAACTTAAGAAATCTGTAACTCTACAATGAGAGTATATTCACTGTCCGCAATTTTTTCTGTTTTATACAGGGCTAAGTGTGTATTAAAAGCTGCTATCACCAAAATTGATGTATTACTTCAATAATTAATGAAATCAATAATCGAAGCAAATGTATTTATGTTTTATAATAATTATAATTAGTTTAATATGAAAAGATAATTTTAACTGTTTGCTTCTCTAATACTAGGATGAAAGACTAAATATACACACTAATTATATATATATATAAAAAAAAAAAAAAAAAAAAAAAAAAAAAAAAAAAACACCGGGGAACTGGCTTTTAAAAGTAATCAGTGCAAAACTATGAATGAACACCATATAATGCAGGAAGGGCAACTTTTTTTTTTTTTTTTTTTTTTTTTTTTCTTTTTTACGGCTCGAAGAAAAACCTTTCATCAGGCGAACAAAGTAGGCACGAGTGGTACTCTTCCCATTTGGATATCCATGAAGTTTTTGCATATTTAAATATTAGAAAAGACATGTTAAGGGTATTTCTTCCACTTTCATTCTTGTCTGATGCTAGGAAATTACTCACATAACTTCAGCTTGCTTTTAGTTTTGAGTATGTTCCTCTTAGATTTTTAGGTTTTTACATTTTATTTCATTTTAATTGTTATTTGCTTATTTTCCTCTTTCATTTTATAGTTCTGGTCACACCAGCATTTATATCTACATTCAGATTTTTTTTTTGTTTTTGCTCTTCACTGAAACCGATATTGTGTTTTGCCGCTTTGTTTTCAGCACTTCATTCGATTTTGTTCGCCTGACGAAGGGTGACGTTTTCTTTTGATCTGAAATAACTGTTACGAGTTCTTACATTTTACGGTGTTTAACGTTTTCTACTTATTAAACTTACACTTTCTATTTTTAAAATACGCTATCAAATTTTTTCAAATCTCTGAACTGCTGTTTCATTAACAAATTTAAATTAAAAAATTTTAATAACAATATTTTTATTAGTAAACTAAACTCCACATACTTATTTATTTAATTAATAACGTAAAGTTGTAGATTTCAGTAAGTAAAATGTTCTCAGAATAATTAAAGAAAAACTATTTATGTTTTCTAAACATTAAAATTTATGTTATTTTGAGAAAATAATTTTAACAATTTCTTTTAATATTATACAAGGAGGCTAAACTAAACATATACAACTCTTATTTTCATAACTTATCATCAAAAAGTTTCAAAGCGCTGATTAGTTTTAACGTATAATATGTATTTTCATAAATGCATTTAAAATTAAAATTTTTAATAATAATAATTTTGTTGGTAAACTAAACTCTAATTATTTATTAATTGTTAGTTATGTAGCATTTTAGGTTTTAGTTATTTAAAAAAAGCAAAGTAATAATGATACATTTGTGTTCTAAATTTGAGGACTGATTTTACACAAATTTTGAGACTGTACTCTGTGTTTAGGGAAGACATAATGCGTTCTTTAGGCTATTTTATGATATATTGGGTTGTTCGGAAAATAATTTCGTTTTTTTCCTTTAAAAATGAAAGACGATTTTCTTATTTTTTATAAATATTCTATTGATTTATATATTCGCTAATTTGATCGGTTTCTTAGCGATCTCACGCGTTGTTATTTGGTAGATTTCATAAATCAATACTTTATTTTGTCTTCATTAGTATAAACTGGTTTTCCAGAACGTACGGCATCTTCAACGTCAAAATTGCCGGAATAAAATTTGGTAATGCAGTTTTGACACTGGCGTTCTTTAAATAGATTTTCTGTATACATATCGTATACTTTTTTCTTTGTTTGAACAGTATTTTAGCCTTTTTGATAGAAAAAAAAATATCGAAAATGTCGCTTCTGATTTTCTTTATTTGACAGGGCACCAATCAAAACCTATTGACCAGAATAAAACGAACTTTTTCACGAACGAAGCTTGCTATATCAGCTGGCACAATATGTAATGGTAATGCAGCTTAATTGTGAAGATGGTGTGAAAAAAAAAATACAACTAAGTCCTCTGCTGAGAAAAACGAAATTACTTTCCGAACAACCCAATATTAAAAAAAAAAAAAAAAAAAAAAAAAAAAAAAAAAAAAAACTTTTTGAAAAGATAAATGAGGTGTTACGTATCTTACGATCTAAAAAACTTTTCTTTGTACTTTACAAAACTGAAATCTAGCTGCTATATATTTCTCCAAATATTACATTATAATCATACATTATAATCATACATTTACAATACTTGTCTGAATAGGTTGCTTACTTGTTATAAAGTTTTTGGTTAAATTTACAGCTAAATTTTAGAAGCGAGGTTTAACATTTTTTATAGCATAAGTAGAATTCAATTTCTTTCTTCCTTTCTTTGTCTTTTCTTTTTGTTATTTATTTAATATCACTGACACATTTTAATGTTTGTACATTAAAAAATATTTTTGATGATGTTTAATATAAATAATATTTATAAAAAAAGTTTTATGCACAAAAATTTAATTTGATAGATATTTTAAACAAATTAGTTTACTCAAATATTTTAATTAAAAGATATGTTAAAATCGCCTATTCATGTTTTCTTGGAAAAGAGATACATTTTAATAATAGCTATATACTTTATGTATATTTAGCAATAAAGATATAGAATAAACAAATAAACAATTATAAACAAATAAATAAAATACTAAATAAAGTAAAACAGATAAATAAATAAAACTTCTCAGTGCTTGATACTAATTTATAAAAAAAGATAAGTAAGTAATAAATAAGTAATTTTTTAATAAAACTTAGTTATACAGTTTATTTAAATATGTATATATATATATATATATATATATATATATATATATAATAAACAATAACCCATGAGAAAAAAAAAATTGTTAGTTTTTTACATTTCAATTAAAATTTAAATTTAAATTTAAAATATAGTTTTCTGTTACATTTTTGCCATTATCACAACATGTATTTAAATATTTTTAGTTTCCTAACACACATAATTAAGGAAAGTTTTATAATCATGTAAAAATTTGACTTTCATTTTTCTATATATTTGAAAGTCAATTGAATTAATTTTTACTATTTATACGATGATGTATGTATGTGTGTGTGTTTGTGTATGCGTGTGAGTAAACACAATATCGTCTAAATGCTTGTTCAAATAAGCTGAAAGTTGGTACCTGTGTTATAGATAACCATAGCATGAACCATATTGATTTTGGTGTATCTAGCACTTACAGTGTTTCACAGGGACACAAAGAAACTTTTTTTTTAAATTATTATTATGGCCTATGGGACAAAATTCTTAAAAGTGCGATAGCGTCTAAACTTGTCATTAAATTGAATATATCTATCTATCTATCTATCTATATATCTATCTATCTATCTATCTATATATATATATATAGAGAGAGAGAGAGTAATACAATATTATCTGTGCAAAAATTAAAAATTTAAAGAAGATTTAATTTCAGTATTAAAACAATTATTCGGATCATAAGCGAAGACTACCCATACACATATTATAGGTAACAATTGCATGAACTCTATAGATTTTGTGAATCTAGCACTTATAGTCTTTTTTTCACATGGACACACAGAATTTTTTTTTTTATATATGGACACAAAATCTTTAAAGTGCAATAGTATCTAAAGACCTTATTCGATTAAGAATAAACTTTACATACGTGCTATTGTTCACCTTTGCACTGATCACATAGATTTTGGTGAATCTAGCATGTATAGTACACATTGAAAAATTCTTTATTATTATATCCTATGGGCTCAAATTCTTTAAAGTGAGATGGGATTTGAATATGCTGAAAATTTATATATATGTTATAGATCACCGTCTCGTTATCTGTATGAAAAATGGAGCATGTAACACATAGTTATTTTTTAGAGGAACTCAAAAAAGAATTACTGTGGCTTATGAGCTCAAATTGTTTAAAGTGTGATATCGTCTAAACGTATCATACGTTTGAGCTAAAAGAATTACAAACAATTTATAGGTCACCCTCGCACAAACTGTAAAGATTTTTGAGAGACTACCACTAATCGACTTTACAGGGACACAACAAAACTTTCTTTACTATTATGATCTGTGATCTCAAATTATTTAAATGTTTATAGCATTAATTTAAACAACCTTTTATGTAGCGAAAAATACTTAAATTCCTTATTATAATTTTCTTTTTTGTTTATAAAATTACTTCCCTTATTTTAATTTTATTTATACGACAGTTAATTACTTATTGTTCGGAAAGTAGAGTGGAGTCACTCCAGATTTTAATAATATTATTATTATTATTATTATTATTATTATTAATATGCATGCATATGAAAGTATTGAAAATAATTGAAAATATAATTATATATATATATATGTACTATATAGCCATTAAAACATGAAAATGTGTCTTAAATTATAATTTAATATTTTGTATTTTTACATTATAAAATTAAACAAATCCTCTTTTTCATAGAATTTAAAAGTTAAAAAATTAATTATTTAAAGACGTAAATTATATTTTCTTTGAAAAATAGTTTCATTTAATGTATATATCAGGTTTTATTTTTATTAGGTAAAATTAAAATTTTAAAAGAAAATTAAAATTTCTCAAATTTAATTATTTAAAGACATAATCCTTTTGAATAGTTTGTATTTCCAAGCATTTCCAAAATTATTTTTTTTTCTATCAAAAACAAATTATCCGAACCGTATGATTTTGACAGAATTTAGATTAAAATATTTCTGGTAAATTCAAAAGAAAAAAAAAAGATTCGCTTATCATATTTGCACAGTTTATTAAAGAAATAATTGAATTTCTTACCATGTTTCCCTAAACTGATTTGAAATGCTCAAAGATATGTCATACTTTCTGCTAGAATAAATTGCTAGGGAAAAAAAAAAAAAAAAAAAATCCGGGAGGTGAAAGAGATTAAAGAGCCTAAGGTGGAGGACAATGAATTTTGTTATAAAAGGAAATGAATGAATCTATATTTTTTAAATAAATCTACTTGAGATTTCCTATGAAAGCATAATAACTTTATTTTTCGTTCAAAGAACGGATATATATATATTGAAACATCGCCTTTAGGCAGTTAAAATAGAGTTTTTGATAGTTTTACTCTATTTTTGATGAATGGAATTCTTTCATCTCTTAACACGTTTTCATGTGAAGTGTGTTGTAAAGTTTATTAAAATATAGAATAATCGTATGCTTTGAAAAAAAACTAATTTTTTAATAAATTTAAATTAAAAGTAAAAATGTATTTTTACAATTTCGTAATTAATGGTATTAATAGTTATTCCTTAAAAAGAAATATCTTTGATAATTACTTTATTTTTTTTATAATTAAGGCTGTCTTTTAAATTATAATTGATTTTTAATTTTAAAAAATGATTAAAAAATGACAATAAATTTTAAATTGACTTTCTATTATTCATTTAAACAGTAGATGTTCACAATAGAACACACAAAAAAAAGGAATATTTAGAGTGATTATTATTATTATTATTTTAATAATGATTGTTGAAAAGATTGTCTTTATTTAAAATAATCCTATCTCAATAAAGTTTTCACTGAAATCTATATTTTATCTATATACATTTTTAAAAATTTAAGAATCAATTAACTTGTATGTATGAAATGTTACCTCTAAACTAAAAGAAAAAAATGGTTGTCAGTTTATATACTGTAAACGTGTTTCTTTACGTTACTCTCTATATATATTAATATAAAGAGCTGCCAATTTCATCTGTAATATTGTTACTGTACGCCCTTTTTTCCCCCACCAGACTTTTCTAAGAGTATGTTTCTTCTTAATTCATCGTAAATACATTTGAAGAGAATTACTTTAAAATTTAAATGCTTGGGAAAAAGGGGCATTACTAAAAATCCTCCGTATTAAGATGACAGTCTATATATTTTTTAAATAAATCTACTTGAGATTTCCTATGAAAGCATGATAACTTTATTTTTCGTTCAAAGAACGGTTATATATATATACACACATATATATATATACATATATATATATGCATTGTAAACATCGCCTTTAAGCAGTTGAACTAGAGTTTTTGATAGTTTTACTGTATGTTTGATTAACAGAATTATTTCATCTCTAAATACGTTCTTATGTGAAGTGTGTTGCAAAACCTCATATGAGAATCAAAAAGGTATACATACATACATACATACATACATATATATATATATATATATATATATATATATATATATATATATATATATATTACATTTAGCAATATTTTTTTTTATAAAAACATGATGTTTAATTTAATTTAATTACAACTTATCTTCTTTTGTTTGCGAATATATTCAATTTCTTTGCGGAAATACTTGCACTGACAAGTGAAGTAGGAATCAGTAAAATTCTTATTGAAACCACACCAAGCTTAAATTAAATAGCATGGTCCGAAACATAGGGTAGAGTGGAAATTTTGTGGAACAGTCCCCGATGGGCAATATATAATCCGTAAACTTTTAGGTGCTTGTATCAAAGTAGAAGAAATATTTATTCAAGGCAAGGAAGCGTAGTATTGAAGTAAGGTATTGGATACTCGTGCATCAGTTACTGCTTTCGAACCACGTTAGGCTAATCACACTTTTTTAAAAATTAATAATGAAATAAAATATTGAATTATATAAATGACTTAAAAGAAAAAAAAAATAAATTTAATTGAGAAATTAAAAATAAATAAATAAATTTACTCTGGATGAAATATTATTGAAGAATATTGAGTAAAATTATGTCTTTATAAAGAAAAAATAACGCTTTCAAATCTTCAGCAGATTTCTCCTAGTACAGTTCCCCTAAATACTTTAGAATATATCCTGGATTAATTTATATATTTAATAAATATTTGCGTAAAAAAATCAGAAAAATGTATATGGTTTGCGAATGGAAGAAATTTCTTTCTTTGGGAAGTCCCGAAATTACACATGCAAGGGTCAACAAAATAATAAAAATTATACAAGTAAATTTTCTTTCCTTTTGCATATGAATAATAGCACAATTAAAAACAAGCCTTTAATGTTTTAGTGGCTTTGGAATAAAATGTTAACTAAAAAGTTACGTAAAGCATTAAGAAAAAAATTGCAATATAAATATTATTTTCCGTTGCAGTGGTCATCTATTTGGATTTTAAAGAAAATATTCTGTGCTCTATCCACTCGACTTTCCGAATATTCTGTAGTTAATGATTGTATAAATAAGTTAAAGTAAGAAAAGTTGTTAAATAAATAAAATATAAAATTATTATAGGATGTTTGTTTATTTTTCTCCATATTTGGGGTGACATATATATGTATATATATATATATATAATAGGGTGTTTCAGAGTCCCCATCCCAAATAGTATGTTATTTAGTTTAACGTTATTGCATTTAAAAAAAAATTGAACCGATTGATCATGATAAAGAATATTTTAATGTGTCCCTGTAAAAATGTATAAGTGCTATATTCGCCAAAATCAATAGATTTTGTGCTAAGGTGACTTATGAATTGTACAAAAATCTTCAGCTCAATTCAATATGACGTTCAGACGCTATCGCACTTTAAATAACTTTGTTCCGTAGGCCACAATGACAAAGAATTTTTCTTCGTGATTCTGCCTAAAACTATAATTGCTAAAATTCACCAAAATCTATACCGTTCATGCGACAGTGGCTTACAAGATGTATATAAATATGTGTGTGTATGACCTATAACATCATTTCTTAAGTATAAGACGCTTAGATTTAATTATATTTAACGTACTTTAATTATGTTTAACCATAAATCGCAATGATAAAGAATATTTCATTGTGTACCTATAAAAGATTATAAATGCTAGATTAACCAAAATCTATATGATTTTTGGAACGGTAAATTATAACATGTATGAAGATTTTCAGCTCACTCGAATAAGATATTTGAACTCTATTTTACTTTAAGTAATTTGATCGCGTAGGCCCTAATTATAAAGAATTATTCTTTGTTTCGCTGTAAAAAACCTATAAGGGATAGATTCACAAACATTAATAGGGTTAGTGCTAAGGGGAGCTATAACATATGTACCGAATTTCAGCTCCACTTTCAGACGAAATCATGTTCAATCACATTCATACACATATACACACACGTACACACAGATACACATATGTCACTGAAAAACTAGCAAAAATGAACGCAAGAACATCAAAACGTACACTTACACCAAAATCACAAATTCGAATTTTTGTCATGATTATAATACTTTTCTTTCATATTTTTTGATCGAAAATTAATAAGAATACTTTTTTTTTCTTTTGAAATAAAACATTTTCAAAAATTACAATATTTCAGTACATATTTTTAAAATTAAGTTTTATAAGTACCCGCTTTAAAATTTTCATTTATTTTAGAAAATAAAAATGATTACTCATTGGTGTTCCAACGCAGGAACAAACGCACGCGATACCAAGACCTTACCTGAACACCACCTTTCCTTGTCTAGTGCATTTATTGTCTCTATTTTGATAAAAAGATATAAAAGTTTGTGGAAAATATCTTGCTGCATGAGGGTTTGTTGCACGAAATTTGCACTCTACCATATGTTTTTTGACAATGTTCTTTATTTTATGCTTCGTTTGGTTTTAATCGGAATTTTAATGATTCGTACTCCCCTTGTGAGATGAAATTTAAAACAGAATATGAAATATATATATATATATATATATATATATATATATATATATATATATATATATATACTCTATTATTTTCTAAAAAATAATTGCATTTGTGTACTTGGAAAAAAAATAATTTAAATATCCCTTTACTTTGAAATTTTATTTTGTCTAAGTGTAAAAATTATCATACATTTTAGTAAACAAATCTAAGTATGAAATAATAATATAGTTTCGTTTTAAGTTATCAGAAAAAACAACATTAAGTATTGTCTTTTTTTTTTTTTTCTCTCGGAACGAATTCCTATAGATTTTGAAATTTATGAGACTTTTAGTGAGTGACATTATAATATTCATAAATATTCATAAAAATACAATATGGTTATGTCATATTGATTTTCATATAAATGAAATTGTCACTAAGCTAACTTTTAAAATAAAAAGTTATCAATTGAAGTTTGTGTTCTATTTACAAGAACTTTTGAAAATATTAGTTTTATAATAACTGACCAAAGATTCAAAGTACGCACTAATGAAAAGTTCTTCTTCAAGTTATTATTACTTTTCCTTTTTCCTCTTTTTTACTTTCTCTTACCCATAAGGTAGAGAAAGTATTGTTTTAGGCTCAAATTTTCGAACGCGAGATTTTGTTACATTTACACGTTTTGAGGTCCCCTGAATACGAAAATCATGTTTTTAGCAAATGGTCTGTGTGCATGTCTGTATGTGTGTCTCTCTGTGTGTCTGTGTGTGTGTGTGTGTGTCTGTGTGTCTGTCTGTTATCAGCATATCTCAAAAACAAATTATGGCAGAAAGTTCAAACTTGGTATTCTAAATGTGTATCATATAGGGATGCTACACTAAGCTTTTCGTTAAGATCAAGCAAATGGTTCGTGTACAGGGACAATCAAGAGAATTCTAATACATTACGTCTCAGGGGGAAATTGCAGGAAAGTAGAGTTTAACGTCTATAGACTGCACTAAACCAAGTGAAACAAATATATATTTTTTGTAATAGAGACAGTTACCTGGGAAATTTTTTTTGTGTATGTAGGAGCCTCGCCTCCCCCCCTGGGGGGGAAGTCCCCCCTCGAGGGCAGTAAATTTTCATGATGGGTATCTTTCAAAAGAGCTCGAAAATACCTTTAAAACGAATGGTTGAACCATCGATCTGCGATAATTTAAAACAAAGTTATCGATTTTTTTTACTTTTAACGAAAAAAAAACTTAGAAAAAAAATCGTACTTTTTTTTTTTATATTGAGAATAAAATGGACATTTTTTTGGATATTTGGTGTTAAACTACTTCTCTAATATGGAAATCGTCTGCCTTATCATAAAAGATAATTTTTTTAAATAATAATTTAAATAAATTATTTTTTAAAATGAGAAATATTTTTTAATAACCGAATTAAATTCTATATAAATGTAGGTGCATTAACGAAACGGGAGGTTGAGGGGGGCGGTAGCCCCCCTCACACAGAACTAATTTTCATATAAAACTCTTCAGAAGCCTAATATGAATTGTTTAACATAGGTTTACATAACAGTACTCGTTATCTTACCTCTTAATCTCCAACCTGTGTTTATAGTATTAAATTTCAGGGTAAGAGAAAGTCGTGTGAGTGACACACCAGATTATTTTCCACATTTTTTTTAATTTTTATTTTACTCTGATTTTATAAGGATTTGTTTTCCTAATTTAAGCCAATAGAGGCATTTATCCACTAGAATAAATAAAAAAAAATAGTTAATAACTTTTATAGTTAATAACGTAATTTTTATACTACGAGAAAACTTGAAAAATAATGTTTTAGCAAAAGAAAAGAAAAAAAAAATTATGTTTAAAAGTTGGTGTAAGTTTTTATCATTAACATGCACTGAACGGCAAAATTTAAGCTGCAACCTGTTTTCTCTTTCTCTTCTTTTTGCACATAATTTTTAAACAAATAAACATATGTTCATAAAATTTGGATTGCCTGTTTGTTATAATATTATCAACTGAATTTTATGTAGCTTTAGCATAAGAACAATTCTTAAGCTAAAAAATATTCATTTTTCTCTCAAAAGTAAGCTTTGGAAAAAATGAAAAATTTCAATAATTTTCGGAAAGAACAGTTAATGTAAAGTTGTGTTAAAGATGCCTTAGAAGTAGGTAAAGAAGTACATGCCTTGAAATGTTAAACTAAATCTTGATTTTGTTTTCTGTATGAACTTTGTTTTACTTCTATAATGAACTTAAATATATATATATATATATATACTAATTTATTAACTATACTCAGCACTAGAAAAATAATAATGTCGATAAATAATTTTATAATGAACATCTTATCCAATTTTAATGTTTGCATGCATATTTTTTAAAAAGTTATTGACATGAGAAAAAAATAAGAAAAATAAGAAACAAAAAAGTGAATACATGTAGAAAGATTTGGTTGTAATCTAACATATGAATGCGTGTGCATTTTCACCTATCTGTGAGGCATCCTTATCATTTTTCATTAACGGCCCTCTTCACTTACCGCCGCCGGAAGCCGAAGCTAATCTTTTTCTATGGGAAATTTTCTTTACAAATAACTTATTAACTAATACGTATTTTCTGTTTTCACATACTGAAATATCCCAGATGTTAAATTGACGTACCTTTTTTAAAAAATTATTTTTTTAATTTTTAATATTTTATTTTGAAGCTGCAAAATACGAATTTTCAATATGCGAAATTTTTCCATTTTGCAATTTCAAAATAAAAAATAAAATAATAAAATAATAATTTTTTAGAAAAGGTGCGTCAATTTAACATCTGGGAATTTTCAGAATGTGAAAACAGAATTTAAAAATATGTATTAGTTAATAAGTTATTTGTAAAGAAAAATTTCCCATAGAAAAACATTAGATTCGGCTTCCGGCGGCGTTAAGTGAAGTTAAGTTTTCTTTCCCTTAAGTTTTCTTTCCTAAAATTATTGAAATTTTTCATTTTTTTCAAAGCTTACTTTTGAGAGAAAAATGGATATTTATTGGCTTAAAAAATATTTTAATGCTAAAGTTATATAAAATTCGGTTAATAATATGATAACGAACAGGCCAATCGAATTCTATGTTCATATGTTTATTTGTTTAAAAATTATGTGCAAAAGATGAGAAAGAGAAAACAGATTGTTCCTTAAATTTTTTGACCAGTGTATATTTGCCATTTAAAAAATAAACACATAAATAAATAAAACCTGTAATTTTTCTACATAAAATGTTGAATGAAAGAAATCAAGATAAGTTCTTCACAAAATTTTAAATGGCAGATTATGATATAAACATAATTTAAATATATGTAAAACAGATAGATATTATTGTGTGCTTTTGAGGGTCAGACATTTTATACATTTATAGTATTAGGTCTACTACAGTATACCTAATATGCCTACAAAAGTGATGTCCCTGAAATTCGAAAATTTTCCGTGTCCTTAATTCATTATGTTCTGATTACTACTTTATGTTTTTGATTTTTAATACATTTAAATATTCATATTTAATTGAATGTATTGTTTTAAATAAGTCATATTTTTAAATTGTTATATTTTAGGATAAAGTAATATATTTAGTGCCACGAGCTGAGTAAACAGCCAAAATTGTCCATTACAAAACAGAGCAGTAGTATGGTCCAAAGAAGTTTTAATACACATGTAACGCACACCGTTATTCCTTTAGAAATGTTTTAAGTACGATTTGCATGTACATTTTCATAACGTTCTAATAAACGTTGTTTGCACTTTCTATAATAGTGTAATTTTAAATGTATAGTGAACATATAAATATTTTTTGTAAATTACTGTGATAGAAACATGAATTCATGCATACATATACATTGGAATCCAACTAAAATTTCTCTAAATATATTTAAATTTAGAAATTAAATTTAAAAATTTAAATTTAAATGTAAACGGCTGTTTAGTATGCTTCCTAATAGTTATTTTTACTGTTTTTCCTTCCATTTTATGTTATTAAATTTTAACAGGATATTCTTTATATTTGGGTGATGGGTTCATTCTTAATGGATTAGTAAATTTAAAAAATATGTATTTGAAAAAAAAAAAAAAATTGCAATCATTTCAAGTTTTCAATTAGGTGTATTTTGTAAAAATTTAACTTATCAATGAATCCTTATATTTAAAATACATTCTAAAAATTCAATGATGCATGATAGATAGGAAAAAAATAAAATTTTATACCACGAAGCCTTAGAAACATTTTAATAAAATTAAAAAATACCAATTATATATTTCAATTTTAAATAGTTTCCGAGAAATGCTAATAGACTCTATATTGTTATATTTCAATGCATACTAATGCAAAATTTAAAACTCTATCTCAGTAATTTATATATATATGTATATATATATATATATATATATATATAAAGAAATTTAAGTTATTGACTTACAGAATCATAAAATATTGCATATTCATTAAAATATAGGGATGATAAATAAATATCTTAAAACGTCTGGAAATATCTTTAGATTTTAAAAATAAAATTAAAAATTTAATTATTTTTAATATTTAATATGCTACCATACATTTATTTCTTGTTTTTTCCACCTTTTTTTAACATTTTTTTTCCATCATTATAGTTTTAAAATGCATTGAAAAAAAGTTCGTGGATTCATAGATAGCTAAATTATTTTTGTGTTTTTGTGTTTGAATGTGGAAAATTTGTAAAAGTAAAATTTCAATCACAAAAATATTTCAAAAATAATAATTTATCAACCAATCTAAGGAGAAACTCTCAAACATATTTTGAATATATTGTTAATGTATATTAATGTAATATATATATATATATATATTAATAATCTTTAATAATTTTATTATATTTAGTTCCTTTATATATGAATACATATTGTCTGTAAAATTTAATTAACTCCAGCAAAACAATTTTCAAAAATGGTTTAAAGGGTTAGTAGAGATTGAAAATACCCCAAAATGTAGAACCTGAAGTCATTATCTTACTTTAGAGGACAATTTTGGGGTATTTTTAAACTCCCGAAAAATTAAAACTATGCAAGACTTAGTTTAATATTATCAAACTTTACATCTGTTTTTCGTACTGCTAATCGTAAGTAAATGACTAAACTGAACATTTCGGATTAAGGATATATATGTGCTCTGGCCGGAAATTCGCGATGCCTGCGGAAAAAAAAATGCAATCCAGTTGTATAGTACAGACGCAGCTGCCATTTTTTGCCAGAAGAGAGATGTATCAAAGTATAACTAAGCATTTTAATCTAGATAAAGTGGTTTATATATTTCTATAAAAAATACATAATCAATGTGTAAAGTAAAAATTACGGTTTATTTTATCGGTTTTGTAAATTTTATAAAATATTTTTATTTTATTAGAAATATTTTATAATTATTTAAAAGAATAACACTGTGTAACAAGATTTTGTTTAACCTTTTGCTTCCGGCACGAATCTGAGAAAGTATAACCCCAGAATACGGCGCTTATTTTCAGAATTTTTCCCCCCTTTCTAGAAACGAAAGTGCACGGGAAAATTTCTCTCTTATTGTTCAAACGCGCGGACCCTCGCAAATTCTCGGGGAAGTTAGGGGTTATTATAACACCAGTTTTAGAGATAAATCTTTTTTGGCATAGTCGGTAAAAGTAAAACAATATTTATGATGCGGCTATTTTTTTAAGTAATTTAAATCATTTTAATTATATTTTTAAGAACTTCTTTTCGCCTCATATACCATTTATTCATTTGCACTTCTATCTTACGTTGATTATAAGCTGTTACATAAGATGTACTGAAAGGACAATAATTTTATATAATAACTAAACATTAAAAAAAATTTCTTCTTTCTAACAAAAAAGTTTTTTTTTCCCTCATGCGGGTAAATTTATATAAGATATACATATGGTAGATATGAAGAGAATGGAGGTGAGATAATATAAATGTCTGTTAATAATAGAAAGTTAAGCAACTTAAATAAAAAGCAATAATAATCTTACGATCAGCTTGTTTTATTCGCATTTAATCTTACACAACCCAATTTGTATTTTCGGAGTTTCTATGGATAATTAAAAATTTTAATAAAAATAATAATCATATTAGTACATTATGATATCAAAGCAATCCCAAAAACAAATATTTAATGAGAAACTTCAAGAATTTATTTAAAAAAAAAAAAAAAAAAAAAAAAGAAGAAGAAGAAGAAATAAAAAAAGAAAAAGAAATTTAAAACGAAATTCATTAAAAATAAGAAAAAAAAAATGATGTTGGTTTTAGGGTTATGGACGGTAGGATTCTAGTCTTGGGAATGTGTTTAGAGGGCCCTAGCCCAAATTTAGTAAGTTTAAGAGAAAACCACGGAAAAATCAGAACGGTTAAGGCGACAAGTTCGACCTGGTGTCAAACCTGAGAACTCCCGTCTATCAGCTTTGGAAGCAGAACCTCTCAGCAACTGTTAACATGAGAAAAAATAAATTTCCGTATGTTAGAAATTTTGTACACAATAAAATATTTCTTAAATTTATTATTAGGTTTATACAGACATTTTGCAGTAAAGTGGCTTGCCTTAAAAATTAGATAATCAAAATTATAATTGAATTATGAAATTTGCATATTTTAATTACAATTTTTTTTTATTTTATACTAGCAGGCTTTACCAGCTTCATTGACCACTATATATTATTATTTTGAAAAAAAAAAAATAATAATGATTATAAATATAATATAATATAATAACAATAAAAAAAAAATAAGAAAAAAAAAAAAGAAATCGTTTAGAATTTTGCTTTGTGTACCTATTGTCTGTATCGCCTTCCACACCCTCGCTACTTCAGGTCCGGATTCCTACTGCATTCAGCAACTTTTTACTCGAGCACATTATTTTAGATATTTATCGGACAACAGGTGTGGCGATATCATAGCATCCATTAAATATTTTAGTTTTGAAACCTTAAAATAATATGGATTTTCTAGCCTTCATTCTGTAATAATAAAATTACAGCTACAATGAATTTATAATTTTATTACTATTAATTGTATTATACAAAAATTACATAAATTTATTTGTTATATTTTTTAGTTAAATTTATAATCCTTTCTGCTATATTGTAGTTTGATTTCGATAAATACAACAACGTGAAAGAAAAAAAAAAAAAATTCCACTTTTAAAGAAATTAGCTAATTAAACAATAATAATTAAATAAATAGTAAAACAGCCGTTGCTAAGGAACGCAGAGGATTGAAATGAAAGAAAAAAATTTAAGAAAATGAAACAGAAAAATCTATGCATAATAAATAATTAATTAATTAATTAAAAAAATATATGTGGGAAAATTGTAAAAAATCTCTATGAAGTGCACCACTACCCCCTCTGAATGAGACCCTTAAATCTTAGAGTCATAAAAGAAATAAAATTAAAATTACTGAAAATGAATTGCAGTCATACACGTCTAAAATCTGGAAAGAATAAGGAACGAGAAAGATATTTCGAACAGCACAAAAAATGGAAAGCCTATATGTCGCCAATAAATAAACCAAGAGTTCTCCACACTGCCAAACGCAAAAATTTCGTTATCATCGCGATAGAGAGTAGGCGTTGCGACACTCTCGCAGGAATAATAGAGAGTCCTTTGTCCATCTCGAGTGATTGACGCACCGTTTCTCTGAGAGGGAATAGAAATCTAGGGTACGAATGCTGTAACATAGCCGGGCTTTGGTCTACGTGAAGTTTGGGGTACAGCTCTCGGACCCGCCGTAAGTAAAAGGTTAAGTTAATTTTTTTGCTGTTTCTCATTGGTTAGGACTCAAAACTGAAGAAAAACACTAACTGATGTCTGGCTAATCGTTTTTTAAGAGATTACATCGATTTTTCAAATTTTCAAATAATGCCTTTATTTTTCATGGTACAGTTAGGTAAGAGTGTGCATAAAAGATTTTTAACAGTATAATTTTAAGGAATATATGCCTTTATATGATAATAAAATGAAAAATATACTTGAATCTTTAAATTCAGGATGCTCTTAATAATATTGTTCAAAAATGCATTGTTTTTCTACTTTTCCTCTTGTAGATTTGTTCAGTTTCCCTGATTAAATTCCATATATAGTCGCCAAGCATCCGTTCATTGTATTGTCCTTGGTATCGCTTTTCAAATGCTTGAATGTCCTGGTGAAAACGTTCACCGTGTTCTTCTGAGTATGCGCCAGAGTTTGACTTGAACACTTCTAGATGTGAGTGAAGAACATGCAACTTCAGAGACATTCTGCATCCCATTTTATGGTAGTTCTCGATAAGTTGCTGAACCACTTCCTTGTAATTATCCACTCTGTGATTGCCCAAGAAACCATTAACTACATCAATGAAGCTCTTCCATGCTTTTCTTTCAAGTGGTAGAAGCTTCTTCATAAATTCACCATCTTTCATTAATTTCCTCACCTGAGGACCCACGAAAATTCCACTCTTGATCTTTGCCTCTGACAGTTTTGGGAAAATTTTTTTTAGATATTTGAAAGCTTCCGAACTAGGATCTAATGCCTTGACAAATTGCTTAATAAGTCCTAGTTTTATATGTAGTGGAGGCATAAGGATCTTCTCCTGCCTCACAAGTGGTTTAAATTTTATATTTTTCTCCCCAATCACGAAGTCATCTCTAATGGGCCACTCAACCTTCTTGTAATGATTGCTAATATCTCTGCTGTCCCACAAGCAGAGAAAACAAGGGTACTTCGTGTTTCCACCTTGCAAACCTACCAAGAATGTGATTATTTTGAAGTCACCTATGACATCCCACTCGTGTTCTTCATAGTTTAACTCTTGAAGAAGTCGTTCGATATGTCGATACTCTTCTTTGAGAGATGCTGAATGAGCTATCGGAATGCTGGGGTATTTATTGCCATTGTTTAAGAGGACTGCTTTCAAACTCTTGCAAGAGCTGTCAATGAAGAGTCGCCAGTCTTTTGGATCATAAAGAAACCCTATTTCTTCGAATAAACCCCTCACGTTGTGGGAGTAGCACAGTTCGTCTTTGAGGGTGAAGTACTGTGAGAACCTTTGATCACGTTGCCTCTGCTGAGATATCTTACAGCTTCTGTCCAACAAATTCCATTCCTTCAGTCTTGCTGTTAAGATCTCGGCGTTTGATTTTGTAAGTCCAAGATCTCGGATCAAGTCATTTAATTCCTGTTGATTTGGAAAGTGAGGTTTTAAATCTTCGTCCTCATACCAATCCTCATCTCCGGTGCTTTCGTCAGTTGTCACACTAGAACACTCATTTTTTTTCGGATTGGGGGGAACAGGAAGATCATCACTGTGTGCAATGGGTCTCAAAGATGATGGTAAGTCTGGATAGTCGAACACACTTGTCTTCTTCCTTTTCCGGTGATGGGACACGTCAACAACGCAGAAATAGCAGTTCATAAGATGATCTGTGGGTTCACGCCAGATTCGAGGCACTCCGAACTTCATCTTTCGATTCTCTCCTCTGTACCAAGCCTCAAGGGTGGACCTGCAGCATCCACAAACCACATGTGGTGCCCAGTTTTTATCTTGATCGCCCACCGCAACATCAAAATATGCATAATAGGCATTTGCAAAATTGTTGGCCTCTGTGATTTTATGCTTGATTGCTTTGGTGCTCAGGAAGACACCACACACATAACAAAAACTGTCTGGATCATGTTTACAGCTGCGGTTATACGCCATCACTTAATTATCAACCTAAATTGCAAAAAGAAAAAAGAATTTGTCATCTTAATATCAATTATTTCATATGCAGATGAAAATTACAGTTATATCTATAAATGGTAATACACTTATTATTATGTTCTACTAGATTTCAATAACCGGCCACTATACACTAAAAAACGTTTAGGAGCAGGAAAGAACACTCATTATATTATATTTATGACCTAATTCATTAGATAAAAGCAAAAAAATCACTTAAACAAACAAAAAAATTTTTTTTGTTACATAGTGTAATTTTAATAACATAAAAGTTAAATTAAAGAGTCATTATTAATATAATTATAAGAGTCAATTTTTTTAAAGTTGGACACTTTTGATAGTTGACATCTTCAATTTTTCCGAAACTTTCAGGATGTGTTAGTAGTACTGGGATAAGAAAAAGTGAGATTTAATTTTTTTCTGAATTTGATTTGTTCGACCTACAGAGGTTGTCAAAGTCTGAGGCCGTAAATAAAGGGTGCCATTTTAATATCATTTTACCCCTAAAACCATGCGTGACCCATGTCAATTTTTTTAAATACGGATACTACTTGATACTAAGTACATTTAAGCATAAACAGTTTGGTGGGTCATTCATGGCTTTAAAGGCCAGGGTCATTCAAAAGTGCAGTTTTCGTTGATTTTTTCCATGTTTTCAGTCTGAATATCTGCTAAAGCCATGAGTGCCCCATAAAAATAATTATGTGGTTAATTACACACCTTAGTACAGAACTTAAAAATATTTAAAATTGCATGGGTCACTCTTGGCTTTAGTAGATAAACGGTCGCAAAGTTGAAAATTTTCAAAAAAAGGTCAAATTTGATGGTAAATTACTCTATAAGCCATGAGTCAATAACTATGAGAGAGAGTTTTAATTATACCCTAGATGGTCTAGTTTTAGATCAAGGTTACAAACCTATGGGGCTTGTAAGATTTATTTAGATATAGTCTATTTTATATCGCCAATGTGTACCTGTTCTATGTAGTACAAAACGCTTGAGACCCAATTTATAATACATTAATGCTTGTTTAAAACTTCCCATTTTACATTACAGAGGTCAGCATCAAAATAAATTTAAGAAAAAAAAAATATATATATATACAGACACGACATTATTTCATTATTTAAACATGAAAATCTGACATTGACAGATTTTAATTTAGTGCCAGAGGCCTACTGCTAAACTTGTTAATATCGACAAATTCTTCTTTAGTTAATTCGTGACGATCTAAATTCCATGATAAAGTTTTCATTAAATCAAACCAATGTGTTTCAGCTGCAGATATTGTAACAAATAACGTTGGAAGTCCAAACTGCCTTATAGCCGCAAAACAACGTTCTTTCTCTTTTCCCAATGAGGGGGAGGTGTGCCTTGGGGGGGACTCATGTCAAAGTTGTACCTTGGGGGGGACTCATGTCAAAGTTGGGCTTTGGGGGGACTCATGTCAAAGTTGGGCCTTGGGGGGACTCATGTCAAAGTTGTACCTTGGGGGAGACTCATGTCAAAGTTGTGCCTGGGGGGGGGACTCATGTCAAAGTTGGGCCTGGGGGGGACTCATGTCAAAGTTGTGCCTTGGGAGGACTTCATTCAATAAATACCCATTCAATAAACCGACTGAAATAGGCCCTTAGCATTATTAAAAGTGTATTATACAAATTCGACAACGCTGTACCGACTGAAATAGGGGTACCTTGGGGGGGACTCATGTCAAAGTTGGGCCTTGGGGGAACTTCATTCAATAAATCCCCATTCAATAAACCGACTGAAATAGGCTCTTAGCACTAATTAAGAGTGTATTATAAAAATTCGACAACGCTGTACCGACTGAAATAGGGGTACCTTGGGGGGACTCATGTCAAAGTTGGGCCTGGGAGGGGACTCATGTCAAAGTTGTGCCTTGGGGGGACTTCATTCAATAAATCGCCATTCAATAAACCGACTAAAATAGGCCCTTAGCACTATTAAGAGTGTATTATAAAAATTCGACAACGCTGTACCGACTGAAATAGGGGTACTTTGGGGGGGACTCATATCAAAGTTGATTATTAAAAATTCGACAACTGCACCGACTTAAATAGGCCTCTAGCACTAATAAATATAAAATTAAAAAATCTGGAGTGACTCCACTCGACTTTCCGAACATTGAGTATCTAACAGTTTTGTAGATAAAGCCTATAAATGCTAGATCCGCCAAAATGCTTATAGTTAGTGCAACAGTGATTTATAATATTCATATAAATTTTCAGCTCAATTGAATAAGGCGTTTAGATGCTATCGCACTTTTAAAAATTTGGTCCCATAATAGGCCCAAATGATAAAGAATTTTTCTTTGTGTCCCTGTAAGAAAACTGTAAGTGCTAAATTCACCAAAATCTATACAGTTGGTGCAACTGTGACCTATAACATGTGTACAAATTTTTTGCTCAGATTAATAAGGCGTTTAGACAATATCACACTTTTAAAAATTTGGCCTCATAGGCCATAATGATAAATAATTTTTCTTTGTACCCCTGTAAAAAAAAACCATAACTTCTAGATTCTCTAAAATCTATACAGATTGAGTATCTGTGACCTATAATATGTGTATGATTTTTTTACTCAGTTGAATGAGGCGCACTTTTAAAATTTTGGTCCCATATACCATAATGAAAAAGAATTTTTCTGTGCGTCCCTGTAAAAAAACTATAAGGGCTAGATTCATGAAAATTAATAGAGTTCGTGCTACGGTAACTTCCAGCATGCGTACTAACTTGCAGCTCATTCGAGCAAAGCGTTTAGACGATATTGTGTTCACTCACACACATACACACATACATACATCATCGCAAAAATAGTGAAAACGGACTCAGGGGACCTCGAAACGTATAGAAATATCAAAATCTCAAATTCGTATTTGACATGACTGCAATACTTTCCTCACCATAGTGTTCGGAAAGTAAAAATTACATAAGGGAGACAGGGGCAAGTTGAAGTACGGGGTAAGTTGAAACATGGAAAGAAAAAATACAATTTTTAAGTTCTTATTCATTGCCAATAAAGGGAAGTACAGACACAGAAAACCTACTTTACAATGTAAAAAAAGATGTGTATGTAAACATCTGTCGATTTTATGAGGATTAAACTGTTTTTGAGTACTGTTTTTTACTGTGAGTAAAAATTCAAATTTTTAAGTGATGTTGCATTTTATGTAACAAAAATTGGTGAATGTTTCTGATTGATTCAGCGTTTAAAGTGTATAGGTGCAGCTTGCTAATCATATGATTTGAAACGCCCACGAGCATAAGTACTGGTAGCTTAACGTCTCGTGAAGTGAAAATTGTGGGCAAAGGCCAACTGAAACAAATATAGGGGAAGTTACTTGAAACACCTGTTTCAATTAGTCTCATGCGCAATTATTATTATTATTATTATTATTATTATTATTATTATTATTATTATTATTATTTTGTATACAGTCTTGTTTTCATCACCCTATATATGTTTTACATAATATAACAATATGCACATTTCAGATGTATCTTAGGTTATTATTTTCCGAACACTATAGTGAGGAAAGTATTGTAATCATGTCAAAAATCCGAATTTGAGATTTTGATGTTTCTATACGTTTCGAGGTTTCTTGAGTCCGTCTTCACTCTTTTTACGATGATGTATGTATGTGTGTATGTGTGTGTATGTGTGTGAGTGAACACGTTAGCGTCTAAACGCTTTGCTCGAATGAGCTGTAAGTTGGTAGTCACCGTAGCAAAAACCCTATCGATATTGATGATCTAGTTTTTTTTCAGGGGCACAAAGAAAACTTGTTTATCATTATGGCCTATGGGACCAAAATTTTAAAAGTGCGATAGCATCTAAACGCTTTATTCAATTGAGCAAAACATTTATACACATATTATAGGTCACAGATACTCAATCAGTATAGAATTTGGAGAATCTAGCATTTATAGTGTTTTTACAGCGACACAAAGAAAAATTCTTTAACTTTAGGGCCTACGGGACCAAATTTTTAAAAGTGCGATAGCATCTAAACGCCTGATTCAATTGAGCTGAAAATTTATATGAATATTATAAATCACTGTTGCACTAACTATAAGCATTTTGGCGAATCTAGCATTTATAGGCTTTATCTACAAAACTGTTAATTACTCAATGTTCGGAAAGTCGAGATTTACTCCAGTCGATCACTCCAGATTTTTTAATTTTATATTTATTTTATATTTATTTTGATACTGACCTCTGTAATGTAAAATGGGAAGTTTTAAACAAGCATTAATGTATTACACAATTGGGTCTCAAGCGTTTTGTACTACATAGAACAGGTACACATTGGCGATATAAAATAGACTGTATCTAAATAAATCTTACAAGCCCCATAGGTTTGTAACCTGGGTCTAAAACTAGACCATCTAGGGTATAATTAAAACTCTCTCTCATAGTTATTGACTCATGGCTTATAGAGTAATTTACCATCAAATTTGACCTTTTTTTAAAAATTTTCAACTTTGAGACCGTTTATCTACTAAAGCCAAGAGTGACCCATGCAATTTTAAATATTTTTAAGTTCTGTACTAAGGTGTGTAATTAACCCCATAATTATTTTTATGGGGCACTCATGGCTTTAGCAGATATTCAGACTGAAACATGGAAAAAATCAACGAAAACTGCACTTTTGAATGACCCTGGCTTTTAAAGCCATGAATGACCCACCAAACTGTTTATGCTAAAATGTTCTTAGTATCAAGTAGTATCCGTATTTAAAAAAATTGACACGGGTCACGCATGGCTTTAGGAATAAAATGATATTAAAATGGCACCCTTTATTTACGGCCTCATACTTTGACCCCCTCTGTATGTCGAACAAATCAAATTCAGAATAAATTAAATTTCAGTGTTTCTTATCACAATACTACTAACACATCCTGAAAGTTTCGGAAAAATTGAAGATGTCAACTATCACACCTCCATAGACTTTGTCCGGCTTTTAAAAAAATGGCTCTTAATAAATCCTTGTCGAGTCATGTTCTTAGTGTGTCTTAGTCAGTCTACTTTTTTAACAAAACAGTGTAAAGTGAACTTTTTCCATAGGAATTATTACTAGCGCTCAAATAATTCTGCTGCCGACTGTAAAACTAATTTTTAAAGTAATAACTAATATTGTAAATACTAGTAATCTCATAAAAGTATGTAATAATAATACATGTAATAAAAATAATAATAGTAATGAAAATTTTTTTTTCAACATTCATAAAGTTTATGTCATTGCTTTGACATCGTAGAATTTTTGAATAAGAAAATAACTTATATTTAATCTTCATGTAATAGTATAAGAGAAAAAAAAAATGCTTGCGATGAAAATGACTACATATTTCTTTGTTAAATCAAATACAATTATGTTAATATTACGTATTTGCTTTCGAAATACATTGTTCTTTCACTTTATTTGACAAAGCAGAGATTAAATATTATTCTTGCAGACGTTTCGATTCCCAGATACTTTTAACTTCTTTTTGATTAATCTTTTCTAAAGAAATCTCGAAACATTCTTCTTCTTATTACAATAATCTCTAAATGGGGAAGTTCATGCCATTAGTTTTAAGTGTCGGAACACGGCATCAAATCTAATGACCTATCCTTTTTTTCTGTTACATAAATAGAAAGTTGTGCTCTTTGTTTGTTTCATTTTCGTTTTAAATTTGACCGTATAAAAATAAATTACATTGATGTTTGAGCCGATGCAATGTAAAATAGATTACAAAATATGTTTAAGAAAAGCGATGATATACAAAAATTGTTATTTTCATGGTTTCTAAGCACGCGAGTTCTTTGCTTTGAAATTTATTATATAGTGAATTCTATCGAAAAACTAGAACTTTATTTCATTCATATATGTATGAGAATACTGGTAGATGGTTATTTATTTTTGTAATTACGAGTATATGAAATACTGATGTTATTAAATTTTCTGTAATACACTAATCTCAAATTATATAATGGTATTTTTCTCTTACTTTATATATATGTGTGTGTGTGTGTGTGTGTGTGTGTGTGTGTGAATTAAAATATATAGGAAATATAAATTTTGAGAAATATAGACAATTTGACCAGAGAACTAATTATTATTCTATCACGAATAAAGTTTTCAATTACTAAGTTTATTTCTAAGTTTTTTTTTTCTGAAATTGATATAATTATAAATTTGCTTCTGTAAAAATTATTTAATGTTTAAAATTAATTTCAAAACATGTGTATGCATTTTTATTTTTGATTACCCATTGGTTAGAATACATTTTGACATAACAAAATTACGTATCACGATCAAGTTAAAAACATTGATAACATTGTAAATATTCAGTATCGAGAACTTAAAAGCATGTTAATAATATTGATTCAGAAAATTTAGCAACATATATAATGTAGTGTAAAAATACAGTGTCCAAAAATACAAAACTGTGAACTATTGTATTTAAGATGAAGCAGAATTAATTTAGTGTAACAGCGAGTTTCAAGCATATAAGAATATTTCATGTGTGTGTATATATGTATAAAATTTTCTCACTTTCACTTCTAACTATTCTTTCACTACAAAACCTAGTGAATAGTTTTTTTTTTAATCTAAAAGTATACTGTATTTTTATATTATCATGCACATTTACAGATTTTATTTTTATCTATGAAAACTGAATGTATGACAAAAGCATGGCTTTAAACTTAATTGATGTGAACAATTTTCTTGAAAATCTCTGTAAAGCAAAAACGAAAAAAAAAGGCAAATTGTGTATACCTGTCTTCACATTAAATAAGAAAAAGTCTAAATTAATATAAATACAATTTAAAAGATTTTAATAGAAATAGTAGAAGCAAAATATGGTTTAAATTTTGAATGTAAACATTAAAAATAGTTTCTGTATCCTACAGTGTAAAAAAATAAAAATAAAAAATAAATAAAATAAATAAAATGACTCTGTTAAAAATTAGAAAAAATCTGTAGCTTTCCTACAAAAAATTTCTATTTTCTAAAACAACAGCTTTATTTCAATTTATTTTTCTTTTTGAAATTTTTTGTGTTAATCCCCCCCCCCCCCCAAAATACATATTTTTTCTGTAACCTGATAAAGTCTGGAACTATGGTACAGATTTTATCAGGTGAGTTCATGCTTCTGATGACATATATACGGAAAATATGGTATCAAAATAGAAATAATAAGTAAATAAAATGTTTTGCGGAAAAAAAAATTGATTCGTGAAGGAATTTTTCTTCTATTCTTCAGTTACTGAAAATCGTCAGTTCTGTCTAGCGTACGGATGTTTCCTTGGAAATTAAATGAGTTACGTTTGTGTGTAGCAAGAGTTAGAAAAGTTTTTAATAACCTAATAGCATGCATATGTGACAGTATATTCTTGCATATTTAACTGAATAAAAGTACTATACAAAAAATTAAATGAATATTCTTAAGAGCAATTAGCTCTAAAATTTTAAATGCCACATATCCTAATATAAAGTACTATATTATTGAAATTTTATATTAAATAATATATATATATATATATATATATATATATATATATATAGAGAGAGAGAGAGAGAGAGAGAGAGAATTGAAATCATAAAAAATATATTTAGTTGTTAGACTGATTACAGAAGATAATGTATAATTCACATTGATTGCATTAATTTTTATGTTATATTGAATTACAGAAATACAAATTAACTTCGGCATTCCTAAATTTGATATTAAATTTTTAAAAACATCAAAGCAGTTATAGGTGTCAAAACAATTGCTTCAGTAAATTGAAAAGGAAAATAACACTAACACAATTCTTTACTCGTACTAAATATCGGATAACAGTCACAATGCGTTTAAGAAAAGCGCAATATATTCTATAAAGAATAACTGAAATTTCATATTGTACAAAAATGTATATTTTTCATTAGATAATAAACATTTAATTGAAAATATATCTTCAATAAGATTTATTGAAATACAGAAAATTACATCAAAATATATATTTTTGTTTGATGACTATTATTAAAATATTTTAGAACAAAACCATACATTTCTAACCGTACAACAATTGTTTCAGAACAAAATAGTTAAATCCAACCCTTGATCAAAATAAATGTATCAGCTATGGATGTATCCTGAAATCGTCAATGAACAAAACTTAGAAAAAATAAAACAACAATGAAATTGGAAAATTAAGTGAATAGTTATCACAGATAAATATTAATGAACTTTATTAATGGAATTTTAGGATGTGGAAAAAGCTTCATAATCTAAATGAGAAAACTTTTTAGGAGAAAGAATTATGCTATCCTTGCGATAGTCTAAATTATGACCGTAAGCAAGCAGTATGGTATAATAAACGATGCAGAAATTTTTCATTATGTATATTTCGATGGTTTTTACTAATTCTGCTTTTTCAATGTTTCTTATTTTGACCAAATTCCCTTAGAAAAATAACAACAGATACACCGTGCTTCTTTAATTCATGATGTTTGCTTCCATGTAATTTACCACGTAATTTTAATGTTTAATTGTTTGATTGTTCATTTTTCTTCAAATCATAACCTATAATTTTAAAAAGTCCCCATTTCTCTTTTTTTTTAAACTTATTTTCTAGCATTCGTTATAAATTTATGAATGTATTCTGGAAACTGTCTATCTTAAAAATAACTCTAATGACAAATATGTTCAAACAAATTCACTTAATATGATATTCTGTTGCATTTAAAAATGTACTGAATGGGATATTTTTTTCTTAATTCTCTATAAAATTCATGTAAATTTTCCCATCAGGTAATGTAACATCATTTTAAAGAAAATACAGTTGAATGATAATTAGTAAGTTGATAATGAATCTATTTAATTATAGAAATTTCAATGTGGAATAATTCCTTATTTAAAGTTATAAATGTATTTTTAATACCAAATTCAAATTAATATGATGTATTATCATTATTTCTTTTCCAAAAGTGTGTTTTTAATGATTCTAGGTAATAATGTCATGTGTATACAAATTTATTGATGGCACAAAGGATAAGAATTGAGAGCCACCTAAGAGAAAGAAAAATTGAAATATTACTGTAAAAATAAAGATAGGAATGATCTGTAAATTTGGATACCGATATATTTTTTGATGACTGTTCTATTCGTTCAAAAAGTAACACAGTTAATATAGTTCATATTTTTTTGAAATATGCATTTATTAATACTTTTCATAATTCAAAAAATATTTTCTAAACAAAAATATGCAGGAAATACGTTCAACAAACTTCATTCTAACACATAAAATATATAAACTTTGAATATAACAAATTTTCAGGAAGATGAGTATTTTATAAACTTGTATAAATATTCTGCAGATGTCTATAAACTGTCACTATTTTTTACATCCATTAAATGTCTGTTCATGTTCAATAAATCTCCAAATATTCAATAATTGAAAGTTAGATCTAATAGATATTGAAAATGTCTAAATCTTGTTTTGATCTAACAGGATACATTTATTAGACATCGAAGAATGCACCTCTAAATTTCGTCTATATTTAAACATATTATAGCTATCTATAATTAGTAGAGAATATCCAGGATTTTAATGGACATTGTTCAGATACATTTTGAACCTTTTATGGATCATTGGAAGTAATTTAGATGTTTTATGGATACCAGCGTCTGTATGGGATTTACACAATATACTAACAAAAAAAAAAAAAAAAAAAGCAATACTTTAAATTGAATCATTTGACTTTTTTATTTTACTTTAAAATTGTGTACCTTTAATTGCACAAATTTCTAAAATTATTGTATAATGTCAGTATTGCATATATGAGTATACGGGGTATAAAGCGAGGGAAACCTTTATCTCTGCAGCTGTTAATCGTAGACATATATTTCTAAACATAAATATGTTTTTAAATATTTAAGCATTTATGTTATGGCATTGTTAAATTTAAAAGATGAATTTTATAAAATTTCTAAAAAATAAATTATTTTCAGGCCCTCTTGATCCTTATGGTTATAGTTTGTAATACATATATAATAGGCTCTCATTATAACAAATATAACATAAGAAATGTCCCTTCTGTATGATAAAAAATAACGGAAATATTTAGTTTCAAGTATGGGTATTTTTTGCATTTTGTCGAGTTTCATTAAGGGGAAATTTACCACTGCCAATAAATCTGTATAAGATTAATTTAAAATTTTTAATACCAGTTGAAATATATGCTAACGTAATTCAAAAAATATATGCTATCATTTTAAATATAATACAAATAATAATAATATAAAAAATTGTAAAACATAAGCCAAAACATAAGTATTTAAAAAAATTGTCGTATATATTTCTATATGTTTCTTAAAATATTTTCAATCCGGAAGATCTATTTTTTTTTCATTATAAATATGATCAGATTTTTAACTCTCTTCTTGTATTTATTTAATTTTTATTGGTGTTTCTTTCACTTATTTTCCTTTTAAAGATAAAAACTAACTGTATGTGCTCTTTCTTTTTTATTTAATTATAAAAACATTTATACTGATATTTTAAACATAAAATGTATCCCAATTTTTGTGTGATATTTTTGGAGATTAAAAATTCATTCCTTCAGTTACATCTGTACTCACATTTTTCTTTTTCTTTTAATTTAAATTAAGCTTTGCTATCTAGCTTTAAAAATTGCTACATGTTTTTATAATAAACTATAAAAATAAATTACACTCTTTGTTTTAGTTGTCGAAAAAAATTTTTCTTTCTATATATTTTCTTTAACTTTATTGTTTTTATATTTTGATTTGGTTATTTACTTCAATGCACAAAGAAAAAATAAATAAAAATGAGAATAATATGCATTTAGGAATACAAAGAAAATATTGTGTAAAAAATTGCATTTTTCCTAACCTTTAAAGCAAATTGTTAAGAAATCAAAATGTTTGAAGTTACTCGTCTTTATATTTATGCAAAGGAAACTATTTAGTCAATTTTAGAAGAAACGATATACCATCGAAATATTTTCTGTGAAAATTTATGGTGAAATTATCAAAGTTTTGCTTCTTTTACATAAGTATTTTAATTTTCATATATCAGCAATATCAAATATATTATTAATTTTATTCAGCAGTATTAATTTTATGCATTTTTTAAAGTATTGACATTATCCAATTATTATTATTTTTTTAGCTGTAAAATTCATTCAAACGGATAATGTATTAGGTATAATTACATTTAAAACATTATAAATTAGCTACAGATTTACTGTAGTTATAAAGCTAAAAACTAATATAATGAAGTTATTATTATTATTATTAATATTTTATTTATTTATTTATTTTAAATTGCACTGAGAAAAATTTCTGTAACTGACACCTAGAATCTAAATTGTGTCTCTAAAAAAATAGCTCAGTTTCATCCTTATAAATTGTAGTTCCTTTTGAAAGTGAGTTCTGGAAACCCGTAATAGAATTCTAGAGCATTTTCCTATATTTTCTAAGGCAAAGTTATTTAAAAATCTCTGCAAATAAATGCGAATACAAGAGGCGGCTTTCAGCAACTATAATCTTGGTTTATTACCCAGTTCTAGAAAATCAAGCAAAAATTTCTCGCAGTACAAAAGATTCAGAATATTCAGAATATTGTTTCACGATCTAGAAATGTGTAGACTAGAAATTCTAGTCAGTTTATTGGCGTGCCTTATGCGCATAGCTCAGAAATCTATATTTCTAGTTAAGGGATTTAGAAAATGACCACTTATTCATTCTAGATGAAGTCTATAAATTTTTTTTCTCAGTGTAGTGTTTCAAAAATAAATGGAGAACATTTGTGCATTATGTTGAGTATTATGCTGTACATGAACAAATTATTTGGTGTACATAAGTATATTTTTATTCTTTTAAGTTTCATTATAGAATATTTAAATTACATTTGACATTTAAACAAAAGTTTTTTGAAAGAAATATTTCTTTCTTTCTTTCTTTTTTTTTTTTTTTTTTTTTTTTTTTTTTTTTAAGATTAAACAGAACTTATCCACAAAAGTCATGTATATTCTAATCAAGGATTAAAAAATATCAATGAGATAGAAGTAAATAACTAAAATATAAGAAATGAATATTTAAAATACCGGTTGATCTAAAAATCACATACAAAATATATTATTAGAAAAGTATTGACTCTAAAACTATGCAGTTTTCCCAGAAATATCTAGAAAAGCATGGAATTTATATATATATATAAAGTCAGTTTAAATAAATAATTAAAAAAAAAAAATCTTCAGATAGTTAGGCCAAAATTAAGCAATATGCCCCAATACTGACGGACAATGTGGCCTTCGAATTAATTACGAAATGAATAATTAATTTATAGTAATATATAAAGAGGAAACTTTGTCTGTAGTGGGTAACCTCTTAAAACACTTAACCGATTAAAAAAAAAAAAAAGAAAAGAAAAGAAAAGAAATCACTAATCAAAAGCTACGCTATCCCTGAGTGCTATAGGCTATAATTAATTTTCGTAAAATATTCTTTTAAATCGAAATATCACTATTTTAATTGAAATCCCGATAAAATCGAGGAAAATAAGAATGAACTATTGCAACAAGGACTGTTGAACACTGTGGCTTCGAAGTAAAGCCTAGGGCTCCGAATCCAATGTCCGAATTGGATCCCTGTGAAGGGAAATAGTTTAAAAATTCTTTTTGTTAAAATCTAAATTGTTTATTTTTCATTTTGTCATTATGCTAATTATGTTCATGTTATCTATACTAAGAAATAAAGAGGAAATTTTGTTTGTATGTGGAGGGTAATCTCTAAAACTGCTGAAACGATAGGAAAAAAAAAAAAAAAAAAAAAAAAAAAAAAAAACTTAATCAAAAACTACATTATCTCTAAGTGCTATAGGCTATAATTTATTTTGATAAAAAAAAAAAAAAAAAAAAAAAAAAAAACAATAATTCGAATTTTCAATATTTTAATTAAAATCATCATAAAAAGTCATGAAATAAATAAATAATTATTAGTTTTTATTTATAAAGCTATGTAAAAAACAGTAACTCAAATATTTGGAAATTCATTTAAATATAGTGACCAAGCGAAGCAGACGTAGCCTGCTAGAAAATAATGTCATTGCAATTTCATTATCAGACATATATTGGTTTAATGATTTTACTTACTGCCGTAAATTTTATACTTATATATAATATTCTTTCTATTATATACATATTTAATTCGAACATGCTTTACAGAACACAAAATGATGTACTCTGCAAAAAGTATCGCTGCCTCTGCTTGGCCATAAAATTTAATCTGAACTTGCACATTGTACAATTTATTTGCCGATTTTGTTGTAATTTTACGTTTATTTCACATAAATTTAACGATGAGCCCTTTTGGTCGCATTATCAGCACAACAGGGCTATTGCTTTCAATCAGACTTTAACCGTCGTCATTATTTGCTGTGTTTTACCTTATCATGTTTGAATAAATTATACAATGCTACACCGTTGAAGCGATCGCTACGTAAATTGGTACACTTATTAATCAGAAATATTTTTTTTAGTCCAGTTGGTTTATTGTTTCAAAGAATATTTAATAAAAACCCCATTTAACATTAAAATTATATTAAAAAATAAATATTCTATTTAGCCGTAGAATTCAATGTAAGTTTGTACATTTTATAAATTATTTGCAGTTTTTACTGTAATTTGGAGCGTATTTTATATAAACTTAACGATGGACGGTTTCAATCTCATATTAGTACAGTCAGACTTTACCCAACGCCATTATTTACTTTTTTTTTACCATATTAGGTTCGAATAAATTATTCAAAACTACACCGTTCAGACGATCGCTACGTAAATTGCTACACTTATTAATCAGAACAAAATCCGGCTAACGCCGTATTTTTCAATTAAATTGGATTATTCGTTTAAAATATAATTAATAAAAACCATATTTTAACTTTTAAATTATAAAAAATTAAAAAAAAAAAAAAAAAAAAAAAAAAAAAAAGATGAAAAAAGAAAATGCGTTATTTTTTTTTTACAATATAAAAGAAATATTATTTACTCTTGGAAAACACACACGCACACACATACATACATACATATATACATATATATATATATATATATATATATATATATATAGACTGAGGAATATTACTTTCAATCTACGGATTTTTACGATACCAGTTTTACGGTAGTTGAACATTTATCGAAAATATAATTGAATAATTTGAAAGCGATGTTATAATTTGAAAAAAAAAAAAAAAAAAAAAAAAAAAAATGCAATAGTCCTTCGTACTAAATTAAATTCTGCTTTTACCAGAATTTCATCAAATTCTTTCTTTCTTTCCATCTTTTTTTTTTTTTTTTTTTTTTTTTTTGAAGGAAAAAAAAAATAATAATTAATAATCAGATTCGAAGCGAAGGGTATCGAAAAAGGTTTTATAATAATTTTGAATTAGGAAAGAAAAAGCGCGCTCGCAAAAGGAAATAATAACTAAAACAAGATGATTAAATTTGAGTTTGAGTTGGCATTTTTTTTTTTTTTTTTTTTTTTTTTTTTAAGAACAGAAAGTTATTAATAATCAATTTCGAAAGAAACATAATCAAAAAAGTGTATTATTATTATTATTATTACTAGCAAACCCGTGCGAAATATTCGCGCTTTATTTCTTTTCTTATTTACCTTTAAAATTTGAAACTCATAAATGTTATACCAATTTCACCACTTAATTAAAATTTTAATTTACCAGAAGCCAAATTATTATTAAAAACAAATTAATATCGTGCAATAGTGAAACCAAAATCATTCAAAGAAAGGTTTGCAAATAAAATTCATGGTTCTCGACCAAATTTTCATACTTCCACAGGCAGTACAATTTTAATATAGGACTCCCACGCCGCCTTTTAAATTTTTGTCGCCATGTTGGCGATGACTTTTTGTTATTATTATTATTATTATTATTATTAAATAAATAAATAAATAAATAAATAAATAATATAATTCCTATTTTGATTATATTTTTTATGATTGTGTTTTTTAGTCAATTTATGACACAAAAGTTTTGTATATTCTTTAAAATATTGCTACGTTTAAAATAACGCTTGTAAAGATTCTGATGAAACAACACTTAAAAATACATTTTTTCGTAAAATAATCTCATCAGACAAATGTCGTAATATTTTATCAGTATATTGAGCTAAGTTCACGTTCTTAAATATTGTTCATGTATAAATATTATGTTTTTATCTTCACGTATCGTATCGTTTCGACAATAAAATAATTGAAACTGGTCCACGTTAGAGAAATATTATATATATTATTATTTATTTTATTATTTATTTATTTATTTATTTTTATTTATTTTTTTATTTATTTTTTTTTTTTTGGAAAAAAAAAAGCAATAATAATGAATGGGTAACAATTTTCTTTTATTTAATCTGATGTAGAAGACAATTAATATGTTATATTCAAATACATTTTGTATGCTAAGACTAATTAAAAAAGGTTTTCCCATTTTTACTTTCCGAACACTATAGTGAGGAAAGTATTGTAATCATGTCAAAAATCCGAATTCGAGATTTTGATGTTTCTATACGTTTTGAGGTCCCCTGAGTCCGTTTTCACTATTTTTACGATGATGTATGTATGTGTGTGTGTATGTGTGTATGTGTGTATGTCTGTGGGTGAACACGCTAGCGTCTAAACGCTTCGTTCGATTAACCAAAAAGTTGGTACGCATATTGTAAGTCACCATAGTACGAACCCTATAGATTTTGGTGAATCTAGCACTTATAGTTTTTTTACAGGGACACAAAGAAAAATTCTTTATCATTATGGCCTATGGGAGCAAAATCTTAAAAGTGCGATAGCATCTAAACGCCTTATTCAATTGAGCAAAAATTTTATACACATATTATAGATCACAAATACTCAATCTGTATAGATTTTGGAGAATCTAGCACTTATAGTTTTTTTACAGGGACACAAAGAAAAATTCTTTATCATTATGCCTATGGGGCCAAATTTTTAAAAATGTGATAGTGTCGAAACGCCTTATTAATCCGAGCAAAAAAATTGTACACGTGTTATAGATCACAGTTGAACTAACTGTATAGATTTTGGTGAATCTAGCACTTACAGTTTTTTTTACAGGGACACAAAGAAAAATTCTTTATCATTATGGCCTATGGGACTAAATTTTTAAAAGTACGATAGCATCTAAACGCCTTATTGAATTCAGCTGAAAATTTATATGAGTATTATAAATCACTGTTGCACTAACTATAAGCATTTTGGTGAATCTAGCATTTATAGGTTTTTACAGGGACACAACGAAAATTTCTTTGTCATTATGATCTATGGGCTCAAAGTTCAGTAGCGTTAAATAAAACATCGTGTAATAGATGGAGAAAAATACTCAAACACTCTATTAAGGTTTTCTCTCTCTCTTTTGTTTGTTTAACAACTCCTCTTTCTTTACTTTATCTACAAAACTGTTAATTACTCAATGTTCGGAAAGTCGAGTGGAGTCACTCCAGATTTTTTCTTCTCGCATGAAGTTTTTAAAGAAAAAAGTATATTTAAAATAAAATTTAGAAAAAAAAATAGCGTCAAAGAAAGAGAAAAACTTTATTATACGACACCTTTAACGAAATTCGAAATTTGGTACCGAGGTAGCTCTGACTTTTTTCGTCAAGCTTTTTACTTTACCTAATTACGAAACTATTTTGATTCATCGAGAAAATGACAACAAAAAATAAAACGTCGCTAACGGGGCACTACACTAAATCTGTAGCAAAGAGATTTTAAGAAATGAGTATAGTAACCATTACTGAGGAGCACAACACAGTTTCCGGAAGAATTTATATGCAAGAATAGATTTAAAAAAAAATTGCCATGCTAAATTAACATTTCGGCTTGGTTTCCTTTATGTTGATACATCAAAATCATAATATATATATATATATATTTGTAAATTATTTTATTTCATTGATGTTTCAACATCATTTTTAAAAATTCATTGCGACTGCATGGGTAGAATTTTCGACTGTTTAATAATTTGTAATTACATTTATAACATATCGTTATTTTTATATCATTTTATAAACATCTCTGCTATAATCATTAAATAACTGCAAAATAATATTTTCCAGTGTATCCACATTATATATTTTAACTGTTTGACGGCCCTAACGCTCTGAAACGCTTTGAAGAGTGTTGCTAAATTTAGGCACTCTTTCATTCAACTATCACCAATGATTTTGTGAAGCGATATTTGGTTTATTGGCTGAATAATCTTCGAATTAACTAGACAATCGTTACAGTTAAAATTTAGTGGTGGATATTGAAAAAAAAAATATTTAAATATGATAACACTATCCAGAAAGGAAATTAAATAGAACCGGCAAAGAGCTAATGTTATCTTCTTATCAGAACTAGATGCTTATTTCTTTTAGATAGGATTAAATCTGGACATTTCTTGCAATAACATCTTGAATACTGCACAAAAATAAAAAATATAATAAGGAATTGAAAAATTTGCAAATGCATAACGAGGAAATTAATGAGTTAAAAATACGACTCGTGTCCAACATTAAATTATATTTAGAAACAAAAACTTTCATAACATTAAAATCTCTAAATTTAAATATATATATATATATATATATATATATATTTGCTTATGTAGTTGCATTTTTTTAGCAACGAATATTATGTTAATTTATATATAATCACAACTTACTTGTCGTGTGTTTGCTTTTTTTTTTTTTTTTTTTTTTTGTTAGATTAGACTTTTGTTATTTAAACATTGTTGAATATATATATATATATATATATATATATATTAAAATAATAATAAAAATAATAATAATAATAATAAAAAAATTCACATGTAGGATGATGAAACTGTACTACCAAGCCTTAAAAGTGATTTTTTATATTTATAATATATTATTTTGCTATCTAACAATAAATAATCTATTTTATATATTATTCTTTTATCAATAAAATTGACTTTCACTTTGTCATGGTGGGCATATATCTGTTTTCTTTATATTATTTTAATCCCATAGAGAGTTAAAATTGTTTACCCCAAAACAATACGTCTCAGTTTTATCGTTTAAAAATGCATGTCATCTTTCATTTTTTATTAACACGTCTTTTTTCTGTAATAAAATATTTTTGTAGAAAGGTTTAAAACTGAGTTTGTTCAAAGCATATTTGTTCGAAAGATGCAGAGATTTTTTTTTTCATACGTAGCTAACTTTGCATGTTTCTGGATATTCCACTAATTATTATTATTATTATTAACAATAATAATAATAAAATCTTCAAACAAAAATTGGACTTATTTATTTATTTATTTATTTTTATTTACTTTTTTTTTTTTTTTCCTGAAATGCTTTACAGTATTTTAAAAAATTTCTATATCAATCTTTAAATACTTTGAATTTTTAACCATTATTATTATTATTATTATTTTTTTTTTTTGATTTGGTAAAAGAATTACAAAAAATTACGTAGAAATCAAAATTATATTTGCAAGGATATTTATAAAAAAAATTTTTTAATTATTATATCCAAGAGACACTTTCATTCATTTTTTATATACATGATTCATTTTTAGAATTTACTTTTATTTATTACGTCATTTTTAATGGGAACAGTCACATATTATGATTAGATATATCATATTCCTTATTACAACCAATACATTTTTATTTAAAATGATTTTCATTTAATTTGTGTGCATTGAATCATTAGCATAGAAGAAGTATTAAAATAATAATCGAGTAAGATTTCAATATTACTCGCTTTAATTACAGAACATTTCTCAAGCAATTTGTAAAAGAATGGTATTTTTGAAAAGTTATATTTCCTTTTCTCCTAATATTGAAAATACAATACAGCTGTCAAAGCAATTTTTATTATATTAAAATTCCAACTTCTGTTACACTTAAAGTAATGAAAACATATCTGTAATGATATTGTTTTCCCACGTGACTTGAAATCTGAAACTTATCCATTTTACTTTTCTTCTTTATCAATAATACTTTTTCTCACGTAATTTCTGAAATATTATGTTTCCCCTTCTGGTTTCTCTTTATATTATATTTTATTGTTTTTTATTTTACTGCAGAAATTTCTGAGTAATTAATTTAGAAATATAAAAGTGGGTACACTAAATTAATAAAAACAGGTTCGTAACTGAATCATCTTTGTGCAAGCTTTTATTTTATTTAGTTCAGTTTTTTTTTTTTTTTTTTTTTTTTTTTTAATAAAAAAAACATAACTAGCAAAACAATAATAGCTATAAAATAAAAATAAAAATAAATTAATCAATTTTAAAAAATAATTTTTAGTACTTGTAACAAAAGCTCTATTTCTCATTGAGCATTGCAAAAAAAAATCATTAAGCTCTAGGGTACCTTTCACTTCGGATTTGAATTTTTTTTAATAAGATCCTATATATATATATATATATAAAGTTACAAAGATTCATACATAAAAAAAAAGGTTACAAAAGTTTAACATTTAAATTAAAAATATCAAATGATTTAATTTTAAATATCCAGGTATTTTAATTTTCTTTGTCAGCAAAATAAAGTTATCAGGAAGGCAAGGAGGGCAAAACAAAGCTATTAAGGTGTGAGGATAGCCGCCAATGTGAGTTTTATTTTATGCACCTTCCTCATACCACTCCATATCTTCTGTGTGATAAGTACTATTCGCAACAATCTGTTCGAGCGCTAGCAATAATTCCTATGTATATAACTACACTTAATAATGTTTTGTTAAATAAATCCTTGTCGAACCATGTTCTTAGGCTGACTAAGACCGTTACTCGACAAGGATTGATTTAGCAAAGCAGTATAGGTGTACTTTTTTTACATAGGAATTATTGTAGTTGCCACCTAAGTTTCATACTTTAATTAATTTTAAAAAATCTAATTGTCGTTTGAAAAGTTGTTTACCCCCCCCCCCCCTGGATTAAAAAAAAAAAAAAAATGCCCTCTTGTTTTGGTACCGAATTCGTAACGATAGCACTGATATCTCTAATTTATTTTGGTGTTACACAAACTCCAGATTGAAACTAATAGTCCACCGTCCTAAAAGAAAAAAAAAAGTATTGCCATGTATGGGATTGCAATGCAATTATTGGAGTTATTTCACATTTATAATGAAAAATATGACTAAACGTGATACGACAAAGAAAAAAAAAAGAATAGATAAATAAATAAAATAAGTATTTTAAAAAGTATGAAGACCACTTTTATAATGAACGACATATATGGAATATTTAGTAGCTTTTCATGTAACTTTGAAAGAAACTCTTATATACGTATGTATATATATATAATATGTAAATGCATTAAGGATATTACTATGATATTGCTATGTACACATATATCTATGAACATATATAAATTGTGTAATATCTTCCATCCAATTTCACATTTAAGCCAATATACAAAATTAAGCCGAACTATACCCAAACTGAAAAATTAACAGAAATTAAAAAAATTAAATGATATCTATTTCTGTAAAATGTAAATTTATTTCATACATATATGTTAAAATTCTTTACTTTATTATTGCATATGACATGAAAAAAGATGTTTGAATATATATGTGTGGAAAAAGGGAAAAATCAATCAAAAAATAGGAATTTATATTGTCAGTGTAAAATGTGACGTCGACATTTTTGAAATCATCAGAACCTTTCTAGATGCCAAAACAATTGTTTGATTTGATGACAAAAGAAAAGCGGTTTCGACAAAATTCTCTACCCATACTTAATACTCTATGACAATCAAATTGCTTTACACAAACATTTAAAATGGTAGATTTTTTTATAAATTGAAACAGAAATTAAGCACAACTTAAGAGAAAAAAAAATAAAAGAGTTATTATTATTTTTCTTTTCATTTTTATATATTAACGAGTTATTTCTAATGTAAACATAAAAACGCTCATACTTTGTGTATCTTAAACCTTATCAACAAAGTTGAAAAATGGATAAGATTTCGATTCTTTTTTGTCTGTCCGTTTGCATTTTAATTTCTGTAAATATTGATATAATGATTGAAATTGATAAATGTTTTTTAATTTATATTTGTCGTTTTCTGTATAAAGTGGTATAAATATCACCAATTGCTTTCACAGCAATTCATGAAAAATTTCATATACATTATTGCCTAAGACACTTATTTCATTTAATCAAAATTTATTAAATTTGTTACGTACTGAGTAGTTTTACATAAATGCAGAACATTAATGCAGAAACAAGCAAAATATTTTTAAGACAATTAATTTTAAAAAAGAAAAGTTTTATAGCCGTGTATCTGAGTAATATCTATTTATATAAACTTAAATATATTATTAAAATGATTTTCACTTTAGTAATCAGATGAATATGAATTATTAATTTTAAAATTTCAAAAGTAACATTTTGTTAATTTAAAGAACTTTATATATCAGTGACATGATTTATGCTTTCATCAATACATTCATACGTACTTACCTATGCACATTTATATTATACTGGCAGACAATAACCAGTCACTGTGCTTAAATACCATGATACACAACGGTGAATGGAACGTATGTATCAATTAATTATTTGAACGCCATTATGCTCATTGGAAACACAATTAATTTAAAATAAACCATATATATATATATATATGTGTGTGTTAATTTGCAGACTTAAAATCAAGGAAAAAGCCGTGTTCGACTATCTGATTAATTGAAATTGTAAACAAATAAAAATAATCTGATGTGTCACTCACACGACTTTCTCTTACCCTGAAATGTAATACTATAAATACAGGTTGGAGATTAAGAGGTAAGATAACGAGTACTGTCATGTAAACCTATGTTAAATAATTCAAATTAGGCTTCGGAAGAGTTTTATTTGATAGTTACTTCTGTGTGAGAGGGGGGGGGGGGGGTAATGCCTCCCTCGACCCCCGTTTCCTTAATGCACCTACATTTACATAGAATTTAATTCTGTTATTAAAATTTAAAGTTTACTTAAAATTGTAAAGACAATTTTCACACGCAACATTCATTGAAACCTGTCAATCTTGATCAACTTTTTCCACCAACAATCTTATATTTACTTCAAAATACAACATTTGGATCTTCTAAAATTATTTGTTTTTAAGTTACTCTAAGAGACACAGACAAAGATCAAACGTTTAAAAACTTGACTGGTAATGAGGAAGCCACAAAACGTGTAAATATGCAAAAAGCAAGTGATGAATATTTAGCTTAAAACATACATTATTTACCATATCTCTATGAGGAATTTATTTCAATTCCCGAACAGCTTTCCTGGAAATGGTAAAATATTATTAGTAAAGCACATCCACTAACAACAAATAACTAGTGTGTTGTGACCACCACACGACTTTCTTCTATATTTTCCTATACAAATTCACTCAGTACAAATAATTGATTAAAATTATTATTTAAAAAATATATCTTTCATGATAATGTAGACAACATCCAAAAAAAGTTGAATTTATTCTCAATATTACTTTTTTTTTTCGTTAAAAATGAAAAAAAAAAAATATATATATAACTTTATTTTAACTTATCGCAGATCGACGGTTCAACTATTCGTTTTAAAGGTATTGGCGAGCTCTTTTGAAAGATACACATCATGGAAATTTAGTTCCCTCAAGGGGGGACATCCCCCCAGGGGGGCAGACGAGACTTCTACATATACATTTTCTTTTCCAGTGGACTATCTCTATTACAAAAAATATATATTCGTTTCATTTGGTTTAGTGCCGTCTATAGATAGTAAAATCTACTTGCCTTCAATTTCCCCCATAGACGTAATGTATTTGAATATTTTTGAGTGTGCCTGTACACAAACCATTTGCTTCATCTCAAGAAAAAGCTTTGTATAGCATCCCTATATGATACACATTCGGAATACCGATTTTGGAATTTCTCCTATTATTTGTTCATGAGATATGCTGATAACAGTCACACAGACCATGAGCTAAAAACATGATTTTCGTATTGAGAGGAACTCAGAACATGTAAATATAACGAAAACTCACTTTCGAAAATTTGACCCAAAAACAATACTTTCTCTACCGTAAGGATAAGAGAAAGTAATAAATATTTAAAATGAGAAATAAATATATTCCATTGTCTTTTGTTTATTTATTTATTTATTTATTTTACCCTCAAATACATGCGATAGTTTAGAGCTATTATGACGTCCATTTTATGACTAAATTTCGATAATAAAAGTTTAACTCCCCCCCCCCCCCCTTTTTTTTTTAACCGTGTAAAAAAATCTTTCTTTTTATAAGTAAAATAAACAGTTGTAAACATTTTATTTTATTGGCATCAGCTGAAAATTATTGACAGAATAATGTCGGGGAAAAAACGCAAAAAACGCAAAAATCTCATAAAACACACACACACACACACACACACACACAAATATATATATATATATATGTATATATATATATATATATATATATATATATATATATATATATATATATATATATATATTTAATGTAGTAGTAATATTAAATGTGTAAAGTTTGGTTGCAAAATTACACACTTTCTTTTACCTTAAAAAAATCAGGAAACTGTTTCAGAACTGAATGCCCCATATCATTTTCGGTAGGTCGCAAAAGGCGGACAGTCTTTTTTTTTTTTTTTTAGTATAGGTTATAGTAAAATTCTATATTTATTTTACTTATGAAGAATATAAGTGAATTCTGATATGATGTTTTGTCTAAATGTTAATGGATATCATTTTGTTACATATATTTCTCGAAGTTAAACTTATAAATAATTAGCCTTTTTATTTTCTAAAAAGAAAAGTTTAATTACTGAATAAAAAAATCAAATGACGCCTTTTAATCATTAATTGAGTTTAATGAGAAAATTTATTTCTTTTAATTATTTCTTTTTTTTTTTTTTCTTTTTGCAGATTTTAATATATCAAACATATAAGACAGAAGCAATTTTTTTTTTCCTGTTAAAATAAAGTAAAAATCGTTTTTTCTCGATTTTTTAATTAAGAAAGTGTTATCTTTAGTAACTTTGATGGTGAATGCTTTGAGATAAAATACATCGATTAAACTAAGCAAATTTAAAACGTGCACGAAATATAAAATGAATTTAGGATTTTTTTCTAAACGAGTCATTGTTTAATGAACTTATAGTTTAATATAATTAATTTCCACTATTGATTTTCTTTTGCATTAATGTGACGTTTGCGTTTTCACTGAGTATTTATATATTAAAGGGCACATCAGATTGGGTGCACGAAATCTGTTTTATAAGTTGTAACTCGAAATGTTGTAGAATTCTTTCTTTTACATTTGTTTTAAAAAAAAAAAAAAGTAACATATTAAAAAAAATTAGCTTATTTAATATTATATAGTACTTTCTTTTATTTAATATTAGAAGAAAAAGTTTTAATTTTCATGATAAATGTAAAATTACTTACTGCATGACATTTATTAAAAAAAAAAAAGTCATTTTTTTAAAGTACCAAATTTACACGTAAATAAAGAAAAAAAATAAAGGAAAACAAATTTCGCTTATTTATTGCCCAAAATGCTCATAAAAGGTCAAAAGAAATCTATAATTTAACAGTTTTGGATTTGGATCTTATTTGGACCATTATGCATTAAGGTATTATTTTAAATAAATTTTATTTTTTATCTTAAATAAATATTTATATTATTACGTATGTCTCTGAGATAATTCGCAAAAAAATATTGAATGTATAAAAAATAAATTAAATAATAAATATTAAATAATAAAATGTTAAGTAGATTTTCTCTTTTGCCGTATTTCGTATATTATTGTAAAAGTTAATCTTATACGTTTATTTATTTTCTTTTAGAGAACCTTCTTTTTCTTAAAACAACTGATTGGACCATTTAGTTAAATCCCAATTTACGCTAATTTCTTATTTGGCTTTAGTTAACGGTTTTTTTGATGAAAAATATTGTCTGCAAAGTAGTTGATATCTGTATCTTTTATCAAACGTATAATCTAACGAAATCTTTCAACTATAGTACATTTAAGATGTTAAATAACGATTAATCCGTATTTACTATTACCACAAGAAAAAAAAGCTGGAAGAGAACGTTACAAAGAAATATTAAAAAGAAAATCAAGAGAAATGAACATTCTCTATTACAAAATAAGTATACACAGTATTAGCAATCGGTAATATAAGAAAAAAAGAGAGAGAGAGAGAGATTCTTAAGTATTTAAATACATTTACATTTTAATTTGTTTGACTAATCCAACAACGATTTGGTTTAAACATATCTCTGGGTCTTTTTATGATGCAACAATGATACATACAATATACGTATATATATATTTATGTCTTCTTATGATAATATGCTTAGAATTACATTTAATATATTTTTTCAAAAGAGATCATATACGAATTTTAATTTTGTTATTCTTGAAGTTAAACCTTTTAAACTTTTAACTGTTTTTAAAAAATACCGGACTTTTTTTTCTTTGTAATTTGTTAGGTATAACTAAAACCAATATTTGGAGAATTAAAACCAAGGTCAACTACTTCGAGCACTTTTTACTTATGTAAGGTAAGTGAAATAAACATTTGCGTTCGATAGTTTTATTTCGAATGAGTTCAAATATCGATCATTGCAAAGGTTTGAGGTCCGGTATATGACATTAAAAAATAAAAATATATAAATAAATAAAAATAGAAATCCCCAAACGAACTTTTATTTAAAAATACATTAACAACTCTAAATTTTGCAGGTGAATAACATGAAGGTATGCAAAACTTCGTTTGAATCGGATGATATGAATCGAGTTTAAATTCGATTATTAAGAACTGAAATTAGCGGCCCAAGAACTGAGGCACTTGTTTGGAAGTTGCTGCTTAAAAATCTTTAGTCGTCGGAATATTATGAAGAATTTCAGCTCATTCGAACGATAAGAAATAAATTAATATTCTTTCTTTTTGCCCCACACCTGAGCCCGTTACCGTGTGAGCATGCATTGTTATCGTTTTCAGTACACTTTAAAATGTGTAATTATAACAAAAATGCCAATTTAATAGTAAACTTGCCACAATAATACGTTTAAAAATTAATTACTGTTGACCAATTTCCTTTGAAAATGTATAATTTGCCAAATACATTCATCAGATACATCAAATAGAAAACGATTTGCTTAATTTAAAAAGAATTTTTTTTTTTTTTTTTTTTTACTGAACGAAATATGTACTTAAATGCACAGTAAGAGAAAAGCAAAACACCACTTGAAATACACTTCAAACGACTTCCGTATACACCCTCTAATAAGTCTTTTTTTTATGTATCTGTGTGTGTGTAATTTTTTTAAACGATTGAGAAACGTCTTTCATGTGACATTTCTCAATCATATATGAAACATTATTTTGTCGTGCTTAAAATGGTTATATGTTTAGTACATTTTTTCTACACTAAAGCTCACTATACCGGAACTTGCATGCAAACGATAATTTTTTCCTATATGTAAAGAATATGGACACTACTCAATTTCCAGCGCATGATTCGATTTTATTAAAGGTTTTTAAGTAGCACCACTTCGTAATACAGATATATAATACGTAATGTTGAATTTTGGTTAATATTTGTTCTTTGGCTAAGCTGATAAGAGATTTACAGACAGGGAACCAGGCAGACCAACAGCTGAAAACCTATTTTTTTGGATTCGTAGGAGCTCAAAACATGTAAATAAATAAAAATATCAAATTCGAGAATTCGACCTAAAAACAATACTTTCCCTGTACGAAAAAATAAAGCGTAACACATTCGAATATTTTTATGCATATTTTCATATACATATATGATATTTTATTTATGTTTTATTGTAATATTACGGGGGAAAATTACAGGGTGGCGTTGCAAAATATATATTTACCAAGATCAAAGAAACAGAATTCTTTAAATTTCATGTGTGTTTTTGAAAAAAAAATAATATATAGGTATATATATATAGAGAGAGATTTTTGTTTATAATGTGGTTATAAGAACTAATATAAGCTTTCCATACACAATTATATTACGTTTTCTTTATGACAATGGGTAACAACAAAATCTAATGTTATTTAAATATATGTACATATATACGAATGAACAAATCAGAGTATTTCTACAACTTTTTAAATTTTAGAGTTTTAAAATAATTGTTAATAATATTAGAATCACATATCACAAATAATATGTGTAACTCCTTTTTTAAAATGTAGGTTTGTGTTTACTTAGAGGCAAGGACACGCAGCGATATGACATTATTTAGATAGAAAACAAATTGTAACTATTCCATATCTATAAAAAGTAACTTTTAACGCAATATGTAAGGAAAAGACATGCAAATAAAAACACATTGCATTTGATTAATTTTATATAAATTTGTAAAACATAAAAATTAAATACACCATACCTCCAAACAATACAAAATATGCATAAAAGCAAGAAAAATTAAAACGCTACATTCATATTTCTACAAATAATAGTGCTATAAAAAATAATAAGTATGCATTGTATGAAATTTATATACCTAAAAATGTTGAGAATGCCAGACGTGTTACTAGAAAAAAAAATTAAGTTAGTTAGTTTTTTTTTTTTTCCCAGAAAATAATTTAAAAATATTTTACGGAATAGAGAATTTTAAAACTAAATATATTTAAATTTAAGGCATTTTAAAGCGATATTGTGATTTTGTAAATGCTGTCACTTCAATTTTGCAATTAAAAACGTCTTAACAATACTTGTATTTTGCAAATCTTTATTCAAAATTGAAACTTCTACAAAAATTTTAGTTACGTAATCTTGTTAAAAATATTCTAACAATTAAATGCAATTAACTTACAATTAAATAAAGCTTTACAAATATGTGATATATACATTTCCTTTTTTTAATTTTATGTTGTATTTCTACAACAATCAGATTTTTTTAATATAATTTTTTATTTTACTAACATCATTTGATATTTTTGAAGGATAAAGAATTTTGTCATAAGTGTTTATCTTTCTCAACACCACCAAACAAATATTTTGACATCTACAAAGATTTAATATTTTTTAAGTAAAGTGACGTTGCATTTTATATTGTCAGAATGAATTTCCTGTGTAAAGATTGAACATGTTTCCTTCTTTCGATAAATGTTAAAACCTATTTATACAGATATTACATAAATAAATTTCAACAATTTTTTTTTATTTTATTGATTTTTATTTTTCAGAGATTCTAGAAGGTCCGAGTAAGTAATAGAAAATTATAAAATGTTTATAAAGTTCTATCAAATAAAGTTTACCACGTAGTTTAAATTTTAACACTGAACTAGTTTTATTTTATTTTTATTTACTTATTTATTTATTTATTTATTTATTATTAAACAAACACTGAAAAAAGAAATTTTCGATGGTGATTTTTTTTTAAGTGTAAATTTTGTAAATTGACTAACTAAAACTTATGCATGTAAAACTAAATATAATCATACGTATTTTATTATTATTATTATTATTTACTTATTTTGTATGCATGTTTTTTAATAAAAATTGCATTAGACCATGTTTTTTTTTTTTTTTTTTTTTTTTTCGAATTACTCGTTGGGATGGTATTTCTATTTATATCAGGCATATATATACTATTAGAAAGATTACGAGTATACTGCGATTAAAATTGGCGTTATAGCTTTAGATGGCAAAAAGTAATAGCGGAAAAGTGGTATATTTTAACGAAATTCGAGAATTTAAAGAATTTTTTTTTTAAGTCATACATAGAATTTGAACCATTAACTTCTAATTATAAAAAAAAAAAATGGATTTTTTTTATTTAAAAATTTAATGAATGAACTATTATTTTAGTATTTCTTAACACTTTTTTTTTTTAGCTACTCTCTCATTATATATAGTCTTCCTGGCAAAAGTCCTGACCGATCTGTATTTTTGGAGAGTAATGCTTTATTTTTTTTCAGTCATACGCAGGAATTGAACCGTTCATTTCTACAATAAAAAATATAGTTATTTCTCTATTTAAAAATTTAATGAGTAATCTATTATTGTAGTATTTTTTAGCACTGTTTTTCAGCTACGCTCTCGTTATATATGATCTGACAAAAATCTTGACCAGTCAGTAGTATTAACAAGAAATGCCTTCTTAGTCTTCTTCTTCTTCTGATTTTTCATTAGTTATTCATAGGAATTGAACCATTGGCTTCTAACAATGAGAGAAATATTGATTTTTCTTATTTAAAAATTTAATGAGTGATCTGTAATTTTAGTATTCTTCTCAATGTTACGATATAATTAATATGTTTGTGTAAATCAATGTTTAATATTGTTTGAAAGTTTTCATATCCCTTGAAGACCGAGAACATTTTTATCTTAAAACATTACATTCTTCTGTTTTTGCAAACTGGTGTACGCTTTCGGTCGGAAATGGATATGTAAATTAATAATGAATAAAAAATAATTTAAAACGATCATTTTGAAAGATGAAATACATTACAAAATTAAGGAAATATTCATTTAATATATGTCTTGTGATTAGAGGGGTAAAGATCTTACGGATAGCGTGTCTAATAAATCTATTCCTTAATCTCAAATAATTTTTATTTTTAATCAAAAGAATATTTAGTCATATTTTGCCTTCAACTGAAGCATACATGAAGTTTTAATCGCATTACTGACTTGGTGGATAAAGCGCTATTGGTGCAGATGTCATCACTCAGGTAAGAAACGTCGGTTGAAGCTGCAGTTAGCGGTACAATAACTTGTTTGCAAACTGTAATTTGTGGTGATAATCGACACATAGAATTTGATTTATATACCTGTAAACATTTGCATGTAAAACAATATTGTTTTTTTACGGAAATGTGAGATTTGCTCACGTACATCACGCTCTTTTGAAATTTTTAACTATTATTTTTGTTTACCAAAAAATATCACCCTTTGCGACAATTTTTTTTTTCGCATACCGTGTTTAATCCACTAATTTCTTCATTTTTTATAAATTTTAAAATGTCTACAGATTATGGGACACCCGGTATATATATATATATATATATATATATATATATATATATATATGTTGGTTTTTTTAAAAACTATTTCAAATAAAAGACAAAACTCTATTTTTTTTAATTTTTAAACATTCTTTAACGCTGCTATATTTGGAGTAAAACTCATATACATAAAATGATTCCTTGTAGACATTCAAATGCATCCGTGTATCTATTTTTGTTTCTGTTTTTATTTAGAGTTTAAAACACAATAATAATTTTAAAAAACTTGGGATTCTCATGAAATTTTACTATTTAAACATGACAATATTTCTTATAAATAAACTGTTTCATGGATCCCCAATGCAATATCGAAATATGTTCAGTCCATATATGTGATCAATGGCAATATAAAATTGACACTATAAAACTTAGCGAAGCTAGAGCATTAATATACAGAATGGGCGAAAACTAACTCCCTATTTTGAATAACTATTGATGTTATGTGTAGATTACAATGAAAGTTACCTTGTTTTTAGACTGTAACTTTGTTTGTAATATATATTTTATCTTTCCTTTTTCATATATCTAATATATGGCAGTGGCTTGAAGGGTGATTCATTAGCCTCTGGATACGCCGACGGGGCTCTACAGAATGGCCTGCGCGTAGTCCAGACCTCCCCCCATGCGATTACTTTTTATGGGGTGGGCTAAGGAAGAAGTGTACCGCAGCAAATCTCAAACTCTTGTTGACCTTGAGAGCAAAATTCGTGAGGTCATAAGTGTTCCTGACAAACGTACCTGTTCGTTTAAGACAGTGCATAGAAAATACTGGGGCACACATTGAATTGTAACTTTGTAATTATCATGCCCCACAATAAACCAAATGTGTACAAAAAATTGCCTTCATACCTACATTCGTTTTGGAGAAAAAAGTTATTTCCAATAGGGAGTTACTTTCTGCCCACCCTGATATATATCTGATAATATAGAAACTAAAATAGGCATATTCTTTAATTACTACAAATTAATAAATACAAAGAATAGTCACTATAATTATACTTACTTAGTTGTAATTCCAAAATTTCACAAAAATCCTATGAAATTTAGTACTGTTACTGTTGCATGTAATTCATATACTTCTAATGCACATATTATGTTGTTAAATATGCTTAAAAAACTATATTGTTATTTTATTCTCAATAAGAATATTTTTTTGCATAAAAAATAGTTTCCAACTCAAAAATAAAATTAAAAATCTTACTAACATTACTGGTATAAAAACTTTTGATTTCAATGACTTTTTTAATAATTTAGTTACTAAAGATGTGTTTGAAATTATAAATGCACTTTTTGTTGAAGATGTGCAGTTTCTTAATCTAAATAATAACATAACTATTTCAGCTTTTAAAACTCTGCCTAGATTTATCCTATACCATAACTACATTTTATTCAGTAATTTATATAAACAACGTTGAGGTTTGTCACAAGTGGGATTGCATCTAGTATATTATCTGATATATATTTATATTGTTATGAGCGTGACATTGAATGCACTAATTTTTGATTACAACGATATATTGATGATATAATATATATGGATAACCATAACAATTATCAAGATTTATCGGTCGCTTATCCTGATAATCTTTCTCTTAGTAATATTGATTTAACATCTAATGTAATTAATTTCTTAGACTTAAAAGTTATTCTTACTGATAACACTACTCGGCATGAAAATTGCCCACCGACACCATTTTAGTATATTCTTATGTAAAATGACCTCCTGAATCCGAATATGACCACCATCTTTCCCCATCACCCACCATTTTCTTGATACGCCCCCTCCCCCATTTTTATAATTTTTGGATAATTTTATACCCATCAGTTTGATTTTTAGAGGGACGATGATTATTTTAACCTTTAAATATCTTATTACCTGAGGAGCTACAGAGGTAGGAAGTTCTAAAACACGAACTTTTGTACTAAGGAAGTAAGGAGGATATTTGAGGGGATTTGTTTACAGGAAAAAAAAAATCAATAAAAACAATCAGTTTATTTTTATTTTTATTTTTTTTTACAATATCTCTCTTATTTTTTACAGATTTCAGCTTCCAGTTTGCCATTTTTTTACCAAAACACCCAAAATAATAAAAATTATACAGTGATTTTTTTTTCAAAATGTTGCTGAGTGGAGTAAAGGTCTCAAAGCCCTCGCAAGAATGTTTGACTGATTCACTGTACGAAGTTTGCTTTCAGTAACCTCCACGTTAAATATTTTGGGCAGTAAAACATGAACATTAAAATCTCCTGCTTTGACACGTGTTAAAGGTCATTCCTCTTGTCATTGTTGTGGTCAGACGTAATCTACTTTTAACACACGTTTTGTGATAAAAGAGTGAACTTTATGGTGTTCTCGACGGTGGTGATATTGTGTGCTGGTCTTTAACACGTGTCAACGGAAGATATTTTAGTATTCATGTTTTACTGCCCAAAACATTTAACGTGGGTGTTATTGAAAGAAAACGTGATACAGTGAATCAGTCAAACTTTCTTGCGAGGGCTTTGAGACCTTTACTCCACTCACCAACACTTTGAAAAAAATTTCGCTGTATATATTTTATTATTTAGGGTGTTTTGGTAAGAAAACGGCAAACTGGAAGCTGGAATATGTAAAATATAAGAGAAATATTGCAAAAAAAAAGAAAGAAAGAGAAACTGATTTTTTTTATTGATTTTTTTTTTTTTCTGAGCACAAATCCCCTCAAATATACTCCTTACTACAAATGTTCGTGTTTTAGAACTTTCTACCTCTGTAGCTCCTCAGGTCAAAAGGCATTTAACGGTTAAAAAAAATCATTGTTCCTCTCCAAATCAAACTGATTGGTGTGAAATTACCAAACAATGATAAAAATGGGGGAGGGGGCGTACCAAAAAAAAAAAAAAAAAGTGGGTTATGGGGCAAAATGGAGGCCAGATTCGGATTCAGTAGGTCATTTTACATAAGAATCTGCAAGAATGGTATCAGATATCGATGAATATATTTATATATATGTATATATATATATATATTGCAGAGCAGTGTAATTTGCTATTGGTATTTGACTTATATGATAAACATAAAGATTTCCCCTTTAAAGTAAATTGTTTTACTAGTTTTCAAACATGTTTACATAAATCAATTTTTGTTAATATTCTTCTTAATTATAATGTACGTATAAAATATTCTGTGTCTGATAATTATAAAAACAAACACTTTAGATTTTTTTTTTTTTTTTTTAAATCTTGCTTTGACAAAAATATATCCAAAAATTTATTTATTTATTTATTTTTTAATTGTCATGGAAAATGGATATCCCCCCATTTTTTTTTTTTTTTAAGGGATTTTTATTCCATAAATAATGTTCATCTTAAGACTAGAAATTAAATTTGTTGATGTTAAATGCTGTGTTGTAATAAATACATTTTAATTAACCCTGTGGAACTTTACAATGAAATTTATTTAGTTTTTACTTTTTAAAAACTCTTTTCATTTTACTATTGTCGTTGGCAGCACTATTCCTTTTATTTTTCTTGTTCCTAATTTAGGATTTAGGATTCTTTCATATTTGAATTGGTTCTTGAATTCTTAATTTATTCCATGATTCTTGGCCATTAACTGTACCTTTAACGATTTACTGATGCTTATATTTTATATGTACTGTGTGATAAAGATTATGTTTTCTATCAAAGTTACTTTACATTTTTTGCAAAATCGGTCTTTCTTATATAATTAGTTGTTTAATTATTCTAATATCTTCAATATATCTGTAGGATTTTCTCATTTTGTGTGAGTTTACTTCGATATCAGTTTAATTATTCCAACATCTTCCGTTTATGTGTAGGATATTCTCATTTCGTTTGTGAGTTAACTTTGATTTCAGTTTCTTTCTTGTTTTGTCTGGTTGAATGCTTAGGGACAGGGGCAAAGATATATTTAGCTTTTGCCACCTTTGCGACAGACAAACATTCACATTGCATGCATGTATTCTACCAGACCCCTGATTACGTTGAAATGCAAACGGGCCATTATCTAAGTACTATTTGAAATTTGGTTTGATTTGGGTAGTCTTTGATACTGATCATTTTAATTGCTGGAATTGCTGGTAATACTTATTGACCTTTATATTATTACTGTAAGTTCTGTTTATGAAAAAATATATATATATATTAAAAATTTTAAATTTTACTTTTTAATATAAATAGTTTTGAAGAAGATACAATTAACATTGTTATATTTTAATAGATGTGCATGCAACATTTCCTTATTTTACGACGGTAATTTTTGATAAATATTTTCTTAACGCCCTACGTCTCACTATAAAAGGAAAGACTGTCAGCTGACAGGCAAGTATGTCAATAATTTCAATGTATGTATATTTTTATCATTAATAATAAAAATAGAAAATATAATATAAAATATTTAATGCAAGTATAGTATGAAAAAAATTAGTTTAAAATTCCAACATCATATGAGAATAAATAATTCCAATTAAATATATAAGATTCACATTTTTTTTTGAAAAATAAATTACTCCTCAAAACCCACTAAATTATGAGCTATTGTACAAAGATGTCCCTATAGCTGTTTATATACTTTGGCATTTCAATACTCATATATTGGGCAATCACAAAAGATTTTATATGTCACAAATGCATCACAAATGCATTTAATCTAGATTTATTTATTTATTATTTTTTTTCACTTTCTCTTACCATATAGGTAGAGAAAGTATTGTTTTGGGGTCAAGGATTCGAAAGTGAGTTTTTGTTATATTTACACGTTTCGAGGTCCCCTGAATCCAAAAATCTTATTTTTAGCTGTTGGTCTGCGTGTGTATGTGCGTGTGTGGGCCTGTCTATTATTAGCATATCTCAAGAACAAATAATAGTAGAAAGTCAAACTTACTACTCTAAATGTGTGTCATATAGGGAGGCTACAGTAAACTTTTCGTGGAGATCAAGCAAATGGTTCGTGAACATGGACATGCAAGATAATTCAAATACATTATATCTACGGAAAATTTTCTTGTCAGTACTGTGCAACATGTAACATCTGCTGGCTGACTTAAACGAAACGGAATAAAGAGAATTTATTACATTCATAAAAGCATGTTTTATGTACATTGTGATATGGAAATCATTCATTTACAAGGTTACCCAAAGTATTTCGATATATTAGGGCTATACATGGAAATTTCAGAAATCGTAATTTCTTTTGAGTTAAATGTTTTTCAAGAAATATAATTTTAACTATAGAGTATTTATAATAGTGCAAGTTGATCATAGACAATATACAGGAAAACCCATAATTATGTAAAACATTATTTTTTATTAAATGTAATTAATGGAACTGCTTTGTTCGTTTTATTATGTCGACGAATACTGTAAAACAATTTTTTCATTTCCATGCACTGTAAATAAAATGCTTTTTGAAGTTCTATTTCCTACTTTGTTTTTTGTATAATATCACGTTTCGAGGATCCCTGGATTACGAAAGTCCAATTTTTAGTGGTTGATCTGTATGTATATATGTTATTAGCATAACTTAAAAATAAATTAAGTCAGAAAATTCAAATTTTGAATTTTGAATTTGGTATTAGGTTACCACAGAAAAATTTGATCAAGAATGGCAAGTTTGAAGGCAAATTAATAAGGACATGTTCATTTTTTTTTTTTTTAATAATTCTATGCACTGTAATTGAACGGGGGGTTGAAGGAGGCGCTAGCCCCGATATCACGTTTATCACGCTTATAATATCACGTTTTGAGGTGGCCTGAATTACGAAAAAAATTGGTCGAGACTGGCAAGTTTGAAGGCAAATTAATAACTGCCTGATTATTATAACTTTTTACTTCCATTACCCTACTACCGTAGGTAATGGAAGTATTGTATTTCGTCCGAAAGTTCGATATCGAGATTTCACCTGATTTACACGTTTTAAGGTCCCCCGAGTCCAAAAAAGTGTTTTTTGCCAATTGGTCAGTGTGTGTGTATGTATGTGCGGAATCTTCTGGCTATCATCTCTCCGAAAATAATAAAGATAGAACTACAAAACATCAGAATTGAGACAGGTCTGGTGTACAGATAAATTATTCATACTTAGGTGTATATTGAAAAACCGGAAGTGGGATATCGGAAATCGGATTTGGGACCGTAAGTCCGTATCTCAAAAAGATCTAATGATTTTCTTCAAAGTTGCTATAAAAACACTCTATTAGATGTCCTTTCGAATGATATAGTTGGTTAGTTAAGGAAATTTGATAGGCGTCCTGTATAAATAGTTCAATTTCAGGTCTCGCAAGCGCGTTCCTTTGAAAACGGATGTACGGATTTTATTCAAACTCGCCATATTAATTCACTTTTAAATATCCTTTTGTATGTAATTATTGTTTTACGATAAATAATTGATTTTTTGTAAAAGCTTGTATCTCAAAAACGGCTCTAACGATCTTCTTGAAAAATGTTATATAAATCCATTTCTTTCTCGTGTATTACGTTAGAGGAAAATTAGAGGAAAATTAGAGGTTATTAGAGGAAAATTAACAGTCATCCTGCTCAGGTAGGTGATTTTCAAATTTCGGAAATTTGGGTTTCAAAAAAATAACTCTAGCATTCTTTTCTATTATTTTTTACCTCGCTATATGTAAGCTTCGTTTTATAAGTCTTATATGTGTATAAAATTTCTCTTGAAAATTGTATGTTACTACTTCTTTAGGTTACTTTGATGTTTTCTGATCACATTATCTCCCAAAAATGCATATAATATGTGTAATAGTGTGCACTAGAAGTCGTGTGGTTGTTTCACACCAGATTTTTTTTTTAGTAATTCTAATGCACTGTAATTGAACGGGGGGTTGAAGAAGGCGGTAACCCCCCCCCCCCCTCACACAGGGTTACATGTCAAATTAAATTGTTTCTAAACCTATTTTATAATATTTTAAAAGTACATTTTCTTATGCTATTGATTTTAAAATTCAATATGCAATCTATCATTATAATATTGAAATACAAGGTAAGATAAAGTTATGTGAGTGACACACCACATTATTATTATTATTATTTTAAGAGAAAATAGTAATAATAAGAAGAATATTTTAAAATATCACAGGTATATGGTTGAACATTTCGTTTATTTATTTTTATTTTTATTTATTTTTTACTAGTTCTTTTGAAAAATACTCATATTGACACCCCTCCCCCAGTTCACAAGAGAAGCGATGCTCCTAAATGTAGAAAATTTTTATCCTGGTTTACTGTTATTATTATACATAGTTTTTTTTTTTTTTTTTAAACAAATAATAAATAGTTTACAGTTTAACAAAATCTACTTACAATATTTGAATTGCATTTGCTGCAGTGGCTCCATCTATTAGTAAGAATACTTACTTATGCTTTTTGAATAAGATTATCTTGTGTACTTTAATATTCCTCAAACTATTTCTATATTGTATATTTTGAGCAAAAATGATGAGTATTTATATATTGTGTAAAATATGCATTTTTAAAAGTATACTGCCTATCTCTGACTACAGGTTATGCCAATATTAAAAATGAACGTTTAGGCTATTTCATGAACATATTCAGCCTTTTTACGCAGAGATACTTTCTTTCTTTCTTTTCAATCAATAATAAGAGAGACTCTCTTTGACATGTGTCGGTAACATTTCGCTTTCTGTTCTTGTGAATAAAACTCGCTTGTTTTCTATTTTTATTAATGAACGACAACATGCAATGTAGTAAGAAAAAGCCAGTAATTTTTAAATACAAACGTGAATCGCCACCGGGAACGAGCAATGCTTGATGGGTAACAAGTCATGTGCATGCATCGACCATTCATCTCGACGCTTTTCAACGCAGGTTGATTAATGTGGAGTTCGGAAACATTCTTCTCAAGTGAACTACGGATAGGAAATATTTAACTCTCGGTTGAATTTTCTAAATTAAGTTTCTTCACTCTGAGATGAATCGACAGTGGAGGTTCGCGGAGAATTAAGTGGTGTAGTATCCGCCTTTCTCTCCTGGACTTTGATATCTAGATTCCACTGACCGATGAGACAGCGGTTTATAGAAAGAATAGAGAGCGACTACACTTTGTGACCCCCAATAGCTAATCATGAATGTTTTCTTGCGAAATTTGCAATTATCCAAGAAGCCCCTTACAGCCTAAAATCGTCATAACGGCGCCCACGAAAAGAATGTACGAATTTCGAAGTGTTGTGTTCAAGAGCGAATAGGAGATGTGGTGTCGACTCTGTTTCTCGTCCAGGAGTGGTGAAAGACGCTCAGAGAAGAAAAGAGAAGGAGATGGAAAAAGTTTAGGTGAATAGATAATTTAACTAATTAGAGAAAGAAGTTTTTTGGTAAATACTTAAAAAAAAAAAAAAAAAATGTTGTATGATGCCTGATGATAAAATTTTCGGTTTAAAAATTATTTTTTGTGCATATTTGTTTTGTACATATTAAGAACATAGTTAAAATAATTACGTCACAAAAAAGCCCAATGTTTTTTCTTTCATTTGGACCTCCCAGTATTATTTTTTAACTTTTTTTTTTTTTTTTTTTTTTTTTTTGTCGCTAACACAGAGATAAAAATTTTAGAAAGTGTAGCATCCACTGGTACTGTCAGAGATCGTTTTCCCATCAATTCTTTAAAAACAGCATTTTCTTGCATACGAGAATGAGCCACACGGCAAAATCTAGAGAATTTTACAGTAAGCAGATGAAATACAGATACGTTGTGGTGTGGGGCACTCCTCTTACGCAGAAAAATGGTGTGAAAATGAACTCAGGCAGTACCACTGGATTTTTTTTTTTTTATTCATAAAGGGATTAAAATATAGTGATTAATGGTTTTTATTTATTTATTTTTTTTTTTTTTTCATTCCTTTAAATATAGTGTCTTTCGAAGCAGACAAAGTCTGCATGTACAGTCGGGGAAAAAAAAAAAACTCAACACTCAACGTAACTTCCTTGGTAATCGATGTAGAAAAATGCAATAGGTATCATTCGACGGGGAATTGTGAGTAGTTTCTGAAAATGAACTGAAATTTTGAATTGGGGGTCGTCTACATATTAAAACGCGCACCAACTTTGGTTTTTTCAATGGTAATGCCTCATTTTTCTTTTATGTTTGAATTCCTGGGATCGCGACAACGCGAAAAAGTATATTGGTTGTATATTTTGCTTATTTTTTCACAAAGTTATAAGCGTTCAAAGTTTGAAGGTGCTGATGTTAAATTCATATTTCAAACTTTTATTAATATCTTCACAAAAAATAATTTGATCGATATAATTTTTTTTACGAAATAAAGTGAAGAAACCTAAACATAATCCATCATTATTTTTGATTCTAAAAAATATTTTTCATTTTGAAAAATATTAATAAATTCAAATTCATAAAAATTATGAATTATGACCTATATTAATTTTTACATAAAATGAATCCTAATGCGGAAAAATATGGGTGTGCAAATTTGCAGCTCATTCCAGTTATTAGTTTTTGAGATATAAATAAATCTTTCTTTTGGAGTGGTTTAGGGGGCCGTCTCTTATAAAGTTTTGCATGAGATAACGAATAAAATCTTAAAAAATAGCAAAGAAAATTAAACAAAATATGTTTATTTTTTATTTACGGGTCAAATTATATAACAATAACGTCAAACGCAAAGAAATGGAACTAAAATGATGACTTTTAGACATTAGTGTAGGCATAAAGAATTCCTGCTTTCTAAAGAAGACAAGCCCCGCCTTCATCGTTCTTCAAAACAAATCAATACAGAAAAAAAGAAAAGTAAATGTGACATTGAGTGGTGAATTCGTGTTAAGCCCCTTATTTTATGTTGACAAATATATGCAGAAGTGGTATTTACTTCATGGATTACTGGTGACAAATTTTGAATCTTTTAAATGAACACTAGTAGAAAAAATTAACTAAATAGGCGGGGTTTACTGTTTTAAATGGAAAAATATGTTTATTGTAAACATTGTCTATTAGAAAAAAACGAATGGAATTGGAATGCAAGATAGACTTGTAAAATCGTTTCTTAACTACCGTCATAGTTAAAGTCATTTGCTTCATATATTGCTTTATTTTATTTATTTATTTTGTAGGTGGGAGGTTTATTATTTTAAAGATACTTTAGTATTTAAAATTTTATTAATATATTTTAACTTTATAAATTTTTAAAAATATACTTTAACTTTTTAAAAATATATTTTAACACTTTTTGCGACCGCAAGATTTTGTCTTTCTGACAGTAAGATCCGCCTACAGGCGCTATTCTCTCAAAATAAAATATTTTAGAACAACTTTTCTGGATTTACAATTAAATTACAAATGATATTTATTATAATTATATTCTTTCTAATCAATATATTTCTATCCACAGTATATTTTGTTGCAAAAATATGAACACTGGGTACACATCTAAGAAATACGTAACACACAAATTACGAAAGAAACGCCCACTGACAGAGATTTTCAAATGACGTCAATCTATGTCAGCAGTCGCGAAAGGGTTAATTAAGAGATTATATTTTCATAGAAATTATAAAACGAATCGTACAGTTTCAAAGAGTTCAACTGACCCAAAACTGATAAGTGCGATTAAAATTGTTTAATATTTACTTCATGAACCCTTACAATAATTTATCCGAAAACATTTAGTTTATGCGTTGTATCTATATTATTTCGCTTCGTATATTATGTTACACCTACGAAAGAAAATTTAAGCTTTATTGGTGATCAATACCACCATGATAGACACTCTCACTTGAAAAATATTTTACTTTTTTCAAGGAGTACTGTCTGGACCAATCGCAAGTGTAATGTATTTAAATAGACCTAAAATTATTTTAAAAAAGTATTGAAGTATATACACATCTAAAAAACTGAATTCTAGATAATTAAAAAACTGTAAAATATAAATGTTTTTATTAATTTTTATAGTTTATTTTTACCTGAAAGATTTCCGGTGTGAAACATTAAAATTTTGTCTTCTGTTATAGGATCTTAATTTTATTTTTCTATATTTACAGATAACCTCCTAACACATTTTTGATTATAACTCTATAAATACTAAAGTTGAGGTATACAAAAAGTATACTTTTCCGCACTGCCAGACTCTCAGAAATTCGAATATGAAGTCAAAATTAGGTGTTTCTATTGAAAAAAATCAAAGTTGGCGTTCATTTCAATATGTAGATGACCCCTAATTCAAACTTTGATGACATTTTCAGAAAGCGCATTTAATTTCCTGTTGAATTATGTTTATTAGATGTTCCTGCGTCAATTAATAACGAAATTACAGCGGGTGTTGCGTTTTTTTTTTCCCCGACTGTACAACATTATTTATTTACCAAAATCTTACAATAATGTTATTGAAGTGCAATTATTATAGCTAATAATTTAATAGTTGATATTGTAATTGAAATTCATTCCTATTCTCGTGCGTAATCACAATAACCCTATGAAGACAGATTACGCGAAATAGCTCACTTGGTTTTCTGAAAGTTCTTGCATAAAATTAAACAAAATATCAATTAAAATGCATAAAAACGAAAGATTTCATAACTATTCAGTAAACATTCAGCATATATATATATATATATATATAATTTTATTATTATCATTATTAAATAATAATAATAATATTTTTAAGTATTTACATTATTTTTTTTAACCGTGTGCAATGTGTCCTAGCTTTAACTTAGTTAAAAAAAAAAAAAATAAATAAATAAAAACTTAATTTGCATTGTTAGACATGAATGTTGTAATTACTTTTTTTTAGTTCCTACATTAACAATGGAAAAAAAGTTAATTGAGGTTTTAGTTTATATAAAATTTATATTTTCAGTTTCTGTACACTGTTAAAAATGGTTTCTTAAAAATGAGCAAAATTGCCTCAAAATAGTTCTGAAGCAATATATACTTAAATTTGAAAACCCATGTACTCCATTTTGAGTATAGTGACATGTCAAACATGGAGATGTTAGGATTCTTATATGTCAACCCCATTTTTAAGCATGCCAATATACTCAAAAATGAGTACATGGATTTTCAAATTTAAGTATATATTGTTTCGCAGCTATTTTGAGACAATTTCGCTGATTTTTAAGAAACCATTTTTAACAGTGTAGTTATTAAATTAAAATTATTTTAGAATTGTTCTACTTACAGACGGCAGCAAACTTATTGAAGCGCTAGTAATAATTTTTATATAAAAGATTGCCCCTAACGCCGTTTTGTTAACTAAATATTTGTCAAATCATGATCTTACTCTTTACGCTGTTCATAACAAAGTACGTCGGTAATATAAATTAGCGATCAAGCAAAAAAAAAAAAAAAAAAACTGTGGATGTGTGATTCGATAATTTTGCTGTCGACTGCATGCATATATTTTAAGTGTTTGTTATCATTTTCGTTAAATAGGTACTTTGTTAGATTTTGTTATCTGAGGATATATCAAAATGTGTTACGTCATTGAAATGTCCATAAAAATGAAAATAATGAAAATAATAATAAGAAATAAATGAAGAAATCACGTTTTTTTATTTTCTATGTAAGTATTCAAATGACTATTAACAATTATTTAGACAGATTTTATTATATAACTAGTGAAATTAATGAAAGTTTTACTTAATATTTTCAAGAAAATGAAATTATAATTTTCTTTAAAATAAAACGTTAATGATTTTTCTCTCGTTCTTTAGAATTCACTTTATCACATCACGTTACAGAAACGTAAAAAAATAAAAATAAATAAATCATGTTTACAAAGGAAAATGAATTTTCAGATATTTTACACATTTAAAAAAAAAAAAAAAAAAAAAAAAATCTGCTTCTTGTACTATAAATTTGTTCTTCAGCTGCCGTTTTTCACATACAAAATCAATGTCGCCAGAGAAAATGTATTTTTTTATTTTATTTTATTTATTTATTTTATTTTATTTTATTTTTTTACCGATAAATTTTAATATGTTATGTTTTTAATTAATATATTTCAACAAAAACAAATCAATTAATTAATCAAAAATAAATTAAAAAATTCGGTTTATCTTATACTATTAACTGAGCAATATTTGTATTGTATATATGTATATTTCACTGTTCTCGAAAACGGTAGGTCAGACAGTCACGTGATTTAACACAAAGGTGCCCTCCGAAGGGTCATTGTGCACATCGAAGTCAGATTTTTCGAATTTTTGATTAGTTTTCTTTTAATTAATAAAAATATGAAAATAAAACTTCCCATTTCTATAATGACCAGAATATAGAATCGTAGGAGAGATTTGATTGGTTTATTTGATTTTCATTGATTTGAGTGTATTTTACATTGAGCAAGAGCTATGTTATGAGGAATTACGAGAGATTTGATTGGTTTATTTGATTTTCATTGATTTAAGTGTATTTTACGTTGAACTAGAGCTACGTTATCAGGAATTACGAGAGATTTGATTGTTTTATTTGATTTTCATTCATTTGAGCGTATTTTACGTTGAAGTAAAGCTACGTTATGAGGATTTACGAAAGATTTGATTTAATTTTTAATATTTTAATATTGTGCGACTTTTACAGAGAACAAATTACGATTGGCGCCGTAGGATCCCGAGAGCATGTTTTTTGGTAAAAATTTTCATGGTTCACTGACCAGCTAGTTGGTGAAGCCAGCTAATGTTATAGTATATTACTAATATTCAAATTTTCATATTTAAAAATTCAGATTTATAAAATTATAATTTCAGAAATAAGAATAAATAAATAGAAAAGGGAAAATATTATAAAATGAATTATATATTAAGTGTTACACACACACACACATATATATATATATATATATATATGATCATAAGTTAACACGATCCATCTCAAAAAGAAAGCAAAATACAGAAACTGCTTTTATATAAGAAAAAAAATTATAAACAGAACAAATTCGAATACTAATATTAATAATAAGATTTATGACTTTTTCAGGGATGATCCCTGTGTAGGATAAATATCATTAAAAGTTCCTGAAAGAATATTGGCATTTATGTATGAAAAACATCCTTAGCCTGCAATTTCTCGTAAAGGTAAACACATAATATTAAACAGTAATTGAATACAAAGCACATACAAAATGCATTTATTATTGCAATTTCATAATTAAATGAAAGGGTACAAAAATCCATAAATAGATAAGACACTTAAATTACAGTTAAAATTCAAACAGCAAAACAGCAAATTAAAAAAAAGAAAAAGAATGAACCCTTTTCAGCTGGTAGGTAGACTTACAATTATTTCAATCTCACCCCAACGTAAGGAAAACTAACCTTAAAAACGAAACTTAAATTTGAATGTAATCTTCCAAATTGAAATACTTTGCAGTGTAGAAGACGGTTAACAATTAATAATAATAATAATTATTATTATTATTTTTTTCTTTTAGACTCATGAGAGTAGTATGCAGATCTGTATTACTGTTACAAATAGATTTGGTTTTTGTTTATCTATTACTTTATTAATTTTTTTTTTCAATTTATTTATTTTTACAAAATTTCTTTTCACGCTAAAAGCATTACTACCCATTTTTACCCATTTTATTTGTTTAAGATATGTATAAAGAAATATATTACTAAGTATAAATACAGTGTATTTCAAATAATTTTAATTTTTGTGTTATCTTTTGTTTATTATATTTCTTCAATGAAAGTCATGGTAAACAAAATTATGAACATTTGTACATGCATGTTAAAATATGCTATACACACGCACACATGTGTCTATATATATATATATATGCGTGTGTGTGTGTGTATGCTTTCAGTTTATTATTGTTACCTACTACTTATCAAGTAAAATAACATTGTATAAAAATTTAAATTGAATTTTTCTCCTGATGTATTTAGAAATATTTTACTGAAATATTTTAAATTTTTATTCTTAAATGTAAACGTATTTAACTTTTAACCACTCACATTTCTTTTTTTTTTTTTATTGTAACAGAAATTTTCTCAATAACTGTAACTGTTATGTGAATAATATGCTTTCATCACTTTAAAGCTCTATATAACTAATTTTAATAATATAAATATGAACACAAAAACGAAAAAAGTTTATGATAAAAATTCTTTTAAACAATTAAGAATTATATTAAAAGATAATTGAAAATTATATTTCTAGACAAAAAATAAAATAAAATAAATAAATAAAATAAAATAAAATAAAACAAGCATCATACAAAAGTTATATCTTCTTATTTTTATAATAAATTCTAAGTATCATCAAAGAACAAAGCACTTTGAAAATTTACATTAAAAAATTCATTTCAAAATAAAAGTTTTTATCCATCATTTGTTATGAAGGAAAGAAGAACATGCATACTTTCTAATTAAAAAAAGAGAAAAATAATAAATATGTATTTAATTTTATAAATCTTGAAGTCAATTTTTCATTCTTTCAGACTGAAAAAGTTTCATCATCAAGTGTGGGAAACTTTCCAGCTGCTAGAGAAATTTCTAATATTTTATCGGGTATCGAAAAACTGTAGTTCAAATAGATTAAATTTTAATTTTTTTTTTCGCTCAACAAAACTGTAATCAATAAATGATTCAAAGGTTAATACATTATGTCTAGAAAATATAAAAAGTAGATTAAATAAATATTTTTTTTTACTTCCTTATTTTAAAGAAAGCATATTTAAAATATGCGTAATGTAACTAAGAATATATAAAATGTTGCAATATACTGAACTAAAAGAAAATAAATATTTTATTATATATTACCTGTATAATAAGCATTATCAAATCATATATATATATTATATATATATATATATATATATATTATCATATTAACTAGGAAAATTATATGTATATATATGTACATATAATAGTATAGCTTCAAACTATTCCGATGTTTTCAGAACACTTGCCACGAACATCTTTTCTGATAAAAATCTTTTGCATTTTTTTTTTCCAATGATTAAATAAGTCTAAAATTTCTTTTCAAAAACTGTGGTGATAACTCTTTCAAGAAATCGGAGTAATTGGCAACTATGCAATATTTATAAATGTATTCGAAAGATCTAATTTTATTTCAATAATAATATTGGCTCTAAATAAATTTTCAGTGCAATTTAATATATTCACTCTATCTCTCATAATTTGTTTTTAAAACTTGAGTAGTTTTTAAATGTTATACTTTACTACTATTCGTATTTTTGTTTTCTAATTAATCTTTCTCGATTTCTATATTCAATCACTCAATACTTTCCTCAATATTAATAGAAGAAAATATTGGGTGCTAAAAAAATTCTAATTTCAGTTTTCTATAAATTTACACGTTTTGATATTTCGTATGAGAAATTGCATTATTTTCAGGAAATGCCCGTCACTGTGTTTGTGAGGAAAAAGTATTATAACAACTCTAGCTCAAGAGCTAACTTACAAAATTAACGTGCACAAACACAATTTTCTTAAATTTTATAGGCTGCCCCAGAGGCCAAAAGCTTTTGCGCTCAAAGCTGGTATACGGGAAGGACTAGGTTTGACCTCAGGTCGCTTTGGTCAACGAAGGTTTTGGAGATTTTTTTTCTTTTTTTGTAAACTCGCATAAATACGGGCTATTACCATTAGAAAGACTAACAATTGGGGCACACCACTCCAGGCCTAGAACTACGTGTAATCAATCAGCCTTAATCTCGAACACCAACTTTTACATTTGGTTGCAACGTAACATAAATTGTTGCCTACCACCTTTGGGTGCAAATCGCCTAACAAGTGTCCATGTTATGACTCAATTTATCCTAATAGCAGAGAGAGTTTATTGTATATAATTGCCCAATAATTGCTATTTGAGAGGATTAATGAAAAACGTTATGATGATTTAATTAAATGTATGTTGGTCTCCAAATTGCACTGTTATAATGAGAATTCTTATGTTTAATGGAAGTCTATATTTCAGCATCTATTGTGTGTTATCATGTAAAATCCTAATATGTGAGAGATCTTTTATGAAGTACTATGCTGATTTAATTTCGATGCATACACTGTAAAAATAAATGCCGAGAAACTCTCGCAATATTACAGTCATTCATTCGAAAAAATTAGGAATTTAAAGGGATAAATCTCGTGAAAAAACAAATGTAACTTAAATTCACGGGTTTTACCCTTAAAAAATGAAAAAGTGGAATTTCCCGTAAAAATTAGTAAAATTTTTACAGATATCCACCTAAAAGTTGCACTGTTATACTACAATTTCTTCGGTTTACGGGTAGGCTATATCTTACCTTCTATAGATTATAAATAGTGTACCCACCTTGATATATGTGATAGCCATCATGAAAATTACTTGTGACTAATTTGGATTTATACCATACGGTATCGAGACAAATTGAAATTGAAATGTGTTCAAACAATGAGTATTTAAAGAACTGGGACTTCCTTATGTTTTTCATTGAAGGTTGGTTTAAGACAACATTTAGAGGGCTGGTAACAAATTGAGCAAAATCAATAATGTTTGTGATCATTTTGTATCCTTAAACGAACGAAATAAGTGATGATAACATATTAAATGACGAAAAAAAACGGAAAGAAATTTCGAAAAAACACTTTATACTATAAGTTAGATACATATAACCGTCCCACACATCAAAAATCTTCTTTCTAAGATAATTTAGCGCAGATTTACGCATGAAAACATATTTTTTGCACTCCTACCCCCGAAGGGCCGGTAGTGTGGAATTTCACAAAATCCCTTTGTAGTGTATGTTGAATACGCATAAGCAGCCCACACATAAAACATTGCCATTCTAAGATAAACTGGAACAGAGTTACAGATGGAAACATAATTTTTGTCTGCCCCTCCCCCCAACCCTAAAGCGGGGATAGAACGGAATTTCAAAAAAATACTTCTGTGTATGTGTGTTGAGTACGCATAACCAATCTACATATCAAAAAATTACTTTTCTGGGATAAATTTGAGCAGAGTTACTCTTAAAAAGGTGTTCGTTTTCCGCCCTCCGCCCTTAAAGGGGGGAGGGAGGAAATTTCGCAAAGTCCTTTTATAATGCGTGTTAAGAACGCATAAAAGCCCGCACATAAAAAAATCGCCTTTTTAAAATAGTTCGGAGCAGAGTTAAGCATGGAAACATGTTTTTTGCCCTACCCTCACACCCAAGGGGATAGGATGAAATTTCACAAAATCCCTTTATATTGTGTGACTTGAGTACACATAAGCAAACGACGTACCAAAAATTTGCTATCCTAAAATAATTTGGAGCAGAGGTATTCTTAAAATCGTTCTTTTGTCCCCTCCCTTAAAGGGGGGTAGGGGAAATTTCGTAAAAATGCTTTATAGTGCGTGTTGGAAACGCATAAACAGCCCACACATAAAAAATAATATTACTGAGATAATCTGAAGCAAAGTTATGCTTAAAAACGCATTTATTGCACCTCACCCACAAAGGGAAAAGGGGGGGGGGGGGAGAATTTCGAAATTCCAGTTACAATGAGTGTTGGATACACGTAAATAAGCCACACACTGAAGTTTGTGACCTCAGCTGCTATAGTTTTCCACGAAAAAATTAGCGCGAAAAGGAGGGTTTGCCCCCTCGTAATCCCCCCCCCCCCCCCGCCAAATCTAAAATTGCAAAAAAAACATAAGATTTTAGATATATCCTTAAGAAGACGCTTGGCTTTTTTTTATATTATTGTGCTATTATTGATTGAGTTCTACTCGAATATCCGTATTTTGCTAAATTTGCCTTCGAAAATCGTTTTTTCACCCCCCCCTTAATAATCGAAAATTACAAAATCGCAGAAAGTGATGTTTTTGTACTTAAGTCTAGTCTCTCCATCTACAGTTTTTTCACCGGGAAGTAAATTGGAGCCGAGTAATGCTAATAAACAAGTGTCCCCCACAGTGGAGGAACGAGGCGGTGTTTTACAAAATCCCGTTTTAGTGTGGCTCAGGGTCCTATAACCAACCTACTCACCAAAGTGTGTGACTGTATCTCCCATAGGATCGCCATGGCTGTGTTGAGTCTGGAATCGGTGAATCAGTAAATTTACTCTTTTATATATATAGATTTTCATATAGAATATGACTTTTAATGAATAATATATTTTTTTTTTTCGCAATTTTAGGTTAAGTACTTTATGTATAGTGAAACGTCAAACTGGTGTTTGGGTCATATTTGAGCCCATAGTAGTAGGAGAGTTAAAGAAGGAATTACGGAACCTAATTGTTCTTAGTAAATTTCTGAATTCGCATTTTGTACAGGTTCCAGCATTTCAACATGAACTACCCTACGATTACACCACCAAACATGAAAACGAGCCTGTTTGTGGTGTAAACCTGGTTTAGTTGCACTTTGTGGTGATTCATTCGAAGAAATCCACTGCATTTTGAGTTTTGAATTATCATAAACAAACCATTTTTTATCTTCAGTGATCAAGTAATCAAAAAATGCTTCTGTATTGTGCCGCTGAAGCAATAAGTTGCATGTGCTCGATCGGTTAGCTTTGTTTTTTTTTCGGACAGATGATTCGAGACCCAAAAACCCACACTGCTTACTTTACCAACTTGCTGCAAATTTTCTTGGATGGTAGACCAAGGTTGGTTAAGAGTGTTTGACAGTTTTTGGATTCTTTGACACGGATTTGCTTCAACTTTTACACTTAACATGCCATTGTCTAGAGTTGTTTGTCTTCCTTATCGATACAAGTCAGAAAGATCAAAATTTTCATATTTGAACTAAAAAAAAAAAAAACCTCCTTTAGCTTTTAAAAATTCTTAATACAATTGAATAAACATCTCAAAGGATTTTTGCAGCAACTGTCGCGTTATTACTCTTTTGAAACTCAAAAATCACACAATGCCGGATATGTACCTTTTCTTGTTTTTGACTAGCCATTTCACTATAAATTGCAAAAAAAAAAAAAATGTAAGATTTAACTATTTACGAATAAACAGGTCACTCTAACCATGAAATGTCTTTGGCACGAGCTCAAGCACACAATGAGCTGATAAACGACAATCGAATATCGACATGCACAAAAACGACATTACTTCCCGATCCCCTAATATGAAACTATATATACTTACATAACGATCTAAATGAAATTTTAGTGTTATGATTCGTTTGGTGTAAAAATCGATTACACTTATTTTCATCTTCAAGAAATACCGCGTTCGCTGTACTTTTCCACCAGTTGAAAAATGGGCAGAAATCGGGTTTATTCGAAAATAGACATATCACATTTGATGAAATTGGGATTTAAGTGTTTTTTTGCGGAGAGAAATAGATTGGATTATCCTTTTCTTCAAGAAAATTTGAGTTTGATGTTAACCTTTTATCCTCCGCGCCGTTCACAACGTATAGCATAAATTTCATTTTCTAGGAATAGATATAACAATTAATGAAAGTTTTGGATTAAGATTTTTTGAGGGATGAAAATTTGATTCAACTTACCGTCATCTTCAGAAAAAATCGATTTAACTGTTAACTGTTTATCCGGCGGCTACAAAATATGTAAGAAATTGGCTTTACTTGAAAATAAATATAGGAATTTTTATGAAAATTTGGGATTATGTGTTTTTTCAGATGCAAAATTGATTGGATTTATCCCCTCTTTAGGAAAATACGCGTTTGATGTTCAAACATTTATTCGCCTGTTGCAAAATTTGACAGAATTAGTGTATAAAATTTTACTGCTATAAATTTTTATTTTAAAATTTGTGATTAATCGTTTAGTGCTTTTCGGGGTGAAAATTCGTTTGGACTAGTTCCCCATATTCTGGAGAATCTGCGTTCGCTGGTAGCTCTTTATCCGGCGTTTGCAAAAAATAGCTTAAATCATGTTTACTCAGAAATGAATATAACGATTTCGATTAAAACTTAACGTTAAAGGATTTTTGAGGTGAAAAACCCAAATGACTTATCTTCTTTTTCTCAAAGAGTTGAGTTCACTGTTAACCCTCATTTCGTCTAAGACGAAATATGGCAGAAATTTAACTTTCATAAAGACTACTGTAGTGATTTTGATAAAAATTTAGTTTTAGGGTCTTTTCGAGTTCACGGTTTTATCTGAATTGTTCTCCTCTTCAAAATAAATAGAAGCATTTCTAATCCTATGGGAAAAATGCTGCACAAACCTGGTTTTCGAGGAAATCACTGGAACGATTTTGAAACAAAATATAGTGTTAGAGAATTCTTAGAGATGAAAATCCGATCTGACTTACTGTCTCATTCTTCAAAGAAATTTGTCGCTTGTACCCTACGCTTTTCCTGGAATAAAATATAGCAGAATCCTTATTTTCTAGGAAACTTCTTGACAAACGTTGATGAAAAATATATCTGCAGTTTAGTTTGAGGTGATAATTCGATTAGAAGTTTCCCTATCTTTAAGAAAATTAGTTTTTACTTGTAACTCGATCTAGCACAAATAAATTTAAAATATTTCACTGCATTTACACTAAGAATACTTTCTACAATAAGTCTGAGTTTACTTGGTCTGTATATTTATATAAAATTCTGTGCAAAACTTGTCACAATTCTTGATATTTTTTTTTCCTTGCACACATCCAGACACTCAAACAAACAAATGGATGGACAGACATATATTTTCTAAAAATGGTTTCATCGTGTTCTGGTTTGCTCAAAACGGGTAAATCCACCAAAAATCGGAAGTCGAAAATTGTTAAGAATTCAATACTTTTTTTTTTTTTTTTTTTTTTTTTTTTTTTTTATTGACTGTAGAAGAAAATAAATTTAAATGCATTGGAATATATTACAACTTGCTTGAAAATTTATGCATTAAAATGTGTTAGATTTCGTGCAAAATATTGATTTCATTAATAAAAGTATCAGTAAATATGTATTTACCTTAAAATTTTGTTGAATTAAAATAGTTTTGGAATAAAAAGAAAGAATAAACTTAATAACTTTAAATAAATATTTGGTCCTTGCCTAAACAACTCTCCAACTAATCGAAATATTATTTCAAACTTTAAATAGAAAATTGAAACAAAGAAATTTTAAAACAAGAACTTTCAAAACCATTTCTTTAAAGCACATTCACGTTAAGTAAACTGTATTATGATAGATCTATTTCTGTTACGGCTTTTGAAAAACACTGCGCACTAAAGTAAAATACTTTCAAAATAATATGATATACCACTTTGAGAAGAAAAATGTTCTTTTATTTTAAGAATATTTCTTTGTGTGGCTTCTAGGAAACCAATGTATATTCCATATACTTATAGACATTCAGATGAAGATTCCAGGAATGTTTTTATTTTATTTTTATTATATATATATATATATAACATTCCGAACATATTCTATGTAGAGAAAGTTTTATGATCAAATCATACCTCTATGAAATTTTGGTGCTTTTAGGCTTCCAGAAATCACTGTTAATTATTTTAATAATGTATGTGCGTAAAATAAGTACAAAATGTTAGTAAAGACCATAAAATGCAATAAACTCGCGACTGCATTTTATGTTGTTTATTCAAAGTTTTGTACTTATTACTTTAAAACGCCAATCCTGTGGTGCTTTAATATTATAATGTATGTGCGTCGGTATGGGTGAATGAACACAATAGTATCTAAACTCTTTGCTAGATTCAGCAAAAATTGCATCAGCATTTTATTGAGTCACTATCGCTCAAACGCCTAGATTTTTAAGAGAGTAGGTTTTTCAAGGATGCAAATAATAACTATATTAGTATTTTGCTTTAATATTTCAAATTATTTGTAATATTCTAGCGATTAATCTCTATATACAATTAATATAATAATAGATTAAAATAAAATTGTGTGACCATCGTTGCTCATCACCGAAAGTTCTACACATATATTCCTGAGCGTAGATTTTTTTTCCTTACATAAATACGAAGTATAATTATTATCTATTTCGGTCTGTGTCTTAAAACTACTTCAAATTAGTTTTAACAATGTTAAATTATTCAAAACAGAAAGAAAATGATGTAAGTTACGTTTCTTCGATAATGCATAACCATTATGGAAAAATACGTATAAATTACGTATAGTTAAAACTTTTAGAAATGTGCATTAAAAAAATCTTTACATAGAAAATTTAGTTTTTAACTATCTAAAGTTGATTTAGTTACTTAAAATTGGCAGAAATCGATGTAAATTTAAGTTAATTACTGTAAAATGAACTTTAGTGGAAATTGCGTGAGCGTGATTATAATTTTTTTTTTTTTTTTTTTTTTTTTTTACAGGGACACATAAAAAACTGGAAACATTATGATTTATAGCGCAAACGTACCAGTTTGGAGTAAAATATTCAAAGGTTTTATCACAATTTTTATTTTTGTTAGGTATATTAAATTGTTAACTTATTTAAATTTGTTTTTAAACTTTTGTTAATGACTAAAGAGTTAGTAAATTCGAATGGATCAACTTCAGAATAATCCCTTTCGGGGTAACTTTGGTCCAGCAGTTGGATAAAAAGAGGTTTATTTTATTTATATATTCTGGGGGAAGGGATGGACAATCAAAAGATAAAGAGAGAATTTTCGGTTTGAAAATATAAAAGGAACTTGAATTAATAGAGATTTTATGCTTTGGGAATTTATATTACGTTGTTGTACAGGCTGCACAGATTGTATAACAATACGATACTTTAATTTAAGGGACCACAAAAGTGGTATTAGTAATTAAGTGATAAAATAAAGTCACACTAAGCTTTCTTTCTTTATCTTTGGTTAAAAATATATTTTTATTATGTTTAGCGAAAATATCGTAAAACTTATGTTTTTGGGGTTTCTTTGAATCAAAAATTGGTCGTAAACATACTCGTTCTGTTAAACTGCTGGTTAAGTGTATTTTTCTTGTGAATTATACATATCATTCAATAAGCAAGGGCGCTATCGAATACGAAAGAAATATTTTTGCACATTAAATAGTCCGATATAGTAGCGACGATATAAAGACTTACACTGACCAAATGTAAGATGCACAATGCAATTTCAGTGAAAAAAAGTCTAGTTCAACGTAGCCTCAACATTTTGAAACACTCTCATTTTTTAATGGTCATCAACACTTTCGGATCAACTGTCACTCATACGTACCAGCAATTCATGCACTCATTTACTGGCTGGCTCGCCGGTGTGCCAAAGCATTTCCTCGTTCACCCCTGGACGTCACACATTAGTGCCCCAGAGTCCTGGAGTGTTTTAAATTTGTAATGTTTGGCACAAAATGGCATTATATGCCCATAGGATTTGAGATATTGTTGTATAGGATGTGTGCCCGGGACATTTCGTCCAGTACTCTTTTAGAAAATGAAATAAATGTTAAAAATAAATAAATAAATAAATAAATAAAATAATAATAATAATAATAATAATATATTGATCACCAACTGTAAGCTTGTGAGTGTATGAATCGTGTAAATACAGGGTGGCTAATAAGTATACGAAAAAAAGTATTTGATAATAAACAATTAGTGAAAGTGCAAACAAATTTATAGCTTCTATTTTTGAAACAAGTAATGTCTATCAATTATTTTTTCTATGAGTTTTCGAAATTGCGGTCATCGGCTTTGATGCAAGCTGCGATCTTCTTTGGAAGTTAGGTGACGGGGAGCCGCAAATAGTTTCTATCTAAATCATCCCATATTTTGCTGAGGACTTTCTTGAGTCTATCAAATATATGATTTCAAGTATTTTAGCAAAATTCGTGGTTGACAACCTAGTTTTCTAACTTCCGCAGACAGTTCAAATTTAGTATAGGACCCCAAGGACGCCTTTTAAATTTTTGTCGCTCTGTTGAAGAGGACTTTTCATTTATTATTTTTGGCACAATTTTTTGTTTGAAAAAAAACTAATTCCTTTTTTGATTATACTTTTTATGATTGCGTTTTTAGTAAATTTATGATAATAATTCGTATTTTTCAAAGTATTGCATATATATCTTCAAATTAATGTTATGTTTAAAATGACGCTTCAAAAGATTGTAAAGAAGCAACTTTTAAAAATACATTTTTCCATAAAATAATTTCATCAGATAAATGTCGTCATTTTTTCTTATTAGATTATTGAACTGAGTCCGCGTACTTCAATATTGTTCATTTATAAATATTATTTTTTATTCTAGCGTATTTTATTAACTACATCAATATCGTATCGTTTGAAAAATATATAATAGTAATTGGTCCACGTTAGAGAAACCTATTATATAGATCGTCAGAAAATAATTCATTTGTACTGCACCAGGCTACAAAATATTTTCATTTAAAAACAAAAGTAAAGATTCTGATTGTATATATTCATTTATCAAGAAATTATACTTTTTATTTTACAATAATTGCAGCATTATTTCATTCATTGCAATATTAAAGTAACTATATATATTGTTGTCTATATCGTTAACTATATATAGCCTGTCGAACTATGAAATGTAAAAGTGACTACTTTTGAAGACATAAAAAAAAAAAAAAAAAAAAACTGCCCCGCAAGAATAATCTAATTTTGTACAGTTTCTGATCAGTTAAGTAGCTGGTTAAATGCATTTGTCTTGTGCATTATATGCGCATCATTCTAAAAGCAAGCGCAAGATGTTAATATGAAAAAAAAAAATAAATAAATAAGAGCAATTTTACATTTTCGATACTTTGACATGATAGCGACTCTATAACGACTTATGTTAGCATATTGTAATTTCAATGAAAGAAAAAAAAAATGTTTCGACGAAACACCAAGCACGGTTTACTGTGACCCAATATTTTGGCACGCTCTAATTTTTCAATGGATATTAAAACTTCAAATGCATTACTCATTTACTAAAGACAAGCATTTGTGGCAAAAAAATGAAAAACTTGTATTAAGCTTTGATAATATTTCCTATTTCTCTAGTCTAAACTTTATCAAAATTGCAAAAAAAAAAAAAAAAAAGAAGTGAACCAAATTAGCTCCGGTTCTACGGAATGTTTAACAACGAATATACTATATCTCATCAATAGAGTTCATTTAATTTTTTTATGTCTTGGAACTGAATTGCTAAAATATTTTTATTGATTTTATTCTATGCATATTTAATGCACGTTAGTAATTTACAACGTATGTGTAAGATTAATAATTTTTAAATTAAAAGAGAGGTCATCAAATATTCCCAAACATATTAAATTTATATGTATCTGTATACACACACACACACAAATATATATATATATATACATCAACTATACATATTTTGAAATCTCCAATTTATTGTTATTTTATCTTTATACACACCGTTTTGAAAATTAATTATGCTTTCACAAAACAAAGTTTGATGTATATAAATGCACACTCTAAAAATTTCACTACTTTATTTCAACAGCTCATTAGTATTATGGTATTAATTACTCTATACTAATATAAAGCTCTATTTTAAAGTTTTCTCTCAGATTATAGATCTGTTACACAGGACGTGTAATCATTTGGAAGAAGACAGTTTATAAATTTTCCATCCTAGATTGTTCATTACTGATAATTCATTAGTTGTTTACAGGATGAACTTTTAATGAGATCCTGTCAACAGTGAGAGATATCTGTGTCATAAAATTAAACAGATTCAACAAATTTTCCGGTTTTCTCTCTATTTATCAAAGAATTATTTACGCACTTGAAAAATATACGCTCCAATACTCTAAAAATATTATAAATATCCTGATACTTATTTCTTTATAAAATAAGATAACTTTTTTTTCTTATATATTGGGATTTTATAAGATAGATAATTGAAAATTTGGAGAAAAATTCTTTCGTGTAATATAATTTAGTGTTATTAGTTCCTAAATTGTTACAATAGCTAGGATGTAAATATATTTATTAAAAGAAAGAAAACAAAACAAAACAAAATATCAAGTATTTTTATAAACTGACGCAAAGGTGCAATCGTTAAAAATATTAGCAAAATAGGTACTTTAAAAGATCCACTTTTATAATAAAATAAATTATTTATAAAAATAATAATAATAATAAATTAAATTAAAAAAAAAAAAAAAAAAAATTAAAATTCTGTCAAAGACATAATTTAGTTTAGTACGGAAGACTATTAATTTCAATCTGTAAAATTGTTAATTTTTAATTTTTATTTAATTTTTATTTTTTATCTCATTTTTTGACCGTAAAACTGGGCCACGTACTTTTTAAAGTGACTGAAAGGAACTAAAATGAAGTATTGCTACCTAAATTTCGTACTTTAGTTAAATTTAAAAACACACTTGTCGTGTCGAAAAAATGTTTGCATCCCTGAATTCAGAAAATTCGTCCCTTTCATTTGGTACCAAATTTTTAATGGTAGGGCTGAGATTTCTAATTTATTTTGGGATTACACAAGACTGGTCTTCAAAAACTCCAGATTGAAACTTATAGTCCTCTGTCCTAAAAATTGTTTTCTTACTGAAATATTTCGAATTTTGCTTAAGTAATATATGCATCTAACTACTCATTCAGAATTGTTTAAATACATATAATTTCATAATTTCTTTTCTTATGAACGATATTTTTACTTTACTGAACATTTCATAGATATTGTTTAAATAGAATAAGATTTATATTCTGAATTGAATAAACAAAAGTAGTATTTTTGGACCAAACTATCTAGCTTAACCCATTACCTGCCAAAAGTACTTAATGTTATTAAAATTAGTCGAAACTTGTTTTTTATGTTTATAATGCGCGAAATAAAGGAAAAAACCTGTTTCCCGAAAAACATATTTATTTTCTTAAGAAATACAAAATGTTGCGAAAACGCAACACTAGCATAAAACAATAACTTTTACATTTAAGCTTCATGATAGGATTTGAAGCATTTAGAATGGAGTGGGACTGAACATTTCTTGCAGATTGTGAAAGTTTGGCTTCTGCAATGTTTGCACCGTCTTCTTTTGTTCTCTGAATTCCTATCGATCATATGTTGAGAACAGTCCACTTTTATTTTCTCCAGAATTAAATTTTGAATAGAAGATGGACGGCCCGGACTTTGAAACTTAGCGTTCGAATTCTGACTTATTTCATTTTGGGGGTCAATTATTTCATTCGATGGTGTTTTTAGCAAAGAAATTATTAACTGTCTTTGAAATTCCAATAAGCTAATAGCAGGATCAATATATCGATATATAAGCCAAGCGTTGACTTTTGCAACGTCGATAAAATTCTTGAAAATCGGCCACTACCATTTTTTACCTTTTATTTGAATTCTGTAACAAGCAATGAAATTATCTAGAAGATCAACCCCTCCCATGTTAGAATTATAATTAGATATTAATTGTGGTTGGTTCACAGTAACATACTTTTTATCTTTTCTAGAATATCGTTTGGCTGATATTGGGGGGTCACTAAAATCCCAGTTACTTGCAATAGTGACTACAGAATTATCATTCCATCTTGTCATAAAGACTCCATTATTTTCATCAAAAGCTATGTCATATGTTCCCCTCTCAGTTTTCTTCATATATTTTAGGGAAATTAAAGGACAATTCCCTGTTCTGTTGTCTCTAATTGTTCCTGTTGCACAAAATTTCATGCGGTATAAATCTGACAGAAGATTATGAGAGGTGAAAAAATTGTCGAAGTATACTACATGGTTTTTGGGATTTTCTACAACTTTCAATAGATTTACCACGACATCACCACCGAGCCCAAGATCCGATTTTTCTGTTCGTTTTTCGGTATAAACATCACATTGATACAGATATCCTGTTGATGAACATAAGCACCATGCCTTATAACCGAAACGAACTGGCTTACCCTTTATGAACATTTTACTTGAATGTTTTTCAAAATATGGAATCATCTGTTCATCGATTGAGAGATTCTTTGAAAAAATGTTAAATTGCATGAAGTTCTCATTTAAAATGTTCAGATATGGTCGAACTTTTGCTAACTTATCGTTTTTATCTAAGAAATTGTTGTCAGCTAAGCGGATATTTTGTTTAATAGACAAATAAGTTGCCCTACTCATGCTTTCTCTTACAATAGGGCAGTTAACATCCTGAGCAGTTGACCAATATAATTGTTCTTGAGGTAAAGGCGAGTAACCTGTAAACATAAGAAATCCAATAAAACGTTTGAGTAAAGCGACAGTCAATGAAAATTTTGGCCTGTTCTTTTGGTGAGCATACTTTACAGACTCTGTCACAATATGCTCCAACAGTTTTTCATTGAAAAAATTACAAAAAATATCAATTGGTTGCATATTACACAATTCAGAAATTAATGTTTCTGTGTTTTTTTCCTCAATAGAAACTGGCTTTAAATTGTACGTAGGTGACGATTTTTTCCATGTTTTATTCACCCTAGAATTTTTTTTTTCTTCTCTGCAGCAGTTTCTTTGGAAAATGATTTACTATCATGAAGTTCAATTTCTCCAGAAATATCCTTTGGCAACGGTATTTCATCACGCAGCATGCAGTCGTCTAAATTCTCTTCATTCGTCAGTTCGTCCACATCTGGAGGAGTTATAACCAGATCTGAAGTTATATTTTCATTGTCACTTTCGGATGAACTATCAGAAAAAACTCCATCTTCTAACTCATTAAAATATTCCAGAGCCTCATTTAGAGTCAAATATCGTTGTCTCTTAGATGGACCTGAAATTCAAAAAAGAATTCAGTAGAAATATTATTAAAACATACATAATAATACAATAAACATGTAATAATATTATTTGTTCATAATATTATTACATATCTATAACAATACTATCAATATGTATTTTATATATTTAATTCTATATTATTATATATTTAATAATTTATTATAATATATTATAATATTTAAAATATAGTTAATATTTATAAATTACTTATCATTACATACAAGAACGTATCCAGATTATAACAAATGACACTCACCCAGCCACCCCCAACACACACCTTAGCAATATCTTAAGGTCTCTATAATCTTTATAATAATTTCAATATTTCAAAATAACATATTAAAATCTTTTAACTTGTAAAAATACAGACACCAAATATAACAAAAACAAAGCTAAATATACATGATATATCCAGTATTTTATTACAAAGACCAGTATTTTACCAGTATTTTACCAGTATTTACCAGTATTTTATTTTATTTATCCAGTATTTATTATTCAAACTTGAAATTAGAATTCAGAATTACCCATCCTAAAATTTTTCAGGACCCCCTTTCAATTCGTTAACTCGCTACAATTCTGATTATTCGGATATTTTATTTAAAAAAATCTGATGTGGGCACCACATGACTTCCTTATACACTTTTAGAAGTATACATAATGTTAAAAAACATTGTCACTGGACCCGAAACAGTTGGCTAAAAATATTTTTAAAAAATGCATGCATACGTAAAAAAAAAAAAAAAAAAAAAAAAAAAAAAAATAAATAAATAAATAAATTAAAATTGTGCCTTGAGGGGACTCATGTCAAAGTTGTGCCTTGGGGGGGGGACTCATGTCAAAGTTGTGCCTTGGGGGGGACTCTTGTCAAAGTTGTACCTTGGGGGGACTAATGCCAAAGTTGTACCTTGGGGGGGACTCATGTCAAAGTTGTGCCTTGGGGGACTCATGTCAAAGTTGTACCTTGGGGGGACTCATGTCAAAGTTGTGCCTGGGGGGGGGACTCATGTCAAAGTTGTGCCTGGGGGGGACTCATGTCAAAGTTGTGCCTTGGGGGGGACTCATGTCAAAGTTGTGCCTTTTGGGGACTCATGTCAAAGTTGTACCTTGGGGGGGACTCGTGTCAAAGCTGTGCATTGGGGGACTAATGTCAAAGTTATGCCTGGGGGGGGACTCATGTCAAAGTTGTGCCTTGGGGGGGGACTTATGTCATAGTTGTGCCTTGGGGAAGTTTTAAATGTCTAGCTGTTCGGGAAGTTAGTTAAAAATCGTTTGCAAGATTTGTACTGGTAACGCTGCCGAAGGCAGCAGGAACCCTACACAGTTGGCTAAAAGTATTAAAAAATGCATTTTCACCGTGTTCTGATCTAGTCTGAAAGTTTCAAATGTCTAGCTAGTCGGGAAGTTAGTTAAATAATTTTTCTGTTGAATCGCATAAACGCTGCTGAAGGCAACAGGTATCGGAAACAGTTGGCTAAAAATATTTGAAAAATGCATTGTCAACGTGTTCTGAGCCTTTCTGAAAGTTTCAAATGTCTAGCTTGTCGGGAAGTCAGTTAAATTGCAAGATTTGTCTAAACCGTTTCTGAGTTATTACCGTTTTTTGATACATTATGGCCAAAACCTATGTATTTTTGTCATTATGAACCTAATTTTCCTAAATATCTCCAAAACCGAAAATCATAGAAAGTCCAAAAAGGGAGGTGCACAACTAGATGTTATAACAAACCTATGTACCAATTCGCAACTTTCTACGTCCAACCGTTTTTGAGTTATGCGACATACCCACACACACACAGACACACACACATACAGACGTCACGAAAAATCGTGTAAAAACCCTTATATCTCTAAAACGAGAGCTCGTGTTAAGACGACACTTGCAGGTGTGCAACTAGGCATCATGACAGTCACACGTATAAATTGGCAACATCCAGCGATCATTCGTTTTCGAGCAATGTGAAATACAAAATCCATTTCGCAAATCGGGATTACTATACTTCCTTATACATTGTATAAGGAAGTAAAAAAGCTATGACAGAAAAATGCATTTATTTCCTTAAGAAACCTATTAAAACAAATATATAATGCATTATGCTAGTGTTGCGTTTTCGCAACATTTTTTATAATTATTAATTACAAGTAAAAAAAAATTAAGTAATCAACTTACCTGGTTGAGCCATTTTCTTACAATGAAATGAATTTTCGATTTTCAAGATGCTTTAATTGCTAAGTTTGTGCTGCCATCTATAGGAATTTTCTAAACTTAACAAATATTATTTAGTAAAAATGCACAAAGTTTGTCTATTGATTTAAGTATGAAAAAATAAAAACAAATCCAGTTTATAATTTTATTATATAATTTAAACATTCTTTTAACTATAATATCCATTTATTTTCACAGTTTTATTAAAATTTATATTATTAAAAAAATTATAATTTAATGTTGCGTTAACGCAACACTAGCAGGGAATGGGTTAATTTCCCAACAGATATTTACACGTTTCTTTTCTTTTAATTTTATTTTTATAGTGTAAAGTGTGCGTGTGTTTTATGTTTATGGGTTTACATTACATAAATTTAACAATCCGCTGCGCATGATGGTTATAAATATGATTAAAAAAAAATTAAATAAATAAATAAAGCCTAAAGTAGAAGTATATCATATTTATATTTAAGAAGATGGTAAACTTTAAACATAAAATACACATACAAACATATATATATATATATATATATATATATATATACTTAATCCTTTTGATACTAGAAGCAAAGAATGAGAACGAAGAATAGTTTGTCAAACAATTCACCAAAGAGACATACACATGACAAACAAAGCAACAAGATTTTCGAAATTGATTCAATTATCAAGTTCAATATTAGCTCTGACGCCAATCCACTGTACAACAATACCTGTTGAAAATTGAAATAGGACCGTGTAATTAGACTCTGATGAAAAGAAGGTTGACTCTAGGACAATATTTCAAGGTGAAAAAAGAGAACCCTGTAATGAACAATAATGTCCCATTAAGCGCAGTAGAAGCCAAGCAATAGACGCAAGATCACCAAAACCACAAAGATCAATAAGAATGATCAAATTCTCCATGTATGAGAAGCTCAGAAAGGTGAAAAAATCACCAGGGGATGAAATATACATATTTAAAGAAACCAAATTTAATTTTTAGCAGCCCGCAAAACAAACGATACATCAAACCAAATCAACCAAATCCCAACAGAAAGAAATCCAGGGAGAAAAAAAAACAAGAAAGGAAGGAAGGAGGCAAGTGCCAAGACTTGTGACTATACATATATATTTTTACCAAGAATTGTAAAAAAATGTTTTACAGCATATATCATACATTAAAGATAAGTTGAAGCGATGTACTAACATTTTATTTTTTGTAGAAGCAGGGAGAAAAAAGTGGATAGTTTAACAAATTTGATTTCCATTAATAAACCCCTACGCATAAAGTATGTGTTTGCTTAGATAAATCGAAAGTTCAAAAATTCAAGATAAAGAGGTCAGTAGACTTAAATGCAATTTCAAGAACACACTTAACAATGTCTGGTAAAGATTATTCGACCCCTTGGAGAAGAAAATCAATATACATACTTTTTATGTATAATCTGAATGATATTTGTTCTATAAATTTTTATTATATTATTGTTAGGACTAGGAGGCCTATTAGTTTCAGTCTGGTAAAAACGTCGTCGCCAGTTTTTGTAGACCAGTTTTGAGCAACACCAAAATAAATTTAAAATAGCAATCCTGTAGTTACAACTTCGGTAACAAATGAAAGGGGCGAATTTTCTGAATCCAGGGGTGCAGATGGTCATTCGACTCGATAGTTAGATTTTTAAAATTAATTAAAGTAAGAAATTTAGGTGGCAACACTTTATTTTTATTTATTTCCGTCATTTTAAAAACTACGTGACCCAGTTTTACGGTAAAAAAAAATGCGATAAGAAAATAAATAAACAAAAAATAAAATAAAAATAAAAATAAAAATTTTAGAGATTGAAATTAATAGTCCTGCGAATTAAACTAAATCCTGTCTTTGTCAGAATTTTTACTTTATTATTATTATTATTATTTCACCAGACAAAAAAAAAAAAAAAAAAGAAAAGAAAAAAAAAGAAAAAAAGTAAAGGAAAAGGAAAACGTGTATCTGCGTAGTCTCATTTCTGTCACTCACGTGATTTAAAGTGCTAGGAAGAACAGAGGAAAGGATTTTTGAAGAAGAGTTTTATGAAGTAGGGTTTTCTATATATTTTGTTTGTTACGTAAACAGTTCGTGCTAAAATATTTTGCTATATTTAATTGAGTTCACATAAATATAATAATACCCAGTTGGAGAGGGCTGACGCAAGACAAAATCGAGAAATAAACTCAAGAATTATCTGATTCCGATTATGTTTCTGAAATAGATAAACATTCTACAGATAAATATATAAATGAAACATCTAGTGGTTCTGAATTTACAATAATGAATAGTAATGAAATATAGTCCAACTGTTCAAGTGAAAGTAAAAATGGATTTGATTCTAAGATAGCAAATTCTGATATAACTAATAAAGTATGCCAAGACAGAAAACAGTTGAAACTAAAGAAAATAATATAAACTTTAACGTAATTTTGTTAGCTATTTGTAAAGAAACCGCCAGTAATAAAACTGTATGAAAAAAAAAAAAAAAAACGTCAAATGTTCCTGATCAGCGATTTTTGTAAATTATCTTGCATGAAAATACAAGACCCACATTCTACGCTAAACATCCCATTTCTTAAATAAACCCCAACGTCCATGGAGGATAATGATGAATGAAAAGAAAATTGCGCTTTGTATAGGCGTATATTGATGCTGAATCAAAGCATAAACTACAAAATGACTCGGACTTTTTTATTACAATAGCTTGAAACTTTGATAGCGTGATTTTATGCAAGGTTAGCACTAGCTACCAACGGTTTACCTATTCTTAGTTTAACACAATACTAAATTAAAGAACTGGTGCACAGTCAATATTTGAACTTCTTTACACACTATAAAAATAACGAAGCACTGCCAGTTTCGAAAGGAAGTGGCCTTTATTCTTCAGCTGTAAAAAAGTCTAGTACCTTGAAGGTCAGTTAGATTAAATTAAATGATGTGTATGTTTTAAGATTTACTTGATTAATTTTAGATTGATGATAATTGAAATGTGTATCTTTCACATATATTTTCCTTTTTAATATCAGTCAAATAAAAGATATGGTTTTCCAAACACCGTAGTGTGCGATTTTCACATATTTGTCATACATTTTATAAGAACTACTAAGCCTCTACACATGAAATTTAACGTAGTAATATCTTAAGTTTTACCTATATGATTAATATTATTATAGCAAAAATACTGATTAAACGATAAAATTGTGATTTGCTTGACGAATACTACAATTGCATACTTTCGAACAAACATAAATCATATGAGTCATTGTGCACAGTCGGAAAGACCTTAACTTATGAATGCATAGACCTACGGTTATCCCCAACCATTGCTACTATTCCTAAACACTAACCCTCGACTATTGCACACTAAACTCTGTCAATAAACCACTGGTTTTTTAACATAAATAACCGAAAACCTCTTCGTCGAAAACTAACAAAAATTTTAACCACCTAAGCCATATCTCTAATTTAACTTCTTAAAATTTCAAAGACTTCAGTTGCCAACCTGAATAATTGAACTACGTCAAAAAGGGAAATTAAAACCCACAGGAGAAGTTATTCAGGCGAAACTAATATCATGTAACTCATGTACTACTCTAACCGCTTATTGATGCTTTCGATTTTCCACCCAGGTGACCCTCTGTAATTTAAAACCTATTTTTGTGTATTTTTTGTTTAAAGTGAACATTACGGAAGTAGCCCTTGGCCTCAGCCTAGAAACTTCACTGCCACATGGTAGTCAGTGACCTACTTGCGTCGGTCACTCCTACCTCTCGGAGCATGGAAATTTTCGACTGGAATATCAATGGTATTTTGTTTATTCTCCAGGAGATTCCAAAACGCTTTTTTCTTCGAGAAACAGAATCAAAAGTCCTTTCTTTAATTTATGAGAAACATTGACTCTATAGTGAGTAATGGGGACTTCGGATGTGTCATTCAGAATCCACGAAATAAGTGATAAAACATGGCAAAGTTTTAGACATTTTTACTGTGTGAATTGACTTACTTTTTAACATAATTCAAATATCTGAAAAAAAAAAAAAAATAAATAAACACATTTCGCTTTTGACACTAAAAAGTATATTTCAGACACATTTCTGTCTAAATTTCAGACACTTCTGTTTACAGAGAACATACTACATAATTTTTTTTAATGCCTTTCTCGTGAAATTATAATTTTATAATATATAGAACTTTTCAATATAGGAATTCCCCATTACTTTTATTTAAGTGTCTGCATGTACAAGCTGTTATTGAAATGAAGTATTTGTTACTTACCTAACATGACAGTACTTACGTATAAATTTCTCCAATATCGATTTAAAGATCGTTTCTTCGAAACTTTCAACTGTTTTTTCGATTTCACACGTATTGCTTCAAAGCTTTTAATGAGTGAAAATGCATCCTAAAGTCTGTAATTTGCACTTAAAAGTTTCGCTTTTAAAAAATGGTTTATTTATTTCTTTTTCTTTTTTTTTTTTTCAGTAAGTCCATAGATACAAATAAATTATTAAATCTTTCAACTAAGATTTTAGAATACTAATGAGATAATTTCAAGTTTCGTAAGAAAAAAAGGCGTCAGTGGAGAAATTAGTAAATATATCAAATGCTATATATATATATATATATATATATATATATATATATATACAGGGTGCAAAGAAAAGTCGCAAAGAGACCTTATCTCCGCAGCTGTTAGTCAAAGGCATATAATTCGATACATAATTTAAAAAAAAAAAAAAAAAAAATAGTAAGCATTTATTATGTTTAAATTTAAAACATCAATTTTTAGGAAATTACAAAAACTAACTTTTTATACAGCGTCATTTTCACTAAAAGGTAACACTCAACATAACAAATATCACATAAACGTTTCACATTTGTGCGTAAAAGATTGGCACAGATATTTAGTTGAAAGTGTGCGATTTTTTCGTATTTTCTTATTTATTAAGAATTTGTAAGCAGCTCCTTAAACCTTTACCTACCGATGGTAGATAAAGATTTAAGGGGCGTTGAGGTTAAAAGCGTATAAAGGGTTAAGGTTAAAAAGCGCATAAAATCGAGTTTATGAAGATATGAAAGGTATTTATAAGAATAAAACGTATATGCCACTTTCGTCCCACTATAAGGCACTAGACGCTACATGTAGCCGTTTTAGTGCAAGAAAGGATTTTATAGAGTGCTCTCGCCTTTATTTAATTTTTATTTATTTATTATCATTATTGTTATTATTGTTATTATTTATTTATTTATTTTATTTTATTTTATTTTTTTGCTTGATTTTTCACGAGTTTTGCGTATGTTATAATTAACTATTGTATTACACCAAGAATTTCTCACAATCTTAGAAAAATATAAGGAACATAAAAAGAAAATTCTTTTCTACATTTTTTAAGGTCCAAATATCGTCTTTGACTTCTATGTACTATTGTTGCACTATAATACTACTTCACAAAACCCTCATTAATTACAATGGTGAGGTGGTATGCGTAATGTTTATAGCATATTATTATTATTATTATTATTATTTTTAATTCTCTTAAGTAACTAGAAAATGTTGTTTTTAATGCATTTTTTGTTTGTTTCATTATCCGATAGACAAAAATTTAACAAAGGCAGAAAAAATAAATAAATAAAGAACACATAACTGGATCACGAGTCTAACTTAAACACATGAAAAGATTTTAATGCAAATATTATCCTACATTTTATTGTTTTACAGCCTGTCATAAACTTATTTTATGTTTTTGGAATATGTCCCCAATGCACAGGAGACAGTTTTCAAGTACAATTCGCATAGTTTTAAAGAAATAAGTATGCGTTTTATTTTATTTTATTATTATTACTTTTTTTTTTTTTTTTTCATGATGACCATTTGAAAAAACAAACAAACAAAAAAAAAAAAAAAAAAAAAAAAAAAAAAAAAAAACAGTTTTTAATTATTTAAATGTATCAATACCATTCGTAAAAAAAATTAAAAAATATAACTTTTTAAAAATTAACGGGGAGAATTTGTTAATGACGTTGACATATTCTTTAATTTATTTTCCACACTTTTGTTAATTGCAGCGACCACATTCAACTAATAGCTGCAGAATTAAACCACCGTAAAGTTTCGAGGGATTTTAATTAAATATTTGTACGTTACCGATAAATGTAACAGTAATATTTATTAAATTCTTGAATTCTTAAAATTTTACAACGAGAAATCATATTTGAAAACCTTCTAGAGTATCAAACTTTAGAACATAATATATATACATATATATATATTAAAAAATAATATTCCCGATTTAAGAAGAGAGAAAGAGAAATCTTGATTGAAATTTACTTGTTTTGCATTTTAAACAAATTAAAAGAGCAATAGAGAATAATTTTACTGATTTTATAATTAAAAGTGTAGATATTATATAGCTAATAAATTACATAAAATCTAACAACAACAACAAAAAAAAAAATGCATTATGTCGCTTGTATTAATACATTGATTCTTTATATTTTCTAAAAAAGTGTTACTGTAGATACCAATGTATATATACATATCATCTAAAATGAAAAAAAAAAAAAATATGAATAACATGTATAAATATATAACTGTTTGTCTTTAATAATAATAATAATAATAATAATAATAAAATATTTCGATATGATATTTTACAAAAACGTACTAATTAAGAAAAATAAATAAATATTGGAAAATTTATATTTACGAAAATAAACAACAGTCAAAGTAATTTAATTAGTATTCTGCTTACTTTGTCTGCGGTCTTTGCAAAAGAAAATCATTAGTTTATCAGGTATTTGTTTTTATAATTAATGAAATAAAGTAATTTTGATCTATCTAATACATATAGCAAACATCAAGAGAATTTTTCATTTGTTGGAGTAGATTAAATGGAAATATACGAATGTAAATTTATTAAGTCTTAAATTAAGAAATTTTTGTGAATGTGTAAAAGACATATGTATTAAAAAAATGTTCAATTTTATTATTAAAGGGATTTTAATTAAATAAATTTTGTTAAAGGATACATTTTTATTAATTTATTTAATTAAAGAAAGTGTATTATTACAAATATTTATAAGATATATTGTAGTTATTCTATAAGTTTTAATTTTAGTATTTATATTTCTATCCTTCTATAAAATAAATATTGATTCATAATATAAATTACTGATTTAAACATTTTTACAAGCAGTACAAATGTTTTATTTTTTAGAAATAAAGGATTTGCAGGTTTTCTATTTAATTCAATTACTTATAGTGGAAAAATATCCTCTCTTATGTTAAACTATTTGATCGCGTAAGTTGTTATATATATGTGTGTGCGTCTGTGCGTGTATGTGTGTGTGTGTTGCTGATCTCAAAAAGGGCTCAAACGATCTTGATGAAAGTTTAGTGCTATGGGTTTTTTTCGGGTTAAAACACGATTGGACTTATCATCATCTTTAGAAAAATTAGGGTTCGTTGTTATCCCTTTATCCAGCAGTTACGACATAAGGCAGAGATTAGATTTACTCGGAAAAGGATATAGTGGTTTCGATAAAATTATAAAATTAAGTGATTTTTTTAAGTGGAAAATTTATTAGATTTATTTTCATCTTCAGAAACATTCCTTCTCGCTGTAAACCCCTTATCAGTCAGGTGAAATCTATGGCAGAAAGCGGGTTTACTCGGAATTGTGAATAACGATTTTAATGGAAGTTTGAAATTAAGTGCTTTTTAGTATATAAAAATGATTAAACATATCCTCTGTTTGCAAAATATGGTGGAAATTGGGTTTTCTTTAAAACGAACAAAGCGATTTTGGTGAAAGTTTGGGGCTAAAATTAGTTTTGGGATAAAAAAATTAATTTGACATATTCTCATTTTCAGGAAATCTGCATCAGATATTAACCCTTCATCCACCGGTTGCAAAATCTGGCATAAATTCTATTTATTTAGAAATAAATACTTTGATATAAGTCGTGAGTGAAGAGAAGAATCAATGAGATTCATTCTCATAGTAGGAAAAATCGTTTTTGCTTTTATTCCTTTATCCTCCTGTAGCAAAATTTAGCAGAAATTGTGCTTACACGGAAATAGATGATAATATATTAAAAACCTAGGATTAATGATTTTTTGAGAAGACAAACCAATGGGACTTATCCTAATTGTTTCGAAAATTTGTTTTCACTGTTAACCCTCATTCTGATTTCGGCAAAATTTGACAAAACCCGGCTTTTCTTAGAAATGAATCTAAAGATTTCGATAAAAAGAACATAAAGTTGGCTTTTATATACTCTGGTTATTAGATAAATATTTTTTGGAATAATTAATTTGCAAAACTTAAAATGCAATGCTCTTAAAAAAGACTATTTGTTGTTCTTAAAAAACAGCTTGTATTTGTTATGCATAGAAATAACATGTCTTTACCATACAAAAGACATAAGAGACATAAAAGTTATTTGTATGCATAAAAGCGAAATACCACTGCCTCGCTCTTTCATCTATTAACGCCGAATCCAAATTGCTGAAACTAGAAACATACCGTTTGAGCAACAGCATCTTCTCATTACGTAGTGGAGCGTTACAAACAGATTTAACGAAATTTGAAACTTATGGTGTCTAAAGGGAAAGTCGAAGTATTTTTTTTTTTTTTTTTTTTTTTACTTTTTATCGTATCCTCACACTTCTTTCCAATATACGATTGAAATTTAGCAAAGTTTCTCTTCTTATTCGTAATGAAAATTTTTTCTAAAACACTGAAGAGTATGAAAGACAGTGCCCAGCACTTCTACCTGTTGATCATACATAAAAAAGCACAGTAGTATCGTATAGAAGCTTGAAAATCAGAAAAGTGTTTCTTCGTAAGCCCTAACTGAAGTATAAGATGAGAATCTGACGAAATTTAACACGTATTGTTGAAACATGGATGTCTAATATATCTATCTATACTTATTGCGGTAAAAATGACATTAGTTTACATTTTTATTTTTTTATTTTTTTAAGATTTGAACAAATTTCGGATTTCACCAGAATTTAAAATAAACAATCCCTTGTCCACAGGTTAAATTAATTGGATTTGCTTTCATTTTTTCTATTTAATTTTTTTTTCCGGTTTGAAGAACGGGTAAAATGACTATTTGTCTAATAATTTACGTTAAAGATTATTATTTCTTGCTACTTATTCTATCGCTAGTAATTAAAAACCCTTCACAGTCATAATAATAAGTAGATTTTTTCTCTATTAATATACATTTTTCCTATTGAATAACGTATAAGAAATGACGTCATTATCAAAGACGGTAATCCTTCATTCGGGAGGTTTTTCTGTGAGTGATGTCTTCCTAACATATTATAAAATTCATTTCGATTTTAATTATCTTTCGACACTATGCGATTTTTACGTATTCACAGTAAATTACTTAAATTCCATGCCTGAAATTTTGACGAAAACCTAATTTTAAAGCATTTTCTTTTAAAATCATTACTCCACTTTTTAATTTAGTAGTTGTAAAAAAAAAAAAAAAAACTCTCTACTCTGGGAGAATATGCACAACATAAATATACAATATCAAACTTGTTCAAAAGTTATATATCAAAAGGTTTTAGGTTCATTATCATTCCAGAAATCATATATAAAAATATAATTTTCAAGAGAGTTTCTCTCCTTTCAATGCGCACGCGCTATAATTTTAAAACAGTACCTTAACATTACAGTTGATCGGGACAGAATACATTTTATCTGTTTACATTTTGTTCTTAGATTTCGGACGCATTTTAGCTCTGAAGGAATTCATTTACAAGATTACAAATTATTTTATTCCTGCTTTCATATTTTATTGCTGCATGAATTTAAGGATAAAACTATGACTTATGTTGAAAGCACGTTTTTTGAAAACCTAATGAATCGTATTATAATATGTTATCCGCATAGGAAGAACATATACAACTTTTTTTGTACAGAATGATTTAAAGTTCGGAAATATTTCAATGGAACCCACTTTCAATGAAATTTCAGCTGTTATTACTGATAAATTAAAGCTAATTTGAATTCATACGTGGATGCCAACTGTTTCTAAGAAAATAATTCTTAAAACCATTAGAACATTTTGCAATATTAAAATCAAAAACTTTTTTATTAACGAGACAAAATTTTATTTAAAACATGCATTTAAAAACGATTAAAATATGCATTTAAAAAAAAATAAAATTTGGACGTTTTTTTAACCCGTCCGAGTTTTCTCACCAATATCAATACAACGAAAGTTGCAAGCACAGAAATACCCAAGGAATTTACAGAAGTACAGAATATTGAGGAGCCAGTGTGCATGCTTTGTTGATAGCGTGGAGATGGGCGAGACGCATTAACCCTCGACGATAGGTCTAATGCCCCAACCCCACCGTCCCACTTCTCCATGTATTTTTCTAGTCAATTTTGTCCTTTTATTTGTTCCGGTGTGAGTGTGAGCCCCTTTTTTTTTTTTTTTTTTTTTTTTCACACTTGACATTGTGAGTTTTTTTTTCATCCCATGCTATTTCTATGGGTTTTTAGCTCCCCCCCCCCCTCGATTTTAACATTCTAAATAGCGGTGGTGTGACAACTCTCAAAGTAAATAAAGAATTAAAAAAAAAAAAAAAAAAAAAAAAAAAAAAAAACTTTAAACCTGTATATTTATCTTTGGATCTGACTGGCGTAATATATTTAATTCCTTGTAAAAAATTTTTATATAGATGAAATTGGTTGTACAGTAAAAGTACTACAGGAGCGCAGACGATAGTAAAAATTGCAATCAAATTTCTAAAACTGTAATCCATTCAATAGAAACCAACCACATTCCTGATTTCGATAGTATAAAAGTTCTAAATTCTGGTTTTCATAATTATAAGTCACGTATTTCCCTTGAAAGCTGGCACTCAGCCAGCCATAACCACAGTATCAAAGAAGCATGCGCACTGGCTTATCAGTATTCTGTACTTCTGTAAATTCCTTGGTTATATACATAATATTAAACCCGAATAAACTACTACGTCAGAAACGCCAAAGAAAAATATTGGAAATGCATACAGCTGTTTCGGTAGCCTATAGCGTACCGTCTTCAGTGCAAAAAGGATTCTGAATCAGGAGAGGTGCTCGTATATATAGGAAAGGGGCCGGATTTAGTTCAACCAATAGGATTACGGGAAAGATGGGGAGAGTGGCCAATAAGAATTTAGGAAAGTTAGCTGTGTAAACAGTAGAAAATTAAGAAAATGTGGACTGAATATAAAATTTCCAACAGTCAGACTAATAGGGAATAGCGAAATCACAATTTACAAGGTTTTTAAAATTTTTATAAATATGAAAAGCTTCAAAGAAATCGAGTTCATGAATGGATTTAGGTCTGCAAATTGTTTTAGCTGAATTAAATTTAAAATTATGATTTTCCTCCCGGCAATGTTTAGAAATAGCCGATTTATTGGTTTCTTGTTTGCGGACGTAATTAATATGTTCTTTTTACAGTACGAGAGACGAGGCTATCAAGAAATGGAAGGGAGCCATTATTTTCTATTTCATGTGTAAATTGGATATTACTGTCAATTGAATTTAAAGTTTCTAAGACATGGTCTATATTGTGATGAGATATGTCGATAAGCGTGAAGGTGTCGTCAACGTAACGGGTCCAAAAAGGAAAAGATATTTTCTTAAAAAGCTTGCTTTCGAAATAGTGCATGTAAATATCTGCGAGAATTGGGGAGAGAGGGGAACCCATGGCTACGTAATGCTTATATAAGTAATGCTTACAAATTATCTTGCATTGATACTGATGAGGAATATCGGACGGGTTGAAACGTCAAATGTTTAATTGTTTTCAAATATATATTTTAATTGTTTTTAAATGTACTTTTAACTAAAATTTTGTCTTGTAAATAAAAAAGTTTCTGATTTCCATATATATAATAGAGACGGTTTGATGTTTCTGTACATTTTGCAATATTTGTCAAATAACTTTTTACTTCTCTACAAATCTGCTTACCTAATGTTATACACTCTTGTTATGTTTTCTATCGCCATTGAACTATATCTTAAGTTTTGAGAAATAAAGCGATAGTATTACAAAAATGGTAAGCATCTTTTTGACTGAAAGTAAAATGTCATTTGATATTTATTGTGAGATGACTTAATGACTTGAAAAATTCTTTTCCTAGAAACAAATACAGTCAAAGCACGATTTTAAATTGACACAATTTTGTCTCAATTTTGTCTGGAATAACAGTGAATATTTTTCTGACATTGGACTCCATTGAAATGTTATTAGGACCTAAACATTTTGGTACGAGAAAACAAAACTGACTAATTTCTTCATATGTTAATAATAACATATTATAACATAAATATTTTGGTTTTCCAAAAACCCAATCTTCAACATTATTCCTAGTTTTCATGCTCAAAGTTATGCTTAAGCGCAAAATTAAAGCAAAAATTAAATTTTTTTCCTTCTGTTACCCACTGTTAATACCAGTAGAAGGTAATAGAAGGTAATAGAAGGTAATTAACGGACGGTAATTAATAGTAGGTACAGTCGGTAACAAAAGTGTCCGAACACTAGCAAAAATTCCTATGTAAAAAGTACACTTCTTACTGTTTTGTTAAATAACTCTTTATCGAATCCTGTTCTTAGTCAGTGTAACAACACGATTCGATAACGATTTATTTAACAAAATCGTATGAAGTGTACTTTTTTTACATATGAATGTTTGCTAGTGTTCGAACAGTTTTGTTTCCGATCGTAACTATCTGTTAAATTCTGTTACCTTCTAAATGAAGTCTCACAGAAAGGCGTGCAAAATCTAGGAACAAGATTTTTTTTATTTTTTTATTCGAGCGTAAAAGAGATATATATATTTGTGCATTATATATATTATGCGTTAAATGTAATATTAAAATACTCAGTTTTTTTTTTTTTTTTTTTTTTTTTTTTTAATTCAAACTTTATGATATTTTTCATTCTATATATTGTTAGGTAATAATCAATTAAATAAGATTTAAATTAGTTTCTTTTTTTTTTTCGATTAAATTTGAGGAGAGAAATTTATTCATGAAATGAGTTATAAAAAACATAAATTAATAATTTTGATGCTTTGGCCTTTTTTTTTTTTTTTTACATTTTGTCGTTTTGACGCAAAAGTGGAACCGAACAATATATTCCGAAAATTCTGAAACTAGGTATTTTTCTTATTCAACATAAAACGCAACTTTTTGTTACTACTACTATTTTACGATATTTCAAAAAATACTTTTTATACTGCATGGTAACGTAGTTGTTGAAGATAATCGGCTACAAGAATTTTCTAGACCTTTGTATTATAGGGTGGGCCTAAAAATGGATATTTTCAATTAGCGATGTCTAATAGTAAAAGAAAGTTATACTTTGGCATCCTCAACTTGATAAAAAATATAAAAATAAATAAATATTTATATCTTTAGTTCGCGTATGACCTTCAAAGTTCGAAAAAATTATGAAAAAAGGCCGAATTTCAAATTTTTTTTTTATTGAAATACAAATGTTATTACTTTTTGTTCTAATACCGATCAAATGCATTTTTTAACACTCTTTCCATACACCTTTAAATATATATATATATATATTATTTTACAGTTATTAGGTCGTGCATAAGCCATAAATTTTTTTAGTTTTTTTTTTTTTTTTTTTTTTTTTTTTTTTTACAAAATGTAGTATTTCGTCTTTTGTAGTCCAATTTTACACTTTTCAGAATAAATGCGCACTGTGCAGCTCTACGTTTGTTATGTAATTATAATTTCGGAATGGGACGATTCGGAGCGGCCGTTTCGGCGCCGCCTTTTCAGCTCAGCCTTTTCGGCGCGACCGTTTTGGCGTGAAAACCATTTAGCAGAGGTTGTTTTCGCGCAGCCTTTCCTTCACGAAATAGCCGCGGCTTTCGGCACAGCCTTTTCGGTTAAAATTTATTTCATGATAGATATTCTTCATGCCATTAAATTTTCTTCAAACCTTCGTTAAATAATGTAATTTATAAATTCTTATTTCTGTCTTTCTTTCTTTCTTTCTTTCTTTCTTTTTTTTTTTTGTTTTTAATGCGTGAACAAAAAACTATTTTAAATTATTTACTAAAGATGTTAATGATGAAAAGAATTTTGCGTAATTTAAAGGAGCGAGTGATAAGATGAGAAACTAGTTTTTTGCCATTGAAACGTATTAAACTTAGTTATCACATGGCAACGCATACGTAGCAAGATTCTAACCTATTTGGTGATGGAGTTTCTTTGGGGAATAAAATAAACAATATATTTCTCTTTTTTTTTTTTTTTTTTTTTTTTTTAATGTTTGTACCATTTTTTTTTTTTTTTTTATGATATTAATGATGAATAGGATTTTTCGCCAGTGATAACCTTAGAAAAAAAAACCCCTCGATTTTGTAGTTAAAACTTATTAAACTTATTGTTGCGCGGTTCTTTGGGTAATAAAATAAACAATGTAATTTATGTATTAAAATAAAAAAACAAAAAAAACATGCAATTAAGTCATTTTTTTGTATTTTGTATTTTTACAAAGACATTGAAAACATATTTGTTTTTTGTTTAGAAGGTGAATTTAAATTTTGCCTTAAATTTTAATAGTAACATAAAGAAAAAGTATTCAGTAGTTAGGACAGGGCGCGAAGCTTCCGCTTGCCAGCGGCGAGTGGAAATTTTACTGTGGCGAGTAAAATTTCGGTCTAAATGTAGATAGAATTCTTACAGTGTACGGTGCTAACGAAAAAAAAAATAATAATAATTATCGATTTAAAAACGTAAACTTATGCTAATCTTAGGTAAGGTGACCAGACATCTTTTTAAGGGGACAGCATTCTTTTTCAACGCTCTGCCTTCTTAAACGAAAAAAATCTGGAGTGACTCCACTCGACTTTCCGAACATTGAGTAATTAACAGTTTTGTAGATAAAGTAAAGAAAGAGAAGTTGTTAAACAAACAAAAGAGAGAAAACCATAATAGAGTGTTTGAGTATTTTTCTACATCTATTACACGATGTTTTATTGAACGCTACTGAACTTTGAGCCCATAGATCATAATGATAAAGAATTTTTCGTTGTGTCCCTGTAAAAACCTATAAATGCTAAATTCACCAAAATGCTTATAGTTAGTGCAACAATGATTTATAATGCTCATATAAATTTTCAGCTCAATTCAATAAGGCGTTTAGATGCTATCGTACTTTTAAAAATTTAGTCCCATAGGCCATAATGATAAATAATTTTTCTTTGTGTCTCTGTAAAAAAACTGTAAGTGCTAGATTCACCAAAGTCTATACAGTTACTTCAATTGTGATCTATAACATGTGTACAATTTTTTTGCTCAGATTAATAAGGCGTTTAGACGCTATCACACTTTTAAAAATTTGGCCCCATAGGCATAATGATAAAAAAATTTTCTTTGTGTCCCTGTAAAAAAACTATAAGTGCTAGATTCTCCAAAATCTATACAGATTGAGTATTTGTGACCTATAATATGTGTATAAATTTTTTGCTCAATTGAATAAGGCGTTTAGATGCTATCGCACTTTTAAGATTTTACTCCCATAGGCCATAATGATAAAGAATTTTTCTTTGTGTCCCTGTAAAAAAAACTATAAGTGCTAGATTCACCAAAATCTATAGGTTTCGTACTATGGTGACTTACAATATGCGTACCAACTTTCAGGTTAATCGAACAAAGCGTTTAGACGCTAGCGTGTTCACTCACAGACATACACACATACACACATACACACATACACACACACATACATACATCATCGTAAAAATAGTGAAAACGGACTCAGGGGACCTCAAAACGTATAGAAACATCAAAATCTCGAATTCGGATTTTTGACATGATTACAATACTTTCCTCACTATAGTGTTCGGAAAGTAAAAACATTGCAAGTCTAAAAAGTCTCTTTTTTTATGTTTTTCGTCCTCTGTCTTCATTTTTAAATGAAAAAGATTTACTCATTAATTTAAAAAAATTCGCAACACTGGGAAGCTCAATCGGCTGTTGGCTGTATCGAACGGTGAACACTAACTTTTTCTTGCATTAGGTTCGCAAAAGAACAACTTTCTAATAAATTTGCTAAAGCATATTATGGTTTATGTCTATTCAGATTCTTCGAAACTCATACTTTTAGGCGCAATTTAGTTTCATTTCATACCAATATTTTTTTTTAGTTGTTTGAATAGTAGTTGCTTTATGGAGTCGGTTCGATTTTTTTACAATAAGATTTTATTTTTCACTTTTCAGTGAAACCTTATTTATATAGCTGAACATCAGAAGACGTTCGACGGCAGTTTCACAAATCACAAATTCCAAGAAAAGTGACATAACTCAAAAAAAGGGTTTATGTCACTGAAAAATACATGAAATGCACCCAATGTGAACAAAAAAGTTACATCTCCATCTAGAAAGTTTTCCACTCGAGAGACAGTTGTGCCAGTTTTATTCTAGTCAAGTTATTTTTAAGTTGATTTTTCTCAAATGCTGCATTTTTAAGTTGTGTCACTTTTCTTGCCTTTATCAGATATGAGCAAAAAAGTATCTATTGAATGAACTTACGTTAAATTAAAAAGTCTTTAGAAATGTAAAGTACGGATACGCTGTATTCGTAACCAAAAGTTTTGTTAGACATATATATTGAAATTTACAGTGAATACGTGTCACTCGCTGCACTGGTAAAATATGCATTGCAGCTGATGGACAGAAATTTCACCATCGATACTTACATACAGCTTTTACCAGTGTAGCTGCATGCGTTCAGCAGTTAGAATGAGAACAGACGCTTGTGAGTATCCTGTATTTTGTATCCTATAATCTTAAAGAAATCATAATGAAACCTATTTCAGGCCAAGATCATTACGACAACAAAAAAAAGTATTAAAATTTAATCATCTCTTACGAAGTTATCAGCTAACAAATTTCAACAACAACAACAATAAGAAACATGGTTTGTATTTAGAACCTCTTCCTTAAGGAAGTCGGTTTTAAACGTGTATGCGTTAATCGATGTGACCGCTTAAAATAACCATACTTTGAATTTTACATAGCATAAAGGACACCCGCCACGCTACAACATATGCAATGTCATTCAAGTGTGCACAAAACAAGAAATTGCAAACAAGCAAATGCACGTTTTATGCGTTTTGTTTTTAGTATTAATGTCTAAACTATCTTTTCGTACTAAATTCAATGATGCTCTGCAATTTTATAATTTCCTTTTTTCCCCTGTCTTGAAACGATTCCGAGATAGGAAAGCTAGCTCTACTATTTTCTTCCATTTGGTGCTTCAGGCGGTTGAATCGCGTAGCACATGTCCACTTTACTATACCTACATACCACTTTTATGACTATAGCTACAGCTGTTCAGCAATTAAAAGAGTAGGGACTGACTTTTATGGGCACCCCGTATTTTCTTTTGATCGTAAATATATTATAATGGGAGCTATTTCAGACCAAGACAATTACAATAAAACAAAAGTATCAAAATCGGATCATCCGTTCAGAAGTTATAAGCTAACAAAGAAAAACAAAAAACATACGCTTTGAATTGAGAACTTTCTCCTTTTTAAAGTCAGTTAATTACAGCATCTCTTACGAAGTTATAAGCTTACAAACACCAATAACAACACATAGCTTGAATTAAGAACACCCTACCTTCTGAAAATAGTTGAAAACGACTTTGCGCTAATCGATGCGACCGCTTACATTTACAGTATTTTGAACCACAGAGTATACGTGTCATCCGCTACGCTGCAATGTGTGCAACGTAGTTCAAGTGTGCACAGTGTAGGACATTGCGAACAAACAACTGCAGTTTTTAAGCGTTCTAAAATATTTTTAGCAATAATGTCTAAAAACTCTCCTTTCGTAGTAAACCGATGATGCTCTAGAACTTCGTAATTACCTTTTCTCCCATCTATAACCATTTTTGAGATACGAGCGCTAATTCCGCTGTTTTTCCTCAGATGGCGGTTTATTTTCCTTAGATTGTAAAGATATTACAATGGGACCTACTTCAGACCAAGATCTTTACAACAAAACAAAAAGTATCAAGTAACCGTGTAGAGAATAAGAGGATGCCATATTCTCAATTTTAGATCTTAACTCCTAGATCTTAGATCTTACTAGATCTTAGATTAAAGATTTTACTTAATCTTAAATATGAACTTAAATACTTAATTGCTTAATTAGCTAGTAATAAGAGCTCGAGACAAAGTTAACAAACAAATACACAAAGTTTATTTAACAATCTATAGTAAGGAGGGCGTTGAACTAACTCTAATTAAAGAAGTGCCTTCAAGATATAATTTTAACAAGACATAAATTAAAATATAACTGATCTCACCAATGCTGATCTTTTGACGACTGCTCTTTACGACTACTAAATATTCTCACTTCAGAGTGCCGAGCGGATTCCCGATACACGACAACTCTTTTCTTAATATACTCCACAATACTACACCTCTTTACCATCACTTCGCACGCACCCTAATCCAGTGCAACTCGCTATCACCACCAACTCCAATTCACACTAAGCAGCTACTAATTCATCACCATTCCATTCTATTCCATTCCATTACATTACATTTTCCTAGCAATTCACTATCCTTCATTTTATATTACATTCAACAACTTCCTTTCATTTAATTTCACTCAAAACCTTTTAAAATCACTTCTAATTATTTCACTGCTGCACAATGTCGACATAAAACTAACTCGACCAACACTTTCGCCGAGTCACTGGCGACGAAGTGATTTGACAGTCCTAACTTTGGTGACGGTCTATAGTCTCGACCTCACAGCAGTATTTTGAACTATACTACGTATGTCTCACCAGTTACGCTACAACGTGTGCAATGTAGCTCAAGTGTGCATAGTGTAAGAAATTGCGAACAAACAAATGCTCGTTTTTAGCACTGTCTTTTTAGCATCAATGTCTAAACTATCTTTTTGTACTTAATCGATGACATGACCTGCAATTTTATAATTAACTTTTCCCCCCTGCCTTGAACCGTTTCCGAGATAGGAACGCTATCATGGATATCTAAACTATCTCTTTGTACTAAATTGTGATACTCTTCAACTTTGTAATTCAATTTTTTCTCTAGAATCGTTTTCGAGATAGGAGCACTAACTCCGCTATTTTCCACCAGGTGGCGCTGCAAGCGGTTTAACCTTGTACTGCATGGCCACTTTGCTATATTTACATACTGTTTTTATCACTATAGCTGCAGCCGTTTAACAGTTAAAAAAGTTAGGACTGATTTTTTTGGGCACCCTGTATTTTCTTTAGATCGAAAGGATATTACGATGGGACCTATTACAGACCAAGACCTTTTCAACAAAACAAGAGGTATCAAAATCGGAGCATCCGTTCAAAAGTTATTAGCTAACAAACATAAAAAAAAACATGCGGTTTGAATTGAGAACTTTCCTTCTTTTATGAAGTCGGTTAAAAATGTAATGATATGATCACGTTGCTTGCTGAGCAGACTGATAAATTAGAATAAGTGTGGATAATGAACATAGAATTCACTGGGCTCCGTTGATAAAGCCAGATACGGTGTCAATGGTTTGCTAACCAAAATTCCGTACTATCTGTTACTAACACGTGCGTATGTTCACTATAAAGAAAGAAATGCCTACATATGTGAAGAAATATTTGATTTATTAGGTTTTCTAGCAAGCTGAATGTGCTTTTTGAAAAACAATTTACGGCTGATGCGCGTACTGAAAACTGTAAAATAATATAAAAAAATCTGGTGTGTTACTCAAATGACTTTCTCTTGCCCTAAATTTAATACTATATATACAGGTTGCATATTAAGAGGTAAGATAACGAGTACTGTTATGTAAACCTGTGTTAAACAATTCAAATTAGGCCTCGGAAGAGTTTTATATGATAATTAGTTCTGTGTGAATGGGGCTGCCGCCCCCGTCAACCCCATGTTTCATTAATGCACCTACATTTATATAGAATTTAATTCGGTTATTAAAAAATAATTCTGTTTTTAAAAAATAATTTATTAAAATTATTATTAAAAAAAATTATCTTTTATGATAATGCAGACGATTTCCATATTAGAGAAGTATTATAACACCAAGTATCCAAAATATAAGTCCACTTTAATCTCAATATTTTAAAAAGAAAAAAAAAAAAAAAAAAGTACGATTTTTTTTTTGTTGTTGTTGTTAAAAGTAAAATAAATATATATATATATATATACATTTGTTTTAAATTATCGCAGATCGATGGTTCAACCATTCGTTTTAAAGGTATTGGCGAGCTCTTTTGAAAGATACCCATCATGAAAGTTTATTCCCCTCGTGGGGGGACTTCTCCCTCAGGGGTGGGAGGGGAAGCGAGGCTCCTACATACACAATTTTTTCCCCTGTTGACTATCTTTATTACAAAAAATATATCAACCTTTCATTTGGTTTAGTTCAGTCTGTAGATGTTAAACTCTACTTACCTGCAATTTTGTCCACAGACGTAATGTATTTGAATACTTTTGAGTGTTCCTGTACACGAACCATTTGCTTGATCTTAACGAAAACTTTAGTTTAGCATCCTTATATGATACACATTTAGAATACCAAGTTTGAATATTCTGCCATAATTTGTTTTTGAGATATGCTGATAACAGACAGACATCTACACCGACATGCACACACAGACATACACACACAGACATACACACAGAGCATTTGCTAAAAACGTGATTTTCGTATTCAGGGGACCTCAGAACATGTAATTATAACAAAAACTCGCGTTCGAAAATTTGACCCAAAAACGATACTTTCTCTACTAAAATTGTAAAGATATATGAAAATAGTGTTAAAAAATCACCAAGTATAACACCAAGTAACACCAAGTATCCAAAATAAGTCCATTTTGCTCTCAATATTGAAAAAAAAAATACGTTTTTTTTTTTCTAAGATTTTTTTTTTTGTTGTTGTTGTTGTTGTTGTTGTTAAAGTAAAAAAAAAATCTAAACTTTGTTTTAAATTATCACAGATTTATAGTTCAACCATTCGTTTTAAAGGTATTGTTGAGCTCTTTTAAATTGATACCCATCATGAAAATTTGCTCCCCTCGATAGGGGACTTCCCCCCCCAGTGGGGGAGGCGAGGCTCCTACATACACAAAGTTTTTTTTCTCAGTTAACTATCTCTATTACAAAAAATATATATTCGTTTCATTTGGTTTAGTGCAGTCTATAGACGTGAAACCCTACTTACCTGCAATTTCCCCCATAGACGTAATGTATTAGAATTCACTTGATTGTCCCTGTACACGAACCATCTGCTTGATCTTAACGAAAAGCTTACTGTAGCATCCCTATATGATACACATTTAGAATACCAAGTTTGAACTTTCTGCCATAATTTGTTTTTTAGATATGCTGGTAACAGACAGACACACACACAGACACACAGACATACACCCAGACCATTTGCTAAAAACATGATTTTCGTATTCAGGGAACCTCAAAACGTGTAAATATAACAAAATCGCGCATTCGAAAATTTGACCCAAAAAGAATACTTTCTCTACCTTATGGGTAAGACAAATTAAAAATTCATTTGAAAGGTATTAGGACAAAAAGTAACAATATTTGTATTTCAATAAAAAATTTTGAAATTTGACCTTTTTGAATAATTTCTTCGAACTTTAAATGTCATGCGCGAACTAAAGATATAAATATTTATTTTTTTAATTGTTTTTCCCAAATTGAGTATGCCAAAGTACAACTCTTTTTTTTTTTTTTTTTTTTTTTTCTATTAAAAATCGCATTTGTGTTAATTAAAAAAAAAAAAAAAAAAAAAAAAAAAAAAAAAAAAAACCTCGAAAATCTGCGGAAGAACAGGCTAAAAAGTGTGTCCTGAAATCAAATACAGTACATTTTATCTTTAAAGTTCGAAAGCAGAACCTGTAAAAATAATATTCTGAAATAGAAAAAATATATATATAGTCTACGATTTGTCTGAAAAAAGATTATGTTAATTTTTCGCAAATATGACTGCAGTAGATACATTTATATTTAACATTTTCAATAAAATTTATATTAATAATTTTTCAAACAAAAACAAAAACAAAATTGAATGTATTATTTAATTCATTAATTTATGACAGACTGAAATTAAAAAATAATTATTATTATTATTTTAAAATCCAATACGGAATATGATTAATTTGCAAATAATTATTTAAGATAACAAGAATGTCTGAAGTTTCATTAATTTTGCCGATGATTAAAAAAAAAAGTCTTGAGTTGCACAAATATTTTATTTGAAACACCAATTAAATATATCTTCCCTAAACATTTTATGAAATAGTAAAAATAATGTTATTTATTTTTAAAAAAGAAAATTTTATACAGAGATATATACAGACAGTTAAAAGGAAAAAGGAAAAAAACTCTAGCTTCGGAGTATACTAGTATTTTTAATTAATTAAACCAAATATTGGAAAGCGATATTTTTCAAAAGTAAATATACTTGATTGTTACTGATTAATGACGTTATTACAGTCATTCTAATTGTACAGTAATTGATTTTACAAATAATTTATGGTTTAAAAATATGTTTGATTTGGTATAAAATATTTTTAATTATTAAAATTTTATTAATTGTCAAATTATATAATGCATACTTATTCCTGAAATATTAATTTGAATTCTGGAAACAGAAAACGAAATAACGACGCTTAAATATGGGTTTTCTATTTTTATTATGCTAAATTGGACTATTTTACATAGTTGAATCAATTACACAAATGTAGTTAATATGGAATCTTTAAAGTTCTTGAATCTTTCTTTTTGTCTAGCATTAAAAGTAATATTTTATTGTGAGCAAAATAAATGAATAAGAATTTTTTTAAACTCTTTCTAAAAGCTTACTTTTGTTTTACATTCTGATCTGGAATAATGCTATTGAACTATTAAAAAAACAAATTAAAATGACAGATATATGAATGGCATATGAATTTTAATGAGAAAGCTTGCTAATTGAATTCGTGTATTTCTATTAATATTTCTTTGTTAAGATGAAATATTTATGAAATATTAATAACATAACATAATATTAAAAATTTCTAGATCTTCACATATATTTATCTAAACCATAAACAAACAAATAAGCTTTAGCACATGCTAAGTAGAAAAAAGTATAAACACATTTAAAAAAAGTAGTAAATACTAATGAAGCTCCAATTGTTCTTAATGTTTATTAGGGAAAAAAAAAAGGAAAAAAAAAAAATAGGGCAAAGATCTTTTTAAAAACAAAATCATTAAGAGATACTTACAAAGGTTAAAGTTTTAATATATATTCTATAAACTTTTTTTATCAACCGTCCATGAAAAAGGTCTCATTCTTCTAAATTAAAAAAAAAAAGTTTCAAATAAATTAAGTGACAATATCATGCATTGAAAAATACCTACGAAGTAAATTTTGTAAAAATTACAAATTGAAAATTTTTCTTAAACACATTAGAACTTTATAGTTAGATATAGTAAAAAATTCTTAGAAGGCTATCATAGAAAATAAAAATTAGTGTTTCTTACTCATTATGCCTAACCAAGTTATGTCATTTTAAGTTTAGAAAGGATTAGAACTAATTTATCTAAAATTTATGTGAAAAGAATGAAATGTTGAAACGAATAAAAAAAAAAAAAAATATTAAAAAATACATGAATATATATATATATATATATATACTTTAATCTCTCGTTAAAGATTATTTCTTTTTATAAAATTTTTACATTAAAATCTAATAAAAAAATCTTGAAAAATCTTGACTTGGTATATTTTAAAAATTTTATTTTGTAGATTTTTTACTATTACTTACTTTATTTATATGTTTTTGTCACTGCAAGTATGTCCTTTAGAATAACGGTTGTGAAAATAAAGGCAGTCTAATGATAACAAGTTACACATAGCTACAAAATATATCACCAAAAATATAGTATAGCGTATTTTTTTTAGTTATTAATAAATGTGTCAGTGTTTTAGATATATGAAGAAATCCTATAAGAGAAACTGCAGGAAGGTGCTAAAAAACCTATATGGTGATTACATTAATTCTTTTCTAAATACTGGTAACGAGAAAAATTAAATACATAGAAAACAAAAATCTTACACATATTCTGGATACAACTTAAACAAAATAAACAAAATATTCATATTTTAATTATTATTTAAACATTATACTTAACAAAGCACAAAAGACGCAATATATATATATATATATATATATACATCTATGCACACACACATACACACACATATGTATATATATATATTACGGCTACAATTGAAAAAAAAAAAAAAAAAAAAAACGGATGAACAATTTGCCATGACAAAATACAAAAGTCAGTATTTATTTTATTATAGACTTTTTTATTTAGATTTAGAAAACAAAATACTTATTTTAAATTAATTTCAATGAAAACGCATAACATTCAAAAGCATAAAAAGAAAAAAAAAAAAAAACATTTTATTTTATTTTATTTTTTATGAAAGGTTATCTGTATTAACTGACAATAACATAATGAATAAAAAACAAAAATACTCAGAATGTAGATGTAATTCATCAGGAGCCAGAAGGTTAAGCGCTGTAAGTTAAAAAGCGTTCTGATATAGTTTTTGGACTCTTTTTGCGCAATTGTTATTATACATACATTTCTGAAAAGAATTAGGCATAAACTACAATAATAAATATGATTTTAGTTCTTTATAGTTTAACAATGTACTCCTTAAAGAAAAAATAATAATAAAAATGTTGTATCTCGTAGTTTCACTTGTGTTGTCATTTTAGGAAAGATTAACTTCACTCACTATACCATTATAACTACAATACGTGAAACGATAAGAAAGGCAAGTGTTTAGAGAGTGAAAAGTTCATTAATCTGGGACTTTCTGAAAATGTTACTGGAATTATCTGGAAAAGTTACGGAATTTTGAACTTTTCCATAAGCTCCCACGAGCACTTCTCAAGTAAAATATTTTAACATTTCAAACTTTAAAAAAGTAGTAGATTTTATTGAAAATTAAAATTAAAATTCAGAAAAGCAAAGTAATATATATATATACATATATTATAGGTATTCAGTTCAGTTCCTGGGGAAAAGTTAAACCACTCTGATTACAATTGTCATACAATACAAGCTGGTTGCAATACAAAAGTCCACTGGCTAATGTTAGCATGAGGGGTAGATTATATATAGGATAAATAGAACTAATAAAAATTGATATGAAGTAATATAACTCTACCTCAAAATCTTATTTTCCTTACAAACAACTCTGCATTTTGCTTCAAAATTACAACAATGGTAATACATTAAATTTTACATTGGCAATCTTTCGGAGCGATTAAGTGTGACTTTTTTAACCTATCCGTGTTTCATGTATGATTTTGTATCTTAAAGCTAAATTTAGTACAGATCTGCTCAAAGAAACAGACGTGAGGACTACTAGGTAAAAATAAGATTTTTAGTTAACTGATAAGCCGAAGTTACCCTTACAGCACTTCACCATATGTTTTTGCTTTGAGATTTATCATCTCAAGTAGTAGATAAATAAATAAAATTAATTAAAATAAAATTATAGCTATGTGAATAATACCTTTAAAAATCGGAGAATGTTATATATTTGTTTTTTTAATAAGTGAGTTAAGTAATTTCATTTTCTCCTTTTAACGTTTGATTTAAAATATCATATAACTGTTTCGATCTCATATAAGGGGACTTGCTTATTTTCGAGGTTGAGGGAAGACAACGATAACGATAAGATATAATATATATATATATATATATGTGTGTGTGTGTAAATTAAATTCAAAATAAATGATAAAAAATTAATAATTTGCATAAAATAGGCGCTAAGCAGCACTAAATTCATATACAAAATAAAACTATGAATTTAAATTATGATAAGTGAAGTTATGAAAGTGGAAAGTAAAAACAACAATAATGACTTTAACAATGTTAATAAACAAGAAAATAAGTTAAATTTAACACTATTCAAGCTAAATATTTCAATTTATGTTGTATTTTCTTCGTCAGCATGTTGGAACACAGCTATTAAAAGAACTATGTAGTACTAGCAGGTTTCTGAAGATATGTCAAGCTAGCATACCCCAGAATATTTTTCAAACTATAATGAAATTTTATATCCCAATTTAAAATGGGTGGGGGTATGTTCAGGTGGGGTATGTTTTCGCTAGCATTTTGATTTAAAAAAATTTTATAAGAAAACAATTTTTAAATTCTGATATAAAATTTCATTATAGTTTAACTCATAAGTAATAGTATTTGATTTACAATATAATGTTTTTCAAATAAATCATATTTCAGTCTTTACAACTTCACGTTTTTTCTTTACTATTCTGTTTGAAATATATTCTGGGGTATGCTAGCTTCATATATCTTTAGAAACCTGCTAGTACTACATAGTTCATTTAATAGCTGTGTTCCCACCTGATGACGAAGAAAACACAGCATAAATTGAAATTTTTGCTTGAATAGCATTAAATTTAACTTATTTTCTTGTTTATTAACATTGTTAAAGTTATTATTGTTGTTTTTGCATTCCACTTTCATATCTTCACTTATCATGATTTACATTCATAGTTATATATAAATATATATATATATATATATATATAATTACAATAATTATTGTTATAATTATTACTGAGTAGATTCTCAAAATTTTAATTTATTTTTTCTGTATAATATTTCGAATATTTCTAAATTCTTAATTAATTAAAAATTATTAGAAATACTTTTAACACGAAGAATAATTTTTACTGTAGTTATCTTATAATATTTCTAAAAACATTTTTTTTTTTTCAGTTTTGTTTATTTTAAGTGATATTATATTGAAATATAAATTTACATTTAAAGAAAATGGAAAATATTTTAAATGTATCTGCTTGTTGCAGAAACAAATTAATTAGACTTTGATTTATTAAGCGTTGCTTGCTTAATAATGACACAGACAAAAAAGATAATTTGTAACTTATTCGAATATTAAATTACGCGTCAAGAATTTGCATGGAGGTCATTAATTTAAGTAGGTCAAGCTTTGCGAATCTCAAAGTGGAACAATTAATTATTTTCATAATTACTTAAAAGAAAAAATGAAAATTATTTATTTAGTACAAAAAAGTATTTGAGTATGTTAGAGAATAATTTTAAAATGGAATGATAGTAAAGATAAGGTATAAATAAAAACTATGTATTTACAGTTCATTACTTTGAATTCGGAAAGTTTCTATTAAATACATTTTAATTTTTATGTACACATCATAAGTATATTATCTACCAGTAAGTATTTGGATACTTTCGAATCTAGGCGTTTTGCAAATCATCTAGAAAATTTCTTTAGGAATAATCTTGGAATTTTGTTAGAGTAAAAAAACATGCTATACCTCATGTATTTAAACAAAAGTTATGCCACGAAGAGAAAAAGGGAACCATTAAGAAATTAAAATGTTTTGGTTCAACCTGTAAAAGTAATGCTTCAAATGTGCTTTGATTGTAGTATGTGATTACAAGGATTTCTGTCACACTCTGTATAAATTTTTTTGAGGCTACCAAATCTATTCGTGGAGATATAACTTGTTATTATTATTATTATTATTGTTATTATATTAAAAAAAAAAAAAAAAAAAAAAAAAATATTATCACACGTAGGTTTTAGACCCAGTGCAAATGCGATTTTAGAAGGTTTGGCATACTACGTTAGACACAGCATGCTGCAATCAGAATGCAAAAAATGTTAAATATCTTACAAAATATGAGCAATTTTTGTGCATGCGTAAATTTCATTTGCATAATTTAATAAGCAAAAGTATTGAGTAACTTATATGAAACTCCCAAACAAATATCGTGTAAATTAAAAAAAATATGAGTGATAAAACGAAGAGAATTTCAGTACTATCAAAACAAAAGCTAAACTATGAGTTGTTTTACTCACATTATTAGTTTAATTCAGTCATTTCCCAATCGTAATACAGTATTCGCTGACTGCAAATAAATATTGAAAAAAAAAAACCTTTCATTTCCATTTTTTTTTTTTTTTTTTTTTTTTTTTTTCTTTTTTTTGACGGAGACTGAAATTCTGTTCATTCTATCTTTCTTAAATTTTTTAATTTACACGATATTTACTTGGGGTTTCATTATAAGTTGATGAATGGCTATTAAATTAGGCAAATGAAAATTTTTAAAAGCTAGTGCATGTGTAGTTAAAAATTATTTAGTAGAAATGCGCATATATCGCAAGATATTTAACATTTTTTCATTCTGATTGCAATATATGTGTGTAATGTAGTACGCCAAATTTCCTAAAAATGATTTTGCACTTCGTTTAACACTCTACATGCTATAATTAAATAAGTGAAGTTTTTTTTTTCTGTTTACAATATATATATGTTGTAGCGTACTTGGGGGTTCGTGAGTTGTCCGAGAATGAAAGGCGAAACTAAGAAAAATTCAGTAATTTATTCACAAAAACTTCCAGAAAAATACAGGTATATATACCAAGTATCAGCTTCAATTCAGCCAGTACACACAGCTTAAACAACAGCTGTCAATAGCAAATTCACAGTACAAGCACTATAGAAATAACACATAAAGAAGTATCTTTCAAAGAGGCTCAAAGCACTGCAAGCATTAGCGAAACTGACTGACTCTGATCTCAGACTGAACTGAACTGACTTGCCTTGGCGAGAAAGCGCTCCCTATATACTGCTCCGTTGAACCCAGACTTTTCGAGAAAACTCTAGAAAGTGGTCAACAAATAAACTTACAGCTTCCATATTTGGTATATCCCAAATAAGGATTTTCTCGCCAAGGTCACCAAGAAAATTGCCAAGGAGAAAAGAAGTCGCCAAATTAGGCGCCAAATCCATTACCTGCCTTATTGGAGCTTTTTAATGCGTTTTTAAGGGAAAATAAGGCTGTTTTAACGCTAAAACGACTAAAAATACACAAAATTAGCGCTTTATCAACTTACTAAGCCTCTTTGAAAGAATTTATACAAAAATAAACACAATTATCTACAATTTTGTAACACTGCCCCCATCCCAAGGACTACACGCCCCGGGCAGTCCAACCCTTGGTCAAGAGGCGAACCAAAACAAATTTACACAATCTAAAATACAAAAAGTATGTTGCATATAACGATAAAATAGAAATCTAAATCACGTGAGAAATATTTACAAAATTCACAAATATGTACAAATATTTACATTACGCATGCGCAAATTTTACCAGTATTTACATTTTAAATTTTAATATTTCTGTTAATTGTGGTACTTGGCTAGCCTGTTATAGTGCACCACCTTCGGTTTTGATGAAGGTGTTTTAGTGATCCGCACCACTACATCATTCAACCTTTTTAAGACTGTGTACGGTCCATCCCAGTTTCACTATAACTTGGGAGAGAGTCCTTTGCGTCGTACAGGATACCACAACCAGACCTTGTCTCTTTCCTGGAACTCATGTAGTGTAGCCTTTAGATCGTACCTTGTCTTCATTTTCTCCGTTGCCATGTGAATCCGCTCCCGAGCAAAGTTGTGTACGTCCTCAAACCGTGCCTGGAGATCTTGGATGTACTCCTTGGGCGATGGAAGCGCATCGGATGGACAACCAAACAGGAGATCACATGGTAGACGAAGTTCACGTTCGAACAGCATCTGGGCAGGAGTATAGCTGGTGGTTTCATGGGCAGCACTACGATAAGCCAGAACAATGGCAACTTCAAGTCCCAATATTGTTGGTTCCTTAATACTAGAAGGGAGAGGTTATTCAGGATGGTACTGTTGAACCTCTCGACCATGCCGTCCGACTGGGAGTGTAAGGGTGTTGTCTGTGTTTAGTCTATGCCGAGTAGTTGACACAGTCCTTTGAAAACAGCAGAGGTAAAGTTCGTACCTTGGTCGGTATGAAGTTGTAGGGGCGTGCCGTATCTCGACACCCATTGCTGCACTAGGACCTCCGCAGCTGTTCATGCCTCTTGATCGGGAATAGGATATGCCTCAGGCCACTTGGCGAAATAATCCATCACGACGAGGATGTATTTATTTCCAATGGAGGTCCGTGGCAAAGGACCCGTGATGTCGAGTGCAATCCGTTCAAATGGTGCTCTCACGTTACATCGTTGCAGTCTTCCTCGACTTCGTTTCTGCGGGCCTTTACGTGTCGCAAAAGCATCACAATATTTACACCATTTCTCCACATCCTTTTTTGCCTTGCACCAGTAGAAGCGTTCCCGAACTTTCTGCAGAGTCTTCATTACCCCAAAATGACCTTCGGTAGAGCTACTATGTAGTTGTTCTAAAACATCTGGAATTTTTTATCTTGGTAATACAATCTGCCATCTGAAGCTTTTATCATCATCAGATTCCCACTTTCTGTATAATACACCGTTTCTGATATGAAGAGAGTCCCAAAGTGCCGAATAACTTTTCGTAATGGGACTAAATCTGGAAATGTCCTGCCTGGTAGGTTTGTTGCTGGTCGTCTCCTTCAGCTGTAATATTGGCTTTATGTCAGGATCTTCCAACTTGGCTTGTCTAAGTTCTTCGTCACTCCATGGATCGGGATCTTGTTCTGATGGTGTTGAGACAGTAACTTGGCAGGCAACTGGCTGTATTCTTTGGAGTCTATCATCGGCTTTTCAGCTGTATTTATGATCTTCAGATGGAGGCTTCCGCAAGAAGGCATCTGGATTTTCCCGAAGTTCTCCTTCTGGGTGGCATACTTCAGAGGCATTCTTCGTTGCTTTTCTAGGCGTTCTAACTGTGCAGCTTCGTTTGATATGGCCGTGTTTTCCACAGCCCCAGCATTTAGTATTTAGTTGTTGGAGTCTTCTCTTCTTTCTTACTCTCAAGAATGCGCAGTCTTCTATTAATATCTGCAATCATTTTCTGAATATCTTTAAGATCATCTTGAGAGTCGTTCACTTTGTCTGCTGTGCTGTTCTCGCGATGTTTACGGGAGGCTTGTTGGGCTGCCTCGATCTTTAGGACATACACTAATGCTGACTCCACATCCTTCAAGCCGGAGAGTCTGAGGGCTTTTTGAATTTCTGGATCACCGACAGCATCAATGAAATATTCTTGGGCCAGATCGTTGCGTGTTTCAGGGTGACAGTCTGAGAAAGCCAAATGTGAAAGCCTCTGGATGTTTTATGCCAGTTCGTGTAAGCTTTCCCCTGGTCTCTGATGACGGGACCTTAGCTGGAGTTTACTATATTCTTTGGACCATTTCGCTCCAAAACGTAGCTCTAGTGCTCTGGTTAAAGCTTCGAAGTCATATCGCTGTTCCTTCGAAAGGGTTTCCAGAATATCTGCGGAGTCTCATCGCCCCTACCAGATGAGCCGTCTTTGCAACAGAGTCCCAGCCGTTAGCTTCAGCTAAGATGGAAAACTGCGTCTATTTACATGCCAGGAGGAACTGCCGTCGTAGGTGAATAGCTTAATAAATTCCTGATTCCTCATTCTTCTCTCTTTCTTTTCAGTTTCCTGGGGCAGGGATTCTAACTTTTCTTCCACTTTTCTCTCCAGGTCTTCTTCTATTCAGTTCAATTTTCCTTCTATCTCTGAAAATCTTCCTTTAAGTTCCTGATCAAAATTTTCTTTAACTTTCTCCTCGAAACTCCGTTCTATCCTCGTAACACTCTCTTGAACCTTCATAACATTTTCTTCTATCTTCATAACTTTCTTTTCAAAATTCTCTTCTATTTTCAAAACTTTCTCGTCAATATTTTCTTCAATCTTTATAACTTTTTCTTCTATTCCATCTATTCTGTTTTCCACATCTGATAACTTACACTCTATCACTTCTTTCACGTTTACTAAGTCGTCTCTCACTGATGATAGTTCTTTCTTCATCTCTTCTTGATTAGATTTAATTTCTTCACCCAAACTGTTTTTCATTTCCTTCATTTCTTCAGTCAAGCCGTCTTTCAATTCTATTTGTCCGTATTTCATACTTTTTTTCATTTCTCTCTGTCCTGTTTCTATTTTCTCTATCAATCGGGTTCCCATCTTTTCCTGTCCGGCTTTAATTTCATTCATCTGGGTAGCTAAGCTTTCTAGAAGTTTCTTCATTTCCTGCTCCATAGCTCTAGTTATCACCATTCACAGACAATCCCACTTCTGACACCAGAAATGTTGCGTACTTGGGGGTTCGTGAGTTGTCCGAGAATGAAAGGCGAAACTTACAAAAATTCAGTAATTTGTTCACAGAAAGTTCCAGAAAAATACAGGTATATAAACCAAGTGTCAGCTTCAATTCAGCCAGTAAACACAGTTTAACAACAGCTGTCAATAGCAAATTCACAGTACAAACTGTATAGCAATAACACATAAAGCAAGTCTCTTTACAAGAGGCTCAAAGCACTGCAAGCATTAGCGAAACTGACTGACTCTAATCTAAGACAGAACTGAACTGACTTGCCTTGGCGAGAAAGCGCTCCTTATATACTGTTCCATTGAAGCCAGACTTTTTGAGAAAACTCTAGAATGTGGTCAACCAATTAACTTACAGCTTCCACGTTTGATATATCCCTGAGAAAGATTTTCTCTCCAAGGTCGCCAACAAAATCGGCAAGGAGGGAAAAGTCGCCAAATTTGGCGCTAAATCCATTACCTGTCTTATTGGAGCTTTTTAATGCGTTTTTAAGGAAAAGTAAGGTTTTTTTAACGCTAAAACGACTAGAAATGCACAAAATTAGCACTTTATCAACTTACTAAGCCTCTTTGAAAGAATTTATACAAAACTAACTACAATTATCTACAATTTTGTAACTATATATATATATATATATATCCATATGTATATATGGCAGCTTCATAAAAAATTATACAGATAATGAAAAAAATCGTATGTTACATTCAAAACGCATTTAAAACGTTACTTTTTAGCGGGTGATCCAAAACATTTTCATCCTTGTTTTATTTTTTACTGGTTCCCTTTTTCTCTTCAAGAAACCTTTGCTGAAATATATGAGGTATAGCATATTCTTTACAATACCAAAGTTTCAAGATGATTGTTTCAGAACATTCCTAGACATTTGACAAAACGTCTAAACTCGAATGTGTCCAAATATTTATTGGTCGATAGTATATATTTAGCTCAATATTTCTAGTGAGACTTACGTAATATATGTGTAGAGCAAAAATTTTATGCATCCAATTGCCGTGTTAAAAATTTTAACTGAAACTACTGGTAATCATTTATCTTAATTCTTACGTAAAATTACTGAGAAAAATAAGCAGAAATGTTAAAAATTCTATTTTATAAAATCATTTTAATAAATGATATTAATGTAATTAATTATTGACAAGAACATAATTGTGACTTAAAATGTTTTAGAATGTTTTTTTTTTTTTTTTTTTTTTTTTTTTTCTAAAGTAGAAACCTTCATATTTAATTTTTATTGAGAAATTAAAAGATTAAAAAAAAAGAAAAAAGAAGGAAAAAAGATTGAGAATCTGGATTATTTACTTTTAACTAAGAATTATTGTAAATTTATGGAGATTTCAAATAAACATTTCAGTAAATTTACAGAAAAAATTTGCAGGTCACTGTATTCCATATTAATATTTTCTTATTAAGAATAAGAATATTATAATAAATTGTGAAAAAAAAAATTTAAACATATGAAAGTTTCTCATTTGTATACTGGATATAATATTAGAAAATACATGAATGTGACATCCGTATGGATGTATAGTATTGAAGAATGTTCAATTTGTTTTACTCTAACATACATAATTTTTTTTTTAATATTGACTTTTCTTATTAATTATTTTATTTTCAATAAACTTTATAATTCTTACTTAGCATAACTAAGGATAAAAAAAAAAAAAGAAAAAGAAAAAGAAAAGAAACAAAAATAAATAAATAAAAATAAAAATAAATAAAAAAATAAAAATCATAATAATTTAGAAATCAAGTTATTTCAAGTGTATAATTTTTCTTTTAAATATTTGTAAATCTAAGAATAATACGTTCTTTCTCTGAGAGTTTCTTGCATTATGAGTTATATATTTGTCATGAAATTACTACAAAGATGGATGAGTTTTTTAACGCTAGATTTGGACGTTTGTTTCTCATATTTATCTTAAAGTAAATTAATGACCTATGTCAATTACCATCTAATTTTTTTCGGTAAATAAGAAAATTTACTTACTACGATTTTCCGTAACGATGAGTAACTGAAAAAAAAAATAAATAAATAAAATAAAATAATCAAAAAAGATCATTTCGCATTTAAATAGAATGTATTATAAATATGCTTTTTGTAACATGTGTGTTAAATGATATTTTTACTGAGAAATGTGCTACAAGTCAAAAAACGTTAAAAATATGCAGACTATAAATTCATATTTTATTATGTATGTGCGTTACTAATGAATGATAAAATATATTTTGAAAAATCTCACACGAAATTCTAACCAAAAGCATATTTTATGTTAAATGATACATTGTTGCTGTATAATTTTTACATGTTTATTCTAAGATATAAATTAAAATTGTGTGACAGAATATTTTGTGTACAAAGGGTACTAGCCTAAAATTCATATAACGTTCTCATACAATATACCTGGTGATTAAGTTTATTATATTTCAGAATCTTAAAAAAAAGAAAAAAAAAAAGTTGGCTTATATTAAATCTGCTCAGTGTACATTCATATAGACGTCTTTTCAAAAATACATCATATAGAGAATATTATATTCATGATACGTACAATGGATTTTGATGGCTTAATCCAGTCGGAGACATTGCCGTACTCATAAAACTATACTTCAAAACGCACATTTACGTTATTTTAATATTTTGGGTATTTTTATTAATGACAGTTTCGTTACTTAGTTTTAACGCAAATCCATGATATTTACTATACATCAATCTCCATAATGCATGTTTAAGAGTGGGATGCACCCCGCCAATAGTGAATAATAGTGTTAAAAAATAATTAAATAAAAAAAAAACCTCTTAGTATATGATTTGGTGGTCAAAAAATATAAAATGGTAGACAAATATACAGAAAACCAAACACATTACACTTATTTTTATTGTATATGTATCAAGTCTTTATGTAAAAAATAAATAAATAAATAAATAAATCATTTTAATCTGTAAACACAAGCCTTATAATTATTTCTGCTTTAATTAACATTTTTTTACAATTCTCATTGAAATTCCCCAAAACATATTAGCGAAATACAGACAACAAAAACTGTCACGATATACATTATGAAAGCAAACAAGTAATACATATACACCCCGCAACAAAAAGATAGGTACAAAGGGTTTTTTCTTTGATTTTTCATAAAATAATATTATTTAAATTGTGCTTATCATTTATTATTATCATAAAATAACACTATTCTCGGACTAATTTTTGTTTTGAGACTAATTTAGAAAAGAATTAAGACTAACATTTTTCTAATTTGAGACTACACTCCGCGACAAAAAGATAGGTACAAAGTTTTTTTTTCAATTTTTCATAAAATAACATTATCTAAATTGTGCTGATCATTTATTATCAGAAAACAATATTATATCAAAAACATGTTAAATATTTGAATCATATTCAAAATACTCATATTCAAAATAATCATATAAAAAAAAAAAAAAAAAAAAAACTTTGTTCCTATCTTTTTGTCGCGGTGTGTAGTCTTAATTTAGAAAAAAATTAGTCTTATTTTTTTTCTAAGTTAGTGTTGAAACAAAAATTAGTCCAGAAATAGTGTTATTTTATGATAATAATAAATGATAAGCACAATTTAGATAATGTTATTTTATGAAAAATCAAAGAAAAAACCCTTTGTACCTATCTTTTTGTCGCGGGGTGTAGGTACCAATAAACGTATTTTTGACACGTTTCGTATAACCGGCAAAACTTGTAGTGTTGAAAAACAATAAAAAAAAAAAAAAAAACAGTCAAAGTCAAACATTCTAAATATATATATATATATATATATATATGTAAATTGTTCAGTAATTTATTCAAAGTTGTTCCGATTCTGGAATTTCAATTCTGAATAAAAATATAAAAAATCTACTTTACATGTCATCGCTTGCTTAGAAAGATGTCATCTATCTATAACATTAATGGTTGTGCCTTGAAACTCTAAATTTAAAGCTAATTGCAGATACTGGATAAAATTCTGGTGCACTAAATATTTAATTTAGCAGAACGATACTTATGTATATTATATCTTGTTGTCCTAACCATTTAATTTAATAGCAATTTATTACATCTGGTACAAGACCCATGATTGCTTGAAAAAATCTTTAAATACGTGGATTTCAATTATTGAATGATTTTCTCCGATATGTTTTAAATATTAAATTTAAAATAAGTTTGTAAAAATATTTTGCGTGATAAATTCGTCGTCTATAAGAATGATTTGGGCAATACTTCTTAGTGGTAGTGCGATAATTGTCACCATATTATCATGAATAGTGGAGTAATATTTCCCTCTGTTCCTATGCGAAAAAAACATTTAATTTCAAATAACTTTTAATGATTCAAAGTAGAATGATGACATTCAGTGTTATTCATGATAGTGTCATAAATTTTCAAAAGAAAAGCTAGTCCAATATATCTATGATGAAAATTATGCTAATTATACAGGCTTAGGTGAAATTCTCTGGTTTGTCAGGTATGTTTGTAAGTTTCGATTAACTTACAAAGTTTTCAAAGTTGAATATTGAAATTTAGTATGGTTCTGAAAATCGTTATAAATAAAATTCTGTTAAAGTATTCGGACTTCATTTCAACGGGAATAATCTCTATAGTACATGTTTATATTAAAATCTATCCTAATATGCTAAGTTATAAAAAATTTAAATTAAAATTATTTTTAGAAGAATTTAAAGTACGATATATATATATATATATATATATTAATTAAAATACTAATTGAAATCTCATAAAATATGTTTTTATTTGAATTCTGATAACTATTTTCTATAATTCTAATATCGTTAATGATATCCATGATATTAAAAAAATTAAAATCTTGAAAGATTTGAAACCGATTCTTTTTAGTATCCTGAGTGATATTTAAAAACAGGCCAGACTTTTGTAAGAAGAAAAAATATTCATGAGGAATCTTAATTCGAAATTTCATCATAAATTGCTATGTTAAGTAAATTTTAAATAATGAATGACTTACAAATATTTGAAAAAATTAAATCATAATACATACGTTTTCAGGCCACAATCATAAATGAATTTTGGAACTTATCTGACTTCTTCACGATCGTTCGCTTTTTAAATAACAACTTCAAACAGTGTACAAGTGAACTAACTAAAAAAATGCAAAGTATCTACACATTGTTATAAATGTCAACAGAAAACCCAGCGAAATCATTTATCTTAAGTCTTACGTAAAATCACATCTAAAATTAAATAGAGCTGTTGAAAAATCTATTTAAAATATGCATTTTAGGAGCTAGTATTATTTTAGTTAATTAATGACAGGACTATATTAGTGAATTAAAATACTTTTAAGAAATGAAAAAAAAAAAAAAAAAAAAAAAAGAAAAAATATTTTTTTTTTGAGAATTAAAACGACTAATAAAATAACAATACGGAATAAAATTTGTGAATCTCAATTCTTCATTTTAAACTTAGAATGTTTGTAAATTTAGAAGGAGACTTAAGATAAATATTTTAGTAGCTTTACAGACAATTTTCACAGTGCAAACGAAACATGTTTACTTCCAAACGTGCAAATATAACGAAAAATCATTTTCAAAAATTTGACCCAAATACAATACTTTCTCTACCTTATGGGTAAGAGAAAGTAGAATTGATAGAATCATCACCTTTTTTAAATTCTATTTTGTACTATTTGCAAATGCGTTCACATGTCTTACATTATAATTTAATATTGTTTGCTATTGAAAATTTTTCATAAACAATAAATTATTCTATAAATGAAAAAAAAAAAAAAAAAAAAAAAAACATGCGTAAATATATAAATGCTATCTTCCATTAAGATTCTTATCGACATCCGTCAACAGTAAAAATAAGATATAACTAATATTAATGGATAAATATAAATTGTAAATATTAAAATCATTATCATTTATACATAAAATAAAATGAATTTGTATTAAATTTAAGTTACTATAGAAATCCTAAATTAGCAATAAGCTTGAATTAGATAGTGCCAGTGTAATGTATAACTCATAAGAAAATTAAAATTGATGTACCGGCATTCAGAGATAAATGCCTTTCAAACTCTTTCTGCCGATGTTGTTGTAGAATACAAACGAGTAATTCTGTATTTTAGAGTGGTTGTATATTATTTGACGTTTAACTTGTAGCAGATTAATGGCTCATACGATTTCACGCGAATCGATTTAGCTTTCTGACTTTAGTAGTATATTGTTGAATACGTGGAAACAAATGATCCTGACATCGTTTTTTTTAGTAGCATAAATAAGAGTGAAATAACATAAGTCATTCAACACTTGAAAAAATAAGTGTCTTTGCTTTTGTAACTACAAATGTAATTTTTGTAAACGAACGATTATATTGTTTGTTACATAGAGAATATTCAACTATTCCGTCTTAAAATTTAAATATTTTTTTCAAAAAAAACAAACAGGGCTTCGATTTTATTATATTATTATTATTATTTATTTATTTGTACTTTATTCCGAAAAAAAAGAAAAAGAAAGAAAGGAAGAAAGAAATTAACTGTGTAAAATTTAGAAGTTAAGAAATAACTATTGACGGAAAAATAAAAAAACTGTTTAGATGCAAATAAAAATTCAATGTTTTATAACTCAAAATATATAAATTAACAACTTGATATATTTTAGTAAACAATAATACATTTTTATATGATAATGTTTCTCAATTAAAATATTTATTATCTAAGATAAAGTAAAATATTTCTTGAATTCGTTTAGACGACATACTTATCGGAATCAAGTTTCGTCATGTATTTTCACCAGTACCCTTTAATTTCAAACAGAAATATTTAGTGGCATAACGAAAAACCGTTTTTGACTATTTTTTAACATAGACGACACCTCCTTTAATACATTTATTTTAATGGGATATCAAATTCAAAACTCCGTCTTGTTGAAAATCGCTGGAGAGCGATTTAAATAAGTTATTTACAGGATGCTACATTACTTCATTGCATACCGATACTAAATGCAGGAAATAGGTAAATTTATGGTAAAGATCGGAGATGCAGGTTGGTCGATCAAACCTCTCCAACCGATAATATAAATGATTTCATTTGTTTGCCATGCTGTGCGGGGTCTTGCCTTATCGTCGAAAAACAAAAAATATTTGGTCACTAGCCTTGATCTTATGCGCCAATTGGCGAAACTAAGTTTCATGTAAATGTGGCAATAGGATACAGCAAATGATGGGCCTTCAAATTAAGAAATTAATCAAAATAGCACATGTCTTGTGGCAAAATAGTTTTAGCATAATTCTTCAACGAATTGATATAGTATGATTTTTTGGTTTTCAAATTGGAATGCTTTCAGAACTGAATCACTTCCGAAGCAATGAAAACATTAAAAAAAATAATAATAATAATACTTGTTAAATATATGCTATTTTAAAAATACATACTTTTATAGATTTTAACATTTCTGAAATCATATTTTTAAAATATTATGTAAAAGAAAATTGGTGTAATTATAATGAAAATTTTTCAAAGATTATAATACACTAGAATATATACTTCTATACAAAAACTTTAAAAACCTTTCATATATGTTTGATTTGAATGAAATTAGAAGTCTGATCTAAAAACAAAGTTCTCAAAAAAGCAAATACATGTTGTTTTAAAAATTTTAATCTTATGGTAATTTTATTTTATAATCATATTTTTTTATTCAATTTTATATATGGCAATGTTGTCATTTAATAACTATATTGATGTTTTCTGCTATATAATTATTTTAAATTAAAATATTAAATTTAGCAGCGAAAGAAAATTTCTCAGTAAGGTAAGTGCATCAGTAGTGGACACTTTAGGGATATTTTCTGGCTATTTTTTCTAAACTTCTTTAAATTTTGGAGAATGAAAAAGTAATTAATGTTTCACACCTTTATTAACTCTTTCTTTATATGAATGTATTACGAAAATTACTAATTGTAGCTTTTATATATGTAAAACAGCGAAAATCCTGAAAGCTTAAAATGAGCCAATAGTGGATACACTAAAACCCAGTAGAGGACCCTTTTCACTTTCCGAACATACATATGTAAGGGAAGTATTGTAATCATGTCAAAAATTCGAATTTGAGATTTTGATGTTTCTATACTTTCTGAGGTCCCCTGAGTCCATTTCACTATTTTTACGATGATGTATGTATGTATGTGTGTGTGTGTGAGAGAGAGAGAGTGAACACGCTAGCGTCTAAACGCTTTGTTAGAATGAGATGAAAGTTGGTACGTATATTGTAAGTCACCATAGCCCGAACGCTATTGATTTTGGTGAATCTAGCACTTATAGTTTTTTACAGAGACACCAGGAAAGATTCTTTATCATTATGGCCTATGGGGCCAAATTTTTAAAAGTGTGATAGCGTCTAAACGCATTAATCTGAGCAAAAAATTTGTACACATGTTATAGGTAACTGTTGCACAAACTGTACAGATTTTGGTGAATTTAGCACTTATGGTTTTTTACAGGGACACAAAGAAAAATTCTTTAACATTACGGCCTAAGGTACCAAATTTTAAAAAGCGCGATAGCGTCTAAACGCCTTATTCAATTGAGCTCAAAATTTATTTGAATATTATAAATCACTGTTGCACTAACTATAAGCATTTTGGTTAATCTAGCATTTATAGGTTTTTACAGGGACACAACGAAAATTTCTTTATCATTATGATTTATGGGCTCAAAGTTCAGTAGCATTAAATAAAACATTGTGTACTTTTAGGAGAAAATACTCAAACAATCTATTATGATTTTATCTCTTTTGTTTGTTCAACAACTTCTCTTTCTTTACTTTATCTACAAAACTGCTAATTACTCAATGTTCGGAAAGTTGAGTGGAGTCACTCCAGATTTTTTGTTCCAGTAGTGAATCTCTTTGAATTTTTGCTTTAAAATTACGGTGACCAAACTTTTTCATTTCTTGAGAACAGACCGTTTTAGCATTTTCCCCCCACATACATAAAACTTCGTTGGGGACCACATTTAGGACTGATTTTTAAGTGGGTTTTACGTCACACTAGTGCTACACTATGGGTAACTGGCGACTGCCTAGGTATTACTAATAAATCTAGTCAGTAGACATGTCATCACAATTTCTTCCACGAAGGGGATAGCTTCTGTGCTTCTGCGGGTTCCAGAGGTATAATTTAGGTGAGAATATGGAGGATGTTGGGACTGCGACGTATTTTACGTCCACCAGCCAGCAGTAGTGTACACAACGATCTTCATCCTGCTCGATCGCAGAACTAGCAATATTCCAATTACGAGCTCAGCGCTCTACCGACTACGACCAGTTTATCGCAACTCGGACCACATTCAGAAAAATTTGTCTCCAACTCTGTCCAATTTTTCACACTTCTTTAAAACAAGATTTTTAATGACATTTTATAAATTTGTTTAAAATCATTGACGAAATCTATGTGCTTTTTATTTTAAATATTTTTCCTTACACTCAATTATCTAATTTATTGTTCGTATGCGCATTTAGTATATTAATCTTGTGCAGTCAGCAGCAAAATTATTGAAGCTCTAGCAATAATTCGTATTTAAAAGATGTGCACATAATCCTGTTTTGTTATTTGTCGAGTCATGAACTTAGTCTTATACTGTTTATAAAAAAGTAAGTTGATGATAAAAATTAGCTATCAAACAAAAAAAAAAAAAAAAAGAAGAAGAAAAGACAGAAAGGAAAATGTGGATGCATGCTTCAATAATTTTGCTGCCGACTGTATCTATGATATTTTATTTTTTACATACGTATGTTTCAAATAATTCATAATTTGTGCTACAGAAACTACAGTTATTTATCATATTCATTAACTTTACTATTTGAAAGCTTTTTATATAAATTATTTCAGCTTTAGTAAAATGATTTTTTTTAAAACTGTAATAGGGGAAGCCGGGGTAATAAGAGACAGGGGTTATAAGAGACGCAGTCAAAAAACCCACCAAAAAATATACTTAGACAACTTTAAAAATATGTAATATTAAGTATCATGTGTATTCTTTACTACAATACACTTATTGAGAAGTTTATAACATATTTTGAATTCTTTTTATGCGACGAAAAAAAACCTTCACTTTGAACTTACCCTGAAAGTTCGTGACTTTTCCTAAATTTTTCTTTATTTTTTTTTGTAGGTAAGATGTTTGGGATTTATTAATGTGTAACCTTTTGACCAAGACTATGACTTTGATGTACAATTTTTTAAAACCTTGAAAGCATTCTTTATTTACATGTTCTAGGCATGTTTCTTATTACCCCATTTTTATTTTTTGTGGGGGTAATAAGAGACATGAGTCTCTTATTACCCCCACTGTTAATTACTGTGCCCCCCCCCCATTGTAGTTTCTGTTAATTCTGCCTGACTAGTTTACGAAGAGTTTACCAAGTGTTAGACCCAGTCTAAGTTTACCAAGAGAACATTTTATTTTCACTTTAAATCAAAAAGCAGTTTTTCTGATTTGGCTAGACCATATTTAGTTGTTATGATTATGTAAATTTATGTTTAGAATGTGTATAAGTTAGTATTTAGTCATTAATACTTCATTACATAATAAATAAGTTCATTTATAATTACTAGAAAAATCTTTTATAACATTTTGTTCGCTTCTATACACTTCAAAGATACGTCTTTTTTGCCTACACTTTAGAAAATGGGTAAAATATTTTCTGCCCATTTTAAAAATTATATTGATGTTTTTGGTTAATCCCTAGGTTATGTTGATTATGCAGAACTATCATTAAGTACAATATTATATTATTTAGGATCTAATATTAAAATAAATGAATTTCACAAACACATTTATGACAGTTAATTTTTGAGAAAACATATTTTTTGGATGGATGTAAAATTTAAAAATTAAAAACTATTGGCTGATTCAGAATTGTTTCCAGATGTCTTTTATTATCCCACATGATTTTACATTGTTATAAATGGACAGTTACAAGCCTGGTCTCTTATTACCCCACGTGGGGTTATTAGAGACAAGGATTTAATGAAAATTTAAAAAACAAAATTAACAAAAAAATTAAGTGCAAAAATCACATAAAAAATCAAGAGGAGTGCATTTAATGAAATTAATACGAGACATTTATTTCAAGTTATTTAGATTAATAGTATAGATTTTATTAATATTTTTTGTCTCTTATTACCCCTTTTGTCTCTTATTACCCCGGCTTCCCCTATATTGTTTCATTTTCATATGATTTTTTTTGACAAATCTTGACCCATTTCTTTTATTCATAGTGTAGCATTAGTGTGACATAAAATCTACTCATCCTCAACCGTCTAAATACTGGCCGCAGTTTTGCTATTTCAATGTCGATGATTCAATAGGAACTGAACTTAACTAACTAGTCCAATATGGAACTCAGAAAAAAATTCGTGAATAAAAAACCTAAAATGTCTCGAGATTGTCTCAGGATTCAAGTGAATCCCCAGTTTGTTGCGCCTTCTATATTTGGAAAATCATGGAAGCCATGTTCTCCTCAAAAGATTAAAATTGTGATGGCATGTATTATTGTCACAGCTAGGAGTGAGTCCAAGACCGTTGCCAATTTTTCAATGCGTAGCTTTAGTATGACGTTGAAAATACTCCACTCAACATTAAATTTCGCAGTTTACAGAGGTCTTTCCACCACTGGATCTAACCTAAGACCCCTTAGAAGGACCCCTACGGAGGTCACTCCCTCCTCAGGTAAAGCAACCTAGTGCAGTCAATCGGCCTTAATCCCCACAACCTAACCCAACCTAAATGTTCAATAATAGATAGGAGATGATTTATTATATATGTATATATATATATATATATATATTTAAACTAACTAAAACATTATTAGGAAAGCTCTGCACATAGCTTTGTTATGAAACGGTCTGTGTTTCCAATATGTAAGAAAAAATATCTTATAATCTCGTACTGACTATCGGCACCTTAATGATTAGCGATATCTTATAATATCGTTATAAATATATATTATAAAATTAATGCTTTGATTTCGTATATAAAATACTACAAGAAATGTAAAAAAAAAAATATCTAATTTCAATATAAATTTTCTTACATTTCTAATAACTCATACTTTTCTTAGAAAGAAATAATTTGTTTTCATAAGTTAAATATCAAATAACGAAGTATTAAATGTGCTACAGATAATCACAGTATGGTTACAAAAAACAATCAATATATAAATGCAGTTTTTGATACATTTATATGTTTCTTATTTTACTTGATAAATTAGTTCCAAAACATTATTTAGTTGAAAGGACTGGAAAACATGGAAAAGAAGAAGATATATATCAGACACTGATACCTCATAAATCTTGCCATACTTCTGACTTTCTGTACTGAAAAAAGAAATGTTATTTCTAAAGCACATATGACATTTCTTTGAGATTTATTATTGAAATATTCTTATTCAGCAGAACTGTTGTAGAAGTGAAATGTATACACACCCATTACTGTAAAATCGATAGGTTCGAAATATATATATATGCTAATTTAAATATTGTCATAAATCATGCACAATTTATTAAGAAAATGAGTATGACGTGGACGTGTATGTCAAAAGTTGCTTTTATAAAAATGAATAAAATAATTGTTTGGCATTTTTTTCAGCTAAAAAAGAATTTTAGGTCATGTGACTTTTAAAATAGAAAAAGAAATCTGTACAACTATCTTATGAAATATTTCCATAAAAACAACTTATATTACTTATTGCACAACTTATTTACTTTAAATAACGTATCTGCAGGTAATATGGCCACCTTAAGGGTAGAAATGTTTTAGCGATAGTAGTAATCGATTTAAAGTTAAATAATTTTTTTTTTTTTTAAACAGAGGACTCTTTTTAGTACTCAAAAAAAAAAAAAATAATTAAATAAATAAAATAAAATAAAATAAAATAAAATAAATAAATAAAATAATCAAGATTTAAACCTGCAAAAATTATTTTAAAAGAGGATAGTAAATGAAGGTGATATGTCCATATGCAAGTAATATGCCCATATATAAAATACAATGAAGAATTTCTATTTTAACGCATGAATACACATCAATTATTACAAATCAAAATTTAATTTTTCAGACTTTACGAAAATTAATGAAAATGTAATTAAGAAGAAAATTTAGAAAACAATGTTAAGCAATTTTAAACAATTTTCAGCAATTTTCCGGATATTTTTCAACAAATTTAAACTTTTTACGGTCAAAAATGTTTAATTTATTTTTACTTCACATATATGGCAAATAAAAACTTTCTTATCTTTCTTTGTAAGCCCTACATATTCCTCGCACACATAATTATGATACAACAGATAATCTCACATCCACAACTTTTTCCTTGTTGGAAATACCACTAAACCATCTTTCTTTATTAGGGGAAGCCGGGGTAATAAGAGACAGGGGTTATAAGAGACACAGTAAAAAAACCCACCAAAAAATATACTTAGACAACTTTAAAAATATATAATATTAAGTATCATGTGTATTTTTTACTACAATGCACTTATTGAGAAGTTTGTAACATAATTTGATTTTTTTTTATACGATGAAAAAAAACCTTCACTTTGAACTTACTCTAAAAGTTCGTGTCTTTTTCTAATTTTTTTTTTTTTTTTTTTGTAGGTAAGATGTTTGGGATTTATTAATGTGTAACCTTTTGACCAAGACTATGACTTTTGATGTACATTTTTTAAGACCTTGAAAGCATTCTTTATTTATATGTTCTAGGCATGTTTCTTATTACCCGATTTTTATATTTGTGGGGGTAATAAGAGACACGAGTTTCTTATTTACCGCCACTGTTCATTCATGTATCCCCCCCATTGTAGTTCCTGTTAATTCTGACTGACTAGTTTACGAAGAGTTTACCTAGTGTTAGGCCTAGTCTAAGTTTACCGAAAGAACTTTTTTTTTGTTTTGTTTTGTTTTTCACTTTAAATAAAAAAGCAGTTTTACTCATTAGGCTAGACCATATTTAGTTGTTATGATTATGTAAATTTATGTTTAGAATGTTTATAAATTAGTTTAGTCATTAATACTTCATTACATAATTAATAAGTTCATTTATAATTACTAGAATTTTTTTTAAACATTTTGTTCGCTTGTATACACTTCAACGATACGGTTTTTTTGCTTATTCTCGACTACACATTAGAAAATGCATAAAATACTTTCTGCCCATTGTGATGTTGAAAAACATCACATATCCCTTTTTAAAATAAAATAATAATAATAATATAAATTATATTTTATTTATTTATTTATAATGCAAGCAAACATTATATTTCTTATCCTAAAAGAATTTAATACAATTTTGTTTATTTCGCTTATGCTATTTTATTTTTATTTCTATTTCATTAATCTGTAATTTCATATAATTTATTGTTCTTTTTCCTGCTCTAAATCCCATCAAGTAATAATTAAATAAAATATCAACGAAAGAGAAACCCATTCATTTTATGCTTTAAAACCGCAGACGATTTTTTTTATTGTAGCTTCCTGTCTCCAATCAAACGTTTATAGATTCCGTTGAATCATTATAGCTGAAAATAATTTCTAATATTTTTTATCAATTGATTTCGCACTTTTAGCCAAATTCTGGATGCCTGACAAAATTTAATCACATCCTATGACGTAATTTAATTTTTAGCCAATCCTTTAACTATTATTTAGGTTTACCAGATATAAAATTTAAAATGTGTTCAGCCAACTTGATTTTTGAGGCCAAGGAGATTTGGCGAAAAAAATTAAATTAGCACTTGTTCTTCATGCTGTCAACAACTTGTGGTTTTAAGAAGGATTCAAAAAGTTACTAATAAATCGAAATGGCTTCCTTCAGATTTGGTATCCTCAAGTGGTTTAATAAAATAAACCTTGCCAAAAGATGTTTATCTTTGTTGCCTTCGTAATAAGTATTTATAAGACAATGAACTATGCATATCTTAATGCGGTTGCTTGAAATAACAAATAATGGATTTTCTTAAGAAAAGAGATCTTTTCCTATTCTTCATAGAGCTTATTGAACCTGGTTCACTGTTCGTCATAGCCGCTTCCTACTTTAGATATCTCCATCCCAGCTTCTTCATTAAATATATGTGGTGCCAGACTCAGGCCGGATAATATATCCGGATATCCAAAATTTTTTTCGTCTTGAAAAATTATTCATTACTATTATTAACGAATATAAGCTCGAATTTCTGTTTAACGGATCTCTGCTTAGTCACCTAATATCGACGTGATATCGACTACGTTAATCATTCTACACATCCTGATTAATTCATGAATGCGAAGTTTTACGTTGTTGAAGACTGTTATGTTTTTAAAACAGCTGCCCCAGTGATGATCCAAAAAGAAATTAACTACGTTACGGTGAACAGCACCGAATTTACCGATTTGTTGTTCATCTTTACTAAAGGCTAATATGCTGCAGGATATGTCATCTGTGATTTTTTTTAAAAAAACAGAAATTACTTTGTGTCTACAGTATAGATTCTTATCGCCGATATTGTGTGATGCCATACCGGTGGACTTTCTACGGTTTCATTGAACAATAGCCTCTCTACAGTCTGCAAAATTTGCATTGTGTGATTTTCTTATGCACTCCGTTCAGTATAATTCATCGTTGATTCATCAGTGCAAGGAGAGATGACAAATATAGGTCGTATTTCTAGAATCTGTGCAGTTAAATTTCTACGTTGATTTTTTTTCTCGCGTACTCATACAGGAGAAGAGCCTTACAGTTTTAAATAAAAGAATAAATAAAATACCGTAAATAAATAAATTAAATATATCTATATATTTTTTTGTTTTAGCTAAAAGAAGATTCGGAAAAGGGGTAAGTTTCCTTTGGAATCATTTTATTGTGCCAATAAAAAGAAACATTTCTCACATATTCTTTCTTAAATATTGACAATAAGAACTTTTCGTACATTTTTCTTAAATATTGACATTTATTTAAACTTTATATATATAAATTTTTACTTATAGGTAAAGTCTTTTATTCTTCATATGAGTATTATATTCTACTTTAACTTTTCATTTCAATTTTTAAGAACAGTTAAAAAGTTATATAAATGAACAAAATTTGCTTATATTATTTTTGAAATATCTAGTTTTTGGATATTCAAGTAAAGATTTATTTCATTTGTGAAATTAAATACCAGATCATAGTGATATATTTTTTTTTCTTTTCATCATACTGCATAAAATATTTTTTTTGATTTTTTTTTTTTCATATTCTGATCTTTGTGTTTACAATTTAATATATCTTGACAATTATTTTAATTTGCATATATATCCATTTTTAGTATTATTAATTATATATTTTTAAATATATCTATAATATATATATACAACAAGACGTATATAAGCCAATTTCATGGTTGCAAGGTATAATGTTATACAGGAAAATATTACAAATAATTTCTATATATTTTCATTAATCTTGAAACTTTATCATCCAACTTTTGCATGCTTAATAAAAAAAAAAAAAAAAAAAGGAAAGTATTTAATAATTTTATTCATTTTTAAGTGTCTTGGTAATTTATTTGTTGATATGATATTCAATTGAATTCTTATGCATATTATTTTTATTTAACTTGGTTAACATTTTTATTTTGGAAAGAAATGGCACAGAATCGAAACGCGTTTTGCTCCGTTCCTAATTTCGATGGGGACGCGAGATTTGTCAAATTTTTCTTTGATCAATTAAGATCCTTTGCCATGTTAAATAAACTAACAAATGACGCGACATTACATGTAATGAAAGAAAAACTTCGTGATGCTGCGTTGGCATACTTTATTGAAAACGAAACACTATATAACTCGACAGATCTTAAATTCATCGAAGAAAATTTCTGTAAGTTTTTCAGGGAATCGTCATATAACACTGGAATATCAGAATTTCATAATTTAAAAATTTTGCCGGGGGAGTCAATTAAAAATTTTGCCCATTGTGTAAATGTTGCTGTACCTAAGGCTTTCCCTGACCTTAAAGACAAACAATCCCTTGATAACATTAAACTTCCGAAATTTTTAGAGTGTGTACCACCAAATATTAAAATTAAGTTAATGGAGGAAAACATAAGAGACTATAATAAGGCAGTTGAACGTGCTCAGACATTATCCGAAATATATGATTCTTTCAACAACACTACTAATACTAAGACTGTTCTTTCTTGCGATAATAAAAATGACTCTGTAATATTAAACACATTGAAAGATTTATCTGAGAAAATTAATAACATTTCACTTACAAACAACAATCCACCCTCCCATAATGAATCCTTGCACGTAGCTCAGTCAAGCAGACCCAAATTTGATCAAAGAAATTATAGAAATAATTACAAGACTAGGCAGACCAATTTTCGTTCTTCCCCTAGAAGAAACTTTTCTAGAAATAATCTGATTTGTCAACTTTGTTCCAAACATGGCCACGTTGCTTTAAACTGTTACAAATGGAGAAATAGAGATAATTTAACCTATAAAACACGTAACTATGAAAACCGTAATTTAACTAGAAAAGAGGTATGGAGATTCTGATGCTGCCATATCTCGAAAACTAAGGGTCTCATCAGCAAACGAACATAAATTCCCGAATGTGTCATCTTCAAATTCTCTTCCAAAAATTTCACATACTAGACTTGTAAATTCAGTTGGATCTCAAACTCCTGCTAATATTACTGTAGCAGATAATAAAGCTACCCAAACATTTCAAAACTTTAGTCATATTTCTAATACAGGGTATATTCCAAGTGACAGCAATGAGAGTTGCACAGATAATATTGAAGATCATATTTTATTTAATGAAAACAAAAATTCACATACACTTCCTATAATAAAAGCTAAATTAGCCAATAATGATATAAAGTTTCTTATTGATACCGGACGTAGCTGTTCACTTTTAGCCCAATCAACATTTGGTAATTTAAAAGCAAATTTAAAATATAAAAGACTAGGTTCGTCTATTACTCTTAAAACGGTCAATTCTTATGTTGAATTTTCTTCATGTATTCGTGCAACTTTCAAAATTGAAAAAAAGTTTTTCCAACACAATTTCTATATTATTGACATACCACATAGCTCTAATTTTCATGGAATACTTGGCATGGATTTCATTAAAGAAAATCATGTCACTATTGACTTTTCGAAAAATTCCATGAGAATTGGAAAATTAGACTTTACTTGTTCCTTATTTGATTCGGGAAATGAAAAATTAGATGTATATAATGTTAACTCTGACGATAATAATATGAATGTTTACCTTCTAAAGAAAGTTATAATACAAACTGGTGAAAATATCTACATTACTGCAAAAACAAATAATAAGTTACAAGAAACGAATTACATATTTTGTACTGACTTAAAGGATCCTGATATAGAAATTTTAGATTCTATTGTATCACCGAATTGCAAGAATGAAATTAATTCTGAAAATAATAATTCTCTTTTTACGTTACTTATCTCAAATAAGGGTAAAAATTCAATTCATCTCAATAAAAATATGCATATTGGTAAATTATTTTTAATTGATGAAATTAAAGAACCACATTTAGATAAAATTGCAGACTCTTGCTCTAGTAATAATAATATACAAAATATTGAGGACCATATCCACTTAATTCAAGCTTCAGAGGATGTATTACTAAAACGTAAAAATGATTTATCAAGTAAAGATTTTTGTTTGAATCATTTAACCCTTGATCAACGTAACACACTAGAAAATTTATTTTTAAGCAAATTTGCTGCTTTTTCCAAATCTCTCAGTACTCTAGGACATACTGATAAAATAATTCCTAATCTTAAGTTAATTAATGATTTCCCTATTAAAACACTTCCATTTCCGATTCCACAAGCTTTACAAAAAGAAGCCCAAGAGCAGATCAATGAATTAGTAAACGCCGGCATAATTGAGCGTAATTGCTCCGAGTGGGCTTGTCCCATATTGCTGGTAAAGAAAAAATCTGATGGTTCAAAGAAACAACGTTACAGACTTGCTTTAGACCTTAGAATGGTCAATACAGTCATACAAGGTTCCTCATATCCACTTCCAAAGATTCAAAATATTATTTCAAATCTTTCGTCATTCAAATACTTTACTTCGTTAGATTTCATGCAAGCGTACCACCAAATTGACCTTCCTAAAAAATATCAAGATATGTTAACATTTACATCTATTTTTGGCAGTTATCGATACAAACGTGTTTGTTTTGGTTTAAAGAACGCCAGTTCTATATTTCAGTCTCTAATGGACACAATACTCGACGAGATAAACATTAATGGCATATATGCTTATCAGGATGATCTTATTATTGGATCAAATTCATTTGAAGAGACGTGTGAAAAAGTAAATAAAGTTTTAGAAATTCTTATCAAATATAATTTAACATTATCCCCATCTAAGTGTGAATTCCATAAATCAGCAGTCAATTATTTAGGTTTCCATGCTGAAAACCATACTATATCACCCATCACCGCTAACATCGTAAAGATCAATTCTTTTCCACCACCAACGACAAAACGACAATTAAAAAAAATTCTTGGACTTGCTAATTTTTACAAATGGATTTTACCATCTTTCTCAGAACTTGCGCAACCCCTTGTGGAACTCACAAAACCCAAAACAATATTTAAATGGACAGAAAAACATCAGAGTATTTTTCAAAAAATTCAAAAATTATTCTTTCTTTCTCCAATGGTTCGACTTCCAGATTGGGAGAAAACATTCTATGTCAACACGGATGCATCAGAAACAGCCATTTCAGGAGCACTTATGCAAAAATTTAATGGTAAATTACTTCCTATAGCATACTTTTCCAAATCTTTAAAACCTTCTGAAAAGAAATATCCTGCGTTAAAATTGGAACTTATGGCAATTCATAAAACTGTCACCGCCTTCAAATACTATTTATATAATCGTGAGTTCGTAATTTTGTCAGATAGTGCTCCCCTTGAAAAATATAAGAAAACTACCAATCCCGCTGACGTTACCATCCGATGGTTAATGGACTTATCTGAATATACTTACGTTTTCAAACATGTTCCTGGAAATTTGAACATCTTAGCGGATTATTTATCACGTTGCAATTTTGAAAACAATCAAGAGGATCTCAAAGATAATCCAAACTTAATTCATGACATACAACCACTACCAATAGTTGATGTTGATGAAAATGAAAACAGACTCGAAATTAACAGTAATGATAAAATTAATAATGAAAATCAAAACAAATACTCAGAATATGTTAATTATATGATTTCAGGAAATTCAAACTCTAAAGACCCCTTGCTAGAAATTTCAGACAAAACATTTGTGTCCGAACAAATTAAGGATTCTGAATTAAAAACAATTTACGAAAAAATCTTAAAAAACGGAAAGTCAGAAAAATTCCCCAATTACTTTATAAATCCTGATTCTAAAGTATTAATGCTCAAGAAAGAGAATATTCATAACAATTCATTCAGTTATTTAATTATTGTCCCAAATTCTTTAAAAGCGAAAGCATTGTCCATCGCGCATTTATCTCACTTCGGTTTGGCTAAAACCTATGAATTTCTTTCTAGAAGATACTTTTGGAGGGGCATTTATACTGATACCCTTAATTTCGTCTCTTCATGCACTAAATGCTTACAAGCGAAACATCACAAAACACCTCCTGCTCCATTACAAAAAACATATACACCCACTCATCCAAATCATACAATCTCCACAGACTTGGTGGGTCCTTTTAGTAATGGTCAATACGTCTTGACAATAATTGATCATTTCAGTAGACACTTAGAACTTTACCCGTTATCTAATATTACTTCTCCAAAAATAGTTCAATGTTTGTTTTCATACATTACAACCTTTGGTCGCCCTGCATGTATTCTATCAGATTTAGGTCGACAATATACATCTCAAGTTTACAATACATTTAATGACACTCTAGGCATAAAAATATTACATTCGTCTGCTTTTCATCCCCAGTCGAACTCTATTAGCGAACGTGTAAACACATCAATTAAGTATTCAATTAATATATTATTAGAAGAAGGTCATTCATTTCAAAATGCACTATATATACACAAATCTCTCTACAATGGATCTACGCATTCTTCCACTCAATTCTCGCCTAATCTTCTACATTTTGGTAGAGAACTGGCACTAATTTTTGACACTTATAATTCAAATTATAATTACACTTACCTGGACTCTAATGTAAACATCTATAAATTAATGCAAGACCTTCAGGAAATTTATAAAAAAGCGTACAATAACATTCAAGATTCCCAATCAAAAATAAATAAATATTTTCAAAGAAAAGCTAAACTAAGAAGCATCTGCACAAAAGATATTGTGTATCTGAAGTCTATGGATAAATTTAAACCTAAATATACAGGTCCCTTCATTGTCACAGTTAAACATTCCCCTGTTTCATTTTCAATTAAACGGTTACATGCTATTGATGATAAGGCATTTCGTGTGCATATAGATAGAATTTTATTGGCACCTCCACGTAATAATCACTTATTTGACATTTATAATAATTCTAATTTTAGTAAGAATCACGTTATTTCCAATGATACACATCAATACAATTTACGAAACAGAAAGTAATTTTTTATCAATTTTTTTCCTTAGGTTAAAGTTACACAGTGTAAATACTTAAATATTTATAATGATTAAAGATAAATTAAATAAAATTTGATGTATACTTTCATTTAAACAGACCTGATCAACCTGTTGTGATCTTTATTTGTTGTGAAATTTCGCAGCTTGGATAATCAATGGCTGGTCCAGAAAATTATATTCTAAGCTGCATTGTCTTACAACAGCAGTGTATATCACTTTTGTTATTTTTCTTTGACTTACTTGTTATTTATAATTGCATTTTATTAAAAGTTAACATACTAGAATAATATTTTGATTAAAAAAAAAAAAAAAGTTTACATAGACTTTTGGTGCAGGTAATATTTTTTTTATCACACACATATGCATATGTCTCATATATTATAATTACCTATAAAAAAAAAATGAATAAATAAAAACATGTGTTATTATTACTTTCTTTCAACATGTATTATTTCTTTAAACATTTTAATGACTATAAAAGGCTCACTATATATATTTGATAACATATAAATATACTTGATTTTTATTTTGTCAAACTTTCATATTCAGATTGCTTATACATTTGAACTATGTATTTATTACAACGAATTCTTGTCCAATATGAAATGAAATGGACTCGTCAATTTCTCGCCATGCATGGTAACATAAAAATTTACTGATTTCAGCATCTTACCACGAACTAATAAAATATATGATGACTGAATTATTATGATTTTAAATCGAAGGACTTGAGCTCATTTTGTTTGTGGATATATTCTAAAGACTTTAGTGTACACAGATTTATGGCCATAACACATTATATAACATCACCTTACAATATCCTTATTTCCTGTATTTGTATTTGTATTTTATATTATTTTTTTTAAGTATGCATACTAGATTTTCTATTGATACTATGACAATGTACGTAGTTTATTTGTATTGGAAGCCATTCGTTTTTTTTTTTTTTTTTTTTTTTTATAATCAATCTATTTTACAAGATTGGAGATAATTTGATTTAATTTTAATTTTTGCTGAGCTGTCATATAGACGATGTAATGGCTGAACCCATTTTTTTTTCGGTCGACGGGGAGAAATATGTGATGTTGAAAAACATCACATATCCCTTTTTAAAATAAAATAATAATAATAATATAAATTATATTTTATTTATTTATTTATAATACAAGCAAACATTATATTTCTTATCCTAAAAGAATTTAATACAATTTTGTTTATTTCGCTTATGCTATTTTATTTTTATTTCTATTTCATTAATCTGTAATTTCATATAATTTATTGTTCTTTTTCCTGCTCTAAATCTCATCAAGTAATAATTAAATAAAATATCAACGAAAGAGAAACCCATTCATTTTATGCTTTAAAACCGCAGACGATTTTTTTTATTGTAGCTTCCTGTCTCCAATCAAACGTTTATAGATTCCGTTGAATCATTATAGCTGAAAATAATTTCTAATATTTTTTATCAATTGATTTCGCACTTTTAGCCAAATTCTGGATGCCTGACAAAATTTAATCACATCCTATGACGTAATTTAATTTTTAGCCAATCCTTTAACTATTATTTAGGTTTACCAGATATAAAATTTAAAATGTGTTCAGCCAACTTGATTTTTGAGGCCAAGGAGATTTGGCGAAAAAAAAATAAATTAGCACTTGTTCTTCATGCTGTCAACAACATGTGGTTTTAAGAAGGATTCAAAAAGTTACTAATAAATCGAAATGGCTTCCTTCAGATTTGGTATCCTCAAGTGGTTTAATAAAATAAACTTTGCCAAAAGATGTTTATCTTTGTTGCCTTCGTAATAAGTATTTATAAGACAATGAACTATGCATATCTTAATGCGGTTGCTTGAAATAACAAATAATGGATTTTCTTAAGAAAAGAGATCTTTTCCTATTCTTCATAGAGCTTATTGAACCTGGTTCACTGTTCGTCATAGCCGCTTCCTACTTTAGATATCTCCATCCCAGCTTCTTCATTAAACCCATTTTAAAAATTATATTGATGTTTTTGGTTAATCCCTAGGTTATGTTGATTATGTAGAACTATCATTAAGTACAATATTACATTATTTAGGATTTAATACTAAAAGAAAGTAATTTCACAAACACATTTATGACAGTTAATTTTCGAGAAAACATATTTTTTGAATGGATGTAAATAATACAAATTAAAAACTATTGGCTGATTCAGAATTGTTTCCAGATGTCATTTATAACCCCACATGATTTTACATTGCTATATATGGACAGTTACAAGCCTGGTCTCTTATTACACCGCGTGGGGTTATTAGAGACATGGATATAATGAAAATTAAAAAAAAATATTTTAACAAAAAATTTAAGTTCAAAAATCACCTAAAAAATCGAGAGGAGTCCATTTAATGAAATTTATAAGAGACATTTATTTCAAGTTATTTAGATTAGTATAGATTTTATTAATATTTTTTGTCTCTTATTACCCCTTTTGTCTCTTATTACCCCGGCTTCCCCTACTTTTCTTTGCTCAGGGACCATTTCCACTATTATTCGTAGTAGATTTTTTTTTTCTAACGCTGTCTTAATGCATGTGTGTATTCAGTATTATTTTGAGAAGCTCTTGGAAAGAGATATTGTTTTCAAAATTAGAGCACGATAGTTCATTGCAGGTTTTATGACAGCAGTACTTGAGAGACAAGGAGTATGGTGAACCTGTTTTTCAGAAGATGTCTCTTAGAAAGAAATTTGTTTCCCACTTTTGGCACTATTATTTATTGGAGGTGGGTTTTTAGACACAGAACTTGGAGCAAAAGTTTTCCCGGGAATTACATTGACATAATAGATGTGATAGGATTGACCCGATAGATGACCTTTGAAGCCACCTTTAACTTTGGAAATGTCATTGTAATAGCTTTGTCCTAAAGTTGAGAAAATATTCATCCAAATCGAGTTTTTGTAACGTTTTCATGGTTTGTTTGCTCCGAAAACAAAAGAATTGCTCAATTTGTCCAGAACTGGATTTATCCAAAGGCTGCAGTTCATGGGTTGTATTAGAAGGTGAACAAGGTTGAAGAATGTCATTTTTTAAGCCTCATCCAGAAATGAGTAATCAAGACGGGATTTGACTCCATCAAAGGTGAGAAAAGAGCGTCTTTCTTGTTTAAATTTTGATGCATTCAAGTAATATTCCCATTGGCCATATTGTCAACATTAATGGGTCTTAAAATACCGTTCGTACTTCTGTCTGAAAACTCAGCAATATAAATTCATTTATACAGTTGAAAAGCCCATTAAATCAGCTAAAATATTATGTATAACACTAAGTACAGCTACTTTGTTCCATATAGGAAAGTAGCAAACTTACAAGAGACAAATTTATAAAATGACTTTGCAACTAACTTTTGATAAGGGGGGGGGGAAAGGTGGAAGATAATTTACCTGTAATAGTCGATTTAATTTCTTATAAATTTTCGAACCTTTTTCTCCTTTAAACTCTGGTGAAACAGTTGACTGAAGGGAGAAATGGGATTTGATCTGAGGCCGCACTTGACGGTCTGACCGTTTCATGTTTTTTTTTTTTTTTTTTTTTTTTTTTTCAAAACAGGCATTAATACGAACTAGGCCTAGAAAGACTGCCTCCTCCATAGAGTTCACTATACTTAGTAGTATGTCGCGACTGCAGACAGTTTGTCGTAATCACTTCACCACCTTTACCGTATTGTTTAACTGCATAAAACTCTATTGAAGATTTCAATAAATTTTTAAATTATAATTTCTGTGCCATAAGTACTTTTTACATAATTTTTTTTAAAGTCTTCCATTGTTTTATAAATAAAAGTTTAAAATAAAATTATTCGCATAAACATAATTTTTATTCATATTTTATTCATTTTAATTTTTATTTTGTGTTTAATATTCTGGTTTCTACGAATCTATATACTACATAATAAATAAGCATGTGTATGTGTGAGATATATCCGTCGCTTTTTAGGGAAACGGCTAATCGCAGAGCTACACAAATTTGAATGGGGGTACCTATAACTTCTCTTAATGTATCTCGAATTTTTGATTATTTTTTATAAATTAATCAAAATATGAAAATAATAACATTATTACAACCCAGAAATTACCCATTTAAATATTAGCTTAAAATGTAATCGTTGCCAAAAAAGTTTACGAGTTCATTGTTAATTTTTGACGTAAAAAAAACATATTTTCACGCGAATAATAAAAAAAAATATATCAAATATTAAATTTGCTTATGCATATGACAAACGGACGTCATTATAAAGTTAAAATTAAATAATAATAAAATAAAGAAATATCAATGATGAAAATAAAAACACAGGATGTTTCTTTCGCGCATTGTTTATAACTTTATTCACCACAATTTTGGATTTTTTTTTTTTTTTTTTTTTTTTTTTTTTTTTGACACGGATAGTGTGCTTGGCATGAAAGATAACTAATCATTATATTAAAAAGCTTTTCTTACATATATTCCTTGGCGATTGTTTAATTTTTGACACTAGAGTAGGACGGACATTTTTTGCCAAAGACTCTACTTTAGAGACAGTCATTGTAAGCTAAGTAGTGCTTTAAAAATGTAAATAAATTACAATATATATATATATTGAAAGAAAGAAAGAAAGAAGTAAACAGAAACAATAATCGCATAAGTTATCTATACTTGTGTAAAATAAAGAGAAAAATCCAAAAGTGGTCAAGCGCAGTTATAACAAAGCTATACCATAATCAGGTTTACACACACACACACACACACACACACACATATATATATATATATATATATATATATATATATATATATTTACTATACACCAACCACTGTTAGCAAACTATAAAATATATAAAACGGAAAATATATATGATGACAAAAATTAGTTGTCTTATACGGAAACGTAACGATCATGCCATATTGTAATGTTATATTTGGCGTGAAATTGCTGTTATTTACGGTCGACTAGGTTAATCTCTGAAATAAAAGAAATAATGTGAAAGTAAATATTATGTGCAGTGCGTATAGTGTTGTTCGTATGGAATTTAAATTCAAATTTAAAAGGCTATTTCGATTTTTTCGATACCATCCAGATCTAAACTGTCATCCAAAAAGCACCCAAACTTACCGACCACGAGTAAAGTATTGTCGCAGGTGATACGCACCAGAGATTTTACGTGTGAGGAAGGTGTTGCAGAAGGCGATGGAGATCCAAGTGACCTTTTGAATAGTTTCAATGGATATTATTATTATTATTTTTTTTTGCTTATGAAATGATAAAGAAAAGCGTTATTATGTTTCTAATTTATTTAAATGTAGTGAGCCAGTGAAGCTGCAACAGCCTGCTAGGTTTTAAATAAGATTTGAGTAAAAAAAAAAAAAAAAAAGAAAGAAAGAAAAGAAAAAAAAAATGGTTCAAAGCGCAAAAGCTTTTGAAACACGAACTTATGTTGATACATACAGTTATTTTTATTCTTGCTTTAACGTACTTGCTCCATCTCATTAATAACCGTACAATTGTTTACGCCCTCTGAAAAAACGCCCCTTTTCTCACACCACTATATTTTTATAGCAATTCTCTCCAAATGTTGTTACGATTAAATAAGACTAAATTTACTCTAAAAAATGATTGGTGTGAGAAAAAAAAGGCGGGTACTAAAAATTGTACGGTTCATAATGAGATGGTTGGCAGATATGCTTTAATATTTATGATGAATACGGTGGCATTCTATTGAAAATACTATTTTTTTTCTTTTGAAGAAATAAGCCCACCAGCTGCCTAGAGGTTCTGTGATCAAAGCTGGTAGATGAGAAATGCCGGGTTCGATCATAGGGCATGCTCATCCACCTAGCAATTCGGAATTGTCCGTGTTTTTTTCTGAAACTTGCTTAAATACGGTCTAAAACTCCTTAAAAAGACCCCCACGAAGGCATTCTACCTATAAGCCTTGGACCCAAGAGTAGTCAATCGGCCTTGAAACTCCTACAACCACTACAACATTTTTTAAAGTAATACTAGTATTAAGCATTTATAGTATTTTATAATTAATGAAAATTAATATTAATTTTATGAATTATTCTATGAATTATTTCCTAAATTTTTTATCTAGAACCATTTAAGTAAAATAACTAATGGAAAGATAAGATAATAAATCTTATATATATGAATTACGTATAATATTTGAAAAATTATGCTTTGTTCAAAGATTAAGGATATGAATTCAGAAACAGACTAAAATCTACTCACTTTTTAATTATATCCTACACATTTCTTTGAAAAGAAAACAACATTATGCAGTTTTTTATTCATATATATATATACATATTATTACAACAATGTCGAGAACTAACTTTTTTTGTTTTCTTTTGTTTTGTTTTTCAAAATATATATAGTAATAACTATTATTTTATTCCATTTTCTGAAAGGAAAATTTGATTATAGAAGCTTCCGTGATTTCAAGTTTTAGATGAGATCAGGACAGCAAAAGTAATTCTGATTATATCTATTAAATAAAGCATAAGCAGGTGTTTCGATTCTCATATTTCTGATTTATGTGGATAATTCATCTCTAAATTTGCCGAGCACAGCAAATTGATAGTGAATGCATAATTTGCTCTGCTATAATTTATATAGTTAATATTTTCTGCAATTGTTTGAATTAATTGTATCTGCGTTAGAAGATACTTAGCAGTGTAGATGTTAATAGTCATCTTTTAATAACTACATTTGATTAAGGGAAATGTTTTGCATTTAAAATGTGATTAGAAGTAAATGCAGAATTTTGAAATTTAATTATGTTTATAGGAATTCTATAGAAGTTTCAAATTATGTATCTGTAGTATTTCGAAAGAGTAAAATATAGTCAGAAAAAATGATTTGAACCAAAAATTGCCCTTCCTTAGTGCGCCGAAAACGCTCTGCAAGGTAAAAGGTTTTTTTTTTTTTTTTTTTTTTTTTTTTTTTAAATATAAACAAATTAAATTAAATTAAAATAATAATAATAATAATTAAAGACTTTCCTCATTAGCTCTATTCGCATTAAAAGTTTTTAAAAAATATTAAAATGAAGTGTTGTCACCTAAATTTCATACTTTAGTTAATTAAAAAAAAAATCTACTTGCCATGTCGAAAAACTGTTTGCACCCCTGGATTCAGAAAGATCGTCCCTTTCATTTGGTACTGAATTTGTAACGATAGGACTCACATTTTTAATTTATTTCCCCCTTTTTCTGTTTTTAACCCAGTTTCGGCAGAAGGTTTATAACAGAGAATGTAAGCTAAAAAATATTAAAAAAAGAAAAATTAATCTTACATTGCCTATTGGTCACGTGTGTTAGAAATTCAGAATAAAAATGTAACTTTTTCTTGCCACCTGAATTTCATACTTTAATTAATATTTAAAATTCTAATGGTCGTGTCGAAAAATTGTTTGCACTCCTGTATTAAAAAAAAATCGCCCCTTTCATTTGGTACCATATTTGTAACGATAGATCTGATACCAAAACTAAATGCAAAACTGGTGTACAAACGATAAATAGACAAAAAGACTTCTTCACACACTATAAACTTTAAGCCAGCACAACCGGTTTCGAAAGGACGTAGCCTTCCTTCATCAGGTGCAAAAAACACGTGCTACTGCCTTGGAGGCAAAAGCAAGACTTGGCTTAAAATTTATGGTGTGTGAAGAAGTCTTATTGTCTATTGATAGATCTGATATTTCTAATTTTTTTCCCCTTTTTCTGTTTTTAACCCGGATTTGGCAGAAGGTTTATGACACAGAAAGTAAGCTGAAAGAAAAAAAAAACTTAAATAAATAAGGAATACTTACTTTTAAATTTAGTTTGAAAAACAAAATTTTAGCGAGACTTAAACATGTGTTTGAGATTTTATTATAATACGAGTAGGTTTTGTTCGCTTTCGTCGTCACTATATTGAGATTTACACTTTTTTTTTTCTTTTTTACATAATATACATATACATATATGTATATATATATATTTACATATGTCTGCAGATTACTCAGTTCATAATTGAATTTATTGTAATAAGGTCTGAAGATTGAAATCAGATTGCCTGTCTAGTCGCAAAAAATTTTCTCAAAAAACGAGAAATTGGGGGAAAAAAATCTTATAAACAATCAAAATTTTATAAAAAATCTAAAATAAATATCTAAAATCTAAAAGTATGTTGAAAAACTACATGTTCTTCTTTATCTAGAAAAATTTCAGAAATGCATGTCGCAAACAGACAGACTGTCAGATAAATACTTTATTTTAGTGTACTCTTATTGTTATCCTTGCTTTGAAACTGTTTTTTGTTTTAAAATGTACTCTGCAGTAATTTAATTTTCTGTGGTATAGAATTTGGCAGTGATTCATGATATCTCTTAAAAGATTGCAAATTCCTAAGATAAGACAAATTACAAGCACGCCAAGTCGTACCGCTTACTGCATCTTCACATAATATTGTACTATAATAATTTTGTTTCAGATGAATTAGGTTTAAATTTAGTGGGAAGTTAGCATAAGATTTATGAATTTAAAATTTTTAGACGAAATAAGAAAAAAAAAAAAAATAAAGTGCGAAAAATTTTTAATGGTCTGTTAGTATTTAGTATATTTCATTTTTATGAGAAATTTTTGATGATTATAAGATTTATTTGTTTATTTTTGTTGTTATAATTATTCTTGTAAATGTTGAAAGCATTTTATTTTTATTAACTTCATCTTGAAGTTACAACTAAAAGTACTTAGATAAAAATTTGCATAAAATGTAAAAAAAAAAAAGAAAAGAAAAGAAAAATCTAACAGGAGTACTGAAAATCTAGAACTCATTCCTTTATCAAAATAAATAAATAAATAAATAAATAAAATAAAAAAGATAAAAATAAAAAATCGCATCTGTATAGTCAATAGTTCTTTCTGCAGGTTTCAAAAAGACAGTCAGACAAACTCTCTTCTATAAATATAGACTAATGTTAAAGAAAAATAATTATAAGATAAAAAAGAAAAAAATATAAACCATGTTTTTAAATTTTCTGCTGAATCATATAAACGCTACTGAAGGCAGCCGGGACCCCAGCAATTGGATAAAAGTATTAAAAAAATTCCTTTCTATCGTCTTTTGAGCTATTATAAAAGTTTCAAATGGCTATCTAGCCGGGAAGTTAGTTAAAAGTTGATTGCAAGCTTTGTACTGGAAACGCTGCCGAAGGCAGCAGGATCCCTAAGCAATTGGATAAAAATATTTTTAAAAAGCATTTTCACCGTATTCTGAACTAATCCGAAAGTTTCAAATGTCTAGCTAGTCAGGAAGTTAGTTAAATAAAATTTCTGTTGAATCATATAAACGCTGCCGAAGGCAGTAGGGATCTGAAGCAGTTGACTAATAGCATTTAAAAAATATATTGTCACCGTGTTTTGAGCTAGCCTGAGAGTTTCAAATATCTAGCTAGTCGGGAAGTTAGTGAAAAATCGAGTGCAAGCTTTGTACTGATAACGCTGCCGAAGGCAGCAGGAACCCGAAACAGTTGGCTAAAGTATTAAGAAAATGCATTTTCACCGTGTTCTGAACTATTCTGAAAGTTTCAAATGTCTAGCTAGTCGGGAAGTTAGTTAAATAAATTTTCTGTCGAATCATATAAGCGCTGCCCAAGGCAGCGGGACTTGAAATAGTTGACTAAAATTATTAGAAAAATGTATTGTCACCGTTATGTGAGCGGTCCTGAAAATTTCAAATATGTAGCTTGTCGGGAAGTTAGTTAAAAATCGATTGCAAGATTTGTCCCTGACAAACACACAAACACACAAACAAACAAATAAACAAACAAACAAGAATCGAAGTTAATAAAAACATGGTAAAATACGCCTATGAGGTGTAACAGAGAATCATAAATGGTTACGAATCCATGGTCTTTGCGCAAAATCAGCAATTCAAGATGACAGAAAAACGATACCTCTCGTAATATAAGTTAACTAGCAGGCAATGCCCGCTTCGCTGGTCCCTATTTTTAAATGAATCACTCTAATTACTGAATTCTCAAAATTGCATTAATTTTTATCACATGAAAAGAAAAGAGAAACAAAATCTGATTAGGAAAAATGTCGCACCGGGTTCTCACTGCCTTCAGAAAAAATTCTCAAAAATGCTCTAACTCTTATTTCTATTATTTTCCCCCTTCGCCCGCCCCCTCCCGTCTATCCTAATAATTTTACAAATTCGAAAATATCCGCAATCGATTTGTAGGTATCAAAAACCACTATGCACCAGTTTTGAACTATCTATCTCTATTTTTATTTTTTTGGCCCCCTCCGTTCCCTCCTTCCCGCCCCACCCAATAATTTAAAAAATTCGAAAATATCCGCAATCGATTTGTAGGTATCGGAAACATCTATGTACCAATTTTGAATGATCTAACTCTATTTTACTTTTTTTGCCCCTCCGCCCCCCCCCCCACCTTCCCGGCCCTCCTAATAACTTTACACTTTCGAAAATATCCCCATTCGACTTGCAGACCTCTAAAACCTATCTGTACCAATTTTGAACGGCCTAACTGTATTTCTATTTGTTTTTGCCCATAGCCCCCCCCCTTACCGCTCTACTCCCCTTCCCGCCCCACCTAATAATTTTACAACTTCGAAAATATCCGCAATCGATTTGTAGGTATCGAAAACCTCAATATACCAATTTTGAACGATCTAACTCTATTTTTATTTTTTGCCCCCCCCCTCTCCCCTACCCCTCTTCATGCCCCTCCTAATAACTTTACACAATCGAAAATATCCTCATTCGACTTGCAGGCCTCTAAAACCTATCTGTATCAATTTTGAACGCCCTAACTGTATTTCTATTTGTTTTTGCCCCTTAGCCCCCTCCCCCCCCCCTGCTGCCCCACCTGGGGGCTGAATTTTTAAAATTCCAGAAATTGGTTTTTAGATATTTGCACTAGCTATATTTTAGAGCAAAAATTTCACGCATATCTATTTTTTTGTTTGAGATATATAGGATTATGCGAAATCACGTTTTTACGCATGTGAAATCATGTTTTGCCCCCCCGCCTCCCTTGGGGACCGAATTTTGAAAATTCCAGAAATTGGTTTTTTGACATTTGTATTAGCTATATTTTAAAGCAAAAATTTTACGGATATCTGTTTTTTTGTTTGAGATATGAAAGATTTTGTGAAATCACGTTTTGCCTCCCCCCTCCCCCCCTTGGGGGGCGAATTTTGTAAAATCGCTTCTTAGTGGATGCCTACGTCATAGAAAGAACATTGTCACAAAATTTCATGCTTCTAGGTCCAGGGGTTTGGTCTGGGCGTTGATAGATCACCCCCTCACTCACTCACTCAGGAAGTGTTCTTTTATATATATAGATAGAAGTGTTGCTGAGTATAATCATACTAATTATTCCTGCATAATAAGTGAAAAGAAAAAAGGGAAAACAAACTAATTTTTTTTTTTTTTTTTTTTTTTTTTTTTACGAAAAAACAAGTTATTGTGTTTTAAAATTTCTAATTTTTGAGGTTTATGTTGTAATTTAAAAAAAATTTAAAAGTTGGAATTGAGAAAAATTGTACTATTGAATAAAAGAAAGCATTAAAATTATTCACTAAACAGACAGTCTCGGTAAAATTCAAATTGTAATTACATGTTTATTTTTTTCGATCTAAAATGTATATATATATATATATGTATATTACACTTGAATAATGAAACTAAAACAAATCTTCCCTAACATGCATAAAATTTTAAATGTGTAATGACATTAAATTTACCAAACGAGTGAGTAAATTTAGTTTACGATAAAGTTTTATTTCAGTTTCTTTATTCACATGTAAATTAATAAATGACCTCTTGTATCGAAATATATATATATATATATATATATATATATATATACTTTCTTCACTCAAGAAAGAGGTATTATTTCCCTGAATTTGAAATTAAATTTCAAAAGGTGCCAAATAATGGAATTAATACACAATATTAATTAACGTTTGGCGGATAATTAATTATTACTTCAAAATAAGTAAATTAAACAGATTCTAAATTTCAATATGCTTTCCTTTGAGGAAAATTATAGTTACTTTGCAAAAAGTTCACGCTTTTCTTTTAAATAAAAAAAATTTCCATTTAAAACTCTTGCTTCTTAGTTATTTAAGAACTAGAAATTCCCTTTTAATTATTAAAAATTAAAAAATATACATATCACATGCGAACCAAATCAAATTTGTAACTTATTACTGCGCTTTGAAGAATACATTTCTTGAAATTATTACTAAAACAAGTGATAAGGCGTATTTAATTTGTAAGTATGCTTTAAATGTGAACTTTTCAACAAAGAGAGATAACAGATTACAGAATTTTATTTTATTTTTTATTTCAGAAATAAAAAGTCAGAGTGCAAATAAAAATTTACTTAGCGTTCATAAATGGCATTTTATCTGCTGAAGAGATGTTTTTGAGTTTATTAACCGGCGATGCTGGCTTTATTAAGCGGCGGTCTTAAAATTGGTTTGTACTGATCTGATTCCGGTCCTGGCAATTTAATCAGATTAAGCGGCTGATTTTATTAACCAGTGAATTTATTAAGCGGCGGTTACTGTATATATATATATATATATATATATTTCTTGTTAAAAAAAAAAAAAAAAAGAAAGAAAGAAAGAAAGAAAAAGGAAAATATAATTTTTTCTTGATATCTTTTGAATTAATTATCAGAATCAGCTAAAATATACGTTTTACTTTTCGTCTTGATTAAAATATATATCGACTTTCGTAGGGAATGGATGAATGGTTTACCTTTGTACAGCGAACCAAAAAATCTGAAAACTTCATTCACAAAATTACAATTATAATATATTTTTATTTTATTTATTTATTTATTTATTAAATAAATTGTAAACCTATCCATTTATTGGTAAAAGATTAAGAAATTAGATAGCATTATTGCATGGATTTCATCTTCATTTATCTTTGCTGCTGATGACGATGTATGTTCTTTTTTGTTACGATAAAGACAGGTAAATTTTTTCGGGCCATATTTTGCCTTAAAACATGTAAATGTACAAATTTTGTTCACTTTTTAAAAAAATGTTTTCCACCACGCTATATATTTTGAGTTTGATTTCGTTAACAGAAAATCGACAGATTCATGTGGACTTAATATATGTTTACCTCTGGACAATCTTTACTGTCGTGGAAAGAAACATTTTGACAATGAAATGCTTTCAAATCGGTCGAAAAAAACAGTACGAGGGTGTCGTGAATGAACAAGTGCTTGACTCACTGTTCCTGTTCAATACCATGCACAGAAATTGCTTACTATTTTTGATAAACTGAATATATATATATGTATTTTTTAATTTAATTAATTTTTTTTTATTGTTTATACGATGTTTATACGTTGGTCGATTAAACTGAGACATAGGGTGTGACGTACTTTCTGTTCAAATGTTATAGAAAACAACAGCTTTACAAAGTTATAATTTCTTGATAGACAGTTCTTGCTGCCACTCTTCTGTTTGTAAATGTGTGGCTGTAACTCCAAGCAACCACACAGTCTTTTCGCATCGTTGAGAGAACTTTTCAGACGTGCTTTTCAAAATATGAAATACCACAGGAACCAAGTTATTGATGATTTCTGCCAATTAGAAGTTGCAGACATTTTTTTTTAATTTTTTTTTTTTTTTTGTACTTTACCGATGAGAATGAAATATAATCCAGACGATAAATTTTAAGTTTTTTTTTTTTTTTTTTTTTTTCTCGATCGCTGTATACTGTCGTAACTCATTACTGGATAGGCATTATCTAAAGTGTAGATTGATTTAAAAAAAAAAAAAAGAGTTATGAAGATAACGAGAAGAAGAGTTACGATAGATAACTATTACTGAACTAATAGTTATTGAAGATAAAGAGTTACGATATTAATTTACAATTAGCCGTTTAAGTATGTTGCGAATTCATAAGAATATAACGCTAAATGACAGATGTTAAAAGTTAAATCCTCACAAAACCCGCATTACAATTACAGTGTATAACCTACAAACATGAGTCGTTGTCCCATCAATAGGTGGGCCAACGCTCGTTTGGCACATGGTTAGTTAGGATATTTGCAGTTAGTCCAGCATCTTTTTTCTTTTTCTCCTCTCCGTTGGCATTTTATGTGTTGGGGTAACTATGTTGGCAAAACATAATGAACAAAGTTATGAGTTAAACAATAATTGGTGTATTAAATTTGCATATAACTGGTTCATTCTAACAATTGCATAACTTCAAAGAATATATATATATATATTTTGTTTGTTTTTTTCGAAACATTAAAATTACGTCGAGGATGCTGATTATCTACAAGAAAGTATAAAAACAGTAACTAATAAATACGAAATTGTATTGGCAACGTAAAATACTGCAGAGGGCCAACTGTTTGCCAACGATTCGGCCATCAATCTAGCCAACGGCCTTTTTATGACCATTGCTGAACAAAAAATCAACCGTAGTTTCAACGGTCGGAAGCGTTTAAATTTTCTTTATGGGGTACAAACAAAGAGTTTCGAGATACAAAAAGTATTACGTATCGTAATTTTAAACAAAGTACAACACAGTGTGTTTCAAGAATTATAAAAGTTTCATGAATATAAAGGAAATAGTTAACTAATTTTATCTGCAACAACAAACGGAATTTATCGACAAACAGCTCAACAAATTGAAAAAAAAATAAAGGGTTGCTGGTAATTCAATTTTTGTTTATGCATTTAATGCTTTATTTTTAAAGATTTGAAAGATTATAGGCTATATAAACTAAATATTTATTTAAGAAATCAAAATTCTAACCTTTTATTTATTTATTTATTTATTTATAATAAAATTTAGAGATTTTATCCAAAATAAATGAAATTTCTAAAAATACTCCACTAAATGTAGATTTTTACCTTCTATAACATTACGCTCAATTAAAAATGAGCCATGATAATTGATATAACTTCCCACTGAAATCTTTCAAACTTTTCTAGATAAATCCAGTTTCCTTATGCTTTTATTACATAAAATGCATAAAATTTGATTTAAAATCGTTATTTTAACATAAACAACTACTTAAAAAATTATTATTTTAATCAAAATATGTTCTAATCTTGAAAATGAGTTGTCTGTGTGTGACTATTATAAGTATCTCTGTACATATATGTGTAGACCTGCTAACTATGCTAGTTTATCCGTAATTGTATTAAGCCCCGCCTTTTTTCCCACCAGAATAGTTGTAGAGCAATAGTCTTCTTATTTAATCAAGATAACATATTGCTGAATATTACTCTACAACTATTCCCGTGTGAAAAAAAGGGGGCCTGCTAATACCATTACGAATAAACTAGCATAGTTAGCAGGTCTATATATGTGTATATATATGCATGTATATATATATAAATGTATATGTATATATATATATATATATATATATATATATATATATATATATATATTTATATATATATATATATATGTGTAAATGTATATATATATATATATATATGTATGTATGTATATTTAAAATGTATGTGTGAATTGATAAAAACGTGCAGTTTTTATTGAAATTGAAGAAAAATAAAACTTTTTTGCGAATTTGCTGCACGTTATGTTAAACTAAACATTAATCTTAGGAAATAAGCAATATACAATATTAATTATTGTGATAGTCAAATTTCAGCACTATTATTTTAGTAAGTGAGAAGTACTCATTATCTCGCGACACTTCAAGAGTATAATCATAATTTACTTCTCTTCAAGCATAAATTAATGTTTGTAAAATTTGTGGAAGTATTGTACAGTCGGGGAAAAAAAAACGCAGCACTCGATGTAACTCCGTTGCTAATCAATGCACAAAAATGTAATAGGTATCATTCGACGAGGAATTGAGAGTAGATTCAGAAAATGAACGGAAAATTTGAATTGGGGGTCGTCTACATATTAAAACGCGCACCAACTTTGATTTTTTCAATGGTAATGCCCCATTTTTATTTTATATTTGAATTCCTGGGTTCGCGACAATGCGAAAAAGTATATTGGTTGTATATTTTGCTTATTTTTTCACAGAGTTATAAGCGTTCAAAGTTTGAAGGTGCTAATGTTAAATTCATATTTCAAACTTTTATTAATATCTTCACAAAAAATAACTTGATCGATATAATTCTTTTTTTACGAGATACAGTGAAGAAACCCAAACATAATCCATCATTAATTTTGATTCTGAAAAATATTTTTAATTCTGAAAAATATTAATAAATTCATATTCATAAAAATTATGAATTATGACCTATATTAATTTTTACATAAAATGAATCCTAATGTTGAAAAATATGGGTGTGCAAATTTGCAGCTCATTCCAGTTATTAGTTTTCGAGATATAAATAAATCTTTCTTTTGGAGTGGTTTAGGGGGCCGTCTCTTAAAAAGTTTTGAATGAGATAATTAAGCAAATCTTATAAAATAACAGAGAAAATTGAACAAAATATTTTTATTTTTTATTTAAGGGTCAAATTATATAACAACAACGTCAAATGCAAAGAAATGAAACAAAAATGTTTATTTTTAGACATTTGTGTTAGTATCAAGAATTCCTGTTTTCTAAAGCCCCGCCTCTTATCGTTCTTCAAAACAAAACAATACAGAAACGAAAAGTGAATGTGACTTTGAGTATTCGTGTTAAACCCCTTATTTTACATTGACAAAAATATACACAAGTGGTATTTACTTCATCGATTACTGGTGATAAATTTAGAATCCTTTAAACGAACACTAGAAGAAAAAAAATAACTAAATAGGCGGGGTTTACTGTTTGAAATACTCTCAAAATAAAATTTCAAAACAAATTTTCTGTACCACAATTATATTACAGATGGATATACATTATAACAAAATTTTTCTAATTAATATATTTCTATCCATAGTATATTTTATTGCAAAAATATGAACACTGGGTACATGCTTAAGAAATAAGTAACACACAAATTACGAAAGAAACGCCCACTGGCATTGTTACAGATTTTCAAATGATGTGAATCTACGTCAGCAGTCGCGAAAGCGTTACTTAAGAAATTATATTTTCATAGAAATTATAAAACAAATCGTACAGTTCCAAAGAGTTCAACTGACCCAAAACTGGTAAGTGCTGTTAAAATTGTTTAATATTTACTTTATGAAACCTTACAATAATTTATTCGAAAAGATTTAGTTTATGCGTTGTTGTATATATATATATATATATATATATAGCTATATTATTTCAGTTTGTATATTATGTTACACGTACGAAAGAAAATTTAAGCTTTATTGGTGATCAGTATATCCATGATAGATACTTTTTAATTGAAAAATATTTCACTTTTATAAAAAGTATTGTCTGACCAATCGTAAGTGTAATTATTTAAATATACCTAAAATTATCTAAAAAAGTACTAAAGTATATACATATCCAAAAAACTAAATTCATGATAATTAAGATACTGCTAGGGTGTTAATATTTTTATTTCTTTTTATAAATCTTTTTTTCTTGAAATATTTCCGGTGTGAAACAGTATAATTTTGTCTAGTTCTTGTAGGATCTTAATTTTATTTTTCTATATGTAGAGATAGCCCCCTAACACATTTTTGATCATAACTCTATGAATACTAAAGATAAAGTATACAAACAGTATACTTTTCCGCACTGCCAGACTCTCAGAAATTTGAATATGAAGTCAAAATTGGGTGTTACTATTGAAAAAATCAAAGTTGGCACTAATTTTAATATGTAGATGACCCCTAATTCAAAATTCGACGACATTTTCAGAAAGTGCATTTCATTTCCTGTTGAATGGCGTCTATTAAATTTTTCTGCGTCAATTAATAACGAAATACCATCAAGTGCTGCGTTTTTTTTTTTCCCGACTGTACATTATAGAATTTCATATACGTAAATATTAAACTTATTAAAAGAATTTTATATTCTTTCGAAAAAATATCTATTGTAAATCATTTATATTGCAAAAAAAATTTCGAATATAAATTTAATTTGTACAATAATATGTATTTTAAATTCCACCGGATTTCAAAGTTAATTTCAAATTGTATTTAGCAAACAAAACGAAACATGATTTTTAATATGTTGCATTAACTTTGAAATCTAAATATTTTGTAATTGCTACATTATCTAAAAAAAAATAATAATTAAATATATACATATATAAACTATACATTCCCTTAATTATTTTTTTTTTAATTTCTATATTAATAAAAATCTTTTGGTATCGAAATTCAGATTGGGACATAAGTCTCTGTCATGCTTTAAACTGAAATATAAAATAGAGAGCTTAGTGCACGGCTACGCGATTCCTGCTGTAATGCGTCTTAGAGAAAATCGTTTGTTTGAGTAAATTAAAAAAAAATGGTGTGTGACAACGACACGACATCCAATACCCCGTACTACACGTACTATGTGCACTTTTATGGGAGATAATTGGTAAGAAGATATAAAATTTGCTGAACAAATTAGACACCTAACTATTTTCTTCTAAAAGAAAACTGATACATACGTAAAGATATATAAAACAGAATTTTCATACCGAGATTTAAAAATATATGTATTATATATATATATATATCTCCTATATTATTAAAATCTGTACGCGTGTGTGTGTGTGTCTGTCTGTCTGTCTGTGAGAAACGGCTTGACGCAGCTAAGGCTCCGCCGCTGAAGGTCGCACGGACTTCGAACAGGTACCGTCGGACAGAGAATTTATCGCAGATCAGGGTTATCTAATTTGCTAAACGATGCGACCCTAATTAGCGGAGATATTAATTAAAACGTCGACCATTGTCTAACGAAAAATGACCCAGAATTCACGATTAAATGCTTAAAAAGCGACATTTTTACGGAAAAAGTGGAAAATAAATTAGAAATATCAGTCGTATCGTTACAAACAAGATACCATTGGAAAGGGCTTTTTTTTCTTAAACCGATGGTTTAAACGGCTTATCGATCGGACAATTAGATTTTTTAAAATTAACTAAACTATAAAAAAATATTGGCAACAAATCACAAGAATCTTAGCTTTGCAGACTTTTCCTCTACAGCAGTCTTCAACGGAAACACATCTAGTATTTAATGAGATCACATGTTTCGTACTGCGATTAAAAATTGCAAATTTCTATTTTCTTCAATTTTTCAAATTTTACACATTTTATTTAGTATATAATATTTACACCACAAAACAAACTTGCATTTCAAATTTCATCGATTTTCGTCAATAAACAAAATATTTACATTTTAATTGCAAATTAAATTTTATCTTTACACGCCTAGTGATGGGTAAGACAGGAAAAAATTGTGTCATGACATTAAGGCACTTCAAAATATTTTGAAGTGGGACAATGTCATGCTTCAAATGACATGAGGTGTTGCAAGAGAGAGAGCAAGGTGAATGAATGAGGTGAAATATTTTGTCATCTGTTGTAGTGAGTTCTGAGGTGTGAGGTAGGTTGTTTGTCATGTTCCACGTGAATTGAGAGAGTTGTTTTGTCATGAAAATTAATTAGTGTGAAGAGGTGAGAGGTTCAAAAAAGTGAATAAAGATGCATGAATGAAATGAAGTACTATGTCATATATTGTAGTGAGTTGTGATGTAGGTTGTTTGTCATGTCCCACCTGAACTGAAAGAGTGATTTTGTCATGAAGATTAGTGTTAAAAGTTGAGGTCTACATTCGGTAACTACAACTACAAAAATGTGAACGAAGATGTATGAATGAAATGAAGTAGTATTTTGTCATATGTTGTAGTCAGTTGTGAGATAGGTAGTTTTTCATGACACGAGTGATTTGAAGGAATTGTTTTGTCGTGAAGTTTAGTGTTAAGAGATGAGGGGCTTGCATATGGTACCTACAATTCCAAAAGAGTGAAGGAAGACGTATGTATGAAATGAAGGACTGTGTCATCTGTTACGTCTTGTTATCAGTTAGGTAGTTTTTCATGTCACAAGCACAAGTGAATTGAATTGAATGAATTGACTTGTCATGAAGATTACTGTTAAAATGATTGGAAAAAAAGTTAAGGAATCAATGAGAAATTTTATTTTATTTCCTTAAAAGAAGTAATAGTCACAAAAATTTAAATACTTTTAACAAATAAAGCTGACTTTTCGAAAATATTAAGATTGTTAAAGAAATATTTAGTTTTAACAAGAATGTGTTAAAATGATTGTTTTAAGTAATTTCTCAGGCACTTCACTCTTCACTTGCTTATAAAAACTCACGAATGTTTTCGGAAGAAAGTATTGGATTCGTAAAAATTTCCTACTTATGGTTTTTGATGGATTTACATGTTTTGTGGGTTCCAGAACAAGATTTGACCCTTTTTATTTTCTTATTTATTCAATAGTAGAAAATATTGGATTCGTAAAAATTTCCGACTTCTGGTTTTCGACAGATTTTCACGTTTTGAGAAGTCTAGAATACAATTTTACAATTTTTTGCGAATGTCTGTCCGTCTGTCTGTGTGTGCGTGTGAGAGACAAAAATTTTGTGGCAAATGTATCTCCTGGACTACTGTTCAGAATTGTTTATAAATTTATATGTAGATGCACCTTGGCCTAAATTAGGGCCTATCGACTTTTGGTGCCAAACGCTCAACAGGTGGCGCTGCTATACAGCGATTTCCACAATTTAATGGGAGGCTATATCTCAGGTAAAGCTAAAGCACTTCCACCAATTACATTCAATAGAAAATAACGCTTTTGCTTAATTATTGGTAGATCTGTATGTCATATATAAATTATGTACACACCACACTGTGCACGCAAGTATATTCCTACATTAATCGGATACCGGACACTTTTGCGATTTGCGAATCGTAAGATGCAATAAACACGAAAATCCAAATCGGAGTCTACAGATGACTTTCATATTGATTTAAAAATATTTAGGGATAACTTTTGAGTGAAAATTCAGTAATTGCTTAATATAACTAGGTGTGGAGGGTGGGGGGGGGGTGGAGCTGGATGGGAAATGAAAAAGAAAGTAATGGTTTTTATGTAACCATGTAATTAATATTAATGAAACTGTGATAGAAATATAGATTATTAATTTTTTCAGCGAGGGCTAAGTATAACAGAGTAGTTTCTTTTTTTTTTTCTGAGGGAGGGGGGAGGGCGGATACAAGAAAAATAAAATCTTTTTTTTTTTTTTTTTTTTTTTTTTTTTATTGTTACCTGTTACTGATTGCAATGAAAATTTTTATGAATTTCTTCTCAAGAAAATTTTTATTAAGTGCTATATATATATAATAAGTAAAAAGGGGGGGGGGGGTGTCTACGTGAGCAGAAAATAATAGTACTTTTTTTGTGAGTCCATGTCTGATTTTAAAGAAAATTTGTGTATCACTGATTATTTATGAATATTTTTAGTGAGTGTTATTAATAATAGGGTGGGGGAAGGGGCTTAGAGGGCAGAGAAAAAGAAAACGAATGTTTTTATAACACACGGTATAAGATTGTACTGAATTTGTGTCATTTACTCATTGTTAAGAAAAATTTCATTGAGTATGGCATGCAACATTGGAGGGGAGGTGGGGGGGGACCAGTTCTCCAAAGAAAAGGAACATTGTGGTTTTTATACAACCAATGTTATTGAAACAATAAGCTAATAAAACTTATAGTTTATAAAGGTTTTCAATTAGGGTTACTTGTAAAAGGAGGGTTACTGTTGGGGGGGGGGGGGGGGGCGAAAGAAAAGACATTGGCGATATTTAAATCTACCTGTTCCGGATTGTAATAAAAATTTATAAATTTTTATGAGAGTCATTTAATGTTTAAGAACATTTTTACAGGAAAGGGGGGGGGGGGCGAGCAGAAAATTATAACGGTTTTAATGTGTTTGTGGCTGATTTTAATGAAAAAAAAAAAAAAAAAAAAAAAAAAAAAAAAAAACATCATTCATTATTCATGAAGATTATCTGTAAATGTTACGTATAATGGAGGGTGGGGAGTTAGGGAGCGGAAAAAAAGAAAATGAATATTTTTATATCATCCAGTTAAAGATTGTAAAAAGAAAAAGAGAAAAAGTGCCATGTATTTATTTAAGAAAAACATCAGTTAGCGACGCAAGTAGCTACTGAGGGAGGAGGGTGTCGTTGGATAAAGAAAAGCGAAATTATGGTTTGTATGTAACCAATTTTATCGAAACAATAAATTATTATAAATTATAGTTTACTATTATATATAGTTTATTATTTAAATTATAGCTTTTCAATGAGAAAAGAAAAAATATAAAAAGAAACAAAATGTTTAAAAGAATGCGCTTTTTTTTTGGGGGGGGGGGGGCAGAGGAAAAGAAATTGACTATATTTAGATCACCCTGTTTCGGATTGTAATGAAAATTTATAAATTTTATTAAGTGTTACTGAATGTTTAAGAAATTTTTCATTGGAGGGGGGGGGAGGTGATAAGTGAGCAGAAAATAATAATGTTTTTATATGAGTCTGTGAACGATTTACATGAAACTTTGAATAAATACCATTCATTATTTATGAATATTTTCAGTGAGTGTTACGTATAAGGGGGAGATATTGGCGGGGCAGAGAAAAAGAAAATGAATATTTTTTTTTAGTACTCAGTTAAAAAAAAAAAAAAAAATGCTCATGTATTGTTTCAGAAAAAAAAAAAAAAAAAAAAAAAAAAAAAAAAACGGTTAGTAGCTATTGGGGGGAGAGGGGTGGTTCGTAGGGTAAAGCAAAATAAAACTACGGTTTATATGCAACCAATTTTATTGAACCAATAAATTAATAAAAATAGTTTATAAAGGTTTCCAATGATGGTTGCTTGTAAAAGAATACTGTTGAGGGGAGAAAGGCAGAGGAACAGAAATTCACTATGTTTTAATCACCCTGTTCCGGATTGTAATGAAAATTTATAACTATCTATAAGTGTCATTTAATGTTTAAACATTATTTCACAGGAAGGGGGAAAGGAGCAATGCGAGCAGAAAATAATATATATTTTTTTTATGATTCTGTGGTTGATTTTAATGAAAATTTGAATAAAATATCATTCATTATTTATCAAGGTTTTCTGTGAGTAATACGTATAAGGACGGGGGGGGGGAAGTTAGGGGGCAGAGAAAAAGAAAATGAATGTTTTTATATCACCCCGTTCAGGATTGTAGTAAAACTAGTCCCACTGACTCATTAGGAAACATTTCCCAAGCAGCACCGAAACGTTCTCTGAACGTTCAAAAATTGTTCTGCAAACACGTTCTAAGAACGTTCACTTTGAACGTGTTATAGACGTCTATCTGTCCATCTTGAAGACGTACAATAGTACGGTTCAGAGAACGTTCAATGAACGTGCAACTATCACCATCGGTGTTATAGAAGCGTTCTGAGAACGTTCTATGTATACGGTCTCAGAACGTTCTAAACGTTTTTAGAACGTTTTCAAAACGTTATACACATTTTCAGAACGTTCCAGAAAACGTACTGTAAACGTTCTAAAATAGTGTAGTTAAAAAAAAAAAAAATTATGACGTCATTATAAAAAATCACCTCAGTACGAGCGCTTAGAAGTAAAAATTACATAGCTGATGACGAATAATGATACAACACATGAGCAGGGATATGAATTACTTTTTTTTTTTCAATTCAAATAATGTTTGAGAAATTTTAACATACTTACTATTCCTTTAATTTCAACGTATATGCATCAAAAATTCTATATTCTATGACAGTTTTCCCCAAAAAGTGTCATAACGTCTCTTTATACCTTAAAAAATTTCTTAAATTTTTGCATTTTTTAAAAATTACTTTTTTTTCCCTAATCTGAAGATAATGAAGTTGTAGTATTAATTACAAAACTTTGAATACACACCATAAAATGCAAGAACTCGCACCAACTGTTTCGGGTCAAAAGAAGACACAACCCTTCATCAGGCGAACATTGTAGGCATGAGAGCTGCAAACAAGCACGTTGAGTGTGTTGAATGCGTTGCCGCTTTGTTTGTAGAAGCCGTGCTTTGTTTGTAGCAGTTGCGAGTTCTTGCATTTTATGGTGTTTATTCAAAGTTTCGTAATTAATACTATAACGTCATTATATTCAGATTAGGGGAAAAAAGAAATTTTTTAAAAATGCAAAAAATTAAGGAATTTTTTTAAGGTATATATAGACACGTTATGACACTTTTTGGGAATTACTGTCATAAAATATGGAATTTTTCATGCATATACGTTGAAATTAAAGGAATAGTAAGTATGTTAAAATTTCTCAAACATTATTTGAATTAAAAAAAAAGTAATTTATATCCCTGTTGCTGTGTTGTATCATTATTCTTCATCTGCTATGTACAACTAAACTCTTGATTTATTTTGCTTGTTTTAATCCTTGTGATTCCGAATGCGTCATCCTATGATTAATGTTTGTTTTTCATGGTTGTTTTCTGTTTCATTCTCTGATTTCTTGAAGTAAATAATTTATTCCAATTTATTCTTCATTTCTAAGTTCAATTAATTTCTTGTACGATAGGGTGCCCGCTAGCAATTTGCTATTATAACTGCTAACGAACGAAATCGTACATTGGTGCTCAACGACGAAAAGGGTCACCAATGACGAGTTTTTTTTTTTTTTTTTTTTTTTTTTTTTTCTACCATTCTAAGCTTTTCCTAAAAAAAAATGTTTAAAATGCTGTCTTAATTTTTTATTTACTCGTTGCTTGTTTGTATCTTTTGATTTAAGTTTCATGTGGTTTTTACGCACCGGCAAAATTATTAAAATTGCAACTAACAATATAGGAATAAATTTATGATTAGACTGAAGTTAAATAAAATAAAAATAAATAAATAAAAAATAAATGTTTCAATAAATCACAATCAGTCTCCCCAGGTTATTTAAATTTGTTGTAATTTCCTTCTCATTGACCTATGTGGTTTCAGGGATCTTATATCTGTTGCTTGGCTTTAACTAAGATTAAAAATTCATTTATACATATATATATATATATATATATATATATATATATATATATATATATTAATTTTTTTTTTTAAATACAGGGTGCAAAGCATTGTGACGAGAATACCTTTATCTTCGCAACTATTGGTCGCAAATATATAGTTTCAGTTACAAAATGTTTTAAAGAATATGAGCATTTGTAGTATAACATGTTTAAATTTAAAATATCTATTTTTTCAAAATTGCAAAAACTAGCTTTTTACATAGTCCCAGATCCCTATAGTCATATTTAGAAAACTGACACTCATCCTAACAAAAAGTTTCATTTCTATTCTCCCCAAATGGAACAAGATATTTAAAGTTTGGATTTTCTAACATATTTTGGCCTTCAATAAGGGATCGGTTTAAAAATCCTAATTGGACTTTGTTTGCATTTTCCCTGGGTTTATTAAAGAATTTTTCATTGACTTTTTAATAAAGCCCGAGAAAATGCGAAATAATCCTAAATTTTGAAACTAACTATCTCAGACAATTTTGGGTGCACAAAAGTGAAACTTTTTGTGTTATATTTTTTAGGTTGGAACTCAACTTTCACTATTAGTGTCATGAAAATTGTATAAAAATTATCAGTTTTTGTGATTTTTAATAAATTGATTTTTTAAATTTAAACATGTCATATAATGAATTCTTACATTTTTTTTTTTAAATACATTTTCTTATTGGAGGACGTTTGAGACCAATTGTTGCGCAAATAAAGGCCTGCTCTCGACTTTGCACCCTGTATATTCTAAACATTTCTGGGTACTACTTTGTAAGTCCATGGATAGTTTATAAATATATTTGAATGCTGAAGTTTATAGAAAGTTTTAATATTTCAACATAAAAAATAATTTCAAAAATGAATGTACCAATACACCGCTAAAATAATATATAATTGAGTTTAGAATATATTGTTAATTTATAATAATAAGAAATTGAAACAAAAAATTAAAAATTAGTTAGAAGGAGGAAATTTTAAAAATTTCCAAATAATTAAATACATATATATATATTTTTAATCAAAATATTTTTCTAAAATATTTAACATACTTCATATTTTTAAATTTTAGTACATGTGTGTATACATATTTTCAGTTTACAGCAGCAGTTTACAAAAATGATGTTTGCAGGTATTTAAATTTATTCCACATGGCAATGTAATTCGTATTCTTTAAATGTTTAAATTTCTTTAAATTGAGTCAACGCAATTTTTACCTCATTTGATGTAATTATGCTATCATGGCATATTAAATAATTGATAAATGTAAATATTATTAGTATTAATAAATAATATAGTAAATCGTCCTTTTTTTTTTTTTTTTTTATAAGCAGAATATCTTTTTTTTTTTTTTTTTTTTTTTTTTTATAAAGATGTGGAATAGAATTGAATCTTTGTTTTATTATGCAGATAAACAATTTCATATATTTTATTTAATAAATAACAGTAAAGAGATATTTAAAATTGTAAGTCGGTGAAACTTAGGATATTATTTTAAAAATATGCAATTTGCATAACCTAGATTGTATATATATTATCATATAAACATTAAATAAATACTTCAGAATTTAAAAAGAAAAGAAAAAAAGAATTACGAACCTTCTTAATTTTGTTGATAAGAATTTTCTTCGAGAAAATACCCTTCCAACTAGCATTTTAAAATACACAATGACCAGTCGGAAGGGCATTCACTTAAAATTAGCACTTATCTTGTAAAATTTTTATGACTTCTTCATACTTCTTTCCAGAAACATAATAACGAAAATAGTTATTTTAACAAATTCCATCTCATAAGACTAAATTAATAAAATGAATCCATAATTTCTAAGCGGTTTTCTGTAACAGAAGCAGTTTTTTCTGCGATTCAACGCTGCTTTCTGGTATCGAAAGTTTAGCTTAAGAACTTACGCAGATATGAAAATGATTGTTTAATTGATATTAAAATAAGACTTTAATAAATAGAACATAGAGAATATTACAGGTTAAAAATATTACATTTTTACCTTTTCTAAAGCTTATCTTAGTCATTATAACGCTAAAACTGAATAAATCAGATTACATGTTTTAAAATTACCGCCTCACATAACGACACGACTTTCCCAAGACCTGGCGCCTATCGTTTGACTTTGCAGTTGCACGGTTAGCGAAAATTAAATAAATGCAATCCACAGATGTCGATGTTAAACATCTGCTCTCCCTTCTTGCATCCGCAATAATCATGTTTCAAAGTTCAACATATGAAACAGAAATTTATTAAGCATTTATAGATGTAGGAAACATATAGTCAATATTTTAAGGAAAAATGGAATGGAGTTAAATAATTATTTAAATTTTTATAAAGTATTTTAAAAATTTATGAGATCACTTTATTTTTCCATTTTAAAATCTAGAATTAAACGGAAAAGCATATTTTGTTTTAGTGTATATTTCAGTATTGAAAAAATATTCAGTGAAAATAAATAAAATAAAATAAGAACAATCAAACAGAGTAATGATTTAACAACATTATCAATATTGATAATTTATCAGTAACATTTAAACTTAAATAGAATCATAAATAAAATATAATAAAAGTTTAAAATTATGCTTAAAGAAAAGAAGAAAAAAACTCATTTCTGTAACTTCCCGATGAGTATTAGAGACCGCGAGGTTCTACTCTCGAACCTTACAGACGGGAAGTGTTGGTTTCGATTCCTGGTCACGCTCGTCGACTTAGGTTTTCGGAGTTTTCCCGTGATTTTCTTTGAAACTCGGGTAAAGCACTATATTACGTATTCAATAACATCCGTGATTAGTTTTTTGTATCTAAACTCTGGGTCTGGGGAATGCATAGATTTTCATGACAGAAGACAATCATTTTTATGCTGTATAGAAGATCTTAGAAAATGTATTTTTCTAAGGGTTTATTATTATTATTATTACAAATGAAAAAAAAAAAAAAAAAAAAAAAAAAACGGTAAATTTGTTTTAAATCATCAGAAAACGATGTTTCAATTATTCGTTTTAAAGGTGATATCGAATTCTTTCGAAAGATAATCATAGTGAAAATTTTTATCCACCCCTCCCCCATCCTCCAGGGATGATGTATACTTATTCCTAGGGGAAAAAACAATGTCCTATGAATAATAATAATAAAAAAAACCTGTTTAACTATTACTCGTTATACAGCCAAATTGAATCAATAATATATATCAAATGTATGTCACGCAGAAGGTTTGGTGAGTATATATATTACAGAAGCTGATAGATAGCCTTTCTGTGAATGGAAAATATTGGAACGTGGCAGTGCCACCTGTCGTCCGATATGCACCCAAAGGCAATCTGTAGAGTTTTACGTAATATTAATTTCACTTACGAAATTTACAATATTTATAAATCACAGAAGTTGAGATTTTTCGTTTCCGTTATGAGATTAAATTGCAAAATAGCCACGACACATGTTGGCCGATGTGCATCCAAAATGGACCAGTAACGCTTTACATAAAATCGATTTCACTTATAACTTCAGTGTATCAGAAAATTTATTGTTAAATCACAAGAGTTAAAATATTGCCTTTCCGTTAAAATGATTAAATTGCAGATTAGCAACGCCACCTGTTGGACAATGTATACATCCAAATTGTATTAGCAGAGGTTATGATGATATAAGCCAATATATCAAGTTTAATGCATTTGTACACTATAGAAGCTGAGATATAGCTGTCCCATAAATGGAGGGTTTCATTGCATAGCACCGCAATCTATCGGACGATATACCCCAAATGAAATTCAAATTTAGGGCAATTTAGGGCAAGAACTAATATTGTAACAAGTTTGGTTGAATTCCATACATTGATTCCTGAAATACAAAATTCACAAAATTTTTCCATGAGTTTAAAATTTTGTAATTTTTTTTCACCTCACTGCTACTGATTATTGAGAAGCATTCTTTACTGACGTGCTAACAAAACGTTAAACTGAAAATGTAAAAAATGCTCTATTCTCTATCATGCTAAAATTATAAATTTCGAATAACTTACGAAGTTTTTAAATTAGAATGTTGCAAATCTCTCAATAAGATTCTTATCAATATCAAAAGTGATATTTTAAAGCTGGTCCGATCTCTCTGCAATCATTTGTTCTTGAGATATTAATATCGTGTACATGAACTAACGGGCTATCACACTAATAGGTGCCGATACACATTAACAGATACCATACCAACCTTTTGACTTCCGGATTCCTCACGCCACAAAACGTGTAAAAAAATCAAAAACTGAACTCAAAAATTTTCATGATTAACCTATTTTCCCAACCAATAGTACTAAAAAGTCATTTTGTCATATTCGTTATAATTACACTGTTACAGAACGTGTTATGACGGTGTCACACTTGAACGTTCTATATAGAACTAGAATTGTACGTTTTATAGATGGTACAAATCAAACATTTTCAGAACGTTCTAAATAATACTATTTCTGAACGTGTTTTAGAACGTTCTTTTGACACGAAACACGGTGTTTGAACTATTGAAACCGTTATTAGACGTTCACAGAACGTTCCTGTGCTACTTGGGTTTATTGAGTACTGCATGTAACTGTTAGTGTGGGGGGGGGGCGGAGTATCAGGTAGGCAAACACAAAAAGAACATAATGGTTTAAGAACATAATATACCTCGTAAGGATATATACATACCTTGTATTACATATATATAACACTTAGTAAAAATTTTCTTGAGAAGACATTCATAAAAATTTTCATTGCAATCAGTAACAGATAGCAAAAAAAATTATGTTTCTTGTATCTGCCCCCTCCCTCCTCCTACAGAAAAAAAAAAAAAAAAAAAAAAAAAAAAAAAAACTACTCTATTACTTTTGACCCTCGCTGAAAAAATTAATAATTTATATTTCTATCACAGCTTCATTAATATTAATTACATGGTTACATAAAAACCATTAATTTCTTTTTCATTTCCCATCCAGCTCCACCCCCCCCCCCACCCCCCACTCCTAGTTATATTAAGCAATTACTGAATTTTCACTCAAAAGTTATCCCTAAATATTTTTAATTCAATATGAGAGTCATCTGTAGACTCCGATTTGGATTTTCGTGTTTATTGCATCTTACGATTCGCAAATCGCAAAAGTGCCATTTTTTTCCCGGCGCCCTTTATTCCGGGATCCACATTAATCGCACACAGCACAACCTGAAATGCATTTGTAACAATTTCCTAACGTAGTCCCACTATATTCTAAATATTTTGGGTAGCCCTGTGAACAACTAATGAAAATTTTTATAGCTGATTCCGCACAAAACATGCTTTCATGCATATAACAAATGTAAATGCAGAGATGTTAAACTGTGTAGTCATCAAAAATTTCGTCCATAGTCGTAATGCATTAGAATTTGTTTTGGATGTCTCTGTATGTGAACTATTTACTTAATCTGAATGACAAGTTTAATGCCCCTATATGATACAGATTTAAGATAGCGAGTTTCGAATTCCTGCTACTATTTGCTCTTGAGATATGCTGATAACAGACACACACACTCAAACCGCTTAAAACATGATTTTTGTATTCAGGGGATCTCAAAACATCTAAATATAACAAAACTTACTTCCGAAAATTTTACCTAAAAACAGTACTTTCTTTGCAAAATTTTACCTAAAAACAGTACTTTCTTTGCCATATATATGGGTGAGAGAAAGTAAAATTTTGAACTAGAAAGTAATTTCTCTATAGTGATATAATTACATTGTATACAAAAGTGGTCTAAAAACTCTAAATTGAAGTGCAGAAGCAATATAGTTAACCTTATGATGACACATTGAAATTTCTAATTGCCAGCATTATTACTATTTGTTTACTGAATTAACATTAAGAAACGTAATTTTCAGTGCTTCGAATTGGAATCCTTTTAATGTCATAAATATAAAAATAACACATATAGATGAAATTTATGAATAATTTGAAATGATAAAAGCTTTTATAATTTTGAACATAAGCCTTAAAAAAAAAAAAAAAAAAAAAAAAAGAAAAAAGAAGAAGAAGAAAGAGCGAGAGAGAGAACAAGAAGAAGAAAAGGACATTTAAAAGAACAAATACAATTTTAAAATTTTAGATCACTTTTATAAATCACAAATTTGAAGCATTTAATATGGGTCCACAGGAAATTTCACTTGAATAAATAATGTCTGTAAGTTAATTATAAATTATGTATGAATAAAGGAGAGGGCTCAGGTACAACAAAGATTATACATGTCAATTTATTACGGATTATCCATTCTTTATATCATTACTCTTTAGTAGTACTCTTTTGTGATATTTATATGGAATTAAATAAGATGAAGATAATTATTTGTAAATAATGGTATGAAAATTATTTATGTTCTGTATTAAATTGACAGGTATAACTAATATCTACCATCTTAATCGCGTGCACCATGAAAAACTGACAATCAATTTAAAATTTTTTTAATGATTTGTGAACTATTTTTATTTTATTTTTTTTTATTTTTATTTATTTATTTTTTTTTTTTAACACCGACTTAAATATTTAGAAGATGAAGCTAGGTTTGTGTATTATTTTATGATAACTAAAAATTAAAGACCTTTCAACGTACAAAAATAAATAAATAAATAAAATCTTTTAAGTGTTCTTGTCCAAATTAAGAACACAACCGACTTTTAATTATTTTCATAACTTAAAATTTTTTTTCACAAGGCACTTGCGTACATGAAAGGATATTTATACATACTTGTAAGCTATATATAAGGGGATATACATTGGCCCATAAGAGTTAAGTTCGTGCAGCAACTCTAGAGTACAGCTCATACATGTTGCACATTTTCTTTTAGCTTTGTTCTTCAAATATGCTTATTACATACACAGACACCCACAAAACAACCATTATAAATCTGATTTTCGAATTTAGAAGACCTTAAAACGTTCAAATATATTAAAAATACCGTTTCAAAAATTCGATCAAAAAACAACACTTTCTCTGCCATACATGGGTAAGAGGAAAAAAAGAAAAAAAAGGTATTACAATATTTTCAAACTTAAAGATATTTTCCCTTAACGGCCCTCTTCACTCACCGTCGCCGGAAGCCCGAGCCAATGTTTTTCTATGGGGAAATTTTCTTTACAAATAACTTATTAACCAATACATATTTTTAAATTCTGTTTTCACATTCAGAAAATTCCCAACTGTTAAATTGACGGACCTTTTTTGAAAATGTATTTTTTTAATTTTTAATATTTTATTTCGAAATTGCAAAATGATAAAATTTCACATATTGAAAATTCATATTTTGCAGCTTGGAAATAAAATATAAAAAATTAAAAAAATAATTTTTTTAGAAAAGGTGCGTCAATTTAACAGCTGGGAACTTTCAGAAAGTGAAAACAGAATTTAAAAATATGTATTAGTTAATAAGATATTTGTAAAGAAAATTTCCCCATAGAAAAGCATTGGCTCGGGCTTCCGGCGGCGGTGAGTGAAGAGGGCCCTTAAGTAAAAGGGGCCCATCAGCGGCCGAGCGGTTCTGCGCTCAAATCTGATAGACGTGAGGTGCTGGGCTCAAAGCCTGGTCGTGCTCTTCGCCCTAGCGTTCGGACCTCCGTGGTTTTCTCCGGAACTTGCGTAAATACGGGCTAGGATCCCTTGGAAAAACCCCGAGGGCACTCCCCCTCGGGCCTGGGTCCCTGGTGCGGTCAATTGACCTTTAATCCCTACAACCCAACCCAACCCTACCCATTAGAAAAAGAGGGTGTATTAATAAACATTTCGCTGTTTACGTCCTGCTGTTAACTAGAATAGGCCTGTCCTTTACACATAGCATTCAGGGTACATGTACCATTGTTGTAACGTAAAGATTATTTTTAATTACTTGAAAAAAAAAAATTCTTTCGAAGAACTGAGAGAATGAAACGTTCTCATAAAAGTATCTTTAATGCATTCTTCAATGCAGAAATTTTCACGTATTTATGGCAAATCACTAGTCGGGAAAAATTGAGAGCTCACAGATTTCAAATGCAAAGCACCGGAAATTAAAACTGCTATGTTCAACTAGGTGCAAATTCGTGATCTATGCAATCATGTTAAAACTAGTGTATGATGAAAATTACATTAAAAGTGATTATTATAAATATAAACAAAACTTCAGTGCACAACGTAATAAAATTTCTTTCGTATTACATTTACTGTTAAAAAAATCCATTATTTTAAATATTCACAGCGTTTAAAAAAAAAAAGTAAAATAAGGAAGCAAATATATATTGAGAGGTAAATAATTTTCGCATATAACGTTTTAAATGTTAAATATTAATTTTTATGCCTTTCTTCTTCACAAGTTAAACTTATGGCTAAACATAATTGCTATGAAAGAAAATAATGTCCTCCAGTGTCTTGCATTCAAAAGTTTATGTTCAGAAAAAAGCAAATTTTCATTATTATTATTTACATAGAAGAGAAACATTTTGCGGGTAAACACGTCACCTCCTCCCGCCCCCGCGAGCAGTATAATTAAAGATCTTTCAATATCTATTAGAAGTTCTTTGGTATAATGCCAACCCAAGGTGTCGTTAATAGTTTTCTCTGCCTTTATTTTATTCTCCCCTGTCCCTAAGGCATTCTTTTCTATTACAGGTCACACCACGACCACCCACAGACAGGTGACGACCTTGAATTACAAACACAACTACAAATTCCGCTTCTTCCAGGATCCGAACTTACAACATAGCCCTCACACATTAACCTCCCAGTGTCACAATGCAATGCATTACAAACATAACACTTCATTCAGTCATGTCATTCCATCCAGGCTTTCTCTGCTTTGTGTTTTTATTCTGAGTATCTGAATCTCACCCCATTGAATGAATGGGACAAAATTTTTGAAGTACTTCAAATCCAGTTCAGATAGATTGAAGTTCTGTATGAGTGAATGAAGATGACAAAACGTTTGAATCATTGAATGTGTGTCTTTGAACGGGACAAAAATTTTGAGGTATTGAATGAGGCGCTGAATGAATGAGGAAAAACATTTGAAGCACTGAGTGAGTGGTTGAATGGGACATGACTTTTGAAGTAATACAAAAAATAATTATGAGGTATCATGACAAACCGCTGTGATGAGGTGTGACAATGTCATGCCTTATGTATGAGTTACCCATCACTATACACGCCGGACATTTTTGCAATATTCTAATACGCGTATTTCAATTTTTAATTACGATTGATTTATTTTTTTAACATCATACGAAAGATAGTTTAAAGTTCTTTTACATAATTCAAAGTTTTCAACAGATTTACACGTTTTAAGCTGAATCAGTGTTCTTTCATGGTGCTGTAATATTTTCAAATTTCAATATTTCAATTTCTAATTATGATTAAATTATTTTTAATCCATCATTCGAAAGATATTTTAAAGTTCTTTTAAATTATCGAAAGTTTTCACCAGAATTACACGTTTTGAGGTGTCCTGAATCAGTGTTCTTTCATGGCGCTGTAATATTTTCAAATTTCAATATTTCAATTTAAAATTATGATTAAATTATTTTTAATACTTAATTCGAAAGATATTTTCAAGTTCTTTTATATTATCGAAAGTTTTCACCAGATTTACACGTTTTGAGGTGTCCCGAATGAGTTTTCTTTTGTATCTCAGATACTAATTATAATAATTTCATAAGTAATACATCATTAGAAAGCTTTTTTGATTTGGAATCGAACAGTGGATTACAGAAATTTCTACCGCCAGATGGCGCTGTAATTTTTTCAAATTTCAATATTTCAATTTCTAATTATAATTAAATTATTTTTAATACATCACTCGAAAGATATTTTAAAGTTCTTTTAAATTATCGAAAGTTTTCACCAGATTTACACGTTTTGAGGTGTCCTGATTACGTTTTCCTTTGCATCTCAGCTAATTGAGTTAGTCCGTTCAAAACTGGTATACGTAGGTTAATTAGAAGGGGCTGAAAGGGTGGGGAAGAGATAGGCGTGCACCGCGCGCGTATTCCCTAACTTGTGCGCGCAGCGCGCACGGGACTGCGCGGCCGAAGGCAGTGGGGACCAGGTCCGACTTTTTAACCGATAAGAAATGATTTTTTTCATTTTCTTTTCTTAAGAATAAAAATTTGATTTGAGAAGGAGTATATGCGCGCAGCGCGCGTATACCTTCACACGTGCGCACGCAGCGCGCATTGGTTTGCGCTGCTGAAGACAGTGGGGACCCGGTGTGAGTTTTTAACCGATCAGAAATGATTTTTTTTAGGGGGCACGAAGGGTCAGGGAAGGAATACGCGAGCGCAGCGCGTGTATCCGTGAACTTGTGCGTGCGCAGCGCGCACGTGACTGCGCTGCCGAAGGCAGTGGGGACCCGGTCCGACTTTGTACCCGATGAGAAATGATTTTTTAAATTTTCTTTTCTTAAGAATAAAAATATGACTTCAGGAGGAATATGTGCGCGCAGCGCACGTATACCTTCACACGTGCGCGCGCATGGGTCTGCGCTGCCGAAGGCAGTGGGGACCCGGTGCGAGTTTTTACCCGATCAGAAATGATTTTTTTAGGGGGCACGAAAGGTCAGGGAAGGTATACGCGCGCGCAGCGCGTATATCCCTTAAGTTGTGCGCGCGCACGGAACTGCGCTGCCGAAGGCAGTGGGGACCCGGGCCGACTTTTTACCCAATCAGAAATGATTTTTTTTAAATTTCTTTTCTTAACACTAAAAGTTACTTTTTGTCTCTTAAGAATAAAAATATGACTTCAGAAGGAATATGTGCGCGCAGCGCACGTATACCTTCACACGTGCGCGCGCATGGGTCTGCGCTGCCGAAGGCAGTGGGGACCCGGTGCGAGTTTTTACCCGATCAGAAATGATTTTTTTAGGGGGCACGAAAGGTCCGGGAAGGTATACGCGCGCGCAGCGCGTGTATCCCTTAAGTTGTGCGCACGCAGCGCGCACGGGAGTGCGCTGCCGAAGGCAGTGGGGACCCGGGCCGACTTTTTACCCAATCAGAAATGATTTTTTTTTTTAATTTCTTTTCTTAACACTAAAAGTTACTGTTAGTGATTCATTAATTTTAGTGATTCATTTGAAAATACTGACCCGCTAGCGGGCGAAGCCAGCTAGTCCTATATTATTAAAATCTGTACGCGTGTGTCTGTGTGTCTGTCTGTGAGATACGGCTTGTAACAGCTCCGCCGCTAATGGTTTCACGGACTTCGAACAGGTACCGTGGGACAGAGAATTTATCGCAGATCTACGTTATCTAATTTGCTAAACGATGGGACCCTAATTAGCGGAGATGTTAATTAAAATGTTGACCCATGTCAAATCAAAAAACGATTCGAAATCGGAGGCGACCGCCATTTTGTTACAGAACTGCCTACCTCAAAAGAAAAAGCAAAGAGAGAAAAATTCGTGGGTTTTTGTAAAGCGATCCTGCTCGAACAGTTCGAGATATCTAAATACACCTCAAGCAACGGAACGAGTATTTATTACCGATTCTTATGGTATATATGTATATTTTTTAAATACGGATCTTTTATATTTTTAAAAAAAGTTTTAAAAAGGGTTGAAAATTTCTCTTTTTCGCGATCGTCTTTTTTGAAACGCCCTGTACGACCGATTAACTGTTCCATTTCTTAACAACTGGTATATAAAGAAAGGCCATTTAATCCTCTTTCGAACCATATAAACAACAATTTATAACTCAAAAGTGTTTAAAGATAAGTCATTTCTTTTTTTTTTTTTTTTTTTTTTTGTATATAGATCTCGCTTCCATAATTCAATTTCCAAAAGATTGAGAGAAAATTTTAAAAACTGAATGAGTTATATTTTTTTTAATTTTAGCCATTAAACCCATTGAAATTGAATACGCGACCTTCCTTCGATGTGATTGTATTACGTGTTCATTGCCGCTTTTCGTTACCATGGGAACCACTTCAAGGAAGAGAGATGTTTGCTCGGAAACGAAAAAAACAAAAACACCTGCGGTGATAATCAGATGTATTATAAGTGGGATAAAAAATTGCAATTTTCTATTTTCTTGAATTTTTAGAATTAGCACACGACACTTGGTATACAATCTTAACACCACAAAATAAATTTGCAGTTCAAATTTCATCGATTTTCGTCAATAAACAAAAGTTTTACATTTTAATTTCAAATTAAATTTTATTCTAATACGCGTATTTCAATTTCTAATTATGATTAAATTATTTTTAATGCATCATTCGAAAGATATTTTAAAGTTCTTTTATATTATCGAAAGTTTTCACCAGATTTACACGTTTTGAGGCGTCCCGCATCAGTTTTCTTTTGTATCTCAGCTACTAATTAAAATAATTTCATAAGTAATACATCATTAGAAAGCTTTGTTGATTTGGAATCGAACTGTACATTACAGAAATTTCTACCGCAAGATGGCGCTTTAATATTTTAATATTTCAATTTCTAATTACAATTAAATTATTTTTAATACATCATTTGAAAGATATTTTAATGTTTTTTTATATTATCGAAAGTTTTCACCTGATTTCCACGTTTTAAAGTCTTCTGATTAGGTTTTCTTTTGCATCTCAGCTGATTGAGTTAGACCATTCAAAATTGCTATACGTATCTTAATTAGGAGGAGCTGAAAGGGTGGGGAAGAAATAGGTGTATACCGCGCGTGATGCGCGCGAGTTTTCACCCGATTTACACGTTTTCAGGGGTCCTGATTAGGTTTTCTTTTGTCTCTCAGCTACTAATTAAAATAATTTCATAAGTAATACATCATTAGAACGATTTTTTCATTTGGAATCGAGCAGGGGAATACAGAAATTCGTACCGCCAGATGGCGCTGTAACATTTTCAAATTTCAATATTTCAATTTCTAATTAGGATTAAATTATTTTTAATACATCATTCGAAAGATATTTTAAAGTTCTTTTAAATTATCGAAAGTTTTCACCAGATTTACACGTTTTGAGGCGTCCTGAATCAGTTTTATTTTATGGCGCTGTAATATTTTCAAATTTCAATATTTCAATTTCCAATTATGATTCAATTATTTTTAATACATCATTTGAAAGATATTTTAAAGTTCTTTTATATTATCGAAAGTTTTCACCAGATTTACACGTTTTGAGGTCTCATGATTCTGTTTTCTTTTGTATCTCAGCTACTAATTAAAATAATTTCATAAGTAATACATCATTAGAAAGCTTTTTTGAATTGGAATCGAACAGTGGAATACAGAAATTTCTACCGCCAGATATCGCTGTAATATTTTCAAATTTCAATATTTCAATTTCTAATTATGATTAAATTATTTTTAATACATCATTCGAAAGATAGTAAGTTCTTTTAAATAATCGAAAGTTTTCATCAGATTTACACGTTTTGAGGTGTCCTGAATCAGCTTTCTTTTATGGCGCTGTAATATTTTCAAATTTCAATATTTAAATTTCTAATTATGATTAATTTTTTTTTAATACATCAGTCGAAAGATATTTTAAAGTTCTTTTAAATTATCGAAAGTTTTCACCACATTTACATGTTTTGAGGTGTCCTGATTACGTTTTCTTTTGCATCTCAGCCAAATGAGTTAGATCGTTTAAAATTGGTATACGTAGGTTAATTAAGAGAGCCTGAAAGTGTGGAGAAGAAACAGGCGTGCACCGCGCGCGTATCCCCTAACTTGTGCGCGCGCAGCACTCACGGGACTGCACTGCTGAAGGCAGTGGGGACCCGGTCCAACTTTTTAACGGATGACAAATGATTTTTTTTATTTTCTTTCCTTAAGAATAAAAATTTTATTTGAGAAGGAATATGTGCGCGCAGGGCGCGTATACCTAAACACGTGCGCGCGCAGCGCGCATGGGTCTGCGCTGCCGAAGGCAGTGGGGATCCAGTGTGAGTTTTTACCCCATCAGAAATGATTTTTTTAGGGAGCACGAAGTTTCAGGGAAGGAATACGCGCTCGCGGTGCTTGTATCCTTTAACTTGTGCGCGCGCAGCGCGCACGGGACTGCACTGCCGAAGGCAGTGGGGACCCGGTCCGAATTTGTACCCGATGAGAAATGATTTTTTTAATTTACTTAAGAATAAAAATTTGACTTGAGAAGGAACATGTGCGCGCAGTGCACGTATACCTTCTTACGTGCGCGCGCAGCGCGCATGGGCCTGCGCTGCCGAAGGCAGTGGGGACCCGGTGAGAGTTTTTACTCGATCAAAATGATTCTTTTAGGTGGGCACGAAGGGTCAGGGAAGGAATACGCGCGCGCAGTACGTGTATCCCGTAAGTTGTGCGCGCGCAGAGCGCACGGGACTGCGCTGCCGAAGGCAGTGGGGGCCCGGGCCGACTTTTTACCCAATCAGAAATGATTTTTTTAAAACTTTCTTTCCTTAACACTAAAAGTTACTGTTAGTGATTCATTAATTATAGTGATTGAGAGATTTTGAGAATTCAGTCATTATAGTGATTCATTTGAAAATACTGACCCGCTAGCGGGCGAAGCTCGCTAGTATATATATATATACTGTAGCACCATTTATTGAAACACCCTTCTGCGAGATCTAATACTGACCTACTTTATCAGATTGACTGTTAATATTTATGTATTGACCACATAACACAAGTGAAAGGCTATCTAAAAAGGGTTTTATGCAGCGATTATGAAGAAAATCTTTAGAGCCGTTTTTCAGATATCGAATTTTATGAAAAGTTGGAAAACCGAATTTCTGACCGGAAAACAGCAATTACATATAAGAGGATATCTAAAAGGGTATTATTATGGTAAGTTAAAAAAAAAAAATAATCCGTACAGCCGTTTTTAAAGAAACGCACATAGAGTATATCAAACTGACCTACTTATACAGGCCGCCTATCAGTTTGTCTGAACTAACTATCGAATACATTTTAAAGGGCATTTAGCAGGGTGTTTGTATAGCAATTTTGAAGAAAATCGTTAGAGTCGTTCTTCAGATACAGATTAACGGTCCCACTTCCGGTTTCCAATGACCCACTTCTATTTTTCCAATTTTCACCACAAGTGGGAAACATCATCTGTACACCGGATCTGTGTCCATTCTGAAGTTTCTTCGTTTTATGTTTATTAGTTTCGGAGATATGATAATCAGACTATTCCCCTTACACATGCATGCATACACACTTACAAACATATACGCGCACTGATCAATGGTCGAGTCCCCCTCCCCTTTTTTTGGCACAGTATATGTTAAAACATATAAATGCGTGAATATACGATATCGAATTCTTTGACCGAATACAACACTCCCATTAGTAACATTAGTCAGGAAATGGAAGAAAAATAGTAAAAAGTGATTTCCTTCAGAAGGCTTTACTTGTCCTTGCGTTTAAACCATCATGTTTTTTGCTTTCATTTATCCACTTAGATGCTCCAATTTAACCCATCCTGATTGCTTCTTGTGAGACTATGCAAAGAGACTGAATGTAAACCATTATTTTCTAAAATCAGTGTGGATACGTTAAATGAAATGGCATAGCCTCCTAAACTAGATGCCTATTGCGTTGTTCGTAAACAAGGCATCAGGTCAAGCGGTAGACAGCGCCACCTGGTACAGATTGCGCGACTTTTTATTCCACTGTCACGAATAATTTTAAGAAGTGATATATGACATAAGTAATCGACGTTTCTTAGATTCTATTTGCCTTTTATGTATATCAAATCCCACTTTAAAAAATTTTTTTGTGTCTGTTGAATAAAAAAGTCGCGCAATCTGTACCAGGTGGCACTGTCTACCGCTTGAACTATTTATTATTAAATTAATTATTTATTATTACCGCTTGAACTATTTATTATTAATTATTGCCAAGTTTATGAGCAGCGCGACAGGCAACTAGTTTAGGAGGCTGTGGAAATGGATTACTTTTTGTATGTGGTTCGAGCAATACAGGTAAAACATATTGAAATATTTTATTGAATTTCACAAAAGAAGTAATCTGTAAATGCTTGCTATGTAATTTTGTACATTTCTCTCACTTTTTTAAAATTATTATTATTATTATTATTATTATTATTATTATTATTATTATTTTAATTGGTGAGTGCCATATATGAATAAAATAAGGGAGTAAATATTTTGATTTGCTTAAACAAAATTTTTTATCGTAAGAATCTCTGCAAGATACACCTTACTCTTATAATTCCTTTATTTGACATAATATTATAGTTTAAAATGCTTCAGTGAGTTTTGGCACACCCTGTATTATTGGTAGGTTGGTACAGTATGTTTACCTGTTCTATTAAAATAAGGGATGTCGGGGTACAAAGAATATAGATTATTAAATGATTAAATTGTTAGACAGCTAAATATTTCTGAGTGTTTGATGCAACGACATTAGAATCACATAGAATATGAAAATTCCCTTTTACAAGCCTCATTTCAGTTGGTTCTCGAGTTATAAAAATTCTCAATCACTATTTTAATATTTGAGCCCGAAAGGACAGAATCTTTACTGTATAGCAACGCACTGGAGGACATCTGATAGCAACTGGAATAGGTACTGAGGGTACCACTGTCCGAATTCATTCTCGCAATATAGCGTTGTATTTTAGGAAATAATTCGATTTTTCACATTTTTCTTAATGCAAAGAACGCCATGATTAATTTTAGGCTAAAAAAGCATCCATTGTACAAGGAATGAATAAGAGTCTGTACGTTCTGAACATAATTATAGAGTAATATTTTTGAAGAATTTTAATTATTATCGGATTCACATAGAGCAAGAAATGTGTCAGTTGTAAACTAAACTGTAAGAAAATCTCTATTCCACATTTTTCCGAAAATGACAGTAAGTTAAATATGTTTTTCAATCAAAAAATTTTAATTCCTAAACTTTCATCGAAATTGTTTTATGCAATTCCCAGTAAAACCATTTTTATTCGTATTTTGCAATCGGTAAATAAAAGGTAAACAGAGAAAGCGAATTTTTCTGAAGATGAGCATGATCTTCATCATAAATATTGAAGTCTAACATTACTTAAATTATATTGGTAAATCAAATATTGTCCTACCAATATATATTATATTTAGTGTTTAAGTGGACAAAAAAAGATAATGATTATTGAACTATGACCATTCAATTCCCAAATTGAAATAAAAATTAAAAATAGAAAACTGTAAATTGTTTTAAGATTACAAGTATAGTTAACGCTTTAAAGCATTATATGTTAAGTTCTCAGTGTAATGTCATTACTACAGCAAAGCAAATTTCTTGTAATTTTATTTCGAAATGTGCAGTTTAAAATTATGTGTTTATAATAAAGTATCCGCTCAAAATTTTAAAATAAAAAAAAATAGTCTTTTTGTACTCTATGAACAATAACAATGATCATTATTTTTAAAGATATTTTATAAATATTACTTTTAAAGTCCAAACATCACGCACAACTATTATTATATATTTGTAAAAAAGTATAATTTTAGTTGTTTCTACCATAAAAACAAAACAAAAAATAAATAAATAAATAAATAAATAAATAAATCAAAATTCAATATGAAAATTATTCGTAAATTGGAGACGTTACATCGGAATTTTTTTAGGATCTTATACTTAAGCATTTATGAGGCTGAAAGAAATACTGTATTTAGAAGTCTGATAACAAAACTTTTTTCAAAAAGAAGAATATTTCCTTTTTAGTCTGCCGTATCGCATAGTTGTGACAAATGCTTTATCTCCATCCTTTTCAAAATATATTTTGGAAATACATTTATCTTAATATTCTTCACTGAAAAGGGATATTACATTTGAGTGGACGAAAATAATATAAAACAAGTGATCAGACTGGCATTATACATACCTATATAGATTTTTTAAATATATGAATTATATCAATGTAATTAGAAGAAAGTTTCGAGAAAAATATTTTGAAATTCTTGAATTCTTTATTTTCTTTAACATTGGAAGATATAGATATCATATTTCAATATTCCTGGAAAAATTATGGAATTCATGAGAAGGAAAAAAAATGTCAATTAATATAAAAAATAGTGAGCATATTTAAAATTTTTTATTTGAGAATTATTATACACTAAATAAATTTCTCCTTTTGGTATCCAAATTTAAATTTTGAAATTAATATTGAAATAAACAAATTTTATTTATACACTAATTTTCTCTGTTATGCACATGTATATAAAAACAAAAAATTTCAGTGCAATTAAAATAATCTGGTGTGTCACTCACACGACTTTCTCTTACCTTGAAATTTAATACTACAAATACAGGTTGGAGATTAAGAGGTAAGATAACGAGTACTGTTATGTAAACCTATGTTAATCAATTCAAATTAGGCTTCGGAAGAGTTTTAAATGATAATTAGTTATGTTCAACCACTCGTTTCATTAATGCACCTACATTTATATAGAATTTAAATCTGTTATTAAAATTAAAATTTCACTTAAAATTATTCAGACAATTTTCACACGCAAAATTCCTTGAAACTTATCAATCTTGATCAAACTTTTCCAGCAACAAACTACAACATTTGGATCTCCTAAAATGATTCATTTTAAAGTCACTCTAAGAGACACAGACAAAGGTAAAACGTTAAAAAAAATAACTACGGTAATCAGGAAGCATCAAAGCGTGTAAATATACAAAAAGAAGCGCTGAATATTTAGCTTAAAAACATACATTGATTACCATTGCCCTATGTGGAATTCATTTCAATTCCCGAACAGCTTTCCTGGAAATGGTAAAATATTATTGTAAAGAAAATCCACTAACAACAAAAAAGAATGTTATCGCTTAAATATTTGAAGCCCTGTATATCTTTCGAAGATTGTATACCTACCACATGGTGCACCTAAATATAATCATAATAATACATGTCCCAGCCTGAAGTACACTTTCACCAATTTGCAACTATTGTCGCACTTTTATCTAGTTCTTTTGTGTAAACCTGTAAACGAACAGTAAATGATTTCCCTACCATATTCTACATGAGGCATGTTTTTACGCATAAATATATATATATATATTCGTTTCATTTATTTTAGTGCAGTCTATACATGTTAAACTCTTCTTACCTGTGATTTCCCCCATAGACGTAATGTATTTGAACAATTTTGAGTGTCCCTGTACACGAACCGTTTGCTTTATCTCAACGAAAAACTTACTGTAGCATTCCTATATGATACACATTTAGAATACCGAGTTTGGAATTTCTGCTACTATTTGTTCTTGAGATATGCGGATAACAGACGCACAGACAGACACACAGACCAGTCATTTTTGCTGTCTGTATAATCGACCAATCTTTATCTTTTGTTCAATCGTTCTCTGAATGTTCAATTCTGGCCTTCATATTTCTGACACCAGGTTCGAAAAGAGGTTCAGGCTTCAAATTGCTTTATTTAACAGTTAAATGTGCTAGTAATATGGATGCCAGCACATTCTGTTGTAAAAACGTCCGTTATTTTTTACAGTATAGGTCCAAGGTACATAATCCTTAATATGCAGAATAAATGACAAGAAGACCCAAATGTACTTCCATGTGCTCAGTATTTTGAATCCATAATTTCAGCTTCTGAAGCTGCTTATAGACAAACATTTTTAACACATTTAACAGTAACGAAAAATTTTATTATATTCGTATATACAATCAGTCATTTTTTTTCATGCTATTAAGTTACGTAAATGCGGCCGTTGATTTAAAGAAAAATTTCACATTGCTACAAAAATGCAAATTAAAACGATACACATGTAATTTTCTTTAGATCTTTGTAGAGATTTTTGTGCAGAAGTAACTGCATGTTGCTTGCTTTGCAAACACATACTTTGTATAAATCTAAGATTTGGAAATATTTCTGTTGTTCTCCTTGTTATACAATTTTATGCACTGACTTATCACAATACGCCTAACAACCCTCCCCCCTATCTCCCTCCCTCCCCCTCTCTCTCTCTCTCTCTCTCTCTCTATATATATATATATATATATATATATGTTACCGCTAATGTGCAGAAATCAGTTAATCTGCAGATTAGTTAAGTAATCTGCACATTAACTAGGGTGATCCGTTAACATGAGGAAAATTGTTTTATTTCTCAAATTAACTAGGTAGTCTGCGAATTACCTAGATAATCTGCACATTATCTACTAGGCACTAGTTAAAGTGAAAATAAGATATCTGGTGTTGTAATTTTACAGCACGCTGTGTTGTATTTTTTTTTTTTTTTTTCATTCGGAAAAAGAAAATAGTTTTCTTTTCTTTTTTATTTCTTGTGTTTTAATTTTTATATCTTTTAAAGTTATATTTGTTTTATTTTTTATTTATTTCATCTTTTTTATTCTGTCAATATAAGTTTGAAGATTTTATGCATTTTTAATATGAAATATAATAGCTTTAATAGCTTTCAATAAATTCTATTTTATAAATGAATGTTAGAATTGTAATACAGTAACGATTTCTTTTCAAAATAAAAATATTTAACAATTAAAAAAAAAAAAGTTTTATTAACAACTTATATTGCTATTACTATTTAAATACTAGAAACATTAAATTACATAAAATATTACTAGAAATATTAAATTAGACAAATCAGAAGCATTATTTAAGAAGTACTTCAAATAATTAAAACTGCTTTAACATTTTTTTTATAATGCATGAAAATTAAAATGACAGTTTTCAATGCTTTATTAAACTATATTTTGCAGCATACATATATCTGCACAAGTTTCGCAAATATATTAATTTTACCGAAAAAAAAAAAAAAAAAAACATTTATTAACACTTTTTATGTAATAAACTACAACGAAATTATCTGAAAAAACGAACAAAAAAAAAAAAAAATAAATAAATAAAATAAAATAAAATAAAATAAAATAAAATAAAAATATAATCATGATATATAAAATATGTACAGGAAACTTGAAACTGAAAGAGAAAAAAAAAATGTAATGAAATGCTAAAAAATGTACAAAAAGTTCATATTAAGTATTTATTAAATGCCATAATATTTTTCAAAGTTAATAATTAATATATCTATTTTTTTTTTTTTTAGTAAGTAATAGTAATTTAAATCAATTTTAAAATAAATTAGTTTTAAAAAGTTATGGTTTAATAGTTTTAGTTCGGAAGGAAATAATTACTGTAATGTAAATCTAATATTCGTAATTCAAAATGGAGTTTCACGAGAGACAGCTTTTAATTGAGATTAAATTTCATTAATAAAATACAGACCCTTATCAAACTTATAATGACAGAATTAAAAAAGATAGAAATAAAATCAAAATTAAAACAATTATAACTTACTTGTTACTTTGATTTTTGTGTAGTCATAATAATAAACCTAATCATGGCTTCCATCCTCCACATTTTGCGTTTGCCGTTTATCGGTTTATCATCATAGCGTATCGGAAGTGAAGGGGTAAAAGTTTTAGTTATGTTTGAAGGTCATTCGCGTATATGTATCACATAGTTGTTTGACGTCATAGTGAATGGTAAAAAAAAACTAAGGCTCGAAACAAACATTTGAACTTTAACGATACTGCAACCGTTAATCTGCAGATTACCTAGTTAAAATGCGGAAAACTCTTTATTCCGCACTTTAACGGGTCAATTTAGTTAATCTGCATATTAGCTAGGTAATCTGCAGATTAACGGATTTCGCGTTTTAACGGTAACATATATATATATATATATATATATATATATATATATATATATATATATATATATATATATATATATATATATATACATATATATATATATATATATACATATATATATATATATATGCATATATATTTATATATATACATATACATATATATATATATATATATATATATATATATATATATACATATATATATATATATATATATATATATATATATATATATATATATATATATATGTAATTTTTTTCCTACTGTACCATGGACGGAGTTTAATTTAAGTTGTGAACTCAAATATCAATTCAAACAATAAAACAATTATAAAATAATAATAATAATAATAACAAATAAATAACAAATAAATAACAATGTAACAAGAATTAAATGATGACATCTGTTTATAATTTTTGAAACTTTTAACTGTGATTCGGTTCGCGATTTGCTTATTATATTTAATAGTCTCAAAAAGCATTTTTCGTTGAATCTGTTATTGCAATAGTCTCAAACTTAGGTTTTGGGATGTAGAACTGATGGAAAGAGTTAGTTTTATGACAGTGGAAAAAAATTTAATGTGGAAAACGAATTTTATGATTCTCATAAATTCTAATTTTCACCTAAGTTTAGTATTGTGTTATATTATAAGTTGTGTTATATTATAAGTTTAGTATTGGGTTCAGTATTGGGTTTGTTATTTATGAAAAAAAAAAAAAAAAAAAAACAGTAAGTTTGAATCCAAATTTTAGTTGATTTAATGTGCTTTTCATTCGACCTTTAATAGTTATTAAAATACTTTTCATAGTGTAAGAATCATATTATATATTATTCAATCATGAAAATGAACAATGTTGTTCAAATTGTTATACTTAGCATTCAGCTCTATTATAAATAGCATATCAACAGAATTATTGGGGGGAAAATTGTAAATTAAATGTATAAATTAATTTTCTCATAAATACACAATATTTTTTTTTCTTTGTTACATTATAGCATTACACACCTAATCTTTATTTTATTTAAAAACAATCTGTGATAATTTTACCAATGTAATACTTTAAGATACTTTCATGCAAGGAAAGAAAATAATTTACCTGTTTCTTACATGAAACAATGTTTTCTCCCACTCTACATAAATTATGATCCATTGTGAAAAATAACTTTCTCTAAACAGATTTTTTTTTTTCTTCAGAAACTTAATCTAGAAATTAGTATAATATTTCTGATATTTACCTCAAGGGAGAAAATTTCAATTTCTAATACACAGATCGCTTTTGTTTTCTGTAACTTTTAGATTGACTTTTGGACTCAACAATTTATTTTCTCTTTTCTCATTATTTTTTTATAGTGTTGAAATCGATTAAAAGAGAAAACGTTTTGGAAAAAAGTTAACTTTTAATAGAAATCCACAAAACAATGATTCTAAAACTTTTAATAGGGGAAGATAGTTACAGTGATTTTTAAAGTAAAATCATTTAATAAAAAGAAGAAAAGAACATTATTGTGATAAAAGACGTATTTTAATTTAGACGAACAAAGGAACATTTGAAAAGTTATAATTTAAACATTTATTTCGAAATGCTGCGGAGGTGAAGTTTTAAAAGCTAATTATCATGATAAGTGAAATTGCCCCTCCATTAATATGAGAGATAGTGATTGACATTGCTATTCTGTAATTTTTATTTAGAATGTGTATTTATTATTAAGCATGTATATTTATTATTAAGTACTTACCCATTAAAATAAAGTGTAATAGAGTTTTGTTAAAGTAATTACAAATTAATATAAAGTGTAATTATTTCAACAACAAGCTTAAACATAATACTTCTTACATTAAACGTTACTTAATGTTATCTATTTTGAGCTGAAAATTTTTTAATAATTCAATCAAAGGTTTTTGATAAGGATATTTAGAAAATATTAATTGATATGATTGAAAACTGTACATTTGATGAAATATAATTCTTATTATAATAATACCGCGAACCGTAAGAAGCTTGATAAAAAAGGAAATATGTAAAACAGTCATAATCTGGTCATATTATGTGGAGTACTACGTTATAGTAGATAGTCATTGAAAATTTCAAATGATAACTTAAATACGTTTCGGAAACAAAAATATGTATTTACGGACATTTCAAGAGTCTATTTTTTATTAATTAGTCTGTATTTTTGTCAAAGAGCTGAAACCCATAGTTCTGCTGTAATATGATTCGTATGTTAGTAGCCATTTATAATTTAACTAAATTTGTTATAGTGGAGTGATTAATACGTTACGATCTATATCATTCACTGCATTTTCAATGAAATACATGTATGTAGGGGAGTGTATTATAATTTGCAGTCTGATTTTTATTTTAAATTATCGTAAACTAAATAAAATTCCTTCTTTTACTTAAATATTTTAATTCCTTCAAAAATTGCATATTTATTATTATTATTATTATTATTATTAAGAAAGGAGAAGAAAAGAAAAAGAAACTATTTTATCAGTCTTCCTTTTATTTATTTTTTTTTCCACATCATATCATGTTTTCTCAATATTATTATTCTTTACGATTGATCATATTAGAAAAATGTTTTGGAAATACATTTATTCCTCCTCTATATTATTATTATACTATCTTAGCGTTAAATTTAACAGTAATATAAATTAAATTCTTGAGTTCTTAAAACATTACACCAAGAAATCATATTCAAAAACACTCTAGAGCATCAAACCTTAAAACATTAAAGAATTTATTAAAAATTAATATTAGCGATATATAAAACAGGCAAGAAAAAATCTTTATCAAAATTTATTTGTTTTGTATTTAAAAGGAACTATAAAAACAAAACAAATTAATTTTGCTCCTGGTTTTATAATTAAAAGTGTAGGTATTGAATAGCTAATAAATTACATAAATAAATAAAAAAAAATATGTTGCTTGTATAAATACATTGATTCTTTGCAATTTTTACAGAAATGTCACTGTAGATACCACTGCATACATACATATCATCTAAAATGAAAAATAAAATCATGAATAACATGTATAAATATAAAACTGTTTGCCTTCAATAATAAAAAGAAAAATATTTTAATATTTCAATATGATATTTTACAAAAACGTACTAATTAATGAAAATAAATAAATATTGGAAAATTTATATTTACGAAAATAAACAACAGTCAAAGTAATTTAATTAGTATTCCGCTTACTTTGTCCGCGGTCTTTGCAAAAGCAAATCATTAGTTTATCAGCTGTTTGTTTTTATAATTAATGAAATAAAATAATTTTGATCTATCTAATACGTTATAGCAAACATCGAGATAATTTTTCATTTCTTGAAGTGGATTAAAAGGAAATACACAAATGTAAATTTATTAAGTCTTAAATGAAAGAAATTTCCTGAGTGTGTAAGAGACATATTTATTTTAAAAAAATAGCTCAATTATAATATTAAGGGTTTTTTAATTAAATAAATTTTGTTAAAGAAGGCATTTTTATTAATTAATTAAATTAAAGAAAGTGTATTATTAAAAATATGCCTAAGATATATTGAAGTTACTCTATATTATTTTTATTTTATTAATTAACTATCTTTTTAAACTTCTATGAAATATAAGTATTGATTCCTAATATACATTTCTAATTTAAACATGTTTACCAGCAACACAAGTTTTTTTTTTTTCTTTTTTTCTTTTTTTTTGAAATAAAAAATTTACAGGTTTCCTATTTAATTTAATTACTTATATTGGAAAAATATCCTTCTCTTATATTGAACTGGTTGATCGTGAAAGTTGTTATATATTTCTGTGTGTGTGTGTGTGTGTGTGTGTGTGTGTTGCTGATCTTAAAAACTGTTTGAAAGAGTTTGAGGAATGTTTGGTGTTATGGGTTTTTTCGGGGAAAAAACGATTGGACTTATACTCATCTTTAGAAAAAATCACGTTCGTTGTTAACACTTTATCCAGCAGTTATGACATAAGACAGAGATTAGGTTTACTCGGAAACGGATATAATGGTTTTTGATAAAAGTATGAAAGTAAGTGATTTTTCAGGTAGAAAATTGATTAGATTTATTTTTATCTTAAAAAAAATTCCTAATCGCTGTAAACCCTTTATCAGCCAGTTGAAATCTATGACAGAAAGTGCGTTTACATGGAAATGTGTATAACGATTTTAATGAACGTTTGAAATTAAGTGCTTTTTAGTATATAAATTGATTAAATATGTCCTCTTTGCAAAATATGGCAAAAATTGGGTTTCCTTTAAAATTAATAAAACAATTTTGATGAAAGTGTGGGGTTAAAATCTGTCTGAGATAAAAAAAAAAAAAAAATTAGATCTATCTTCATTTTCAAGAAATCTGCATTAAATATTAACCTTTTATCCACCGGTTGCAAAAACTAGCATAAATTTTATTTATTCAGAAATAATTATTATGATGTATGTTGTGGAAGGGTGTTTTGAAGAGAAGAATCAATGACATTCATTCTCATAGTAGAAAAAATCGTTTTTTCTTTTTTTCCCTTTATTCTCCTGTAGCAAAATATAGCAGAAATTGTGTTTACACGAAAATGGATGATACGATTTTCAGTAAAGATTTTTTTGGAAAATAAACCAATGAGATTTATCCTCATCATTTGGAAAATTTGTTTTTACTGTTAACTCTCCTTCTGCTTTCGGCAAAATTTGACAAAACCCTGTTTTCCTTATTAGTGAATTTAATTATTTTGATAAAAACATAAAGTTGGTTTTTGTATAATCGCTGTGTATGATTATTAAATTAATTGTTTTTGGAATAATTTATTTGCAGAAATTAAAATGGCAACATTCTTAAAAAAACAATTTGTTCTTTTTAAAAAAGAGCTCTTATTTGTTATGCATAGGAGTAACATATCTTTATCATACAAAACAATTTTGATATTTCAATGTATAAAACCGAAAAACTACTGACCCGCTCTTTTATCTATTAACGCCGAATCCAAATTGCTGATACTAGAAACATACCGTTTGAGCAGTTCATTTTAGTATGTAGTGGATCGTTTTAAGCAGATATAATGACATTTAAAACTTATAGTGTCAAACGGGGAAGTCGAAGTTTTTTTTTTTTTTTTCTTTACTTTTTACCCTATCCCTGCAGTGGTTTCCAATAAAAGATTGAAATATAGCAAAGTTTCTCTTCTTAGCCGTAATTAAAGAACTTTCTAAATCTTAACACTTAAGAATATCAAAGGCAGTGTCCAGCATTTCTACCCGTTGATCACACGTAAAATAATAATAATAATAATAATAATAAAATTACAGTAGTATCCTATAGAAGTTTGAAAATCAGAAAAGTGTCTCTTCTTAGGCATTAACTAAAGTAAAAGATGAGAATCGGCCAAAATTTAACACGTAAGATTGTAACATGGGTGTCTAATATTTCTAAGCATTAGTTTTGCGGAAAATTCGCCGTAGTTTACAATATTTTTCACCAGAATTCAAATAAAAAATTCCTTGCCCAGTGGTTAAATTAATTGGATTTGCCTTCATTTTTTCTAATTAATTTCTATTTTCCGGTACGATGAACGTGTAGAACGACTATTTGTCTTAAAATATTACATTAAAAATTACTATTTCTTACTACTTATTCTATTGCAACACAATCATAATAATGCGTAGAATTTTTCTTTATTAATAAACATTTTTCCTATTACATAACTTGTAAGTAATTAATGTCATTATCAAAGTAGATAATCCTTCATTTGGGAGGATTTTTTTCTGTGAGTGACTTCTTTCTAACATTTTAAAAAATTCGTTTCGATTTTAATTATCTTACGACACTACGTGATTTTGACGTATTCACAGTAAATTATTTAAATTCCATGCCTGAAATTTTGACGTAAACCTAATTTTAGAGTATTTTTATTTAAAATCATTTCTCCACCTTTTTATTTGGATTTTGTAAAAAAAAAAAAAAAAAAAACAGAAATTGACAATATCACATTTGTTCAAAATTTATATATCAAAAAGTTTTAGGTTCATTATTATTGCAGAAATCATACAAAACTGTGATTATCAAGAGAGTTTCTCTCCTTTCAATGCGCACGTTCTATAAATTTAAAACAGTACTTTAGCACTGGTCATAAGCAGCGATTGTATCTTGTTTGGTTGAAATCAGTTCAGCGGTGTACAGAAAGATGTAAGATGTACACCCACATGCTCACATACAAGGTGTCTTTTAATTAATTTACAACATTACAACCTAGTCACAAAATTATCAGTTACTTGTTCACAAGTGTTTCGCTTTTCATGTTTGCAAATGAGTCAGTAATGGATTTCTTGAGAATATTGAGGTCTGTCGGCTTCTTCTTGTACACCAAATCTTTCATGTAACCCCAAAGATAGATATCGCACAATTTCATATCCGGCGAATAAGATGGCCAATGAAATACACCAGGATGGTTGTTCGGGTGTTGATAAATAATAACTCGGGTTCCAAAGACACTGTTAATGTTGTCAAACGCTCTGCCTGTTCGATGCGAAGGAGCACCATCCTGCATGAACCAATATTCACCGGTGCTCATACGAAGAACACGGTAATGAAACATCTAAAATTTTCTTATAAGGTCACTTATCATTGTTCTAGAAGGCTTAGGTCGGTTTTTGTAAGTTGTAGCCCACTTTCGCATCAATAGTGTTGAATTTTTACCACATAAATATCAATTTTTAACAATGAATATACGGCCTTCGGATGAATATCTCACTTTGGGAGACATTTTCTTAATGGCGTGAAACGAACGTGAAAGTTTCCTTTTATACCCTTCGCCAGTGCATTAATCAGTATCGCCATCTAGTGAGTCTCTGCAAAGTTATTTCATTTTAAAGTTGTAGCTTAATTAAAAGACACCTTGTACATACATTGTGTTATAGTTGTATTAAGATTAATTTTGCAAAGAATGATGCAGGAGAATGCATTATAATGATTTATATTTTTTAATGCGGAAAACAACTATTAAATTACAAGTCGAGGCTACAATGTTGCAAGCAGAAAAACACAATAAAAAGTAAAAAAAAGAAGAGGAAATCCAGATGCCGCTGATAGTAATTCGTTACCCGCAGGCGCAACATATTTATTTATTTAGTAAAAAAGTGTTTAGAGTTGATCGGGACAGAATACATTTTATTCTGGTGAATTTTGTTCCTAGATTTTGGACGCCTTTTAAGTTTGAAAGAATTTATTTAGAAGATTATAAAATATTTTATTCCTGCTTTCATATCTTATTTCTGCATAAATTTCAGGATAAAACTACGACTTGCGTTGAAAGTACACTGTTAAAAAAAAAAAAAAAGTACTTTTTTACAGAAAAAAATGCTGGCACAAAAATTGCCAGCACATTCTGCTGTTAAATAAGGCAATTTACCGCGAAAAAATCTGTAAAGAGAGACTCTTTCACAGTTGTTTGGGCTGTAAAAAGTACCTTTTTTTACAGAGTACGTCTTTCGAAAATCTAATGAATCATATAATAATATATTATCGGCATAGGAAGAACATACACAACTTTTTTTGTCTGTACAGAATGATTTAAACTTCAACAAGATATCAATGGAACACACGTTCAACGAAATTTCCGGTGCTGTACCTGATATATTAGAGCTAATTTGAAATCGCACGTCGATATCAACTGTTTCCAGGAAAATAATTCTTAAAACCATTAGAACAATTTGCAATATTAAAATCAAAAACTTTTTTATTTACGAGACAAAATTTTAGTTAAAATATACACTTAAAAACAATTAAAATATACATTTAAAACAATTAAAATTTAAAGTTTCGAAACCCGTCTGAGTTTCCCCATCAGTATCAATACAGCGTAATTTGCAAGCATGGCATGAAAAAGAAGGAATTTACAGAATTGCAAAATATTGAGGAGCCAGTGTGCATGCTTCATTTATAGCGTGGAGATGTTTTGCAGTACGCCAACTCTCATGAAAATACGTGACTTGTAATTATCATAGCCAGAATTTAGAAATTTTATATTATCGAAATCAGGAATATGATTGGTTTCTATTGAATGAATTACAATTTTAGAACTTTGGTTGCAATTTTATATGATTGTGTATTCTCCTGTAGTCTAATTCTTGCTATACAGCCAGCTTCACCTATATAAACATATTTACAAATTTTACAAGGAATTAAATATATTACGCCAGTTATATCGAAAGAAGGGGTTGCAGAATTAAAGTTAAAAAGAAAACTTTTTAATAGTTTAATCGGCCGGAAAGCAGTATAAATAATATGTGGAGTAAACAATTAAAAATTTTCTTTTTAACTTTAAACCTGTAACCCTTTCTTTGGATCCAACTGGCGTAATATATTTAATACCTTGAAATAATTGTAAATATGTGTATATAGATGAAACTGGCCGTACAACAAGAAGTCTACAGGAGCACAGACGATCTTATTAAAATTGCAACCAAATTTCTAAAATTGTAATTCATTCAATGGAAACCGATCATATTGCCGATTTCGATAATATACAAGTTCTAAATTCAGGTTTTGGTAATTATAAGTAATGTATTTGCCTTGAGAGTTGATGAAGTATGCGCACTGGCTCCTCAATATTCTGTACTTCTTTAAATTCCTTGGGTATTTATGTAATGCTTGCAAATTATATTGTACTGATACTCATGAAGAAACTAGGACGGGTTTCGAAACGTCTAAATTATGTTTCTAAATTTATATTTTAACTGAAAATTTGTCTCGTAAATAAAAAGTTTTTGATTTTAATATATATAATTGACAGTTTGATTTTTGTGTACATTTTGTAATATTTGTGAAATAACTTTTTACTTTCCTATAAATCTCTTTACCCAATGTTGGACACTCTCGTTCTGTTTTCTATCACCACTAAATCATGTCTTAAGTTTTGAGAAATCAAGCGATAGTACGTATGACGAAAAAGGTAAGCATCTTTTTAACTGAATGTAGAAAGTCATTTGATATTTATTGGGAAATGACTTAATGACATGATTTTTTTCTCCCTAGAAACAAATAAATTCGAAGCACGATTTTATATTCACTCAAATTTATCTGGAATAACACTGGCAATTTTCCTGACATTTTACTCCATTCAAATGATATTAGGCCCTAAACCATTTGCTACGAGAAAACAAAACTCAGTAATTTCTTCATATGTAAATAAAATATCATAACTTAATTCTTTTGGTTTTCCAAAAACCCGATCTTCAACATTGTTTCTAGTTTTCATGCTCAAAATTATGCTTAAGTGCAAAAATAATGCAAAAATTAAAACTTCTGTTATCTTCTAAATGAAGTCATACAGACGTGCAAAATTTAAGAACAATATATATATATATATATATATATATATATTATTCAAGAGTAAGAGAGTGATATTTATTTATGCTTTATATATTATGCGTTAAATAAAATAAGAAAATAGTCAGATTTTTTTTTTTTTTTTTAAATTTATGACATTTTTAATTCAATATATTGCTAGATAATAATCCAACTTCGCACATCAATTAAATAAGATTTAAATCAATTGTTTTTTGCTTTAAATTTGAGGAGAGAGATTTATTTATGAAACTAGTTATAAAGAATATAAAAATATTCATTTTAATATTTTGGCCCTTTTTTTTTTTTTTTTTTTTTTTTTTTTTTTGTTTGTACGTTTTGTCGTTGTGATGCAAAAGCGGACCTGGAGAATATATTCTATAAATTCTGAAACTCTGTATTCAGCATAAAGCACAACTTTTTGTCGCTATTATATTACGATATTTCAAAAAATACATTTTATACTGCACGCTAACGTAGCTGTTAGGGATAATGGACTTCAAGAATTTTCTAGGTCGGTGTGTAACAGCATGTCTGAAAGTTTTTAATATTGATAAGCTCGTATTTATTCTAATTTAGGGGGAAAAAAGATTCCTCGAAAATCTCCGGAAGACTCGAAAATCTCCTAAAGAGAGTGATCTGAGATCAATTACGGCACTTTCCGTCTTTTAGATTCGAGAGCAGAATCTATGAAAATAAGATTCTGAAAAAAAAAATAGCCTACTGTTTGTCTGAAAAAACATAAGTTAAGTTTTTGCAAATAAGACTGTAGTAAAAAAATTTACATTTAAAGGCCTCAAGAAAATTTTTATTAATAAATTTTCAAATAAAAATAAAATTAATTTAATATATTATTTAATTTCTTTAGTTTATTATAGACTGGAGTTTTAAAATAATAATTATTATTATTTTAAAATTCAATTTGGAATATGATTAATTTGCAAATACTTATTTAAAATAACAAGAATGGCTGAAGTTTCATTAATTTTGCTGTGGTTTTTAAAAGAAAAAAAAAATCGTGAGCTGCACAAATATTTTATTCGAAACACCAATTAAATAACTCTTTCCTAAACATTTTATGAGATAGTAAAAAAATGTTATTTATTTCTAAAAAGGAAAATTCTGTAAAGAGATATATACAGACAGTTAAAAGGAAAAAGGAAAAAAAAAAAAAAAAAAACTCTAGCTTCAGAGTATGCTAATATTTTTAATTAATGAAACCAAATATTGAAAAGCGATATTTTTCAAAAGTAAATATACTTCATTGTTACTGATTAATGACGTTATTGCAATAATTTTAATTTTACAATTAATTGATTTTACAAATAATGTGTGGTTTAAAAATATGTTTGATTTGGTAGAAAAGATTTTTAATTATTAAAAATTTATTAAATGTCAAATTATATGATGGATACTTATTCCTGAAATACTAATTAGAATTCTGGAAACAGAAGATGAAATAATGACGCTTAAATATGGGTTTTCTATTTTTATTATGCTAAATCGGACTATTTTAGACAGTTTAAACAATTCCACAAATGTAGTTAATATCGAAGCTTTTAATTTCTTGAATTTTTTTATTTAATCTAGCATTTAAAGCAACATTTTATTGTGATCAAAATAAATGAATGCGAATATTATTTTTAAACTCTTTCAAAAATTTAACTTTTATTTTACATTCTGATCTGCAATAAAGCTATTGAACTATTAAAAAACTAATTAAAATGACAGACACTTGAATAAAATATAGATTTTATTGAGAACCCATGCTACATGAATTTGTGTATTTCTGTCAATGTTTCTTTGTTATGATGAAATATTTATGAAATATTAATAACATAATATATTTTTAAAAATTTCTTGATCTTTACAGATATTAATCTAAACCATAAGCAAACAAATAAGTCTTAGCACAAGCTAAGTAGGAATAAGTATAAACACTATTAAAAGTGGTAGTAAAAAATACATTAAGCTCCAATTGTTCTTAGCTGTTCATTAAGAAAAAAAATAGGGCAAAGATTTTATTAAAAAAAAACAAAATCTTTCAGAGATATATACAAGAATAAAAGTTTCATTATACTTTTAACAATCTTTTTTTTTTTTTTTTTTTTTTTTTTTTTTTTTTTTTCAACCGTTCATAAAAAAGACTTCCAATTTTCCAAATGAAAAAGAAAAAAAAAAGAAAGAAAGAAAGAAAGAAAGAAAGAAAAGTTTCAAATGAATTAAGTAACAATATCATGCATTAGAAAATACCTACGAAGTAAATTTTGTAAAAATTGCAAAATTGAAATTTTTTCTTAAACGCATTAGTACCTTATTGTGAGATATAGTAAAAATTTATAGAACGCTACCACATAAAACAAAAATTAGTGTTATTTAGTAATTATACCAAACCTTGTTAATTCATTTTAAGTTTAGAAAGGATGAGAACTAATTTATCTAAAGTGTATGTGAAAAGAATGAAATGATAGAACGAAAAAAAATTAATATATATATATATATATATAATCTCTCATTAAAGATTACATATTTTTATAAAATTTTTAAATTAAAATCTTATTATAAAAATAATTCAAAATGTAATACTTGAAACTCGAATTGTTCTTACTGTTTAATAGGAAAAAAAAATAGGGCAAAGATTAAAAAAAAATTGTTAAGAGATGCATACAAGGAATTAAATATATTATGCCAGTTAGATCCATAAATGTGTCACAGGTTTAAAATTAAAATAAAGTGTTTATATTGTTTAATCGGCCGGAAAACTGTATAAATATTATGTGTGTTAAACAATTAAAAAACTTTCTTTTTACCTTTAAACCTGAAACCCCTTCTATGGATCTAACTGGCGTAATATTTTTAATTCCTTGTAAATATGTTTATATAGGTGAAACTGACCATACAGCAAGAAGACTACAGGAGCACAGACGATCATATAAAAATTGCAACCGAATTTCTAAAATTGTAATCCATTCAATGGAATTCGATCATATTCCTGGTTTCGATAATATAAAAATTCTAAATTCAGGTTTTGATAATTATATGTCACGTATTTTCCTTGAGAGTTGACACACTGCCGGCCATCTCCACACTATCAATGAAGCATGCGCACTGGCTCCTCAATATTCTGTACTTCTATAAACTGCTTGTGTATTTATGTAATACTTGCAAATTATCTTGTATTGATACTGATGAGGAAACGAAGACGGGTTTCGAAACGTCTAAACTTTAATATTTTCTAAATTTATATATTAACTAATTTTTTTTTTTTTTTTTCATAAAGAAAAATGTTTGTGATTTTAATATATAATTGACAGTTTGATGTTTCTGTTCATTTTGCAATATTTGTGAAATAAATTTTTACTTCCCTACAAATCTGCTCACCTAATGTTGGACACTCTCGTTCTGTTTTCTATCACCACTAAATCATGTCTTAAGTTTTGAGAAATGCAGTGATAGTATCACGAAAAAGGTAAGTAATTTTTTTTTTTATGAAAGCAAAAAGCCACTTGATATTTATTGTAAAAGACTTAATGTCTTCAAAAATTCTTTTAATGAAATCAAATACTGTTGAAGCACGATTTAAAATTGACTCAAATTTATCTAGAATAACAGTGTATATTTTTTTGGCATTTGACTCCATTCAGATGATATTAGGCCCTAAACCATTTGGTACGAGAAAACAAAACAAACTAATTTTTTCATATGTCAAAAACATATTATAACATAATTCTTTTAGTTTTCCAAAAACCCGTTCTTTAACATTGTTCCAAGTTTTCATGCTCAAAATTATGCTTATGCGCAAAATTAAAGCAGAAATTAAATCTTCTGTTATCTTCTAAATGAAGTCATACAGAGCTTAAAATGACATTTTGAATTGAAAAATATCGCACATTTTTCAAAGAACGCTGTCTGACCAATCTAAAATGCATTCTCTAATGAAGTATTTAGGTATATACGTAATTAAGAGACCGAAATCAGGGATGACCAAGATGCTGTAAAGATGAGAAGATTTTATTATTATTATCAATATTTAATACTTTTTCTCTTAAAATATTTCCGGTCTGAAACAATAAAACTTTGTTTATTTTTTGTAGGATCTTAAGTTTATTTTTCTAAATTTACAGATAAACCACTAACACACTTTTGGTTATAACTCTATGAATATTAATGTAAAGTATACAAACAGTATACTTTTTCGCACTGCCAGACTCTCAGAAATTGAATTTGGATGTCAAAATCAGTTATTGCTATTGAAAAAAGTATCACTGTCGGCGCTAACTTTAATTTGTAGATGACCCTAAATCAAAATTTGTCATCATTTTCAAGAAGTGCACTTAATTTCCTGTTGAATGATGTCAATTAGAATTTTCTACGTCAATTAATAAAGAAATTACAGCTGGTGTTGCGTGTTTTTTTTCCCCCGACTGTACAATGTTTGCAAATATTTAGAAATCGTATACTTATAATATACAAGTGTAGTCATTCGAATTGTATTTTTAAAGGAGACTTCATACAGGAAATATTTTATAGATGTTTTCACTTTATTTATTTTTATTTATTCGTCAAACATATATGCGATTGATTTCTTTTAAAAAATATTGGTGTTAATATCTGATTCAAAAATAATTTATATTGGAAGTTATGATATGAAACATAAATACAGAAAAACCTGTTCTAAAATTATGCAAATTTCAACAATAACGCCAACAGGCAGAGCTTATATTTAACATTATGCACAGGTCGTACTCTATGCCTTTTTGAGGAAAACTTTCGGGGATAAAAAAAAATTCCTTTTTTTTTTCTTTTTTAACTGCTATGTTTATAGAAAAATCACCATCCACATCAATAGAACAATCACGACGCATTACTATGAAACTATGAAAACACCCAAAAAATTTCTTCTTAAAAACAATGATAGCAGAAAAGTTAAAAATTTCTCATCCCTAAAAACGCCCCCCCCCCATACACACACACACACACACACACACAAAAAAAAAAAAAAAAAGAGGAGATTGTGACTTACGATTATGCCAATAACGACTGCGAGGGGTCAACGGATTGACACTACTATGTCATATTTCATAAGAATTATACTGAACTTTTAAAACCCGAATAAACTACTACATCAGAAACGCCAAAAGAAAAATATTTGCGATGCATACATCTGTTTCGGTAGCCTTAAGCGTACCGTCTTCAGTGCAAAAGGAATTCTGAATCAGGAGAAGTGCTCGTATATATAGGAGAGGGACCGAATTTAGTTCAACCAATAGGATTACGGGTAAGGTGGAATGTGTTGCCAATAGGAATTTAGAAATGTCAGCTGTGTAAACAGTACAAAAATTTAGAAAATGTGGACTGAATGTAAAATTTCCAACAATGAGACAAATAGGGAACAGCGAAATCAGAATTTACAAGGTTTTTAAAATGTTTATTACTATGAAAGCTTCAAAGAGTTCATGAATGGATTTAGATCTGCAAATTATTTTAGCTGAATTAAATTTAAAATTATGATTTTCCTCCCAGCCATGTTTAGAAATTTATTGGCTTCTTGTTTGCGGACGTAATTCATATGTTCTTTTAGACGAAATTTAAGACTGCGTTTAGTTTGGCCAATATATGATAAACCAAACCGACAGGAAATACTATAAATGCCCCAAGAATGCCCCACTGAAGACGGTACGCTTAAGGCTACCGAAACAGCTGTATGCATCGCAAATATTTTTCTTTTGGCGTTTTTGACGTAGTAGTGTATTCGGGTTTTAATATTCCAACGCCAAGTCTCCTGTTATTGTACTGAACTTTGTTGTTAATTTGCATCATTTTTTATTAATAGTGGTCTAAGTATTCATATATTAAAATAGGAGCTTGAAACTCCTCAGTGTCGAAAAACACTCTTATGGGCTCTCATCCTATAATTATTAAGAAAACATAAATATACAAATATTTATTAAACAGTCAAAAATAATTTCCTAAATGGAAATTTGTATATAGGTTACAAGTCATAATTATATGTATACAAGTTCATGTATACAAGTCATAATTTATAACAAGTTAAAACCATTGCACAATTCTGTGTCTAAACAATAACAGAAGATATTCCTCAGACAGATTACTTCTCTTGCTAAATCCTTAATGTATATATGTCACAAAATTTTAGAATTTTCGATTTGGAAAGGGAAAAAAACTAAAAAATGCAAAAACATAATTTTCAAAATTTTGCATACGTTTATAAATTTTTTAAATTCTTCTGAATAGATTATATTTTGCATATTTTTTGCAAATCAACGAACAATCTTATAAACATAAACAGCTTATTTATTTATATTTATTTAAATACATATTTAATCCGTAGGTTTTCAAAATTGCAGACAGAAGCGTAATATACGATTATGCTTTATTTATTTACTTTTTTCTTTTTTCAGATAAATTTAATAATATTAGCTTTCATTTAATATATTTAAAATGATTTTATTTTTATAAAGCATAAAATTTCCTTTCAAACTAGTTTGATTTTCATTTATTTTTTTTTATTTTTTTCGAAAAGTTACATATATTATTACCAAAATTCTATTTAATAATAATCCTTTCTAGTAAAAAATTAACGTGCTTTCATTATTCTTTTTCCTCTTACCCATTTATTAGACCTCTGTCTATTAGCTCTCTGGCTGCGTGATTTTGGCGATGAACTATAGGTTGATTAACTGTAGGCGCCATGTTTGAATCTCAGTTTAGTACAATTGATTGTAGTTGCTCTGGTTCCAATTTAATTAGTACATCTAATGAGCTTCAATGTGCGAAGCATGACCATAGAATGGCAACCCAATATGTATATATATATATATTTCTTAGAGTACTGTCCACATTTTCATTTACTTCTTTTTTAATGTATCACTCCTTTCTTTCTACTTCTTTTACTTTTCATTACATTATAACAATTTTATGATTTTATTAATTAAAGCATGTTATAAAACTAGCTCTTTTGCTATTAATTTGTATGAAGAAAATTCGTTCATTTCTGCTTAAAAATTGCCGTATGATATTAATGTCCTTTATGAATCCTTGATTAAATTTTATGCAGAAATATCTAATAAAGCTATTAATACAACCATTTATCATATTCTGTACTATAATGCTTCTATATTTCTTATTGACAGTTACTTATCTATGAAGGACTAGTGATTATACTTTAAGAGAATCGCAAGTTAATGAGTTCCTGTTATTATATGAGATAAAGCCGCTATAAAATTTGGTAAATATAATAAATTAAACATGTTTTACGGGCACACTGTTAAATTGAGATTAGTGCTGATAATTTTCACAATTGTACTGTGATAAAAATTTATATTAAGAAAGTAAAACCATCAATAATTTTAGTAACTTTTAAAACAATATTAGTTCATTTGCTTCCATTTTAATTGGTATACTATTTTGTAATATAACAATTATTTTGTCATATTACCTCTAAATTACTATTTTGTAATTATTTTGTAACTTAACAAGGAAAATATTACTGATAAAGTAGAATTTTCAAAAATATGTAAAACTCTGAGGTAAACGCTTGTAGAAGACACCTGGAAATTCAACTGTAATATGACCTAGCAAACAATTGATGAAAATAAAGTTTTCAGGGCTGCAAAGAGAAATCTGATGCTTTGTAGGAAAATAATTCTAGCTTTGAAGACAAAAAGTGGAAGTATCACTCGGCATCAAGAGCAAATTCTAAAAGTGGCAGCAAAGATTTACTCAGAAATGTATTGCTCACCGGAACAACTCAGTGATTCACCTACTTCATCAAATACAAACGACGTTATTCTAGCAGTATTGAAGGAAAAGGTAGCTATGACATAAAATTAATGATAAATGGAAAAGATTCAGGATAAGACAAAATCACTGTTGATATTTTAAAAGAAGCAGAAAATGAAGTCATTGAATTTATCTGAATTATTCAATAGATTCATAACATTATGTGATTATTCAAAGGACTGGAAAAATCTCATCATCATCTTAATCTTTAAAAAAGGAGAAAAAGAAGATATTAGAAACTATCGTCCAATCTGCCTGCTCTCAATTTTGTATAAAATTTTGATGAAAGTTCTGACAAAGTAAGTTTATAAAGACACATGTTTAAATTTAAAAAGAAAGTTTTTATATTGTTTAATCGGCCGGAAAGCTGTATAAATATTATGTGGATTAAACAATTAAAAAACTTTTTTTTTTACCTTAAAACCTGAAACTCCTTCTATGGATCTAACAGGCGTAATATTTTTAATTCCTTGTAAAAATTATAAATATGTTTATATAGGTGAAACTGACCATACAGCAAGAAGACTACAGGAGCACAGACGATCATATAAAAATTGCAAACAAATCTCTAATATTGTAATCCATTCAATGGAAATCGATCATATTCCTGATTTCGATAATATAAAAATTCTAAATTCAGGTTTTGATAATTATCAGTCACGTATTTTCCTTGAGAGTTGGCACACTGCCAGTCATCTCTAAACTATCAATGAAGCATGCGCACTGGCTCCTCAATATTCTGTACTTCTATAAATTGCTTGTGTATTTATGTAATACTTGCAAATTATCTTGTATTGATACTGATGAGGAAACTAAGACGGGTTTCAAAACGTGCAAATTTTAATATTTTCTAAATTTATATATTAACTATTTTTTTTTTCATAAAGAAAAAAGTTTTTGATTTTAATATACATAATTGACAGTTTGATGTTTGTGTTCATTTTGCAATATTTGTGAAATAACTTTTTACTTCACTAAAAATCTGCTTACCTAATGTTGAACACTCTCGTTCTGTTTTCTATCACCACTAAATCATGTCTTAAGTTTTGAGAAATCAAGCGATAGTACGTATGACGAAAGAGATAAGCAGCTTTTTAACTAAACTTAGAAAGCCACTTGATATTCATTGTAAAAGTTTTAATGTCTTCAAAAATTTTTTTCCTAAAAACAAATACTGTTGATGCCGGATTTAAAATTGACTCAAATTTATCTAGAATAACAGTGTATATTTTTTTGGCATTTGACTCCATTCAAATGATATTAGGCCCTAAACCATTTGGTACGAGAAAACAAAACAAACTAATTTCTTCATATGTCAAAGACATGTTATAACATAATTCTTTTAGTTTTCCAAAAACCCGATCTTTAACATTGTTCCTAGTTTGCATGCTGAAAATTGTGCTTTTACGCAAAATTAATGCAAAAATTAAATCTTCTGTTACCTTCTAAATGAAGCCATACAGAGCTTAAAGGCGTGCAAAATCTAGGAACAAGATATATTGTTATTATTATTATTATTATTCGAGCGGAAGATATATATATATATATATATTTATGTGTTATATGTTATGCTTTAAATATAATATTAAAATACTCAGATTTTTTCAAATTTTATGACATTTTACCATGTTTTTATTAACTTTTATTCTTGATTGTTTGTTTGTCCGGTACAAATCTTGCAATCGAACTTTAACTAACTTCCCTACTATCTAGACATTTGAAACTTTCACAATAGCAAACAACCCGATGGCAGCACAATACTTCGAAGTCCGATTTTCTCATCTTCTTATAATTAATTTAAATATGAAAATAATAATCTCCTAATACCTTATAAATAGCCAATAAAATATTAGATATAATTTAATTGTTGCGAAAAAAAATTGCGAGTTCATTTTCGTTAGACCTAAAAATAAATAAACGTGATTAAATAAATTATTTAATTAAACGACAGCGTTAAAAATTTGTAAAAAGTTAAATTATGTATCTCGCAAAAATTGACGTTCCTATTGGTTTAAAAATTTCATACGCATTGATAAAATGCTAATGTAGTTAGTTCTATAGCTATGATTCGACAGAAAACTTAAAAACATGGTTAATAAATTCTTTTTTTATCATATATATATATATATTAATCAATGTTCTGTTAGGTAATATTCCAACATTTCACATCCTTTAAATAAGATTTAAATCAACTGTTTTTTGCTATTAAATTTGAGGAGAGAAATTTATTTATGAAATGAGATATAAAAAACATAAAAATATTCATTTTAATGTTTTTTTTTTTTTTTTTTTTTTTTTAACATTTTGTTGTTTTGACGCAAAATTGGACTCGCAGAATATATTCCAAAAATTCTGAAACTCTGTATTTTTCTTCTTCAGCATAAAACACAACTTTTTGTCGCTATCATTTTACTATATTTAAAAAAATACTTTTTATACTGCATATTAACGTAGTTTTTAAGGATAATCAACGACAAGAATTTTCTAGGTCTGTGTGTAAAGGCCATGTCTGGAAGTTTTTAATATTGATAAGCTCGTATTTATGCTAATTTAGGGGAAAAAAGAACCCTCGGAAATCTCCGGATGACCAGACTAAAAACAGCGACCTTAGATCGAATACGGCACTTTCCGTCTTTTAGATTCGAGAGCAGAACCTATGAAAATAAAACTCTGAAATAGAAAAAAAAAATATTTTACGATTTGTCTAAAATAACTATTTTTATCTTTCACAAATAAGACTGCGGTACATACATTTACATTTAACAGCCACAATAAAATTTATATTAATAATATTCCAAACAAAAATAAAATAAATTGAATATATTATTTAATTCCTTTAATTTATAACAGACTGTAGTTAAGAAAAAAAAATAATAAATAATTAAAACTAACTAACTAAATAAATATTTTAAAATCCAATACGAAATATGATTAATTTGCAAATACTTATTTAAAATAATAAGAATAGCTAAAGTTTCATTAATTTTGCTGAGGTTTAAAAAAAATAAAAATAAAAATAAAAAAGCGTGAGCTGCACAAATATTTAATTCGAAACACAAATTAAATAACTCTTCCCTAAACAATTTATGAGATAGTAAAAATGAAGTTATTTCTTTCTAAAAAGGAAAATTCTATAAAGAGATATATACAGACAGTTAAAAGAAAAAAAACAGAAACTAGCTTCTGACTATACTAGTATTTTTAATTAATGAAACCATATAGTGGAAAGCGATATTTTTTAAAAGTAAATTTACTTCATTGTTACTGAGTAAGGACGTTATTACAATAATTTCAATTTTACAATTAATTGATTTTACAAATAATTTATGGTTTAAAAATATGTTTGATTTGATAGAAAATATTTCTAATTATTAAAAATTTACTTATTTAAAATAACAAGAATGGCTGAAGTTTCATTAATTTTGCTGAGGTTTAAAAGAAAAATCTTGAGCTGCACAAATATTTTATTCGAAACACCAATTAAATAACTTTTCTCTAAACATTTTATGAGATAGTAAAAAAAATTTATTTATTTCAAAAAAAGAAAATTTTATTAAGCGATATATACAGACAGTTAAAAGGAAAAAGGATAAAACTCTAGGTTCAGAGTACATTAGTATTTTTTATTAAAGAAACTAAATGTATGAAAGCGATATTTTTCAAAAGTAAATATACTTCATTGTTACTGATTAATGACGTTATTTCAATAATTTTACTTTTATAAATAATTTATGGTTTAAAAATATGTTTGATTTGGTACAAAAGATTTTTAATTATTAAAATTTTAATAATTATTAAATTATATAATACACACTTATTCCAGAAATACTAATTAGAATCCTGATAACAGAAGATGAAATAATGACGTTTAAATATCGGTTTTCCTTTTTTATTATATTAAATTGTACTATTTTATATAGTTTAAACAATTATACAAATGTAGTTAATATGGTATAATTTAAGTTCTGGAATTTTTTTTTTATCTAATCTAGCATTAAAATAACCTTTATTTGTGAGGGAAATAAATGAATAGAAATATTTTTGAACTCCAAAAATTTCACTTATTTTTTGCATTCTGATCTGGAGTAATCATATGGAACTATTAAAAAAAACTAATTAAATTGACAGTTAATTGAATAAAATAAGAATTTTAATGAGAACCCATACTAAATGAATTTGTGCATTTCTGTTAATGTTTCTTTGCTATGACGAAATATTTATGAAATATTAATAACATAACATAACTTTAAAAATTTCTAGATCTTCACGGATATTAATCTAAACCACAAACACATAAATAAGCTTTAGGACATACTAAAATGAAATAAGTACAAACACATTATAAAAATTAAAATGAAGTTCCAATTGTTTTTACTGTTTATTAGGGAAAAAAAATAGGGCAAAGGTTTAAAAAAAAAAAAAATCGTTCAGAGATACAATGGTTAACGTTTTATTGCATATTCCACAATCTTTTTTTTTTTTTTTTCAACCGTTAAAAAAAAAAAAAAAAAAAAAAGCTTCCATTCTTCCAAATGAAAATAAAGTTTCAAATGAATTATGCAACAATATCGTGCGTTGAAAAATACCTACGAAATAAATTTTATAAAAATTCAAAAAATGAAAAAATTTCTTAAACACATTAGAAACTTATAGATAGATATAGTAAAAAATTCTTACAACGCTAGCACAGAAAATAAAAATTTGTGTTACTTACACATTATACCTAACCGAGTTATTTCATTTTAAGTTTATAAAGTATTAGAATTAATATATCTGAATGAAATGTTGAAACGAAATATTAAAAAAAAAAGCATGAATGTATTTGTTTTCTTATCACTCATTAAAGATTATTTCTTTTTAGTAATTTTTAAATTAAAATCTAATAAAGAATAATTCAAAGTCTAATTCAAATTTTTTATTTTAAGAATTCAGCCAACTATAATCTTTTATGGATGTTTCTTTTATCATTTTAGTGCATCAAATTTATTTTATTAAATGTATCTTTAGGTGCCAAAGAACTTTGGACAATATTGACTTCGTATCAAATTTTATTTTTTAGAATTTTCACTGATACTTGCTTTATTTACATGTTTTTGACATTGAAAGTATGTCCTTTCGAATAATGGTTTTAAACATAAAGGCAGTCTAATGATAACCACTTACACATAGCAACAAAACATAGCAACAAAAATATAGTAGAGCATAAAAATTGCTTTGTTATTTTCTTTTTAGTAATTAATAAATGTGTCACTGTTTTAAATGTATGAAGGAATCATATAAGAGAAATTGCAGGAAGATGCTAAACCTATATGGTGATTAAATTATTATGATTTTTTTTTTTTAATACTGAAAACGAAAAACAATTAAATACATAAAAATACAAAACTCTTACTGATATTCTGGAAACAATTTAAACAATATAAAAATATTCATATTTTAATTATTATTTAAGCATCATATTAAACAAACCACAAAAGACGCAATATATATATATATATATATATATATATATATATTCATCTATATACACACACACACACACACACACACACACACGCACACACACACACACACACACACACACGCACACACACACACACGCACACACACACACACGCACACACACACACATATATATATATACATTATGACAACAATAAGAATGAGAACGAAAAATAAACAGATGAACAATTTGCCATGAAAATCCACAAAAGCCAATAGGACCAGTATTTATTTTATTATCATTATTTTATTTATTTATTTATTTTTTAATTTAGATTTGAAAAATAGATTACTTATTTTAAATTAATTTCAATGAAGACACATAACATTTAAAAGCATAAAAGATTCTTTTTTTTTTTCATGAATATGGGACTTTTTGAAATATATATATATATATATATATATATATATTAAGGTTATGCAGTTGAGTTCCTGGGGAAATGTGAAACCATCCTGGTTACAATTGTCATACATTACAAAACTTGTTACAATACAAAAGTCCATGGGTAAATGTTAGAATGGGTGGCAGACTATATATATATATATTAAATAGAGCTAATCTGAATTTAAATGAAGTTATGTAAATCTTCTTCCGAATGTTCCGAAATGTCCCTCACAAACAACTCTGCATTTTGATCAAAAGTACAGCAATGGCAAAACATTAAATTTTTACATTGGCACTCTGTCAAAACGATTAAGTGTCATCAATTAAGTGTGACCTTTTTAATCTATGCCTGTTTCTCATATATATATATATATTTATCTTAAGGCTAAATTTTGTAAAATTCTGTTCAAAGAAATAGATATGAGGACTATTTGGTAAAAAATAGCTTTTTAGTTAACTGATATGCTGAGGTTACCCTTACCCCACTTCACCGTATGTTTCTGCTTTAAAATTTATCATCTCGGAACAGCAGATAAATAAATAAAATTAATTAAAATAAAGTTATAACTATGTGAATAATAATTTAAAAATATAGGAGAATGTTATTTATTTATTTATTTATTTTATTATTATTTTTTTTTTATGCGGTTACGTTATTTCTTTTTCTCCTTTTATTGTTTAATTTAAAAAATAATATAAGTATTCGATCTCATATAAGGGGATTTGCTTATTTTTGATATTTGAGAGAAGATACCGATAACAATAATATATAAGATGGATGTACACACACACACACACACACACACACACACACACACACACATATATATATATATATATATGATTACTATTATTGTTATTATTGTTATTATTATTATTATTATTATTATTGACTAGATTCTAAAAAAAATTAATTTACTTTTTCTATATGATGTTTCTAATATGTATAAATTAATTAAAAATTATTAGAAATACCTTGAACTCAAAGAATAATTTTTACTACAGTTATTTTAAAATACTTCTAAAAACAAATTTTATTTTCTATTTTTGTTTATTTTAAGTAATATTATATTGAAATATAAATTTACATTTAAAGAAAGTAGAAAATATTTTAAATGTAACTGCTTGTTGTAGAAGCAAATTAATTAGACTTTGATTTATTAAGCGTTACTTGCTTAATAATGACACTAACAAAAAAGATAATTTGTAACTTATTCGAATATTAAATTACGCCTCAAGAATTTGCATGGAGGTCATTAATTTTAGTAGGTCAAGCTTTGCGATTTTCAAAGTGGAACAATTAATTATTTTCATAATTACTTAAAAGAAGAAAATTATTTCTTTTGTACAAACACGCATTTGAGTAGGTTACAGAATAATTTTAAATTGAAAAGATAGTAAAGATAAGGTATAAATAAAAACTATGTATTTATAGTTCATTAATTTGAATTCGGAAACTTTATATTAAATACTTTTTAACGTTTATGTACACATCATAAGTACATTATCTACCAGTAAGTATTTGGATACTTTCGAATCTAGACGTTTTGTCAATTATCTACAAATTTTTTTAAAGAATCATCTTGAAATTTTGATAGCGTAAAAAAACAATGTTATAACTCAAATCTTTCAGCAAAAGTTGTGACATGAAGAGAAAAAGGGGAAATGAAACTCTTCTGGTTAAACCTGTAAAAAGTTATACTTCAAATGTGGTTTGGCTATAGCATGTCGTCGTGAGGATTTTTATCATACTCTGTATAATTATTTATGTGGCTACAGCATATATTCGTAGATATATAGTTCTTTTTTTTTTTTTTTTTTTTTTTTTTTTTTAAATAAAAAAAATAATTATAGACCCAGTGAAAACCAGTATTAGACCCAGTTCAAATACATTATTAAAAGATTTGCAATGCTACGTTAGCCACAGCATGCTGCAAATATGAGCATTTTTACTAATATGAGCATTTTTAAAATATGAGCATTTTTACTAAATAATTTTAAACTGCGAATGCGCAAATTTCATTTGCATAAATTAATAGGCAAAAGTATTGAGTAACTTATAAGAAAACCACAAAAAATATGGAGTAAATTCAAAAAGTTATGAGAGATAGAATGAACAGAATTTCAGTTCTCTCAAAAGAAAAGCTAAACTATGAGCTGTTTTACTCAAATTTTTAATTTGATTCAGTTAATGTCTGATGGTAATACAGTATTCGCTGATTGTAAATAAATATATATTAAGTATTGATAAATATTGATAAAAACCCCTATCATAATCCTACTTTTTTTTTTTTTTTTTGAGGAAAACTGAACTGTTGTTTATTCTATCTTTCATAACTTTTTTAATTTACACGATATTTACTTGAGGTTTTCATATAAGTTGATGAATAGCTATTAAATTATGCATATGAAATTTTTTAGAAGCTATTGCATGCGTAGTTATAAGGCATTTAGGAGAAATGCACACATTTTGCAGGATATTAAATTTTTTCTCATCTTGATTGCAATATATGTGTATAATGTATTATTCCAATTTTCCTAAAAATGACTTAGCACTGGGTCTAATACCCTACGTTTTATAATTATAAAAGTTTTTTTTTTTCTTTTTTTGTACAATTAAATATATATATGTATATATATATATATATATATATATGTATGTATGTATATATATATGTATGATATATATATATATATATATATATATATCATATATATACATATATATATATCATACATATATATATATATATCATATCAATACATATATACATATATCATACATATATATATATATATATATTTCATACCTTTTTGAATTAACACGATATTTACATGGGGTTTCATATAAGTTCTTGAATGACCATTAAATTATACAAATGAAAATTTTTTAAAGCAAATGCATGCGTAGTTAAAAATTATTTAGTAGAAATGCTCATATATCGCAAAATATTTAATATTTTGGCATTCTGATTGCAATATGTGTGTGTAATGTAGTATGCCAAATTTTCAAAAAATAGTTTTGCACTTTGTCTAATAACCTACGTGTTATACTTAAATAAGTATATTTTTTTTCTTACATTAAAAAAAAAAAAAAAAAAAAAAAAAAAAAGTTATACTTATATGACAGCCTCTTAAAAATTTATACAGAAAATGAAACAAATGCTCATAATCACATGTTGCAGGCAAAAGTCTTTTAAAATATTAATTTTTACTGGAGGATCCAAAACATTTTGATATTTGTTTAATTATTTACTGGTCCCCTTTTTCTCTTCAGAAAACAACTTTTTCTGAAATGTATGAGGTATAGCATATTCTTTACAATACCAAAGTTTCAAGATGATTCCTACAGAACGTTTCTAGATATTTGACAAAACGTCTAAACTCAAAAGTGTCCAAATAGTTATTGGTCAATAATATATATTTTGCTCAATATTTCTAGTGAGACATTACGAAATATATATGTAGAGCATAAATTTCATGCATCCGATTACCGTGTTAAATTTTTTTACTGAAATCTAATTGAAATCATTCATCTTAATTCTTACGAAAAATTAGAGAGAAAAATAAGCGAAAATGTTAAAAATTCTATTTTATAAAATCATTTTAATGAATGATATTAATGTAATTAATTATTGGCAAGAACATATTTGTTACTTAACATGTTTTAGAATGCTCTTTCTAAAGCAGAAACCTTCAATTTTAATTTTATTGAGAATTTAAATGATAAATAAATAAATAAAAAATAAATACATAAATAATGAAGAATGATTGGGAATCTCGATTATTTACTTTTAACTAAGAATTAATGTAAATTTACGGAGACTTTAAATAAATATTTAACTAAAATTACAGAAACTTTTTACAGGTGTCTGTATTTCATATTAATATTCTCATATTAACAATAGGGATAATATAATAAATTGTGAAAAAAAAAAATATTAAGGTTAAACATTGAAAATTTCTCATTTGTAAGCTGGATATATTATTAGAAAAAAAAAGCTTAGAAATCAAGTTATTTCAAATGCATAATTTTTCTTTTAAATGTTTGTAAATCTAAGAATAATATGTTCTTTCTCTGAGAGTTTCTTATATTATGAGTTATATATCTGTACTGATAAGTATAAAGGATTTAAGTCCATATTCTTGATTTTTCAGGGGACGAAAAATAAAGTTAAGCTAACTAAAAACTAATCAGCAGAATCGATTAGGAAAAAGGGATTATGTTGGTTTATATGCTTTATACCATTCAGTAATTGTCAATATTCACTTAATAAAGGGGAAAAATTGAATTAAATTTTTTATACCAACGATTATTGCTAAATTTCTGATTTGAATCTTTTTTTACCAATGGATTTTCTCAAAGACTAAATGACATAGATTTAAATCCTTTATACCAACCGATAGAGAATTTTTTTCTGATTCTGACTATGTACTTAACTAAAAATCGACATTTTTGGACTTAAATCCTTTATACTTATCAGTACAGATATTTGTCCTGAAATTACTACAAAGATGGATGAGTTTTTTAGTGCTTGAAATGGACGTTTGTTTCTGATATTCATCTTAAAGTAAATTAATGACTTATGTCAATTACCATCTAATTTTTTTTCTGTGAATAGGAAAATATACTTTCAACGATTTTCCGTAACGATGAGTAACTGAAAAAAAAAAGATCATTCAGCTATTGAACAGAATGTATTATAAATATGTGTTTTGTGACATGTGTGTTAAATCATATTTTTACTAAGAATTGTGCTACGAGTTGTGCTACACGTTAAGAATATACAGACTATAAATTTATATTTTATTATGAACGTGTGTTGCTAATGAAAGATGAGGTATAACATATTCTTTACAATACCAAAGTTTCAAGATGATTCTTTCAGAATATCTAGATATCTTTCTAGATATTTGACAAATGTCTAAACTCGAAAATATCTAAATACTTATTGGTCAATAGTATATATTTAGCTCAAAATTTCTAGCAGACTTACGCAATATATATGTAGAACATAAATTTTATGCATCCGATTGCCGTGTTAAAATTTTTACTGAAAACTACTGGTAATCATTTATTTTAATTCTTACGTAAAATCACAGAGAAATATAAGCGAAAATGTTAAAAAAATCTATTTTATGAATTCATTTTAATGAATTATATTAATGTAATTAATTATTGGCAAAAAACTATTTGTCGCTTAGAATTTTTTTTTTTCTAAAGTACAAGCATTCATTTTTAATTTTTATTGAGGAAAATTAAATTAAAATAAATAAATAAATAAATAACTGAAAAAAGATTGAAAATCTAGATTATTCATTTTCAACTAAGAATTACTGTAAATTTACTGAGACTTTGGATATATCTTTCAGTAAATGTACAGAATTTTTTTACCGGTGTCTGTATTTCGTATTAATATTCTCATATTGACATTAAGGACATTATTATAAATAAGGTTAAACATTTGAAAACTCCCCATTTGTATGCTGGATTTAATATTTGAAAATGCATGAATGTGACGTCCGTATGGATTTAAATCACTGAAGAAAGTTCATTTTGTTTTACTGTAATATACATACGTAATACTCTAATATACATAATCTTAATTTCTAGATTTATGTGTAACTTATCTCAAAATATTTTCTTAGATAGTAAATATTTTATTTAATTTCACATAAAATAAATAACAAATAAACAAATAAACAAATTAATAAAAATAATAATAATTTAGAAATCAAGTTATTTAGAGTGCATAATTTTTCTTTTAAACATTCGTAAATCTAAGAATAATCTGTTCTTTCTCAGAGAGTTTCTTGCATTATGAGTTACATATTTGTCATGAAATTACTACTAAGATTGATGAGTTTTTTAATGCTCGAAATGGTGTTTCTGATATTTATCTTAAAGTAAATTAATGACCTACGTCAGTTCTCATCTAATTTTTTTCTGTGAATAGGAAAACATGCTTTCTACGATTTTCCGTAACGATGAGTAACTGAAAAAAAAAAAAGATCATTTAGCAATTAAATAGAACGCATTATAAATACGTTTGTTGTGACATGTGGGTAAAATGATGTTTTTACTGAGAATTGTGAAAAACAAATCAAAAAACGTTAAAAATATACAGACTATAAATTTATATTTTATTATGTATGTGTGTTATTAATGAACGATAAAACATAATTTGAAAATCTCATATGAAAACTAGCCGAAAGCGTATTTTAAGTAAAATAATACACTGTTACTTTATAGTATTTACATAGTCGAGTATTTAAAACTTATGTAGTTAATATATAATAATAGAAATATTTGTAAAACTAATTTTATTTTTTCAAAAACACCTTTTTTATTTTATGTGAAGTAATTTTTCGCATAGCACTGGCTCAGCAATTTAACTTAGATGTAACAAAAAAAAAAAAAAAAATCAACGAAAATTGATAAAATTTAGTATTAATAGCAATAAATGATAACAATAATAATAATAATTTAATAGTTAAAATTTAAGTCTTCAAAACAACAAAAGTAATACGAAAAACGATTCAGTAAATTAACCATTTAATAAATATATAATTAAAATTTAAAAGCTTTAATTAATACATTTTATGAATAATATTTTTGAAGTAAGTTAACTTTTCAAAATAGGCTATAATTATATTTTATGTATGTTTATTTACGTAGAAGATCCCATCAACGCTTTTTCTCTTGTACACGGCTTGATGGCCATGAGGGGGGGGATTATCTATGCAGCATCCAACAATAATCTGCCAGCATGTTAACTCTCCAACGTTCCTGATACCTTCTCTACATTTCTTTGATGTCTTGATGAAATAGATATTTTTGTACTTCACTCACATCACCCAGATTTTTTCGGGAAATAAATTAGATTGGTGATTGAATAAATGGAGCATTAAGCTCAAAGAATACAATTTTTGTCAAAACTGTACGCGATGGAAATTTTTGAATAGATTTTCCTTAATCAGCATCCAGAAATACACCAGAAAAACATATCATCTTGAAGAAAAAAATTTCATCGCAGGCCTGTAATGCTTGAAACCTATAGTTATCTTTATAAATAGTTTGATCCTGTTTCTTTCCTAATAGCGAACATATATTTGGTAAAAAATCATAATATCCATAGGCTATCTCTTTATCCTCAGGATATCGAGAGAATGTTTTGGGGATGAGATTTGCTGTTTAGGAATAAGACAAGGAGCACACAAATAATAATAAAAAAAAGTCTATAGTAAATACTAAACAAAATGGGGAGCGTTTATTCTAAAATATAAATTAAAACTGTTTGTCAGAACTTTTTCTCTAAAAATAGTATTTGAAGTGAATTTTGATGGCTTAATCCAAACGGAGACATATATACCTGGCCCATACAACTATACTTCTCTAATCACATTTACCTTATTCTAATTTTTTGCGTAATTTTACCAATGCCGGCTTAGTTATTTAGTTTTTATGCAAATCCATGATATGTACTATACATCAATCTCCATAATGCACGTTTGAGTTGTGCGCAGTACGCCGATAATCAATAATAGTGCTAAAAATAAATACATAAATAAATAAATAAAAACTTTTGTGCTATGATTTAGTGATCAAAAAATACAAAATGGTAGACAAATATACAGAATATCAAATATTTTATACGTATTTTTATTCTATGTGTATCAAGGATTTTATGCAAAAATAACACAAAAATATTTCATTTTCAGCTGTAAACACAAACCTTTAAATTGTTGCTGCTTTATTAATACAAATTCGAACAAAGACAGAAAAAAAAATTAATTTTAAAATTTAATTTAAACATTTAAATTTTATAGCACAGGTTTTTATCGATTTTCAATAAAATACTCGAAAACATGTTAATAAAATACAGACAACAAAAACTGTCACCATATGCATTATGAAAGTAAATACGTAATGCACAGCGATGCAAATAAACTTATTTCCAACACGTATTGCATAACCTGCAAAGCATGTCGTGTTGAAAAACAATGGAAGTCAAAAGCTTCTTTTTTTCCCCCTCACACCAGTATGTAAATAGTTCAGTAACTTATTCACATTTGTTCCGATTCTGTAATCTACATTTCGAATGAAAATATCTACATTACGTATCATCGCTGGCTTACAAAAATGTCATTTGTCTATAACACTAATGATGGTACCTTGAAACTCTAATTTTAAAGCTAATTGCAGATACTGAATAAAATTCAGGTGCACTAAATATTTAATTTAGCAGAACGATACTTATGTATATTATATCTTGTTGTCTCAACCATTTAATTTAACAGCAATTTATTACATCTGGCACAAGAACCATGATTGTTGAAAAAATCTTGAAACGTGTAAAAGCTACTTAAGAAAAAATCACCGTTTTCTTCTGCTTTCTAAAAACTAGTGTTATCTACGGACGCCAGTAAATGAAATATTCACACTTTTATCTTCAAAGCGGCTACTCAATTGAATAACACGTACTGCGTTTCTTCTTAAAATTCAAATATCAGTAAAAAAGAACACAGCTACGTTGAATATTATTTACAAAAAGAAATCATTTAAAAAATACAAAAAAAAACTTTATTCCCAATGGAAAAACCTACTGCTCTAAAACAGTAAATTACTTATTCTAAAAAGTTTAATACACACGAGCTCTCGATTAAACAAAACCAAGTATAATATTTTTTTTAACTAACGTTGCCATCCAATAATAATAATATTCATAAAATAAATAATAGATATAATAATACATTTTCAACATCCTCCCACCTTTTGATTATAAATAATAATCAAAACATAAGAACTATTAGTCAAACAACTTTGGTACAAAGATGGCAACATTACATTTAAAAAATATAAAAATGAAAAAGTAAAATAAATAGAAGAATGATCAACAATATCTAATATAATCTACAAGTTCAGTCTTTCCGGCACCTTAATTCTTCGGCCAACTCTACTAAACTTCATTTGCTCATTAGTAGTACTGTCTGAAACTTTGGAGATGTTATCTGATTCTTTAACTTTACTGAGAGTCATCGGTGTGGGAAGATCTTCAGACGATGTTATCTCTAGGGGATAAACTCTTTGAATCGGGCGTAAGAGCTCCTTTTGGGAAGTTTGCACTTTAACAAGTCGTACTTGTCCGTCTTTACCTGGTATAATATCAGTGATACGACCTAAAGGCCAGTAGATTCTCTTTTTATTATCGGCTCCCACCATAACAATTTCGCCAACAGTAACGGTATGTTTGTCTGACTTTTTGCTTTTACTTTTACGTAGAATAAGAACACCAAGATATTCAGATCTAAAACGGCTTCGTAAATCTTTGAGAATGGTTTGTCTGTATTTGAGCCTTTTACACAAAAAATTTTGCTCAACAGCATCCAAATCAGGAAGACTGCATTCATGCATATCTTGGATGAACATCGATGGCGAAATTGGTTTTACAGCTTCCTCTTCACAGATGTAAGTAAGAGGTCTTGAGTTGACTACCTTCTCACACTCAGCTAAAACCGTCATCATTTCTTCGTAATCGAGACGTGCCAGCCCTAATACTCTTTTCAAGAGATCTTTTAGAATTCGAATTAATCTCTCCCACCAACCGCTCCACCAAGCAGCAGTTGGGGGATTGAACTTCCAATCAATAGAGTTGACAGCTCCATGTTTTCGTATGCGTTCCCAGTCTAGTTTCTTGAAATAGTTGGCTGCTCCTACAAAATTTGAACCATTGTCACAGTATACAGTAGAGCATCTTCCTCTGCGAGCTGTAAATCTTCTAAAAGCCATTAAGAACGCATCTGTTGAAGCAGAAGTAACAAGCTCCAAATGGACTTCTCTGTATACTGCGCAAGTAAAAATTAAAACCCAGCTTTTCTTGTTATCCTTGATAAATAATGGCCCAGCCATATCAACACCAGTTATCTGAAAAACTGCAGCATTTTTAACTCTGTTTTCAGGAAGTGGAGGACTGATTACTTCCAAGTTCTTTGACCGAAATCTTTTGCATGCAGTGCAGCTGGCTACAACATCTTCCACTGCCTTTCTGCCGTTTAGAATCCAATACTTTTCTCGAAGTATATTTAATAGTATCTGGACACCAGCATGGCAGTTCTCAACATGTGCTTTATAAATTAGCCGTTTTACCATTTCATGTTTTGATGGAAGAACAATAGGTTTAAGAAAATCTTCACTATCCTTTCGATAAATAATTTTGGTCTTCAAACGAATGACACCAAGCTCGTCTTTAAACGTTTGCAAAGTTTTCAATCTCTTTTCGTATTCTTGAGGAAAAGACTCATTCTGAATTAGAAGTAAAACCTTCATTTCTGCTTCATAAATTTCTGGGGCTGTCAATTCACCATGCTTCCTCCAATTTAAATTATTGCAGTTGTGCTTGAAACGAAGGATCCATGCAACAAGACGAATAATTCTATCATAACTAGAAAAGTATCTATAGTATCAATCTTCATCAACAATAGCTTCAGTATTTGTCAGTATACAAGTTTTCCTAGGTTTTTCCTTTTCAATTTCTTCCTCATTCCAATCGCGATTAGAGAAATCCATCATTGCTCGAAATTCAGAAACGTCTTTCATCCATTGTGGACCCTCCCACCATTTTGATGAGACTAGATGCTTTTCTTTGCATCCTCTGGAGGGCAAGTCTGCAGCATTCTTCTCCCCCGTTATATGTCTCCATGATGAAGGATCACTCAGTTTTCTGATCTCCTGCACTCTATTTCTTACAAAAACGGACCAATTTTCTTCTCGTTGTATCCATGCAAGAACCGTTGTAGAATCACTCCAGTAATGAGTCATAACATTTCTCCAACCAAGAGCTTCAATAACCGAATTCGTCAGTCTCGCTCCAATTACAGCAGCTAGAAGTTCCATTCTAGGTATAGTTACACCTCTTAACGGAGCCACTCGAGACTTTGCTGCAAGCAAAAATAAATTAACTTGATTAGCATCCTCTACTCTAAGGAATGTAACTGCACCATAGGCATCTTTGCTTCCGTCAACAAATGTGTGAATAGTGCAGTTGCTTAAATCTTGGAAGATACTCGAATAAACCTAGGTATCTGTATATCAGACAAATACTTCAGTTCTTGAAACCACTGCATAAACTCTTTATGAAGCTCACCAGTTATCTCTTCATCCCAACTCGTTCCTAGTTTCCATGCTTTTTGTAACATTATTTTTGGACAAAGCATGACTGGTGAGGTGAAGCCAAAAGGATCAAAAACTTTGTGGACGACAGACAACATAGTTCTTTTTGTTAATTTTTCCATGTTAATGTTGTCTAACCATTTCATGTTAATCTTCAATGTATCAAGCTCTTTATTCCAAGTAAGACCTAATACTTGAGTCTCTTTCTTAGAACTAGTCTCATTACAGTCGCCAGACCATTCCCATTCTCTAAGATCAAAACAACCTTTGGCCATTAAAGCTTTAGAATTAACGATAAACTTATCTAATTCTTCTTTGTTATTAACGCTGGTAACAACATTATCTACGTAGAAACTCTCTAAAAGCCTTTTCTTTAAAGATTCTTCAAATCCGTTACAACGCCGAATATGATACTCAATTACCGCAGCCAATAGGAAAGGACTGCATTTAACACCAAAACAACTCTTGTATGGCGAAATACTTTTAGTTTCTTACCTTCTAAGTTTTCCCACCATAAAAAACGCAGGAAATCTCTGTCGTCTTTACGAATGCTTATTTGCAGAAAAGCTTTCCTAATGTCGGCGATAACGCCAAATTCTTTTTCTCTGAATCGAAGTAAAATATCTGGGATAAGTTCCATTTGATTAGGACCACATTCCAAGCATTGGTTTAAAGAAGGATAATTTTCTAATCTAGCTGAAGCATCAAACACTGGGCGAATTGGAGTAGTGCTGCTACTAGGTTTTATTACAGCACGATGAGGTAAGTAATTGCCATAAGAGTTTACTTCATTCTTCGGAAATTCCTCAATTATGCCTTCATTAATCCAGTTCAGAAGAACATCTTCATATTTTTCATACATGTTCATCGCTATAAGCTTTGCTGTTGTGTATTCGAGCCGTTTCTTCGCCAGACTAAAGTTGTCTGATAAAGGCGACTTATCATCAGCCCATGGCAAACAAACTTCATAGCGGCCCTCTCTATTAATTGCCACTGTTACTAAAAAATGATCTTTAGTCTGAATATCAGTCTCGTATTTGGACTTCTTCTCAATAGGATCATAGATTCCAATTAAATCCAACTTCCATAGATTTTAGATTTCAGCTTCATTTACATATAGCGATGACACTGACATCGCCAAGTTTTCTTCCGAGGCTTTTCCAGGCGGTACTTTTCCCATTAAGGTCCAACCTAAGTATGTTTCTAAAGCCACGAGACCCGATGATAAGCCCTTTCTTTTTCCAGTCAACATTTTTCCCATAACGTCAGCTCCGACGAGAATATCAATTGCTTCACATTTGACGCCAATGTCCGTTAAATTAATCTCATTTTCTTCTAACTCCTTTATCCAAGGGCCTTGAAAAACCGGTCTGATATTTTCACATATTGTAGACTGATCCAAAACTTCGAAATTGCAGCCAACATTTTCTTTCAAATGTTTCAATGTCACTTTATAGCAGTTATGCTTGACCTCGTTAGTGATAACGCCGCCAAAAAGGGAATAAACCATTTTCTCTTGGCGAATAGGTATATAATTCATTTCTTTGGCTACACTTTCCAGAATATACGACTTATGGGATGCAGAATCAAAGAGCAATCTCACAGTTTTCTGTTTATTGCCAGAGACCAGTTTGGCTTTCACGGTTTGAAGAAATATCTTTGGACTTCGTTTGTTGAAATTGGACATACTAACATCATTTTCTGCAGATTTTTCTTCTTTCTTTTCCACAGCCCTTTTTTGTGAATCAAGTACATCACACATTAGAGGAAAATGCTTTTTAGAACAGATCACACACTTTAGAACTGTTCGGCATTTCTTAACAGTGTGAGTTGGCGATAAACAGGCAAAGCAACAACGCTTATCTTTAATTATTTTTTGTTTTTCTGCTGAACTCATTTTCTGAGCTGAAAAACAATCTGAACTTGAATGTTTGCCATCACAAAAAACGCAAGATTTCTTCACCTCTCTATTTGAAGTGGCCGTTAATAAACCCGCAGCAATAGGTACTTTACTTTTCAAATTTTCAAAATTGCATTGCTTCCTTTTTAAAGGTTTGTTCTCTTGGCTCTTTCCTAAACCGAAACCAGCTACTGCCAAAGTTATCCTTTCTTCGCCTTCAACTTCTTTTTTGAGAAATTCCATTAAATTATTTAACTTCTCTTTAGCATCAGTGTTTGAATGAGAAATGTTACTACGATTCCAAGCCTTTAAAAAATCAGCTGGGAAACAAGATTCAACCATGGGATACAATATAGATGCACATTTATCCGTGGTTACACCTAATGTTTCCAATGCACGTAGATACAATTCAAGTTTGTCATACAGAGAAGTTAATGAAAACATTTCCTTAATTTGAACAGAAATAATTAATTTTAGTAACTGTCTAACGTATACTTCGACTAAAAGGTCCTCTCTTCCAAAGCGAGATTTCAGGCTTTCGATCGCTTTTTCATAATTGGCGCCAGTTGGCGGAAAACTTTCAACTACTTCTCTTGCACGGGAACCAGCAACCGTGGCTTGCACTAAATACTGAAATTTATCTTCCGGTGCGATATCTTCATCTTTATGCACCTGCTCAAATTGACTCCAAAAAGGAAGCCAATCTTTTAAGTCATCGCCAAATTGTCTAAATTCCAATCTTGGCAACGTAAATTTCCTTTTAGAATTGCTTAAATCAGGTACATAATTTAATGGAACAGATTCACCTCGACTTTGAGCTTGAATTCTAGCGAGCTCGATTTCCTTTTCAGCTTCAACTTTCATTTTTTCAGATTCAAATTTCATTTTTTCAAATTCAAATTCTTTATCTTGTTTCATTTTTTCAAATTCATTATCTTGTTTCATTTTTTCTTCTTGCTCTTGTAATTTTCGCTCAGCAACAGCATTTCCTAATAGTACTTGAACAAATTCAGCATCTTTCTTGTATTCTTCACTGTTCAATATAATATTTTTTAAACCTGAAATAGTAACATTGGCTGGTACTTCTTCGCCAATTTCAGACGCCACATATCCCAAATCATCTTTCTTAAATCCTTTTACTGCTTGAAACATGTTGCTATTTTCACTAATGTCCTGTCGCTCGGACTCCACAAATGTTAAAGCTACTTAAGAAAAAATCACCGTTTTCTTCTGCTTTCTAAAAACTAGTGTTATCTACGGACGTCAGTAAATGAAATATTCACAAAGCGGCTACTTCTTCAAAGCGGCTACTCAATTGAATTACACGTACTGCGTTTCTTCTTAAAATTCAAATATCAGTAAAAAAGAACACAGCTACGTTTAATATTATTTACAAAAAGAAATCATTTAAAAAATACAAAAAATAACTTTATTCCTAATGGAAAAACCTACTGCTCTAAAACAGTAAATTACTTATTCTAAAAATTTTAATACACACGAGCTCTCGATTAAACGAGACCAAGTATCATATTTTTTTTTTTTTTTAACTAACGTTGCCATCCAATAATAATAATATTCATAAAATAAATAATAGATATAATAATACATTTTCAACAAAACGGACCTTTATTTTTAATGTTTTAAATACGTTGGTTTTAATTATTGAATGGTTTTTCGATGCTTTTTAAATATTAAAATTAAAAATAAGTTTGTAAAAATATTTCACTTGATATGTTTGTAGTCTATAAGTATGATTTAGGTCATATTCATTATTGATAGTGCCATAATTGTCACTTTGTCGCCATATTATCGTGAATTGTTGAAAAATATGTCACTCTGTTCCTATGGTATAAAATAAATATAAATATGCTATAAAGTAAATATCGAATCATGTTCTTAATCAGTTTAAAAACATGATTAGACAAGGATTTATTTAACATAGCAGTATTAACTCTACTTTTTTTTTATATAGGAATTTTTGCTAGTGTTCGGATACTTTTGTTATCGACTGTACTGTTATGCAAACACATGTTAAAACAATTCAAATTAGGCTTCGGAACTGCTTTATTTGACAAATAATTCTATGTGAGGAGGGCGGTAGCTTCCTCATATATAATTTCTTTTATTTATTTTCATTGCTGTTCCTGCGTTTCATTACTGTACCATTTCATTACTATACATGTATTTATATAGAATTCAAATCTTTTATTAATTTAAAACTATTCAGACAACTTTTCACATGCAACATTCCTTGAAACTGGAGATTAAGGGGTAAAATAACGAGTACTATAATGCAAAACAATGTTAAAACAATTGAAATTAGGGTTCGGAACAGCTTTATTCGACAAGTAATTCTGTGTGAGGTTTACTGCCCCTCGTTTCAATACTGTTTTTAAATTTATATAGAATTCAAATCTCTTAAATTGAAAAGTTCGTTTAAAATTAGTTACACAACTTTCACACCAACATTTCTTGAAACTTATCAATACTGATCAAACTTTTCTAATAAGAAACATATTGTCTTCAAAATAGAACATTTGGATCAAAGATCTTCTGAAGGTTATGCACAACACCACATGGGGGCATACATATAATCCTATATTAATAACACACGGCTCAATTTGAAGTACATTTCTATCTATTTTCAAGTATTGTTTTCTTTTGTGTACCCTGTAAATGAACACTGAATGATTTCATACCATATTCTACGTGAGACATGTTTTTACGTATATAAAAAAAAATATATTATTTTTATTCGGTTTAGTGCAGTCTATAGATGTTAAACTCTACTTATCCGCAATTTCCCCCATAGACGCAATGCATTTGAATTATCTTGGATGTCCTTGTACACGAACCATTTTCTTGATGTCAACGAAATATTTAGTGTAGCATACCTACATAATACACATTTAGAATACCAAGTTTGCACTTCCTTCTATAATTTGTTTCTGATATATGCTGATAATAGACAGACTCACAGACACAAGGCAGACATATACACAGACCAACCGCAAAAAACAGGACTTTTGGATTCAGGTCACCTCAAAACGTGCAAATATAGCGAAAACTCAATTTGGAAAATTTGACCCAACTACAATACTTTCTCTACCTTATGGGTAAGAGAAAGTAGAATTGATAGAATCATCACTTTTTTAAACTCTATTTTGTACTATTTGTAAATCCGTTCACGTGTCTTGCATTTTAATTTAATATTGTTTGCTATTAAAAAATTTTCATAAACAATAAATTATTTTATTAATAATTTTTTAAAAAATCAAGCGTAAATATATAAATACTGTCTTCTATTAAATTTCTTGTCGATATCTGTCAACAGTATAAAAAAGTTATAACTAATATTCATGGTCAAATATGAATTGTAAATATTACAATCATTATCATTTATACATAAAGAAAAATGAATTCGTATTAAATTTAGGTTACCCTAGAAATCCTAAATCACTGATAAGATTGAAGTAGGCAGTGCCAGTATAACGTATATTTCAATCGAAAACTAAAATTGATGTACCGGCATTCAGAGATAAATGCCTTTCAAACTCTTTCTGCCGATGTTGTCGTAGAATACAAACGAGTAATTCTGTATTTTAGAGTGGTTGCGTATTATTTGACGTTCAGCTTGTAGCAGATTAATGGTTCATGCGTTTTCACGCGAATCGATTTAGCTTTCTGACTTTAGTAGTATATTGTTGTATAAGTGGAAACAAATGATCCTGACATCGATTTTTAAGTAACATAAGTATGAGTGAAATAACATAAGTCATTCAACATTTGAAAAAGAATCTGGTGTGAAACAACCACATGACTTACATTACTCACTATTATGCGTATTATATGCACTTTTTGGAGATAATATCTGTACTGATAAGTATAAAGGATTTAAGTCCATGCCGATTTTGAGTTAAGTACATAGTCAGACTCAGAAAAAAAATTATGTATCGATTAGTATAAAGGATTTAAATCCATGTCATTTAGTCTTTGAGCAAATCCATTGGTAAAAAAAGATACAAGTCAGAAATTTAGCATTAATTCTTGGTATAAAATATTTAATTCATTTTTTTCCCTTTATTAAATGAAGGTTGACAATCACTGAATGGTATACAGTGTATAAATCAACATAATCCCTTTTTCCTAATCGATTATTCTGATTAGTTTTTAGTTTGTTTAACTTTATTTTTCGTCTCCTGAAAAATTAAGAATATGGACTTAAATCCTTTATACTTATCAGTACAGATATTATCAGAAGACATAGAATTGACCTACTGAAATAAACACCTAAATATTTTCCGGTAAGAGAGTTAATACACGTGTAAAAACATAAAACAGAGCTTATACAGCGATTTATTTTTATTTTTATTTATTTTTATTTATTTATTTATTTTTTTTTTTTTTAAGAAAGAAAAAAAATGAAAAGAAAATTGGTAAAGCTTTTTATTTATTTATTTATTCATTTTGAAACGCCAAATTCTGAGATCTAAAACTGAGCTAACTGATCAGAATGACTATTAATTTTTCTGTGATAACCAAGTAAAGCATGAGACAGGATATTTAAAATGGGTTTATGTAACAATTTTCAAGAAAGTCGTTTTTGAGATACTGACTTTTACCAAAGCTTGTTATAATTTATTGTTGACCAGAAAACAACAATTACATGCAAATTACAATTCAAAAGAGGATTAACTGGGCAAGTTAAAAAAAAAAAATCCTACAGCTCTTTTTAAGGGAACGCACTTGCAGGACCTGAAATTCAGCTATTTGTACAGGAGGCTCTCAATTTTTCTGAACTAACCAACTATATCATTCGAAAGGATATCTAATAGAGTGTTTATACAGCAATTTTAAAGAAAATCGTTAGAGCCGTTTTTGAGATATGGACTTCTGGTTCTCCAATTTTCACCAAAATTTGGAATATTCATCAGTACACTAGACCTGTGGCCAGAAAATCCCCCCCCCCACACACACACAAACACTGACCAATTGGTAAAAAACACTTTAGACTCAGGCGACATTAAAACATGTAAATCAGATTAAATCTCGATATCGAATTTTTGGACCGAATACAATACTTTCATTACCTACGGAATTCGAGTAATGTAAGCAATAAATGCCTTTGTTTTTGTAACTACAATTGTAATATTTTGTAAACGAACAATTAAATTGTCTGTTACATAGACAATATTGATAGCCAACTGTAAATTAACGATAAATAAATTTATGTAAACATTTTGTATACATTAAAATTACCCTGGTAATAATTCAAATAACAATTTAAAAAAAATTAATATTTTACAATATGTAAAATTTGTAAATTACTTCTTACTTATGAACGCATAAATATTAGTCAAATGTTTTTGCACAGGTTTACATATATAATCTATAGCATGTAAATAAATTCTGGAAGATATTTAAATTTATTCGTGTAAAATTTTATGAAATTATTCTGATAGATGTAAACGTGCAAAAGGTATTTGTGGAAATTGTGAAAAAGGTATTTTTAATGTATACCACTTTTAAAGACAATTATGCAAAATCATTTTTAATTCAACTATTCCATCTTAAAATTTATAATTTTTTTTCAACAAAACAATCAAAGCTTCTATTTTATTATTATTTTTTTTACATTTTTTATTTACTGGTACATTATTCTGAAAATAATAATAAAAATAATAATAAATAAATTAACAATATTAAATGTAGAAGTTAAGAAATGGCTATTGACGGAAAAATAATGAAAGGTTTCGATACTAATAAAAATTAGAGTGTATAACGCATAATACATAAATTAATAAGTTGATACATTTTAGTAAACAAGAAAACATTTGAGAAAGTTTCTCAATTAAAATGTTTTACCTAACATAATGTAAAATATTTCTTGAAATCATTTAGATACGACAAACTTACTGGAAACAAGTTTCGTCATGCGTTTTCACTAGTACCTTATACAAACAGAAATATTCAGTGGCATAACGAAAAACAATTTTTTGAATATTTTTAACATAGTCGACTCCCTCTTTAATACATTTATTTTAATGGGACATCAAATTCAAATCTCCATCATGTTAAAAATCGCTGGAAAGCGATTTAAAAACGTTTGTTTACAGTCTGCTGCATCACTTCATTGCTTCGTAAGTGACATCCCGAGAAGAGATGCAGGTAATAGGTAAAAATAAGATAGATGCAAGATCGGGGATGCAGGTTGGTTGATCCAACCTCTCAATCCGGGAGGATAAATGTGTTCATTTGTTTTCCATGCTATGTGGGATCTTGCCTTATTGTCGAAAAAAAAAAATCCTTCACTCACGAACTCTGATCTTTTGCGTCAATTGGCGAAATTTGGTTTCATGTAAATGTGGTAATAGCGTACAACAAATGATGGGCCTTCAGATTAAGAAATTAATCAAAATGTCATTTCTCATGTCGTAAAATAACTTCATCATAACTTTTCCTATGAGTTAATGCCCCGTGAATTTTTCATTAATTAAAATATGAAAGCTTTCAGTATCGAAATGTTTTAATGTTTTCATTCCCGAAGAAATGAAAACATTGAAAAAAATTAACACTTATTTAAATGTATGTTATTTTAAACTACACACATGAAGTTTTATAAATTTTACTATTTATAAAATTATATTTAAAAAAAAAAACATGTAAAAGAAAATTGATTTAATTTTAAGAAAAATATTATAAGAATTAGACTACACAAGAAGATATATTTCTATATAAAATCTCTCCAATTTTAAAAGATTTGACATTTGTTTGGTTTAAATGAAATTGGTAGTCTAGTCTAAAAATAAAGTTATCAAAAATTCAAATACATGTTGTTTTAAAAATTTTAGTCTTATGATGACAATTATTTTATATTTAAGTTATTTTTATTCCATTTTATTTAAGACAGTGTTATCATTTCGTAACTTATGTTGATATTTCTATGATGTAATTGTTTTAAATCAAAATATTACATTTACAAGTGAAAGAAAGTGTTTTAGTATATATCTTTTGAAAAATCACAAATGCTTTGCTTGTATTTCATATTTATTATTGTAATTTATATGATTAAACTAATAATAATAATAATAATAATAATTTCTTACGTAACTGTGAAATTTTTAAATATTATTTACCTAAAATGAAATTTTTGACAGTCAATCATTTAATGTAAATAGTACACGTGCTATATATTAACAAAGACTAATTTGTCGATTATAATTGCAATATTAAAATATGGTATTAACACACATTATTAAATTTCACCAACTTCACCGCTAGTGACCAGCAAAAAGTGTTCTAGTCACTGATCGTAAAAATACGGTTGTGCTCGTAAAACTATCATGACGCTTTTCTCGAAGAAGGAAATTGACCCTTTAATAAGTGGACCTCCCCTGAATTTTATAGTAATTTATTACAAGTACGTGTATCGGACACTTACTTGAAGATGGAATCTGTCTGTATACTAATTAAATGATTAACTCTCCGAATGTCACTTAAATTTACTTAAGTAAATAAAAAAAATGCGAAAATGCATTTTTTTCTTTCATATAACAAAGTTTTAATTTATGAAAAGTTTATGAAAATCAAAAAAATAAAAAATAAATTAGTTATGTTATTTTATCTTTTACTTCTGTACAATTTTTTATCGTTTTACTTGAGTGGAATACTTGTCTCTCTCCATCCCTTTTTTAAAAAGGTTATTAAAAGGAAAAAAAAATGCTTTACAAAAGTTAATGATTTATTATATAATACGTATATCTAAAAAATCGTATAGATTTGACAAATTTCATTAGCATTATTTTTAATATTAACAGTATTAATTAGTATTTTCAAGTGCGCGTTACACAAAAGTATCCATCTTAAGTAATGTCTAAAACGGTGACATATTATTCTATAGCAAATACAGATGGCTGACTTTGCAGAATTTCCTCATATGTAATGGTAAGAAGGGAAATAAAAATGATTTGAAAAAGAAAAGTGTGCTACTAAAAAGATAACAGGAGAAATAAATAAATGCATATAAAATTACTAACTTTCCTAAAGTTATATCAATTTTGTCCCCACCCCCTTTTTTTAAGGGATGTATGAAAAGAAAAAAATCTGGTGTGTCACTCACTCGACTTTCTCTTACCCTACATTTCAATGCTATAAAGACAGATTGCAGATTAAGATAGAATTCAGTCTTGTTTAAAAATAATCTAAGATACGTTTACGAACAGTTTTATTTCATATGTAAGTCTGTGTTGGGGGGGGGGGGGAGCTACTGCCCCTCTCAATCACCACGTTCAATTATAGTTCCTATATTTATTTAAAAAAATATTATCCATGATTGTTATTTCTTTGCCTTGAAATTTGTATTTTTTATCCATTTTTAAGTGGCAACCACATACCTACTTCAAAATACCAGATTTGAGTTTCCTGCAGCCGTTTGTATTTATGTTATGTTGATGACTGTTACACAGGCGAACCGCAAAAAATTTGACTTTTATATTCAGGGGATTCAAAAGGTGATATTATAAAAAATAAAATAAGAAATAAAAAAAAAAAACCTGGGAAATTGAACTGTATTTAATAGAATGAATGCTTTGTTTACAGTATGAACATGTGAAACTAATTTTCTTTCCTGAGTATTGTTCGTTGGCATAGTAAAATGTAGCAAATAGAAAATCCCTTCCATCAATTACATTCAATTGAAAAGACCATTTAGCTTAATTTTATGTAGCCCTATATATTGTTTATACGCTATATACACATAAAAGTGTATACTTAAATTCAGCCTTAAGAAAAACGCATAACACAAAATTAAATACACTTCCATAAATTTTCCAAGTATAGCTCTAGTATATCCAAATACTTTGAATAGCCCTGTAAATGAATGATGAATGATTTACTTAGTACATTATATACGTAACATGCATTTTTGCATACAAAAAATATTTTAATTCCATTTTATTTATGTCAAACTATGCATGTTACACTGCACGTAAAAGAAATTTCGCCCTTAGACGTAATGTGTTTAGATTCTCTTGGATTGCCTTGTACACCTAACCTTTATTTTGTCTCAACGTGTAGCATTTCTATATAATACAGATGCAGAATACCGAGGTTGGTATTACTATCTATTTTGAAATATACTTACAATAGACACAGAGACATACAGACATACACATAGACCAACAGCTAAAAACATGTTTTTAAGATACAGGAAACCCCAAAACGTGTAAATATATCAAAATCTCGATTTCAAAGATTTAACAATAGAACATTACCCAGAACAATATTTTTTCTACCATATATATTGCTAAGAGAAAGTAAAAATATTTTACAGACATTATTAATTCTTTCTCATAAATTTTATAGTTTCTTTCATTTCCATAGTCTTGCAGTAAGTTGCAGAAAATTTTAATTGAAGTATTTTTATAATTCATATTTTTCGTAATAAATATCAACACCTTTATAAATATCGATATCTTATAATATCGTTATAAATATATCTTACAAAATGAATGATTTGATTTCGTATATGAAAAACTTTAAAAAAGTTTAAAAAAGTTATCTAATCTCAGTATAAATTTTCTTATATTTTTAAAAATTCATAATTTTTTTTAAAAAGAAATAATTTGTTTTCATAAGTTAAATTTCAAATAAAGAAGTATTAAATATGCTACAGATAATCACAGTATGGTTACAAAAAAATCAATATCTAAATGGAGTTTTTGATGCATTTATATCTTATTTTACTTGATAAATTAGTTCCAAAACATTATTTAGTTGAAAGCACTGGAAAACACGGAAAAGAAGATATATATCAGACACTGATACCTCATAAATCTTACCATACTTCTGGCTTTCTGTACTGAAGAAAGAAATGTTATTTCTAAAGCACATATGACATTTCTTTGAGATTTATTATTGAAATATTCTTAGTCTGTAGAACTCTTGTAGAAGTGAAATGTATACACACCCATTACTGTAAAATCGATAGGTTCGGATTCTTTTTTTTTTATGTTAATTTAAATATTGTCATAAATCATGTACAGTTTATTAAGAAAACGCATGTGACATGAACGTATATGTCAAATCTACTTCTATAAAAATAAATAAAATACATTTTTGGCATTTTTTTCAGCTAAAAAATGAATTCAGGTCATGTGACTTTTGAAATAAGAAATAAGATCAATATAACTATACTATTAAATTTTCCAATAATAATAATAATAATATATATATATATATATAATCCATTTTGCACATTTTTACATTCACTAATAGAAAATAAAATATAGAAATATTTAAATCATATAATCAAATAATAATATTGGGCTTAAAATTTTTTAATATTAAAATGCTGCTTGATCTTAAACTTAATTATGAGTTCTTGTAACACTTAATTTAAACTTTTAATGTCAAATATAGTTATGTGGAACATGAAAAATTAAAATTACCATTTGATAATTAATTATAATTTTTTAGAAAATTATAAATATTTAGAAAATAATATATATATATATATATAAAGATAATCACATAAGTTATCTATATTTGTCTAAAATGGCGACAAAAACTGAAATGTGGTGAAGCGCAGCAATAATAAAGCTGTACCATGATCAATTTTACACATTTATTTATTTATTTGTCGGTTTACCAACCACTATTACCAAATTAGAAAATGTTTAAAATAGAAAATATTTATAAACACAAAATTTAGTTGTCTTATACGGTAGACGTAGCGCTCATACCATATTGTAATGTCATATTTGGATTGCAATTGTTGTAATTCTATGGTCGACCGGGTTAATAAAATAAAATAAAATAAATAACGTGACATTAAAAATTATGTTTAGTAATGTATACATAATTGGTATACAATAGTAATATATACGTAATGTATACGTAATTTTGTAAAAATTACAGATAGTGTTGTTCGTATGTAACTTAAATTCAAATATAAAAAGGCTTCTTCATTTTTTTCGATACTATTGGTTTTGAAACGGGCATCCAAAAAGCACCCCAACTGAAGCAGTTACCCTAATTACATTGTCGCATGCGATAGGGTTGCATACCCGAGATTTTACGGGCTAGGGAGACATTGCCGAACGAAGCGGAGAACCATTTTTTTTTTTTTTTTTTTTTTTAAAGCTATTTCAATGGATTTTACTTTTATTTATTTTTTTATAAAACGATATAGAAAAGTGTTATTTTGTTTTTAGTATATTTAAATATAGTGACCAGCGAAGCGGGCAAAGCCTGCTAGTTTTAAAGTAAAATATGAATTAAAAAAAAAAAAAAAAAGTTTCAGAGAGCAAAATTTTTTGCAACCCTAACTTTTGTTGATACATACAGGTTATTACTATTATTCCTTTAATATTTATGAGGAATACGACAATATTGTACTGAATATAATGCTTCTTCATTTATTGAAGAAATGTTAAACACACATATTATTTTATAGTTAAAGGAAAACTAATATTAATTTTATCAATTATTTCCTAAATATTTCATCTAAAATCATTTAAATAAAATTATTAACGAAAGGATACAAGAATAAGCATTATTGTATATAAATTTAAGCATATTAATTATTATGTCTTATACAAAGATTAAGTATATGAATTTAGAAACAGAGTAAAATCTATTCACTTTTTAATTATATTCTATACCTTTATTTGAACAGAGAATAACATTATGCAGTTTTTTTTATTCACAAACATATATATATATATATATATTTATATATATATTACAGCAAAATCGAAAACTAATTTATTTATTTATTTATTTATTTTTAATATATGCAGTAATAACTATTATTTTATTCCATTTTCTGAAAGGAAAATTTGATTATAGAAGCTTCCGCGATATCAAGTTTTAGACGAGATCAGGACAGCAAAAGTAATTCTGATTAAATCTATTAAATATAGCATAAGCAGGTGTTTCGATTCTCATATTTCTGATTTATGTGGATAATTCATCTCTAAATTTGCCGAGCACAGCAAATTGATAGTGAATGCATAATTTGCTCTGCTATAATTTATATAGTTAATATTTTCTGCAATTGTTTGTGTTTGTTGTATCTGCGTTAGAAGAAACTTAGCATTATTGATGTTAATAGTCATCTTTTAATAACTACATTTGATTAAGGGAAATGTTTTGCATTTAAAATGTGATTAGGAGAATTTTGAAATGTATTTATATTCATACGAATTCTATAGATGTTCCAAATTATATACCTATAGTATTTCGAAAGGATAAAATATAGTCAGAAAAAAAAAATTATGAAACCAAAAAATGTCCTTCCTTAAGGAGCTTGAAATTCTATGCAAGGTATCCTATCTTATTTCTATCTTATACAAGGGAGTGACAGTAATAAAGGCAAAATGTGTTAGTTTATGTTTTTTATAACCATAAATAAATACATAAAAATTATTCACTTTAAAATTTAACAAGAAAAACAATTTTTTTTGCAAGATTTAATTATTTATTTGAGATTTTATAATAATACTAGCAAGTTTTGCTCGTTTTGATTGTCACTTTATTTAGATATTACCATTCATTTTTTATTTATTTTTTATTTTATTTTATATTATTTTTTAAACATAAAAGAGCAATTTATTTACATATGACTGCAGTTTATTCAGTTTACAATTGAATTTATTATTATAGGGTCTGTAGATTGAAATCAGATTGCCTTGTCGAATGGCAAAAAATTCTCTCTAAAGACGAAAAAGCGGGAAAAAATCTTTTGAAACACTAAAATTAAAAAAATCTAATAGAAATATCTAAAATCAAAACGTATTTTGAGAAACTACATGGGCTTCTTTATCTAGAAAAAAATATTTCAGATATGTATATCTCCAGTCAGATAAATATATCTTTTTTAATATACTCTTATTGTATTCAACAATAATTTCATTTTCAGCCGTATTCAATTTGGCATTGATTCATGATCTCTCTTAAAGGGTTGCAAATTCCTAAGATAAGATAAATTTCAAACACGCCAAGTAGCACCATTAACTGCATCTTCACCTAACATGGTTCTAATAATATTTTGGATTCAGTGAAATAAGGTTTGAATTGGGTGGGGAAGTAGGTATAAGATTACGAATTTCGAATTTTTAAACTAAATAAGAAGAGAAACAAACTGCAAAATGTTCGCTAGGGCTTGCTTGTATTTAATAATTTTAAAGCCAATATGACGTCACTTTTATTAGAAATTTGTGACGATTTTAAATTTTAGTTATCTTTTTTTAATTCTCGTGAATGTTGTAAGTAATTTATTTTTATTCACTTCATCTTGAAATTACAACTAAAAATGTTTTGGCAAAAATTAGCATAAAACGTAAAATTAAATATATATATATATATATATATATATATATATATATATATATATATATATATATATATATATATATATATATATATATTGAAAACCTTTTCAAACATTGAAGAGATGAAAACAAGAAACATTGAAAAAAATAAAACAGAAAAATTCAAAAAGAGATTGCGACTATCAAACATCCAGAAATTGAAACATGCAAATTCATTACGTTTTAAAGGGTGTAGAATGAATGTTGCATGTAAAGTAGGTGTTGTTTGCAAATTGCTAAATATTTACAACAAGCTACACCCTATAACACCACCAATAAAGAGAAAATTAAAACTGAAAAGATATGTGAAAACCATATGAAAATCAAACATTTTGATCCATGCAGCATATACAATATTATTAATGGAAAATACTAATAAAAATAGTTAAATGAAATACTAGTATTAATTAATAAAACTAAATATATATATAACAATGATATTGAAAATATAGATTTAAATTGCAAAATTTAAATTGCATTCCTTCATCTAAAAAAGAAAAAAAAAAAAAAAAAGATCAGATCTGTATGTGCAATAGTACTTTCTGTCTTTCGCAAAGAGATAGACTGACAAACTGTTTCTTCTATTAATATAGATTAAGGCCAAAGAAAAAATATGCATAGTAATAAACAGTTTATATAAAAAAAAAAAAAAAAAAAAAAAAAAAAAAAATCATACAGATATAACAGAAAATTAGAAATGATTACAAATCCATGCTCTTTCCGCAAAAAATGCAACTCAAGATGACAGAAAAACGAAAATACATCGGCTAATAGAAGTGTTGTCAGAAGAAAAATAGAAGAAATCTAATATATATATATACAGAAGAATATAGAAAAAAAAATACTCATTTTTCTTACATACACTGTTAAATATGGTTTCTTAAAAATGAGCTAAACTCTCTGAAAGTAGCTCCGAAACAATATATATACTTAAATTTGAAATCTCATGTACTCATTTTTCAAATTTAAATATGTATTATTTTGGAGCTATTTTGTGACAATTTAGCTAATTTTTAAGAAACCATTTTTTACAGTATGATAAGTGAAAAACGAAAAGTTAATACATACATACAGGTCCCGAAATTTCAACTCAGAATACACTCGCCGAGAAAAAGGTTTTACTCGTCAGAAGGTAGAATTGTCATTTTTTTCTTTTTTGCGCATTTTTTTTTTTTTTTTCGTTATTTTTCCTAACTACTTGAAATGATTTTTCAAATATGCTTAAAATTATGTATATTAAAAGTGGATAATTTATCATCATGCCTCATAATCATCTATAATTAAAAATCATTATAATGTATTGCATTTGATATTTGAAAGAGATTAAAATGTCTAATAACATAAATGCAAATAATCATTAAATAAAAAAAGAAGAAAAAAAAAACTCTTTGTTAAACAATACCGTGGGAAAATCTTTTTATTATGAAAGATTAGGCTTCTTTATTTACCTATTTTTTTAACATTTTACATCAGAAATGTTCTTTTCGCCCTCTTTGTTTTTGTAATTAGACGGAATGTCGGTGTATATAACTTGTTCATTGTTGTCATTTGAAATAGCCATTTAGAAATAACTTTTTCGATAAAATCATTGCTTACATGCCTATAAATAATTACAAGCGCAAATCCTTGGAGTTTCATTAAAAAACTGAAAAATGTCAACTGTTTTTTGAACGTTATTCAATAAAATAAAAATCGGCAGTATCTTTAAAGGGGCTTGGGTTCATTTTCATGCATCAATACCGCATAGGCAAACTTTCACATTCCTCTTTTCTCGGATAGTGGGCAACAGACAAAGAGGTTGTCTGCTCATCTATTCTCACTCTTATTGGAGAAATCACAGTGGGAGAAACGAAACTACTGAAGAAATTAAAACTTTTATGAATGCACTAAGCATTTTTCCTTTCCCAGGATGGGGTTAAATATGAGGTTTATACGATGGCAAGATTTTGAAATATTTAAATCTATAAAAATAATGTTTTCTGTCACCGTATCGTCTAAGAATTCTACCTATAACTTAACTTCAACAAATTTTTACTCGCCACAGTAAAAATTCCACTCGCCAATGGCGAGCTGGCGAGCTGAAATTTCGCGCCCTGCATACATATATATATATATATATATATTTGGATAATACAAGTCCAGATTTTCCTGTTGATTATCCCGATAATCTATCTTGCAGTAACACTAATTTGCAATCTAATGTGATTAATTTCTTTGATTTAAAAATTATTCTTAACCATAGTAGCCAAATAGAATTTGATTTGTATGACAAACGTAGAGATTTTCCCTTTCGAGTAATTTTTTTTTTTTACTAATTTTAAAACTTGTTTACATAAATATGTTTTTGTTAATATTCTACTTAATTTTAATGTACGAATAAAACAGTTAGTGTCTGATTATTATAAAAATGGACAATTCGATTTTTTAATACTTTAGCAATGATGAAGGGTTATCCCAAACATTTTATTATTATTATTATTAAACTTTTATTTTATTTTTATTTTTAATTTTTAATTTTTTTTTTTTTTTTTTTTTTTTTTTTTGTCTAGAAATTAAATTACTTGATTTTATATTATATTACATTATTTGCTTGATTATCCAAATGGTCTTTCATCATAATTAAATTTATTAGACCTTCTTAATTTTGGTTTATTAGTTTCATATTATACTTACAGATGGCAGCACTATTCAGTTCACAATCTGTAATTCTCTAAATCCTTATTTAAGGATTTCCTTTGATTTTGATTATGACTTCAGTTTATTTACCCAATGATTTTTGCTATTACTGTACCGTGATTAACTGTGCATTTAACGGCTATCTGGTTATTGAACTTTACAAGTGACACTCTTTTTGGATGCAACCGATAGTTGCTTATTTCTTTACTATTGTATAAGTGATTCTTATATGAAAATTTACTATATTTATCAGTGATATTGGTTTCATAATTCTTTTATGTTTGTCTGTTTTTGTGGTGAGTCCATTTTTAAAATAGTTTTATTTTGAAATTGATTTTGTATTGTTATGGCTCAAAATAATGTTTCGGGCCCAGATCAAAGATATTCTTAGCTTTTGCTATCTTTGAGACAGAAAAACATTCTTTTTGCATATTTGTGTTCTATCAGGCCCTTGAAAAGTTTAGAATGCAAGTACGTATTTATCTATTTCCAATTTATACCATTTTTATTTTATTTGGTGGTCTTTGTTTTCGATCCAAATTAATTGTTTGAATACTGTTAATATTTAATAATCCTTAAATTTTAATGACTGATTATCAATATATATATATATATATTACGAAAAAAAAATTATTGCATTTTTAAAATTTTTATTTGGTGTTTATATTACAATTTTTATAAATTCAAACATTGAAATTGAGAAAAAGTTTATTATAGTAATTAAAAATTATTCACTAAATATACAGTCTCAATAAAGTTCAGGTTGTACTTACGACTTTTTTTTTTTTTTTTTTTTTTCTTTTTTTTTGAAATCTAATATTCATATATATATATATATATATTACGCGTGAATAATAAAGCTGAAATAAAACTTTCCTAATATGTATAAAATTTTAAATGTATAATGACATTAAATTTTCCAATCATCTGAGTACATTTAATTTATGGTATTTTTTTTTTTTTTTTTCAATTTTCTTATTTATATGTAAATTAATAAATGCCCTTTTTATATCGGAAATGGAATTAACTTTTTCATCTTTTTTCTCATTCTTTTTAAAAAAATATTTAAAAAATTAAAATAGAATTTTTACTTCATATCTTTTGAACTAACTATCCGATTCAACAAAAATAAATGGTTTAGTTTTCGTCTTGATTAAAATATACTTCGAATTTCGTAGTGATCGGTAGAATAGTGTACTTTTGTATTGAGAACCAAAAAATCTGAAAACATCATTGACAAAATTTACAGTTATAATGTATATATTTTTTAATATTCTTTTTAATCGAAAAAAGATATATATAAAACAATTTTTAAAGGGGTTAAAAAAAAAAAAAATAGGTGTATTGCTGGGATTGCGTCTCCATTAACCCTTGCTGCTGGTTATGATGCAGGTTCTTGTTTGTTACGAAAAAGGCAAGTAAAATGTTTCGATCCATATCTTGGCATAAAGCGTGTAAATATACAAATTCTGCACATTTTTTTATATTTAGTATATTTTTTTAGTTATATTTTTTTAGTTATATTTTTTTAGTTATATTTAGTATGTTTTTTTATATTTTTTATATTTTTTTTTATATTTTTATTTTTTTTATATTAAGTTCTATATTTTGAGTTTCGTTTCGTTACAAAAAACTGACAGATTCAGGTGGACTAAATATATGTTTATCCCTGGATCGTACGCAATTGTCGTTGAAAGAAACATTTTCACAATGAAATACTTCCAGATCGTCCGAAAACAAACAGTACGACAGTATGGTGAATAAACACATGTTTGACTCATTGCTTTTGCTACATACTCATGCAAAAAAAAAATGCTTACTATTTTTGCTAAATTGTAGCAAATCGTTTTTATAATGCTTATACGATGTTTATATGGTGATTCACTGAAGTGAGACCCAGGATGTGACGTGTCTTCCGTTCAAATGGTTGCAGAAAACAATTGCATTATAAAGTTATAACTTCATTATAAGCAGAGCATTCTGCCATGATTCTGTTTGCACATGTGTGACCGCGCTTTCAAATAACCATGCATTCTTTTCCCACTGTTGATAAAACTTTTCAGACATGCCTTGTGCTTCAAAATATCAAATACCATAGGAAACAAGTTTACTGATGATTTCTGCCAATTAAAAGTTGCAGGCATTTGTTTATTATTATTATTATTATTATTATTATTATTTTAACTTTACTTATGCGAATAAAATGTAATCGGGACTATGAATTTTCAGTTTTTTCTTTCTTTCGATTGCTATATACCACAACACATTACCGAATAAGCATTATCAGATTTGTTAAAAAAATTCATTTACTATTGTCCGTTTAAATATGATGTGAATTAATAGTGTCTCATAAAAACTTAAGTTAAATGACGGATGTTAAAAGTTTCCAAAAACCCATATTAGAATAGCATAACCTACAGATATGAGTCGTTGGCATTTAGCAGGTTGGCACATGCCTAGATGGGACAGTTGCAGTTAGTTCAATATCTTTCTTTTCTCCCCTCTGTTGACATGTTATTTGTTGGAGTAGCTATGGTTGGCCCACCGTAAGGAACAACGTTATGAGTCCAACAATAATTGATGTATTAAATTTGCATATAACTGCTTCATTTTAACTATTGTGTAACTACAAAGAAAATACATTATTTTATTACACGCATTAAAGTAACGTCTAGGATGTTGATTATTCGCAAGAAAGTATAAAATTAGCAACTAATAAATACGAAATTGAACTGGCAACGTAAGATATTGCATAGGAGCCAATGGTTTGCCAATGATTGGGCCACCAATCTAGCCAACGGCCATTTATAACCGTTGCCCAATAAAAATCCTCACCGTAGTTTTAATGTTTGCAAATAAAAATTTTGTTTATGGCGTACAATCAAAGAATTTCGAGATACAAAAAATATTGCAAGCTGTAATTTTAATCGAAATACAACATACTGTGCTTCGATACTTAAAGAACTTTTCTTGAACATAAGGAAAATAGACAAATTTTTTTATCTGCAACAATAATTGGACTATATAGGCAAACAGCGCACTAAATTTAAGAAAAAAGTGTTGCTGGTAATTTAATTTTTGTTTACGCTCTTAAAGCTTTAATTTTAAATATTTTAAAGACTTCGGACTATTTAAAAATAAATATATATTTAAGAAACCAAATATCTGGCCTATTTTTTTAATGCAAAATTAAGACTTTTCATTCAAAATTAATGAAATTCTTAAAATACTTACACTAAATGTAGATTTTAATCTTTTATAAAATTATGCTCAATTATAATGACGTATGATAATTGAGATAACTTCCCACTGTAATCTTTGAAACTCCCTCTAGAAAGTTCGACTTTACTTCAGCTATTATTACACAAAATGTTTAAAATTTAATTTAAAATTGTCATTTTAACATGAACAATGTTTTTAAAAATTTATTTCTTGAATGAAAATGTACTCTAATCTTACTTTGGGAAACTGGGTTGTCTATGTGCGGCAATTATAAGTATGTATGTACATATATGTGCATATATATACATGTATATATATACATATATTTGTAAACATATATAAGCATGTATGTTTTAATCGATAAAAACGTGCAGTTTTTATTAAAATCAATAAAAAATAAAACTTTATTTAAAAACATCAGTTAATGCATCAACAGCTACCAGTTTTATACACGGATGAAGGTTTTGTGAATTTGCTACAAGTTATGTTAAAGTAAACATTAATCTTAGGAACTGAGCAATATACAGTATTAATTATTCTGATAGTCAAATTTCAGCACTATTATTTTAAGAAATGACAAGCACTCATTATCTTGTGGAGCTTTAAGAGTATAATAATTATATATTGCTTCTTTAGCATAAATAAATGTTTGTAGATATTATGGAAACAGTCTACAACATAGAAATTCATATTACGTAAATATTAAACTAATTCAAAGAATATTAAATTCTTTCGTAAAAATATCTATTAGAAAACGTATACATTGTGAAAAATTCCACGATTATAAATTTTATTCTATAAAATAATAAATAATTTTAAGTTACACCGAATTCTAAAGATAAATTACCATTTGCATTTAGCAAACAAAACAAAACATCATTTTTAACACGGTATATCAACTTTAAGGTCTAAAAATTTAGTAATTAGTACTTTATCTTAAAAAATATAACTAAATATATATATAAACTATACATTTCCTTAAAAAGAAGAAAATTTTAAGGATTTTGGAAAATTTCTTAATTAACTAAAAGTTTTGACTTCAAAATTCAGTTTGTGAGAGAAATCCCTGGCACACTTTAAACTGAAATATAAAATCGAAAGTGTGGTGCTCGATTGCGCGATTTGTGCTGTAATGCATCTTACAGTAAAATGCTTGTTTGAACAAAGAAAAAAAAATTCTGGTGTGTAACAACCACAAGAAATCCATTACCCCGTACTACATCTATTACGTGCACTTTCAAGAGATAATTGGTCAAAAGATATAAAATCTGTGTAACAAATTATGAACCTAAGAATTTTCTTCTAGAAGAAAACTGATACATACGTAACTATATATAAAACAGAATTTACAAACCAAGTTTAAACAAGAAAGAAAAATCATGCAGTACGCATTGATTAGTAACACTTTCCAACTGTACGCAATCGTTGTATCGAATAACTTTTAATATTATTTGCCTACGTTATCGCACAACAGACAGAAGGACTGAAAAACATACAGATAGACTAATTGATTTTAAAATTACTCTTAGGCATTTTGGAAAGTGTTTATAAAGGCTTAACTCAAAAGAAAATGCAGCCATTAGATTATAATTACAGCTTTTAATCTCTCTGAATATTTTACTGTAGCCCCGTAAATCTGAAAGTTAATCATATCATACTCTGCACAAAACAATTCTTTAGAATGTTAATAATACATGTCAATGTTTTTATGATTTTTATAGTAGAAAGGTTTTTAAATATAACTTTAAAAATAATCTGTCCTAAAACGTAATACACTGGCTTTTATTTATTGTTGTTTTTGTTGTCCCTGTAAAGAAACTAGTTGTACAGGACCTATTAATGACATTTTAAATAGGGAACATTCCATAGGGTACTTGAGTGTATCATTTTTTAAAAATTTTCAAAATATTCACGGATGATAGGAGCCGGAGACAAAGAGGTAGAAAGGCTGACAATCGGACAGACAGATGCACAAATTGAAATTCCCACTAAAAATATGAGAAAATGTTAAAACGCTCACGTAAACAAAAGTGCAATTCCAGCAAATTTTTGTTACTAGCTCTTAATGTAACTGATTATTTTTGTGTGGCCCTGAAAATCTAGTACTAACCATACTATATTACATAAAAGGCACTCTTTTGTGCATACGAATAATATATTTCAATTGCATTAAGCTTTGTGGAAAATAAAATTATTAAAATTTGGTTAAAAAAAAAAAAAAAAAACTCCCATACAACACAAAGATTTGGAATACTTTTAAGTGTCCCTGTACACAAACCAGTTAGAAATGTACTCTATTTTACATAGGAAACATCCGATAGGGAACTGAATAACATATTAAAGTTTCTATACATTAAAGGTATTAAAATATGATTTATAGAAACTCCTCTCATAGTACACAATGCTTTCGAATAATTTTGGGTGTCCCTGTACACACACCAGAAGAGGTATTCGTTCCATTTTCAATAGGGAACATCCGAAAGTGAACTTGAATACCATATATCAGATTCAAGAAATTCCATAAATATTTACGGGGGTTAGAGCGCAGAAAAACAGACAAAGAGACGGACAGATGGACAGAAGAACAGTCAGACAGATACACAAATTGAAATTATATTCACACTAAAAAAATGATATAAAGTGTCAAAAACGCTTAATGTAAACGGAAGTACAATTCTAGCAATTTTTTATTGATAGCTCTTAATATAACTGAATATTTTTGCGTCACCCTGTAAACTTAATGGTAACCATGCTATATTCTATGCAAAGCATTCTATTGTGCATATAAATAACATATTTCAATTTCCTAAAACTTCGTGGAAAGTAGAGTTATTAAAGTTTGATTTATAGAAATATCTCACAAAGAACGCAATGCTTTGGAGTACTTTTGAGTGTTCCTGTACATAAACTAGTTGTAGTATGTAGTCTATTTTATATGGGAAACATCCAATAGTGAACGTGAACAGCATACTTCAATTTAATGAAGATATTATACAGTAAAGGTATGAAAATATAGTTTACAGAAATACCTCTCATAGAACAAAATTCTTTGAAATAATTTCGGGTGTCCCTGTACACAAACCATTAGAGGTATAAACTCCATTTTCAATAGGGAACATCCGATAGTGAACTTGAATAACATATGAAAATTTCAAAACATTCCATAAATATTTACGGGAGTTTGAGCGCGGGCAGACAGACAGACGGATAGACGGACAGATACACAAATTGATATCATATTCACACTTAAAAAATGTTAGAAAGTGTTAAAAACGCTTAATGAAAACGAAAGTACAATGCTAGCAATTTTTTAAAAATAGCTCTTAATATAACAGAATATTTTTGTGTCACCCTGTAAATCTAATGCTAATCATGCTATATTCTATGTAAAGCATTTTTTGTGCATATAAATAGCATATTTCAATATTCCTAAAACTTCGGGGAAAGTAAAGTTATTAAAATCTGATTTATAGAAATATCTCTCATAGAACGAAATGCTTTAGAATACTTTTGAATGTTCTTGTATATAAAACAGTGATGGTATTTAATCCATTATATATAGGAAACATCCAATAGAGAACTTGAATAACATATTTCAATTACATTAAAATATATGTACAGCAAAGGTATGAAACTATGATTTGTAGATGTAACTCTCACAGAAAATAATGCTTTGAAATATTTTCGGGTGTCCCTGTATACAAACCAGTGAAGGTATAAACTCCAATTTAAATAGCGAACATCCGATAGTGCACTGGAATAACATATATCAGTTTAAAAAAATTCCACAAATATTTACGGGAGTTAGAGAGCGGGTAGACAGACAGATAGATAGACAGACGGACAGACAGACAGACAAACGGAAGTCATTAACCCTTTTTAACCTTGTTGGGAATGTTAAAAACGCCCAATGTAAACGAAAATAAAGCTTTAGCAAATATTTATTAATAGCTCTTTACATAACTGAATATTTTTGTGTCACCCTGTAAATCTAATGCTAATCGTGATATATTCTGTGCAAAGCATTTTCTTTTCTTTTGTGCTTATAAATAATACATTTCAATTTCATAAATATTCATGCAAAGTAAAGTTATTAAAATATAGTTTATAGAATGATCTCGCATAAAACACAATGGTTTGGAATACTTTTGTGTGTCCCTGTGCACAAATCAGTGGTGGTATTTACTCCATTTTATACAGCAAACATCCGATAGTGAACTTCAATGACATATTTAATTTCATTAAGATTTGTATGAAGAAGATCTTGCGCTAAAGTTCACATGTATGAAATTGTTCTTAAGCAGACAAGATGAATAACCGCAAAACACCAGGCACATAGATAAAATAAGCCGTAAACAAAAATTAATCTTCTTATATGACAGCACTTTATTTTCGAGGTAAACATCACAGCTATGGACTAAAGATTATTCTATAGTATACTTGACAAGATACAGAAAAATATTATCTTCGAGACATTCAGGTGGTGTAACACAAATTTTCAGGTGTGATTACAGACTTTTATCAAAAGTTGCAAAACTCAATTTTCAGCCAAAAAACAACAATTACATATGAAAATATATCTAGAAGGGTGTTATTATGGAGAGTTTAAAAAAATCCGTACAACCGTTTTTAAAGAAACGCACATGTAAGTTCTCAAATTGATCTACTTAAATTGGATGCCTATGAATGTCCCTGAACTAACATATGAAAGGACACCTAACAGGGTGTATGAATGGCAATGTTGAAGAAAATCGATAGAGTCGTTCTTGATATACATATTTATAATCCCACTTTCGGTTACCAAACACCCACTTCCATTCTTCCAATTTTCACCAAAAGTTGGGAAAGTTATCTGTACACGAGACCTGTCTTCCGAAGTTTGGTCGATTTATGCTTATGTCAGAAAATTCCCCACTCACATGCATACATAATTACTTACAAACTTACGTACGCACTGGCCAATTGCTAAAAAGCATTTGCGTGTTAAGTTATCTGAATCAAATCCATCGACAGTGGCTGTGATATGTTATTTCTTCTCCGCTATATCAACAGGAAGGGGAGGTTCGAAACAAATACATTGTCCACTATGTACCCCGACAGAAATATATCACAAGGTCAGGACTTCTGGGTGGCCACTGAGTGGTCATTTGGAATGACGATGCAAACTCTATCGGAGACATCTCGAGATACAGTCGATCGTCCAAGACTTTTAACTTTGCAAAAAAAGCTCATAGATTTATATTTTTCCAACCACTGATAGATAGATTTTCTAGTTGGAGCTTCTTTTCAGAATCGTGATTGAAAATGCCGTGGCACAACAGTTGCGGATTCCGTTTTACGAAATTCAAACACAAAAAGCTTTCTCTACTGTAAAAGCCGCCATTTCGACTGATTAACAAGGTAGTCCGATAGCTTGGTGCGTATTTAGACTAATGACATGCACGCTGTTGCCAACGTCACTTCCGTCAGGGGCGAAATATAGAATTTAAGAATACATCTACCTTACGGTTCGCTGAGATGGTGTGGGTCTATGACTGTTATTGTTTTACAGCATCTGAAAAGTACATACTTCTTTATTAATCACACTGTTTTAAAGTATAAAATGTTTCATTGAGTTTTGGCCACCCTAGATTGTTGGTATGTCAGTGTAGTGTGTTTACCTATAAGGTATGTCGGGGTGCAAAAGATATAGATTACTAAAAGGTGAAATTGTTAGATAGCTGAATGTTTTTCAGAGTATATGCAAACATTTTAGAATTACACAGAATCGGAAAATTCCCTTTTACGAAGCCTTGCTTCAATTTGTCCTTGCTTTATAAGAATTTTTAACCATTTTTTTATTATTTGAGCTCGAAAAACAGAATTATTGCTGTCCTGCAACTTATTGGAAGATATTTTGTAGCAACTGCTGGAAGAGGAATTGCCGTTACCACGGTCCGAATTCATCCTCATAATATAGCCTGGTCTTTTAGGAAATCTATTCGATTTATTTATTTATTTTAATACAAAGAAATCCATGATTAATTGAGGCTAAAAATATATCCCTTGGACAAGGAATGAATAAGAAACTGTATGTTCTAAATATAATTATAGAATAAATTTTTTAAATGATTTTCGTTAATATCTGATTTACGTAGAGCAAGAAATAAGTCAGTTTCATAATAAATTGTTGAAAGGCTCGAATCCACAATTTTTCCGAAGATGAGGGTAAACCCAATTCGTTTTTCAACCTACAAATCTTCAATACTAAACTTCCATCGAAATAGTTTTATCCAATTTCTAATAAATCCATTTTCAAGCATACTTGGCACTCGGTAGGTAAGTGGTAAGCAGCGAAAGCGAATTTTTCTCTGGATAAGCATGTTCTTCAAGATAAATTTTGAAGTTTAATATTATTTAAACAATATGGGAAAAACAAATTTTGTCCTATCAATAAATTTTATATTTTTAGTTTTAGTGGAATAAAACTTTTTTTTTTTTATTTTAATTATTGTTAAACACATATCATTGAACTCCCAAATTGAAAAAAGAATGAAAAATACAAAACTGCTAATTTTATAAATATTACAAGTTTAGCTACCGTTTAAAAAATATTATAAGTTAATTTCTTCGAGTAACGTTATTATTACAGAAAAAAAAAAAAAAAAAAAAAAAAAAAAAATCCTGTTATTATTTTTGAAATGTGCAGTTTAAAGTTATGTGATTATAGTAAAGTATCCACAGTTTTTTTAAAAATAAAATATTGTTCTTATTGTAGTGTACGAACAACAACAATGCTATTTTATAGATATTTATATTAAAATCAATTTAGCACATAATGATATTACTTCATATGTATAATAAAATATAATTTTCATTGTCTCTACCATCATCAAAAATATGTTTTATGAATATATAAATCAAAATTCAATATGATAATTGTTGCTAAATTGGAAGAATTACATCAGAATTTTTTTAGGATCTTATTCTTAAGCATTTGTAAGTCTAAAAGAAATACTGAATTCAGAAGTCTGATAACAAAAACGTTTATCAAAAAGAAGAATATTTCTTTTTTTGTCTGCCTTTATCGGATCATTGTGACAAATGCTTTATCTCCATCCTTTTCAAAATATATTTTAAAAATACATTTATCTTAATATTCTTCACTGAAAAGGAATATTACGTTTGAGTGGATAAAAATAATTTCAAACAAGCAATCAGACTGGCATAATATATATATATATATATATATATATATATATATGAACTTCTAGAATTCCTTATTTTCTTTAACATTGGAAGATATCGTATTTAAATATACATGGAAAGATTATGGAATTCATGAGGATGCTTAAAGAAAGTTTAAATGAAACGTTAATGAGCAAATTTTAAATTTTGTATTTGAGAATCATCATACATTAAATTACATTTTCTCTTATTAAAGTAAACAAATATATATTAAAGTAAACAAATTCTCATATTAAAGTAAACAAATTTTAATTTTACATAATTTCTTTAGTTGTGCATCTTCCATACAGTCATATCAAGTTCCATGTTTTTCAGTTTATTGAATCACACAGTAAGATTTACAAGACTTCGTCTAGATTTACTTGGAAATATTTTCATTTTAAAACGAAGAGCTGAAAAAATTGATAGAAAAGTGTACATAATAAAAATAAATTTAATTTTTGCTATCTGTATAACCGTTCAATCTTTATCTATTATCTAATCATTCTCTGAATGTTCAACTCTGGTTTTCAGTTGTCCGACGCCAGGTTCGATACAAGATTCAACCATAGATGTTTATTGAAATTTACTTTAAGACGTAGGTACAAAGTTCATTAACCTTAAAATGTAAAACATGACAAACAGTAAGAACTCCCTCCTACCCCCAAATAAATAAATAAATAAATAAAATAAAATAAAATACTTCATATGCTCAATATTTTTAATCCATAATTGCAGTTTTTGAAGATGTCAGTAGACAAAACTTTTCTAACACTTTTAAGGATAAAGAAATATTTTTTATTACAATATTCGTATATACAATCAGTCATTTTTTCATGATGCTAATTTAAACAACTGATTTAATAATAATAATAAAAATAAATAAATAATGCATAGCTCTAAAAATACAAATGAAACGAAACACATAAAATTTTTTTGAGTGATTTTTCTACAGAAGTAACTCCAGGTTACTGTTTTTGCACACATATATATTGCGTAAATTTAACAAGGAAACATTCAAAAGGTGTCGTCGTCCAAAAATATTGAAAAAAAAAATGTGATTCTGCTCTTCATAAAACACCAGAAAGTGAAAAAATTAACGGCTGAAATGAATTACAGCGACCACAAAAAAATTATGAAATTCAAGCATTTTTGGCGATTTAGCGCTGTTAGGCGATAAGTTTGCTAGCTCCGAGATTGCCTTGTACGAACAGAACTGTGTTTTTTTTCTCCGCCAAGTACTCAAAATCAATCGCCTAACAGTGTGAAATCACCAAATATGCTTAATTTTGATAATTTTTTGTGGTCGCTGTAATTTATTTCAGCAGATCATTTTTTCACTTTCTGGTGTTTTATGTAGAGTAGAATCACACATATTTTTTTCAATATTTTTTGAAGACGACACCTTTTGAATGTTTCCTTGTAAGATTTAGAAATATTTTTCTATTGTCGTCTTTATAATATATCTTTATGCATTGGCATCTCGCTACACTGAAAAAAAAAAAAAATAATAATTAAAATTACATGTAAAGTGTTTTGCCACTATACATTAGACGGAGGTTGTTAATTGAAGTATCTAAACAATATTTAAACAATTTAAACAGTAAAACAAAATATAGGCAAAAAAATAAATAATAAAAATTATTTAATTGTACAACAAGTACTAGAATGAAATTATGACATCGGTTTATAAGTTTTGGAATTTTCAACTGTGTTTTAGTATGGTTTTTACTTGCTATATTTAATTATACCACATAAAACATTTTCTTTTAAGTTGATATTGATTTAATCTGAAACATCACTTTTAGGAGGAAGACCTGGTAGAAAATTTTAGTTTTATGACACTGGAAAGCGATTTGTATTGTGGGAAAATAATTTAATGATTTTAATAAATTGCAAGTTTCATGTAAGTTTCACAGAATTGTGTCACTTATTTTGTTATTTATGAAGAAATTTTTCCTGCAAGTTTGCATTCCCATTTTAGTTAATGCAATTTACTTTTTTTTCGAGCTTTAGAAGTTACTAAAGTACCGTCCATAGTGCAAGGAACATATCATTTAATCATTAAACTGAACAATGTTGTTCAAATGGTTACACTTACCATTCAACTCTGTTATAAATATCTTATCCACAAAATTACTGGGGGGAAAATTAAACGTATACTTAAAAAAAAAATATAATAATAATAATAATAGTAATTAAAATTTTATTTAAAATGTTTTTTTACATGTGCGCTTTTGTTCTAACATAGGGCTATTTTTTTCCTATACGTTTTTACACATACACAAGACATTCAATTATGTCGCTTTGCAAAATGCTGGTTGTCATCTTTTGCACAACATGAAGCCTCCTCTGCTTCTCATATAGTTCATTATGCTGTGTTCAGTTTGGCATCACAAAACCATATTGTCTGTCATAGCTTTTGGTACTGTTATACACTCTCTGGCTCACTTTGTTAAAATTTTGAATTTTCACGTGTAGGATAACAGTTTTTTTTTTTTTTACTCTAAAATTATTTTGAAACTTTTTCATATTAATACAGTATTAGATAAATTTTTGAAAATAAATAAATAGACAAAATTAATTCATTTTCATATTTCTAGTTACTCATTTCCTTTTCCTTATTATCAACCATATATACATTTTAATGAATGATAACTTTTAATATTTTACACATTTTATATTATGTCACATTTATATACTTTATTGATTATATAAGGTTTGTCATGTTCAATACGTGTTGTAGCAAGGATTTTGTATGCCTTGTAAGATGTTCTTTAATATCCATATTATTGAATCTTTCAAATTTATTGTTATATACCACTTTTTTTTTTAATGTAGGATTATATTTTTGCTTTTTTCAGCAAGGTTATACAAACTTTTGAAATTGTATTATACTGTTGTATAGGTGAGAGAGAGCTTTTATGTTTCTGTAATTTTCGTCCATTTTGACGTTTTGTTTTTTGTTAATATTACTCGCCACTGGGGAGAAATATGTGAAGGAGTTTCTTCACATATATTAGTTTTAATTGCATTCTCAAATAAATTTAATAATTAATTACTATATTTTAAATAATCTAAATGTGTATTAAAATAGATAACGAAATTCTAAATTACAGTTTTGATTTAAATACATTTGTCTCTCTATAAATAAATAGCTCAATTCTAATAATATTTTATCTGTTAATCTATTATATAAATCTGCTGAGAACAAAAACGTATTCTTCAAAATAAAAAAATTATTTCTGCTAGCCATCTTTATAAATGACGTCTCTCGGAATTCTATTTTCCCAATACTAAATCCTTTAGAAAAATAATATATATAAATATTTAATGTAGTAACCGTTGTATATTTATAAATTACATTTCTTTCTTTTAAATTGCATAAGTTTATTCATTATAGCTAAATTGAGCAAAAAGGTTTGTTGAAATATCATTGAAGGATAATTTATATTTCTAAATGACAGGCTGTGCAATAATTCATAGTCTTTCCGACTCCCTTATGCAGACGATTTTATGGCGATAAAATTTGGCTGAATTGATTGGCATAAACTTTTATAACGAACTCTCTAAACTCAAAATATCTGTATTAATTTAGTAGTGAGACAAAGGGATGTAACTGGCTATGAGTTTGGCGCTATTTAAAAAGATATTGACGTTATTAGTCAGTCGGATCGTGACTGTGAGATCGAGAAACACAGATTTCGCTCCCAAACTACTGCTTGAATAATACGTCTTCGTAAAGCCCTCTCTCTCACACTTAAACCTCTGAATGTCTTTTTGACTTAATAATATAACTTTTAAGAAACTTTAAAACTTTTTATTCCCATGCTGCTGAAATAAAGATGTTTGCTTCAAAATATTTGTTATTCTTCACTCACGGCTTATATTTTTATTGCTCCTGTGGTTCTGAGGACTTTAGTTAAATAGCTCAAGTTTACTTTTTTCATTCTACACTCTTCCTCAAAAACTAATTTTTAGGTATTTGTGTTAGCTATATTTTAAAGCAAAAAAATTACAGATATCTGTTTTTTTTTTTTTTTTTTTTTTTGAGATATGAAGGATTTTGTGAAATCACATTTTGCCCTCCCTCATCTCCCCATTCGGGGCGAATTTCGTAAAATCGTTTCTTAGTGGATGTCTACGTAACAGAAGGAACATTGTCAAAACATTTCCTGCTTCTAGGTCCAGGGTTTGGGCTGGACGATGATGAATCACTCACTCACTCACTCAGATCAAATGATTTTATATATATAGGTATCTAGACACACAAACATAAATATGTTATGAAAACCTTTACATTGCATAAGATGAAATGAAAAATATCACATAAAGATCTTAAAAATAAATAAATAAATAAATAGTCTATTTCAGTTAATTGAAATGCAAGGAAATCCCAAAACATGTAAATTCCTCAAAAAAAGGATATCAAAGGTTTTTCTGTATCTTGTACTTGCTTCTTATACACTTTAAAAAAATAATAAGTAGCCAATTTCATTTAATTGAAGCGTAAAGAAAGCTCAAACAAGTAAATTCAGCAAAAACCGGAAATCGAAATTTTTACCGTATCTTCTACTCTCTTCTTATACATGCAGAAGCTAATAATAAATCCACTTTTTTACCAATAATAAATGATTTTAGTTAACTGAAATGCAAAGAAATCTTTAAATGTGTAAATTCATTGATAACCGGAAATCAAAAGTTTTTCCAAATCTTATACTTTCTTCTTATACATGTAAAAGGTATACGCAAGCGAATAGTGACGTCACTGACCGTTGTTCGGGCCGAGTAAAAGATTTCCTATATCAATCGTCCATTGCATTTTTTTGTAAAAAATAATAAATTATTAAAAATTGAGAAAAATTATTTCCCGATTTTAATTCCCATATTTTGGTACAGCTACAAATTAGTTATCGTGCATATGTGTTAAATTAAGTTATTTTGCTATCAAATTGACAAAATTTTAATTCGAAATTTGAAATCTCTAGTAACAAAATAGGCATAGGCACTAGATCTGATATCTGTTCGTCCTTGGCGTTTTGTATATTTGATTTGGCGATCAAATACGTAAAACGAAAACATACTTGTCAGATGTATATTTTTGTAATACATATACATATTGTATGAAATATTGTTTCATATTACTGATTGCTCTCTTAATGTACGTTTTTTAAATAACCATGTTTTTTAAACGGAATTAAATATTCTCGCCATATAATTTAGCGATCTTCTATTATCTTTTTTTTTTCTTTATTTGCCAAGGACGACAGATATAAAATCTCTTCCTTTGAAATGAATCTAATTCTTTTGAATTGAAATGTTTATGTTTATAATCGAAAATGGAAGTCTAACATTTTATTTTTCTAGAGTATTTAAATTTAAATTAAAATTTTATCAATTTGACACGAAAAATGCAACAAAATCTAACAGACGCAGACAGTAATTCACATAAAACTATATCCAAATATGGGGATTAAAATCGGGAGATAAATTTCTTTAATGTTTAAAATCATTCCAATTTCAAATTATTCAATTATATTTAGATAAATTTTAGACTCCGATATACGTCCAACTATCGAAAAATTATTTCGATAAATGTCCAACTATCGAAAAATGTCGCCGTAAAAATCCCAGATTGAGATTAATAGTCCTCAGTCCTAAAAAAAAAAAAAAAAAAAAAAAAAAAAAAAAGAAAAAAAAAAAAAAAAACTCATAAGCACACAATATATTTTTATTTTATTCTATTTTATTTTTGTTACTTTATAGCATTATGCTTTCATTTCCTTCATTTTTTTTTATAAAAACAATCATCTTGTGATAATTTTACCAATGAAATGCTTTGAGATATTTTCTTGAAAGAAAAGAAAGTAATTTAACTCTTTCATAAATAAATAATGTCTTCACCTACTATACAGAAATTCTGATCCATTGTGAGAAATAACTTTCTCTACACACATTTTTTTTATTTTTCAGAAGCATAATATTGAAATTAGTATAAGATTTCTGATATTTATCTCAAGGGAGAAAATTTCAATTTATAAAATCACTCATCGCTTTTGTTTTCCATAACTTTTAAATTGACTTTTGCACTCACCAATTCATTTTCTCATTTCTCATTATTTTTTTTTAGCGTTGAAATCGATTACAAGAGAAAATGTTTGAAAAAAGTAAGTTCACTTCTAATTGAAATCCACAAAACAATGATTCTAAAACTTTTAACAGGGAAAAACAGTTACAGTGATTTTTAAAGTAAAATCATTTAACAACAAGAAGTAAAGAACATTATTGTGATAAAGGACGTATTTTGATTTCGACGAACAAAGGAACATTTGAAAAGTTGCAATTTAAATAAGTATTTCGTAATGCAGCGGTGATGTTTTAAAAGTTAATTATCATGATGAGTGAAATTATTCTCTCATTTAGATGACAAATAGTGATGAATGTATAACTATTATTCTATAACTATTATTTACTATAATATTAAAATAAAGTGTAATTACTTAAATAAAATGCTTTAATATATTATTTCTTACATTAAACGTTATTTAATATTTTCCACTTTGAGCTAGAAATTCTTCAATAATTCAAACAGTTTTTTTATGAGAATATTTAGAAGGAAATTTATAGGCATGTTTGTAATCTATATATTTAAAAAAAAGCTATTTTTTATTATAATAACACCACGATCCTTAAGAAGCTTGATTAAAAATGAACTATGTAAATCAATTTAAAAATCTGGTAATAATTTATCTGCTAATACTACGTTGCTATTAGATAGTCGTTCACTATTTCAGATAACAAATTAGATATGTTTCTAAAAAAAATATGTTGTTACAAACAGTTTGATAGCCTATTTAATCTGTGTACTTGTCAAAGAGCTGAAAGCCATAGTTCAGTTCTAATGCAATTTTTACATTCATACGCTGTTTCTGATGCAATTAAATGTATTATAGGGGAGTTTTTAATATGGTATGACCTATATTATTCATTGCATTTTCAATTAAATACAAATAAGATCAGAAATACGAATTTCTATTATCTTATATAAAAACTACGGTACCGTACAGTAGAGTATATTTTTACTCCCTTATACTTAATATATATATATTATATATATATATGGAAAATTTAGTACTAATTATTAATATTAATTTCAATTTTATAAATTTTTGACTATACTATATTTTTTATACAATACACAATCTAATTTTTTATTATTTTTATCATAAATTACCGTAAAAGAAATAGAATCCCTTCTTCCCGTAAAATATATTTAATTCCTTTAAATGTTGCATATTTTGTTAATATATATATACAGGGTGATTAGAAAAAAACTACCCCTATATATGAGACCATAGCTATCATACCGTTCCGAGAAACTGAATAAAAATTTGGTGGAAGGTATTTTGAGGTATGCGTTCAAGAATTATATAAAAAACAACAGTTAAACTCTAACAGTTATGGTTACAGTAAGAAAATTTCGAAAATTTCAAATGGCAACACCTACTTTTTTTTTATTGATGTGTAATCTCCATAGCAAAAAACCATAAGCGTTGGAACGGTACCTCTAACACGAAAATCGGCAGCGCTAGCAGGCTAACAAAAAAAAAAAAAAAAAAAAAAAAAAAAACGACTGTTACGCGCTTACTAGAGCACCACTTTCATTTTTTTAATGACTTCACATTTCACATTGAGTCTTTAGTTCAGACAAAAGTCTACTGATTCTGCTTCGAAACGACAAGAAGGGACCAAGGTATCCTTAATTTCGTGTAAGGCTACTGAATAAAGGCTTTAATTTCGTTGTTAGTCGTAAGACGTTGTCATGATGACGTCATTACAGTACGTGAAAAACAAGGCATTGTAAAATGACAATCAAAACCGATTTTGATGATGATAATGATGTTTCCCAGTAAGCGGCATATTGTTAACAGAGCAAGAAAGCAAGATACGCATCAGGCATTTCACAATGCCTTATTTTTCACTTAGTGTGATGACGTCACTCATAACGTTGTCTTACAACTAATAACGAAATTAAAAGCCTTAGTCAGTAGACCTACATGAAATTAAGGATATCGTGGTCTATTCTTCTCGTTTCGAAGCAGAATCAGTAGACTTTAGTGAGAGCCGAAGACTCGGTGTGAAATGTGACGTCATTAAGAAAATGTAAGTCGTGCTTTGGTAGGCACATCACAGCAGTTTTCTCTTTTTTTCTTAGTATTCCTAGCGTTGGTGATTTTCATGCTAGAGATACCGTTCCAACGCTATTTATTGTTTTTGCTATGAAGATTTCATTTCAATAAAAAAAGTAGACGTTGCCATTTGAATTTTTCGAAATTTTCTCACTGTAACCGTAACTGTTAGAGTTTATCTGTTGTTTTTTATATAATTCTTGAGCGCATGCCTCAAAATACCTTCCACCAAATTTTTACTCAGTTTCTCGGAACGGTATGGTAGCTATGGTCTCATATATCGGTGTAGTTTTTTTCTAATTACCCTGTATATATATATATATATATGTATATAATATGAATTTTTTTAAGTACTATCATTTTTTACGATTGATCATATTTCATTGACCTTTTGAAACATTTATACCTCCTCTGTATTACTCTTTTTCTAATAATAATAATAATAATAATAAATACATTTTCAAAATTTTTGCATTATGTGTCCGTTATTTTCATTGTTAATTTGCTGTTTTTTGGCTTTACATAGTAAATTGTTTCAATGTATTCATTTGCTTCAATGTACGTGTGCATATAAATTGCTACAATGCATCTCGTTCAATCACCAAAGTTGAATCATCAAAGTTGCATCATCAGTTACTTTGTTTAGAAGAAGTATTCATTTTGATGAATATTTATAGGGAGGGTTTATTTATAATCACATGCATTAGTTGTGTAAAATTGTAAATATTTTAAATGTATTGTATATGGAATGAATTTTAAATATTAGTAACGTATTTACGAGAAACATTTATTTTATAACTAACTACAATAGAAATATAACAATGAGCACATTATTTATTGTAATTTATTTTAAATTTTTACTTTCTTAAAATAAATTTTCTGTAATTATTTTGCCTTTCTCTTTGTAAATTAAGGAACAAATACCTTTTTTTAAAAAATCAAAAGCTTGATATAGAGTGTTTAAAATACTTTGACGTTGTTAATTAAAACGTATAAGTTACTAAGTGTTCTTAATTAAATATACTTAAATTTAGTTATAGAATTCTTAAGAGGTTACGGAAATCTTTGAGACAACAAACAGCTTGGAGCAAATCTGAATTTACTCTTAGGGATTAAAAAGGATTTAAACTTGTTTGAGTACTTTCTAATAATTAATTTTAGTGCCTTAAAAGGCCATTTTATGAGTGAACAACTTTAACATACTATTTTAATAAAACTAATTCCTGCCATTCATAAGCATAACAAGGAGCTTTATGCTTCATTAAAATACTTTATAAATAAATAAAGCAGTTTGCGCATTCTACATAAAATTATAAATTTAATAGTAGGTATCTGTGTAAATGTTACATGATATTATTTATGTGGAAAATGTTATTTACGTGTATATATATATACACATATATATATTTTACCATGCAAAATATATTTCATAAGCATATAGCATATTAACAAAATATTAAATTTTGTAAAATGGAGATATCGAATAATATATAATGTAAGTTTAATGCATTACTGAACACAGGATATATCTTTATTAAAAAATAGTAGTAATAACTTTGTATATATGCTTTTTGAAATTATATCTATAAATCAGTGTTCTCCAATCGGTTGTAGTCGTGGTTCCTAACAAAATCTTCGCAGTCCGCCTAAAAACCTAGACTTAGTTGCATTTTTCAATATTAAAAAAAAAAAAAAAATACACTAATGTTAATTTTAACTAAGTAATTTTCTAGATCATTCGCAACATTGCTGAATCTAAACAGAAATAGAATTTTATGGAAGAGAAAGAGGACAACAGGAATAATCTTTTATCAGAAATGTTTGAATTGTAAGTAACAGACATATTTATCGCTTTGGATTTCTGATCTGCATTTGATACTTAGTTACACATTGTTTTAAATTTAACAGACTATTCGAATTATTCCAAGGTTTATAACGTATGTCAAAAAAAAATTTCCTTTAGAGTTTTAATAACCTAACAAAAAACTAAATTAGTATGTAATTAATAACAGGAGACTTGTCGTTGGAGTATTAAAGCCCGAATGAACTACTACGTCATGAACGCCAAAAGAAAAATATTTGCGATGCATACAGCTGTTTCGGTAGCCTTAAGCGTACAGTCTTCAGTGCAAAATAATGTCTTCTTTTTGCACTGAAGACGGTACGCTTAAGGCTACCGAAACAGCTGTATGCATCGCAAAAATTTTTCTTTTGGCGTTTCTGACGTAGTAGTTCATTCGTGTTTTAGTATGTAATTCGTTATTTTCTGTTTAATAAAATAAACATTTGTTAGTCTTTGTGTAAAATAAATTGTTTCAATGGGTAATCTCTAACTGTTATTCTAAGAATTTTTATACTAACATTTTTAATCAATAAAATCAGTGGCCCGCAAGATTTAAATTAAGAATTTATAGTGGCTCGTGAAAGCAAAAAGTTTGGTGACCGCTTCAATAAAGAAGCCACTATTAGAAAACTTATATTCAATATTTGAAGAATATACATGGAATTCCATTCAATAACCCTTAAATTTCACAAAAATATGAGTAATTGTTAAAAAAAAGAAAAAAGAAAGAAAAGAAAAAAAGAAAGAAATATTTGGCAATTCAGATTCAAAAAAAATTTATAGTATTACTAAAGAAATATAACTTTTTGTACTTAGGAGAAAAGGTTATATTTGACATACTATAAATATTAATAATTTCATTAAATTTAATTATATTTTATATTTTGTATTCATAAAATAAAATACTTCTTTCCATTTATAGAGTTCCCACAGATCATACTTTTTTAAAAGACTCTTCTACCTATACCTTTAACAATAAAGTTTTTCTAAAATATATAAGATACTTTTATGACAAAATCTTCTGTTTAAAATGCCAGATATACAACGAAAGACCGTAAAACTTCTGTACTGTTTTATTTATTTATTTATTATTATTATTATTATTATTATTATAGTCAGAATTACTTTACATCATACAATTCTCAAAATACATAAGTTAATTTTTAATTACAAAAATATAAATGAAAATTCTTTTCTGACAACATCTTAAGAAATTTCTTTTTGGTAATACTTTAGGATGTTTGGGTTTAAAGTTGCACTAGTACTGCGTAATAGATAATTGACAACGGCCTGATACGCACCCCTGAGGATGGTCCGGAAATATGCCTTCACAATTTTGATCTACCATGGACGGGATGGCTTCCCCGCTTCAGTGACCCCTAGAGGTATAATTGGTATAGTTTAGGAGTTAGCCTTTTACCTATTGGGTCAGAATTTTTTTTTCCCCCTAAATTATACAATTCGCATGAAAAAAAATTATGAAAATTTTTAATTACTATTTAATTTCTGCAACGCACTCTAATTCCCTTAATAAATTAATAATAACAATAATAAAATTAAACATATAAATAAAAATGAAACAAGATAGATAAATAATTAATTAAAAACTAAATAACTAAATAAAAATAAAAATATAATAAAATAAAAATTATTCCTTCTCTCTCTCTCTGTCTGTGTGTGTGTGTGTGTCTTTTTTTTTTTTTTTTTGTGTGTGTGTGTTTGTATGTGTGCGTGTATGTGTGTTCATTTTTTCCGTTTTTTTTTTTTTTTTTTTGTGGTATTTCTCTCTGATCGATCTTTCTTGATGCTTCCTATTGGTTAGTTTTGTTGCTCTTCCCCCTCTGGATTTCGCCCTGCTTTCCTTCTTGCTTTTGCCTGCAAGGCAGTAGCACGTGTTTTTTTTCACCTGATGAAGAAAGGCCACGTCCTTTGCTTTTTGAGATCTAAAATTGACCTATATAATCATGATGACCGTTAATTTTCCTGTAATAACCACATAGTACTTGAAAAAGGGTGTCTAAAATGAGTTTATGTAACAATTTCAAGAAAATCGTTAGAGCCGTTTTTCCGATACCGTTTTTTCATGCTATAATTTTAAGTAAGAAGAACGGCCATTGATAAAAAAAAAAAATCTGCATTACTATAAAGCATTATATAATCAACATTTTCAGCATGGAATACAAATGAAAATAAAAATAAAAAGCATAATTATTTTAGCTCTTTGTAGAAAATTATTTTACGGAATAAGTAATTGGTTTTTCAAACGTATGCGCAGCCTAAATATAAGATTAAAAAATATTTTTCTATTGCTCTCCTCATTATACAGTTTTATACCATGACATCTCAATTTACACTTATAATAATAATAACAATTATATTAACTGTAAAAAAATTTCCTACTATACCTAGGACGGAGATTAAAGTATGTTGCAACTCAAATATGATTTTAATCAGCAAATCAATTATATATAATAATAACAACACTAATAATAATTAGTAGAATATTAAACAAAAAAAATGACATTATGACTTTTTTTTTTTTTTTTTTTTTTTTTTACAATTTCTAAATCTTTGAACTGTGATTCAGTTTGCAATTTGCTTATTATATTTTATTACTGCAAAAATCGTTGAAACTATTATTTATGTAATCTCAAAATACAAGTTTTGGGGTTTCATTAAAGGGGTCATGACAAGAGAGTGCTTCGCCTCATATGTGAATTGAGATATAAAGATCTGTAAGTTAGACAAATTATTCAAATCAATATATATAACATAAAGTTTTTTCCTAGATTCTTAGTAACATTATAAGATATTTTTAATAACAATATAATATCATTTTAGTGATATTAATATTATTTATTCCTCATTTTTTAAGGCAAAAAATGTTCTTGAAAAGTTTGGGGGCAAAAATGAAACTTTTTATATATGCTGCCACCTAGTGACTTTACAAGCAAATAATATGTAAGATACTATAATTTACTGTAATAAGCAACGCATTAAAGGGTTGGATTTAATTCACCTAAAATGTGGTATGGCACTTTCTTTCCTTTACCACCTCAATTTTTAGAAACTTGTAGTTTCAAGACTATGGAAAGCTGTCTGAATTGAGGGAAAGGAATTTCATTAAAACCATGAAGTAAATTACTTTGAAATATTGAATCCATTCAATCAAGCTGTTACGTTTCACTGAATTGTGGCATTTGATTTGTGATTTAAAAATTATCTTTTTGCATGTTTTTAAAAGCAAATTTCAGTTGATCTGATATACTGTTGTATAGAACTTTAATCATTATTAAAATAGCTACCATAGTCCAAGGACCGTATAATTTATAATTAACTCATTAAAATAAACAGTCTTTTTCAAATAGTTATACTTACTATTCAGCTCTGTTATTATTACTTTTTTTTTTTTTTTTTTTTTTTTTTTTTTTTAACAAAAAATTTTGAAAAAAAAAATTAAATGTATAAATAAAACATACTGATATATCTATCTATCTATCTATCTATCTATATATATATATATATATATAAATGATAGATATTTTAACCTTAATTATTTAGCAATCAATAGATACATGTCAAAACCAACACAACAAAAATAAAACTGAGTGTAACACATTGCTAAACTAGCACAAAAATGTTGCGATACATGTTAAGATCCAATAAGAGACAAAAACAATATAAATTACTTACGCCCACTTGAGTAAAAAAGGACCATTAATCATAATGACGGAGAAAATACATAAAGGACCACAGAAATAATAATTGGAATAAAAAATGATTAATAATTGGAAAAAAAAATGCTTAAAAATAGAGGAATTATCACATCAGGCAGCATGTACTTCATAAGGCTGTAAAAGCTGCAATGATTTCATAAAACAATATAGTTAATAATAGCAAATTTATATCGTTCATGCCTCGACCGAGCAGCAAAACCATTTTGAATGGGAAATGAAATAAAATATTAAAGCAAATCATCAAGGAAACCAGAAAGAAAATTAGACAAAATCAGAGTAACCACATGTAAAACTTTCAAACGACATGGAGAATAGGAAGTTGCCATCATATTAATAAAAATAAATGCTATGCAAACATCGATTAATCGATATATAATTAACATGTAAGCATTTTCATTAACGATAAAATTCACTGTGTAATTATTTAATAAGTTAGTTAAAATTAATTTTTTTCATAAATCAATGAACTTAAAAACCTTGATGGAAAGGAATTAAAGACAGCAAAAATTAATTAGCAGTGAGCCAGAGCTATCTATCGTGTAGCTAGATATACAATAATAAGTCAGTTAAATTAGTTCAGTTTTAAACAAGCATATGCGATTAGGATTATTAGTTATAGAATAAGTTTTAACTTAATGAATTAAGTTAATTTGTGACACCATTTAATAAATTAAGTGAATTTGTGACACCATTTAATTAAATAATTATTTTTATGTAGTTGATATTATTAATATTAAACCTAAATTAAGCAATCTTAATTTTAAAGTTTTAACAAGAATTAAATGTTAAGTTGTTTAAAGGCTCAAACACAAGCAATATTCCCAAAAAGCACACATTTAATGATAAGCAATACAACGCAATCTTCACATTTTAAAGTTATGATTTTAATTGTTTTGATTTTTTTTAATTATTATCTATTTATTTATTTTTATTTTACTTATTTATTTATTTATATTTTATATATATACACATTACTTCATTTCAATCCTCATTTTATTCCATTTTGTTTATTTAAAAACGCACAGCTAGTGATAACTTTAACAATATAATGCTTTGAGATACTTTCTTGAAACAAAAGAAAATAATTTACCACTTTCTTAAATGAAACAATGTTTTCTCCCACTATACAGAAATTGTGATCCATTGTAGAAAATAACTTTCTCTACACAGACTTTTTTTTTTTTTTTTTGTCAGAAACTTAATCTTGAAATTAGTATAATATTTCGGATATTTATCTCAAGGGAGAAAATTTCAATTTCTAAAACATAGATCGCTTTTGTTTTCTATAACTTTTAGATTGACTTTTGGACTCAACAATTCATTTTCTCTTTTCTCATTATTTTTTCATAGCATTGAAATCGATTAAAAGAGAAAACGTTTGAAAAAAAAGTTCAGTTTTAATAGAAATCCACAAAACAATGATTCTAAAACTTTTAACAGGGAGAGATAGTTACAGTGATTTTTAAAGTAAAATCATTTAGGAACAAGAACTAAAGAACATCTTTGTGATAAAGGACGTATTTTGATTTGGACGAACAAAGGACAGTCTGAAATGTTGAAATTTAAACAGGTATTTCGAAATGCTGGAGTGATGAAGTTTTAATAGCTAATTAAAATGATGAGTGAAATTGGTTTTCCATTGAGAAGGAGACAGTGATTGATGTTCATATTCTATAACTATTATTTATTATAACATTAAAATAATGTCTAATTATTTAAATAAAATGCTTCAACATATTATTTCTTGGATTAAGCGTTATTTAATTTTATCCATTTTTATTTACAAATTTCTCAATAATTCAAAGAAACATATTTTATGAGAATATTCAGAAGAAAGTTTACAGGTATGATTTTAAATTATATATTTAAGTAAACATGATTCTTATTACAATAACACAGTGAAACGTATGAGGCTCCATTTTAAAGGGACTATGTAAATTATTATCAAAACCTGGTAATGTTTTTTGTTGCACTCTCTTACTATTAGTAGACCATTCAGTATTTAAGATGGTAACTAAGGTATGTTTCTAAAAAAAAAAAAATTATGTTCTTACAAACATCTTGATAACCTATTTTGCGTTAATAATTTGTATTTTTGTCAAAGAGATGTAATCCATAGTTCAAATGTAATGTGATTCACATGTTCATGTGCTATTTTTAATTTAACTATATTTGTTAAAGAACAGTATTTAATATGATAAGACCTACATTATTCACTGCATTTTCAATCAAATAGGTATAAGTTCAGAACAAAAAATTCTAACATTTTGACTAAAAAATACAGTATTATTCAGTGGAGTATATTTTTTCTAGCTTATATTTAAAAATAATAAGGAAAATTAAGTATTAATACTAAATTCAAATTTTCATAAATTTTGGTCTACCGTATATTTTTTTTATAAAATTTACAATTTAATTTTTATTATTGTTATTATAAATTACCGTGAAAAAAAATATAATCCCTTCTTTTCCTCAAATATTTTGAAATCATTCGAAAGTTGCATGTTTTATTTAAAAAAAAAAAAAAAAAAAAAAAAAAAAAAAGGGGGGGGGGGAAGCAATGCAAATGGTTGTTTTACCAACAACACATTTTTTTTTTGTTGTTGTTGTTGTTGTTGTTGTTAACACCATATATCAGTTTTTTTTTTCAGTATTATTATTATTTACGTTAGATAATATTTGACTGACACTTTAAAACATTTATACCACCTCCGTATTATTATTTTACTAAAAGAAAATATTAAGATATCTGACAATATTATAATCAAGATATTAATCAAGATATTAATCAAGACCTATCTTGATTTATTAATATCAATACGTAAGCAATCTAGACCTATATTACAGAAGCAAATGAAGAATTTAGTGAAAAATACAAGAAACCAATCCTACAGTAAAAATTTTAAGATTAGGATTTCCTTGTAAAAAGGAGAAACAATTATTGTTTATTTAAATATTTATTATTTTTTTACTTAAGAATAATATATATATATACATATACATAATAGAATATTGCATATTTTAAGTACATGTTTACACATGCATTAGATAATTTAGTTATCGAATTATATAACAAAATTCAATACTACAAAAAATGGGATTTTCTATAATTTTAAATTCATATTTTGGAAAAATATTCAAATATATAATAAATATCTATAATCTATTGTGTCACTAAAATGTCATTCGCTTACACTGAAATTTAACAGTAAAAATGCAGATTGGAGTTTAAATAGTAAGATAACGTGTACAGTTATGTAACCCTGTGTTAAAATAATTCAAATAAGGCATCGTAACAGTTTTATTTGACAAATAGTTTTGTATGTAGGGGGCTACCGCTCCTCCCAACTCCCCATGTCATTATTGTACCTACATTTGTATAGAATTCAAATATGTTATTAAATTCAAAAGTTCACTTAAAATTCTTCAGACAAATTTCACACGCGACACTTCTTGAAACTTTTCAATCTTTATTATATTTTTCTAGTAAAAAAACGTATTTACTTCAAAATACAACATTTGGATCGCCTAAAATTATTTGTTTTTTATTTTCTCTAAAATAGAGATGGCAAGGGCGTGTGGCGTTCGAATCAAAGTAAGGTTATGCGTGTAATCAGTACTCAGTAAGAGACCTCATATGATCAAGTCGTAGCGTGTACTACTTAGTCAGCAGCTTTTTAACAACAGCAAAGTGCCTTTAGAATTTCTTCGGGAAAACGGGCTTCATTGACATTTATAAATATTTCTCGATGTTCATGTAGTTATGAAGCATACCAGGTATACTTGATCATTTTCAAAAAAAAAATGGAGAAGCGAACTGATGATGAACGATAGATTGAATTTTAATACTATCCTCACGTGAACTATTTTCCCGAATTTCTTTAATCAATTGCAAACATTTTTGTATTATTTTAATAAAATTTTTAACTTAACTATAAAAGTAACAACCCCCCGTTTCATTACTATGAGGAATTATTTACTATTTCTGAGAGTTTTTCTAGACATAGTAAAATATTATAGGAAAGCACTTCCACTAACAATAAAAAAGAATGTTATGGCTTAAATATTGGCAGCATTGTATATCTTCTGAAAGTTATGTACACATGACATGGTGGACATGAATATAATCTTTTATAATAACAAACGGATCAACCTGATGTACTCTTCCATAAATTTTCAATTATTGTCGCACTATAATCTGGTTCTTTTGTGTAGCTCTTTAAGAGAACAGGGAATGATTCCTATTCCATATTCTACATGAAACATGTTTTTACGTATATATATATATATATATATATATATATATATATATTCGTTTCATTTGGTTTAGCGTGGTCTACAGATGTTGAACACTAGTAACCTGCAACTTCCCCCATAGACGAAATGTATAAATGTATTTGAATTCTCTTGGGTGTCCCATTGATTTATCTCAACGAAAACTTTTGTGTAGCTTTCCTATATCATACACATTTAAAATACTATTTTTGGAATTACTGCTATAAATTGTTTATGAGATATGCTTATAACAGACAAACACACACACAGACCTACCGCTAAAAACATGATTTTTAGATGTGTCGGGGAAATTGCAGGTAAGTAGAGTTTAACATCTATAGACTACACTAAACCAAATGAAATAAATATATTTTTTTAATTTCTCTTACCCATAAGATGGAGTAAAAAGGTTTGGATATAATTTGATTTTAATTGCATTTAATCGCCTAAATATTTCGACTTTTTTACTACGGACAACTGAAATAGGCAGCTATTTTACTGCAAGTTGTTGAAACTGACAATTTTTTTTTTTTTTAAATACACTGCTCAAAACTATTAAATAATATTGTAAATTTTACACAAAATAACTGTATAAGTAAAACGTTTTTTTTTTTTTTTTTTTTTTTTTTTTTTTTTTTTTACAGAGAATAGAAGAGAGTCACAAAGGCCAATTTCGAGTTTGATATCAAAGACGAAGCTTTAGAGGCTACAAATGAAATTCCTTTTTCAATTTAATGAAAGACAAAGCGGAAAAGATTAATCAACATTCAGTAAGAGCATTGTTTCAATAAGGGTGATGTACCAATGAATTCATTTAACCAATTCAGTATCTTGGAGAGTTGTTGGTTAGATAGAGGGGAGCCAAACACAAGCCAAAGAAGCAGAAGCCACTAGAGTTTCACAAAGTGTGATTTCCAGGACGTTGAATCGCTTTTTGGAGATTGGAAATGCAGGCCGAAGACCAGGGCAAGGTCGAAAACGTGCAACATTATAAATCGATATTTGACGCTAAATACTTGCAGCATAGCCTCCTAAACTAGATGCCTGTCGTGTGGCTCGCAAACTTGGCAACAGTTCAAGAGGTAGACAGCGCCACCTGGTACAAATTTTTTATTCAAACCTGGTACAATTTTTTATGCCTGGCGCGAATTTTTTATTCAAATGTCACCAATAATTTTAAGAAGTGATGTATGATATATACATTTGACGTTTTAGTTCCTCATCATACTATAGGTATGGGGAACTTAGGTAATCTTGAAAAATTTTGACCTCGGTTTTTTGACTTTTTTATACGTTTTCAGATGTGAGGAATCCGAAAATGACAAAATTTGCATGGTGTCTGTTAGTGTGTTAGTCCGTTAGTGTGTCAGTCCGTTAGTGTGTTAGTGTGTTAGTCCGTTAGTTTGTTAGTCTGTATACACGATATCTCACAAACAAATGAGCGCAGAGAGGTCAGAGCAGTTTTAAAATATTACTTTCGATACTGGCAAGAACCCTATTTATTTACAACATTCGAATTAAAAAACTTCGTAAGTTATGAGAAATTTACTATTTTCTTAACATGGGAGAATAGGACTAAATTTCACTTAACTGTGCATTAAATGGAAACTTTTTACTGTAAAAATGTCAGACCAGTTTTAAAATATCAGTTTTGATGCCGGAATGAACATCAGTAACTATAAATATGCTACTTTGAAAATTTCGCAAGTTATTGAAAATTTACGAAATTCTTAACATGGCAGTATAGGGCAAAATTTCACATAAACGTCTATTTTGAGAGATATTTTCATCGTAAAGATGTCAGGCTACTTTTGAAGTGTTATTTAGAACACTGGCATGAAAATAATGATTATGAATTTTCCAATCTAAAAATTTCGTAAGTTATTGAAAAATTACGACTTTCTTAACATGGCAGAATAGAGCGAAATTTCACATAAACGTCAATCTTGAGGGATATTTTAATGGTAAAGATGTCAAACCACTTTTTAAATATTATATTGGATACTGGCATGAATATTATAGACTATGATTTTTCCAATTTAAAAAATTCGTAAGTTATTTGGAATTTACGATTTACTTAACATGTCAGAATAAGGCAAAATTGAGCATAAAATTCCATTTTGAGGAACATAAATACATTAGACAACTTCAAAATTACATTTATGATATTTGTTTGAACATGATTGAATACAAATATTCTAATAGAAAATTTTCAACATAGCGAAATTGTAAATTTTTCATATAAATGTGAATTTTGAGGATTATTGCATTGGAAATAGTAGCATGAAAACTAAACAGAAGTGACCCTGATAAAATAAGTTAATAGATTAAAATAAGATAAATATATCGAAGTGAACGGTGGATAGCCTATTAGGCATTCTGTCACTCTATCAAGCTTTATTCAAATTCATTTCTTTTAACATGATTATAATATGTCTCGTACGAGAAATTTATGAGAACATAAATATTATGGGGAACTGAGCAGAGTCCACCTATGCCAACTAGTTTTTGTTTCTATTCGCCTTTTATGTATATCAAATCCCACTTTTACAATTTTTTGGTGGCTGTTTAATAAGAAAAGTCGCGCAATATGTACCAGGTTGCGCTGTCTACCGCTTGAACTCTTGCTGAGTTTCAGAGCCACGCGACAGGTATCTAGTTTAGGAGGCTATGCTTGGAGACGCCGAAATATGGATGTCACTCTTTAACAACACTTTTGCTCGGCAATTGTTACCCCAGTTTCTACTCAAACTATCCGATAGTGGTTCCATTCTGTAGGACTGTATGCTTACCGACGAATGGGATGTTTCATTTACAACAAAGCACCATGGTGTCTGCAGGAATTGGGCAACAAAGCGTGTAAATTGGAGGAGAAATGAAATGAATGGTGAAATATTATTTTCTCCGACGAGTGCCGTTTTTCTGTTCATCCTGATAATAGATTTATTTTCATCTGGAAGAAACGTGGCACTAGAAACTATCCTGCGTTCATGCACATAAGTGTCAGATTTGACAGTGTGTGCGTGTGTGTATGTGTGTGTGTGGGGGGTTATTGTCTGTGTTGGGATCTCCATGAATGGGTGCACCAATCTCTAAATCATTTGAAATGGCGCTATGACTGGCTACCGATATAGGGATGAGATCCTCAGACCTATTGTTACAACGCGGAGCAAATTTCTTACAGTCTGAGTCGAAACTGTGGGGCCAGTAGTCAAGCAAAATTGTTGTTGAAGAAATGTGGTATTCATATGTCTGTGTCTCCGAGCTGTTAGTATTAAATTTCGATATTTATTTGGCATTGTTGTGGGTCTACGATCTTGCCCTGGTCTTCAGCCTACATTTCCAGCCTCAGAAAAAAAAAAAAAAAAAAAAAGGTCCCAGGTTCAGGAAATCGTACTTTGTGAAACTCCAGTGGCTTTTGCTACTTTGGCTTGTGCTTGGCTTTCCCCTAACCGACCGACAACTCTCCAAGCTTCTGAATCGGTTACATGACGAGACATTACACTCATCGAAACAATGCACTTATTGAATGTCGATCATTCTTTTCCGCTTTGTCTTTCATTGAATTAAAAGTCACTTTTCATTTGCTGCAGATAAATCTTTATTTTTGGCTTTAAACTAAAAATTTAAATATTCTGAAATTTGAAAATAAGAAAAATTTGCTTTTGTGACTCTCTTCTTTTCTGCAAAAAAAAAAAAAAAAAAAAAAAAAAAATATATATATATGCTTATACTGTTATTTTATTTAAGACTTACAATATCCTTTTATTTGTTTTGAGCAGTATACTTTAAATACGAGATAATTTACTTAACCTCATTTTATTTTTCTTGTGTTTCATTGTAGAAGTATAATGTATTTTAGCAGCTGATCAGCAAAATACATAATTTTCTCATCCAAATTTTTTGAAAACTTAAAATCATTTAACTTTTGCTAAAGCACTGTTCGAATTTGCTGATTTTTCTGAAAGGTATTTCTTTTTAAGATTGTTAATTTTTATGAAAGATCTGATTTTTGTGTAACAATTTTAATAAACTGGCCCCAGAAAGGTGCGCGAAAATGCACTTATTTTGAATTTGAGATAAGAATGAAAAAGCGGGAGTGATTAAATTTTATATATCCTGTTTATGTTTATGTTGAATTTGAAAATATTATGTTTGCATTGTAAATATAAATATATAAGAAAAAAGCAAATAATCCAATAAGAAAATTTGCGTATATTGTATTAATTAGTAGGAAAGCGTTATTCAAAATATGATATCATTATTATTAAGATTCATATTTCAAATTCGTACAGCCTAAAAGTAGCCTGCATCACAAACTTTTAAACTGTTGAAGGCTTTTTATTTATTTTATTTTTTTTTGTATTGTTATGCATACATCAAAATTAAATATTGTCTTAGGATTTTTGCACGATGGCTTTTTCATAACTAAAGGATTCTAACGTTATTTCAGTCTTTAATCCTCGGGGCATTCCATAAAAATTCAAGGAGGTGTGTTGCTGGACCATTTTTATTTCTGTTGATACTTACGTTCCTTATAGGCACTTAAGAGCGATGTTCAAAACAACTTTTATTTTTTCTCTACTATTAAACTGGGATTTTACAAAGGTCATCAAAAGTCGTTCTCCTGGTCAAAAATGGGATTATTAGACCTTTAAAGTTTGACACAAATCTCTTTGAATTAAATTTATCAGTACTAATTTTAAAATATTTGTATCAAAGTACGTCATATGCTTAGTTATACTGCTGTACCTTGATAACCAAAATAATTACAATAGGACAAAGTTCAATGTCAAACATCAAATTTTTGTCAATTTCGATAATGAATAACTACTTTAGAGAACAAAACCACCAAATGAAATATCACACAAATTAATCTCTGGAGTCACACTAATGAGAAAATGTAATTGAAATTGTGTGGTATTTAGCCCTTTAATGTTTACAGGCTCCTAAATTACCAGAAAAAGTTAAAAATTACATTTTTAGACCCCCATAAACCAAAAGGAGATAAAACGAAAAAAAAAAAAATATTTGCAAATTTACTTTTATATTAATGTACTACGCGTACACTGTATGTATTGTTTCTTTCTTTCTTTCTTTCTTTCTTTTTTTTTTTTTTTTTTTTTTGTAAAATAAATATAGTGTCTTTAATTCGCCTAATTTGGCTGGTGAATACACACACTAAAGTAAAAAATAAATCATTGGAATTAAATAATTATAGACCACTTTTTTTCAATATTAAATTGAACTTTATAATAATGCAAAACTACTTTAATGAAATTCTAATTAAACTCCTATTTTATAAACATTATAAACATTATTTTATAAACATTATTTTATAAACATATTATTCTATAAATATTGAAAAAATATTGTGTAAAATAAAGAAAAAATATAGCTCACTTTCAATTTCTGATTATTTATAAATAATTAAACATTTGTAAAAAAATTAGTTAGTCAATACATACAATCTAAAGTAGAAAAATAAAAAACTGAAAAACCATTCCATATTTATACATTATATACTATATAATTTAATACTGAAAAGACATAATTATGAAAAATCAATATTGACAATGATAGACAAATTCAAGTGATTTATTTATTTATTATTATTATTACTATTATTATTATTAAGATAATAATAGTTCTTCATTCTTTGGACAATAATTTTATACTGAGTGTAATTAAACTCATTGGAATAAAACAGTAGTTATCTCTTGTACTGGGAATTTTGTTGGCAGAATAAAACCTTTCCATAAGCACTGTTTCAAATAGCCTCTAATAGCAGTAATGCAGAAATTATACGTTTCTATTGGAGTTAAAATATGATATTCTATAGTTTTTTCCAAACTGGCCTTTGTAACAATCATTTTTACAGTTACTCCGATTCCGTCACACGGCATTTTACCGTGTGATATTGCGTAGATATGTCACTCAGCAATCAAGTTAAAAAAGAAAAAAAAAAAAAAAAAAAAAAAAAAAAAAGAGAAAAAAAAAGAATATTATGGCTTAAATTAACGAATTTTTTTCTATTTTTAAAATGTACACTGGCACCATCTGTAATTGAATACGTTACTAGTATATTTATTTATAAGAAACATTTATTTTATATCTAACTACAATATAAATAAAATATTGTGCAAAATATTTCTCGTAACTGATTTTAAATATTTATTTTCTTAAAATAAAATTTCTTTAATTATTTTACTTTTCTCTCTGTAAATTAATGAATAAATACCTTTTCTAAAAAAATCAAATGTTTGATATATAGTTTTAAAATACTTTGACGTTGTTAATTAAATTGTATAAGTTACTAAATGCTCTTAATTAAATATCCTTAAATTTCGTTACAGAATTCTTAAGAGGTTACTAAAATCTTTAAGACAACAACCAGCTTGGAGCAAACCTTAATTTACACTTAGGGATTAAGGAGGATTTAAACTTGTTTGAGCACTTTCGAATAATTAATTTCAGTGCCTTAAAAGGCCGTTTTATGATTGTACAACTAAAATACTATTTTTATTAAAAATATTACCTGCCATTCATGGGCATAACAATGAGCTTTATGCTCATTAAAGTACTTGATAAATAAATAATGCAATTCTGCGCATTTTATATAAAAATTCAATTTAAAATTACATATTGCTGTAAAGTTTTTATAATTTTATTAATAACTTTGCATATATACGAAAGTATAATTATTTTGAACTTAATATCTGTAAAGTAGTGGTCTCTAACCGGTGGTCATGATCTGCGACAAAACTTTGGTGGTCCGCAGAAATATCTTAATTTATTTTCATTTTTCAATATTTATTAGAAATTATACTGATTTATGAAATTATGTTACTTTTAACTTCAGAATTTTCTAAATATTTCGCAATATTAGTGTATATGACCATAAACAAATTTGTCTACATGAGAAAGAGGATAGCCGGAATAATCTTTTACGATAAAATTTTGAATTGTAAATGGCAGACATATTTTTCGCGTTGGATTTCTCATCGGCATTTTGTACTCCATTAAAAATTGTTTTACATTTATCTGAATGTTCGTATTTTTCAAAAGTTTAAAATGTAGGCTAAAAATATGATTTTCCATTGATTTTTCCATTGAACACCTAACAACATATGATTAAATTAGTATTTACGTTTTCTTTCAAATGGCATAAGCGTTTTGTAAATAAATTATTTCATATTTTTAAAATAGGCAATCACTGATTGTTCTTCTAAATATTTATATTAACGTTTCTAATCAATCACATTAGTGGCCTTCGAGACTTTAATATATGAATTTAGTGGCCCGTGAAAATGAAAGGATTGGCGACCGTTACTATAAAAGAAATTACTATTAGAAGACTTATGTTCAATTTTTGAAGAATATACATACAAGTCCATTAAATAACTCTTAAATTTCTCAAAATATTTGAAACCGTATAAAAAAGAAATATTTGGAAATTTGTTATATTTGGTATACTGTAAAACGTTAATAGTATCATTGAATTTAATTATATTCTATATGTTAGTATTATTATAATAAACTACTTATTTGCATTTAGAGGGTTCCCAAGGACCAGGCATTTTAAAATACTTCCCCTTTTTTTTTTTTTTTTCAATAAATTATTTCTTAAATATATAGTATTATTAAATGTCAAAGTTTTCAAGTACAATGAAAGACCGTAAGATTCCTGTATTTAATGCATAAAAAAAAAAAAAAAAAAAAAAAAAAAAAAAAAAAAAGAATTATTTTACAGTCAAGATTTTTCTGTGGACTCCAAAATTTTGTCGCGAACCTCGACCACCAATTGGTGACCATTGCTTTATAGATATTAAACTCAAAACAAATTATATTTTAGTATAGATACAGAGTTATTATTATTATTATTTTATTTATGGGAACTCAGGTGTTCAGTAATTTATTAAACTTACATTGTACATTATTAAATATCTTCATTTTACAAAATATACTATTAAATTTTACTATTATGTTTCTGTGTTATATATACTTATAAAATATATTTTCATAGTCTCAAAAAAAAAAAAATCGCACATAAATAATATTTTTCATATAAATAAAATTATGTAAACTGTACAACAATATCTACTGTTAAATTTAAATTTGTATATAAAATGCGTTGGGTTACATTATTTATTTATCGAGTACTTTAATGATATATAAAGCTCATTGTTATGCATATGAATTGCAGGAATTATTTTTGTAAAATAGTATGTTAAAGTTGTTCACTCATAAAATAGCCTTTTTTAGAGCTGAAATTAATTATTAGAAAGTTCTCAAACAAGTTTAAATCCTCCTTAATCCCTAAGAGTAAATTAAGATTTGCTCCAAGCTGTTTGTTGTCATAAAGATTTCCGTAACCTCTCAAGAATTCTGTGTCTAAATTTAAGGATATTTAATTAAGAGCACTTAGTAACTTATACAGCTTAATTAACAACGCCAAAGTATTTTAAACACTTTATATAAAGCTTTTCATTAAAAAAAAAAAGATATTTAATTTACGAAGATAAAGATAAAATACTTAAAGAGATTTTATTTTAACAAAATAAAACTTTAAAATAAATGACGATAAATATTTTGCTCAATCTTTTATTAATATTGACAATCCGCGACAAAAAGATAAGTAGAAAGGGGGTTTTCTTTAATTTTTTTATAAAATAATATTATGTAAATTGTGCTTATAATTTTTTATTATCATAAAATAACAATATTTCAAGACTTTTTTTTTTTTTTTTTTTTTTTTTTTTTTAAGACTAATTTAGATTTTTTTTTTCTTTTTTTAAGACTACACTCCGCGACAAAAAAATAGGTACAAAGTTTGTTTTTTTTTTTTTTTTTTTTTTTTTTTTTTTTACTTTTGAATATGAATAATTTGAATATGATACAAATATTTAGTATGTTTTTGATATGATAATATTTTGTTATGATAATAAATTATCAGTACAATGTAGATAATGTTATTAATATATATATATATATATTTGTACCTATCATTTTGTCGCGTTGTGTAGTCTTAATTTTTTTCTAAATTAGTCTTAAAAAAAACTAGTCTTGAAATAGTGTTATTTTATGATAATAATAAATGATAAGCACAATTTAGATAATTTTAGTTTATGAAAAATTAAAGAAAAAGCCCTTTGTACATATCATTTTATCGATGAGTGCAGTTATATATATATATATATATATATTTCTCATAAACAAATTACTGATTAAAACATATTCAATATACAATCGATTTAAAATATTTACAATGTTAAACAACTAATGCAGGTTATTGTAAATAAGTTGCTTTAAGAAAACACTTTACAAAATCTATTTAAAAATATATATAGTTAATTAAAAACATTTTAAAGACATATGTACAATTTTCATGCACTTTACTTTATAAAAATTTATATCCTGGAAGTTTATCTATAATATTAAAGCACAAAGCCTTTTCATTAAGACCAAAATCGTTCGATCTGGGCATGCGCGAGAAAATTTTGAACCAATCGGAACAAGAATATACCTTTTTCTTTATGCGGGGCAATACGAAACCGATGATAATGTTTGAGCAGACGACATTAATACGTAACGATTTTGATCTTACAGAAAAGGCTTTGTGCTTTAATATTATAGATTTTATAGGTGTATAGCACACGCTAATTAAAACTCAATCATAAAAATAATTCACACGATTAATTCATTCATTCATACTTCCCAAGGTAGTATATTAAAAACAAAACAATTCGCGAGTACTTATCGGTTATGTTTATCTATGATCGGTTATCATCGTAATGCTTTATCGCCAAAAAATATTTTTACACAGGATGTGGCGCCATCTGTATTTTTTTCCATTTCTTAAAAGAAGAAGAAAAAAAAAAAAATCTTTTAAAATTAACAAATTGTCAGAGTTTATTGTTCTTTAAAAGTTAAATTTTATCATTTGAAAACTTTGTTTAGAAAAGATGGAGATAGATGTTTAAAACCAAAGTAGGATTTATTTTATTTTATTTATGGAAATTTATTTTTTTTACTCTAATTATTGTAATCTCTGATACTTCATTTTGATACCATATTACAGTAAAAATAATTTAAAAAGAATAACATTAAAATATCGATAATTTGTACGGGTAAAAATTTACATTGCGTAGTTTATTATTAAAATTTTAATGAGCAAATTAATATGGTAAAGTATTAAATTCATTCTTATTTATTTATTTATTTATTTTATACTTTTGTTAAAATATACTATTTTGATAGAATAAAGTGTTATAGTACTATTCTAGTAAAAACAAATTTTAACTGTATTCCGATTTGCAGTTCATTTTTAGAATACAATGGATTAATATTTTGAACTATATCCAAGTGGTTTTACAAATTATTTTACACTTAAAATGCACTTATTGTCTTGGAAAAATTAGAATTAATGATATGTTTTACAAGTATATGAAATCTTTGTCTTTCATGTATGTCTTTTATTAAAAAACTGTGACCTGTTATCGTTGATAGTAAGTTAATATAATTATAATCCGGTAATAAGTCTTTATATTCATTCATTTTACGGGAAAAACAACGAATACATTTCACAGTAAACATAAAACGAGTGCAGTTCTATAGATTATTAGTGGATTTGGTGTGACAGGAAGGAATTCTATTGTGGGATTAATTTACATGCTTGATGCTTTGTTAAGTATTATTACAACTATTGATACTATCTCATTAAGAAATATTTATTCTTTCGATAATTTATATAAATTCTGACTTTCTTTTAATTACTCCTAACATTCTTTTGGTCATATTTAGAGTAAAAATAGGAAAACCTTGGGATTTTATTTTTAGTATATAGAGTATGCTTAATTTTTGTATATTGGAAGTTTATTTCTCTTCCCTCCAACCAAAAGATAATTGATTGAAGCAGGGGTTTTAAACCAGTTAAGAGCAATGCGAAATATTAAAGCAAAGGTGTTTTTAAGTTTATGCCGTGAAAAGATTTTAGTTGCACATCATCCGTCAAATTTTGATGGGTATTAACTAGTTTCTTGTTATACTAGTAATGCAAATTTTTATTTTATTATATGTGACAGTTCAGCAGCTTTGGACGTTGCATTGGTTGGTGGTCCTTGTAGATGTACTATTTGATGATGACAGTTCAAAGCTATTTTTTTAGGAAGGCTGGGCGACTGATGTTTGGCGATATATGACGTACTACCAGACCTGGAATTTAAATTGTCATCTAGGGACATGGAAGAAGCATTAAAGCTTTAAATTTTCATAAAGTTTTTAAGCCGGGACTCCAATATTGCCAACGCCGACTTTAGTAGGTGGTGAGTTTTTTCAATATTCTTCCAACAGGTTTAGGTGAGGGTATGTCCTTGCTAGCATGACATTTTATGAATTTATAGAAATAATTATTTAAAAAAGTCTTAATATTAATTCTCAATATAAAATGTCATTTATCAGTTTTTGAAACTAAAAATTTAAATAATGTTTATTAAGTAAATCTTATTTCAGTTGTTATAATTTCAAGTTTCCTACATTATTATGTTGTTGTAATATAATTTGGAGTATGCTAACTTGCCATTTCTTCAGAAATCTATTAGGATTACATAGGATTACATATGTAGTTTTTAAATAGCAGTGTTTTCACCTGCTGATGAAGAAGACATCCCTTTGTTCAGATTTTGGCTTAAATGGTGTTGAATTTAACTCTTTCCTTGTTTATTAAAGCTGTTAAAATTATGTGTTTTGGTTGTTTATACATTTATTTTTTATTTTTTCAATTATCATAATTTAAATTTAATAATTTATATCTATATTTATGTGTGCGTGTGTGTCTGTCTGTATGTGTGTATACACGCACATAAACATAAAGCCAAAGTTTACATTTACGGAAAGACCAGTTTGTTCTCTTTTCGACGATATTATTGGTGAGTTTATAAGTTAAATATTGTATTCATTTTTTTTTTTTTTTTTTTTTTTTTTTAATAATTTTATAGAAATTCAAGCTCCAGATGCTCACAGGCATTTCTAGAAAAATCTACAAAATTCATTGCGCTTATATTGGAAACTTCGTTTATAAATTACTGCTTTCTTGAAAACACCGAATGATGCATTTCATAAATGCTGCCGAATGCATCAGAATTTTGTTTCTCTTTTGTTGTAATAAATGTCTCTGTGTGGTTCGAGAAGCAAGTTTAGCTTGTACTTTTTTAATAAGTAGTAATTATAATATTTTTTTTAGAGACAATTATGTGATAAAATGTTTATTCATACTGTTTTGAATGCTATGTTGCAATTAAAATATGTTTTAATTTTATACTGCACTAATCTAGTAGAGTAAAAATGTAAAATTAAGTTTTTTTTTTTTTTTTTTTTTTTTTTTTTTTTTTGTGAAGCTGAGTAAAAGGGAGATACTCTCTAAAAGGATTGAAAGTCAAAAATGAAGAAGAAAAAATCGAGTAATAGGAACTTATTTTAACTACTTTTGTTGTTAATTATAAATCTTTAGGGCATGCTTCATTTACCGTCGCCGGAAGTCCAATCTAATGTTCTTCTATGGGAAATTGTCTTTACTTATAACTCATGAGCTAGTACATATTTTTTAATTCTGTTTTCACATTCAGAAAATTCACAACTGTTAAATTGACTGACATTTTTTTTAACTTTTTTTTTTTTTTTTTTTTTTTTTTTTGAAGCTGCAAAATGAAAAATTTCACATATTGAAAATTCGTATATTACAGATTCAAAATAAAATATTAAAAAATTAACAAATCTAAATTTGAAAAAGCCCCGTCAATTTAACGATTGTGAATTTTATGAATAAGAAAATAGAGTTTAAAAATATATGTTAATTAATGAGTTATAAGAAAAGAAAATTTTCCATAGAATAACATTGGCTTGGGCTTCTGGCGACGGTAAGTGAAGAGGGCCGTTAATATTTTAACACTACAATTCATGTTTTATAGTCATAATTTAAAGATAAAATCTTTATTCTATTTCGGCATGCAATCATATATGTATTGTCTATGCCAGTCGTTTTGAATGCATTTTTTTGTTATATAAAGTTTTTATCTGTGCCTTATACAATAAAATGAAAACATTGTGACATAATCAAATAAAAATATATGCGTAATAAACAAATCATAATGATAATAAAATTAGTTAAGCTGATGATAAGTTTAATGTAATGTATGTAAAATAGCAAATTACAAATGTATCCCACTAAGAAATTTGTAGTTCAGAATGCACAGAAAAGGTCAGTCATTATTTTCAGTTATTATCAGTCATTATTAACAGTCATTATTTTCATAATTTCTTTCAAAAAAAAAAAAAAAATGCATATACAATTAGTTCTCCACTTCAATTAATTGCTAGTGACAGCTTATCAGTTATATACATATACATGTAACGGGAAAAATGATGATACCAAAAAAAAAAAAAAAGTAATCTTATTTAAAAGAAGTGTTTTATAATTTTAGATGCTTAAATAAAATGTCTCCTTTTAAATAAGAAGAGCATTTATATAAAAGAAAAATTAAAATATTTCCCAATTTTTAACACTGAAATATTTTTCTTCTTTAGATAACATACTAATGTCAACGTTCTTTATTTTATTTTAAAACAGAATAGCATTTTTTGGTTTGAAAATTTAACTTTGTATTTAACAGTGTCATTTACAATGCAGATTAGCGAATAACTGAAAAAAAAAATATATATATATAATTTCTAAGGCAAAGCACTATTTAGATTTAATCTCAAATGTTTCAAACTAACTAATATGTTCATAAAATGCATAAAACTCCTCTTCAATACAAAGAACTAAGTAAAAAATAATAATAAATTGCGTGTCGAAAAGAATAATTAAAAGTAAGAATAAAGTGACTATATTTGTTATTATATATTTTTTAATTTAACTTTATAATTAATTAATCAGAAAGTTTTGTTAAATTTTCACTTAAAATTTTCAATGAAAGAAAAAAAAAAGTATTTTAGGAGGAATAAAAAAAAAAAATAAAATAAAATAAAATAAAATAAATAAATAAATAGAATGCTATTTTTTTGCTTTTTATAACAAGATTAGCTACTTTAATATTTATCAGAAGAAGAATTCTTGTATTAGACATGGATGTCATAATATATTAACAAAACATGAAGCAAAATTTAGAATATTTATGTTTGCACAAATGTAACACACACTGAGACTTATTTTTAGATGAGAACTAAATGTCCTGGTTTTGTAGAAAAGCTACATATCCCAATTACGTAATATTTGCTCTCTAAAAATGAGAGAATTTCAATTGAACTTGATTTAATTCTTGATGAGTTAACTTTTTTATTTATTTATTTATTTTATTTTTTCTTCCCTTCTCTAGGTGAAATGGACTTACTCCCACTGAATTGAATTCATCCATTTAAATAATTATGTATGAAAACAAAATAATAATAATAATAAAACAAACCCCTGAACTTGATTTATTTGCGTTATCAAGGACATGTTGAAAAAATATACAATGCACTAAAAGATGTAGTTTTAATGTTAAAATCTTCTGTAATTTTTTTCGGCTCATAAAAAATTTAATTACATATAACAACATCCTATTTTATCTCTGTTAAAACGGAATTATAATTGTGTATGGGAAAGTCGTTCTAATAAAATCCAAGAATGAATATAACGCAACTTAAATAAATTCTAACTCCTTTCACTATAAACAATAGACCCACTGATTTTGAGATGAATGTAACCATCCCAATTACCTAAAAATATACATTTAAACTTTAATTATTTGTTTTATTACGGCAATTTTGCAGAAATAAACAGCGACTGTAAGTAAATAAAAATAAATAAAATTAACTGTAATTTTAACAGAAGAATATTGTGTTATTGTTTCTTTTCTTAAAAAAAAACAAAATCACGTATAGCAACACTGCCACGCACTGTCTCTATCATTATACGTAGGGGTTTCAGAAAGTAAGGTAACAAGAGCTCTGACTGGTGTGTAAATTATCCGTATGAATAAAAGTGCCTCTGGAGTTAATGAAGACGACCACAGGAATGAAACGGTGCCAGTAGATGGAGCTGGTTGTTCAGTAACGTGACTAAATCTCATTTAGAATATGGCTGCGTTGACGGCAACATGGTCCGTGAGTGAAACAAGAAGTATGATAAGGTTTTTGCGTTTAAAGTTAAATTCACCTGCTAAAATTCATAACAATTGGTAGAAGTGTACATTACAAGTGTTATGTCACAAAAAAAGGGTATGCACGAAATTTGACAAAGACAGAACAGATGTGAGAGGGGAAGAAAGAGCAGAGCAATGAAGCACATCCACTGCACTTGAGAATATTTGCCGTGCTGAGGC